>JAOXJK010000001.1:78957203-78977619 GCA_025774025.1 Xenus cinereus
TCCAGGGATGGGGCAGCCACAGCTTCTCTGGGCAACCTGTTCCAGTGCCTCACCGCCCTCACAGGAAAGAATTTCTTCCTGATACGACTTGGAACAAAACTCACTCTGCTTCAGGATCACACAAGTCTGGGTATTTGATGTTTCAAAGCCAGGCAGTGGGGAAAGCAGTGGAACTCCTCATGTGCAGCCTTTTGCTGTGGCCTTCCCCTGCCCCAACACCAAGTGCCCCCCCAAAACGGAAAGGCTGTACGAACACCAGAGCGAGACAGCGGCAGATGCTCAATCCATAAACACCCCATGCAACAGTTTACCCGAGGGCTTGCTTTTTGAAACTCATTTAACACCTAAGAACATTCCTACCATACCTATTTAAAGGCTTTTCTCTCCCTTCACACATTGCAAGTTCAGGAAAACTTAGAAGAAGTCAGACCCCAAGACCAATGCCTTTGCCCAGGGCCCGGCCTGATGGAGAGCAAACAATCTGAGCTGGAGACCCGGCTTTCAACAGCCACAGCTTCTTTAACAGGTATAAAGCAATTTGCTTCTTCACTTAAAGGATGCATTCATTTATTTACAAGCAAAAGAAAGCCAACAACCAAGACCTGAAATTAAAACAAGTGCAACAGATTGAGATCTACTCTTTTAAAACCATGAAGAGCGGACGGATTTATTGTCATCGGAAGTGGGTAACAAAAGGTTTTGCTAAGCCTGCTTTCTCACTTTCCTTTGTATATTCTATAATACACAACCAGCAAGGCATTTTAAAAAGCTGCTGGGTGTATTTCATTAAATTTTCATTCCCGTTCAGAAAAGTACCATGACTACCACATGATGAGTTTTAATACTCAACCCAAGCTCAGAATTTACTATGAGTCAGAAGACAGCTGCTTCACAGCCTACCTCAACTGTGGTTTCACCTAGCTTACTCCTGGGGACTTCAGCTATCTCCAGCACAAGCCTTGTGATGCTACCATAACCACCACTCCAGTGAGCTGAAATACTCAAACTCAACTGGGAAGCTTCAGTTGTGAAGCTCTGCACTGAGCAGATACAGCAGTTACGTTCTCAGTCCTCACACTGACCGTGAAGATCCTGCTTTAGGGGCACGCCAGTGCAAGCGAGTGGAGGAGGTGTTGCTCATGTATCTTCTGATGCTTTGCTCTGCTTAAACAGAAGACATGTACCTTCAGGGATGCCATTGTGCTGTCCTCATAAGAAGATGAAAGAAGAATCAAAGCACCAGCATCCATTACAAGGCTGCAACCCAAGTTCACACCCTAGTACCTTACCATTTGTCCGCAGTCGCTAATTATCTAAGAAATTTGGGGTGCTATAGGAACACGATCCACCACACCAGATCAGACCACTGGTCTGCATCCAGCCTTTAGCCCATGCCAAGCTTTAAGGGAAAGCCAGAAGCAGCATCCCAGCGCTGTGCTCCACAGCACAGCAGTAAGGGAGGACAGTGAGGGGGACAACCCCTCCTTCCTGCTGGCAGCGAACAGAGGCCTTCAAAGGAAGGCTCCAGAGAAGTTTACCCCAAAGGCCTTTAGCTGGAGGGCAACGGGAGGTTTGGGGGGTTTACTTCGCACATCTTCGCCCCGCTTAGAGCTTGAACCCGCCGGGCTGAGGGGCGGGAGGGCTCCCCGGCCTCCCTGCACCAACGCACCGCCTCCACGCTGGCCCCCGGGCGCACCTCGCTGGCCCCTTACCTTGCTGTCATCCATGTGTACCGCCAGCCCCGGCCCCGCACCGCCGTAGCCCCTGCACGGGGAGCGCACCGGAGTCGCCCACCGCCGCCCAGATGGACACCGAGACTCACAGCCCACCACCACGGCCCGCCGCAGCCGCCATCGCCCGCCGCCCTGTTTGTTTACAGCCGCCCTGGGAGCGGCGGCGGCGCGGTGCACGCTGGGAAGAGTAGTCTTTCCCGGCCCCGCAGCCTTTGGCCGCTGCCGAGGTGAGGGGCGGAAGAGAATACAACTCCCAGCAGGCCCCGCGGGGCGAGGCGGGGAGCGACGCGGCGCTAAGTCCCCGCCCCGCGGAGAGGGAGAACTACATTTCCCAGAAGGCTCCTGGGGCCGGCCCGCCTCCCCGCGGGCGGGCTGGTCCCCCTCAGAGGCGGGCGCCTTCCTGGGGCCCAGCCGGTGCCTTCGTCGGGCACAAGCCACCGTCTTCCTCAGGCCCAACCGGCGCGGCAGCAGGAGCCCGGCCGGCCCCAGGGGCCTAATGCCACCGCCTCCCGGCCTCCTGGAGAGTGGCTGCCGGTTCCGACTCTCCCGCAGGCTCCCTCGAGCTCCGAGCCCTAATTTTTAACCCCAGTCTTTGCCCGTCGCTGATGGGGCCATCACCGCCTCCTCTTCCATGTCCGACCTCGCCGGCATGTCCGACTGGGCCCTGCGGCAGCCTCTGGTGATTGTTAGGGAGCCATTAAGCTTCCAGCTGAGCGGCTGCGTAAAGGCTTGAGCGTTAAAACAAAAAATAACCAACTTTTCGGCTGTCATCGGCCTTGCTTTGCCCTTCGAGCTCCTGAAGACAGAAGCGAGCCTCACTGGCCACTTGGGCGCTGTGTGGTGCCCCTTGGGCCCGAGATCCCCCGCGTCCGAAGGAGCACCGATCATCCCAGTGATCCTTGGGGAATATCGCGTTTCGTGTGGACACACACCAGAAAAGGTTAACGTTGACCACGTTTGATGCAAAGCCAAGCTCCGCGTGTGTGTGTGTCCCTCCAGGTCCCTTGTAATTAGTCCCCTGCTTGCCCAAAAGGTGCCTGTACCCCCAGAGAACAGCTCTGGAAGCGCGGTCCCTGTTTCCAGATCGCAGTGAAACCCGAAGCGAGGCATGTTTCATGTTGCTGCATGTTTCTTTTTTATCCACGCAACTCTATTCACAAGAGTTTCCCATGACTTAATCTCTCTTACATGCAATTGTTAGGGCTAAAGGCTTTGTCATGGGATTTTCCCCCTGAATCACAGACCTTCCTCTTGGAGGGATACGCTTTCTGGATGGTGGAAACAAAGCACTTTTCGAAGCTGCTTTTTTCTTTTTTTTTTTTTTTACCCCGTAAGTTTTATGCTTTTCAGTTGCTAAAGACAAGGCAGTTTGGCAGTTTGCACACTGATTCCTATTCGCCTGTCCAAAACCGATGTATCGGTTCTTGCAACTCTGCCCCTGAAATAAAATAATTTTTAAAAATATATATATATTAAAAAAGCAGGGATGATCAGTATGTTAAGCAAGAGGCATCAGCTATTAAAGTGGAAGGAACAGCTCACTATCAGCTCGCCTCGGTATTCTCCCGTGCTCCCCTCCCCCGTCTTTGCCCTCAAATTCTTGGAGAAGGCGGTGAGGCGCCTCGTACCACCTTTGGCACTATCCTGGGGCCATAAAGCTGGCTTTAAAAGCCAGTTGGGGGTTTCCCTGGTGAAGGGAAATATTGAGTGGCAAAGAGCCAACATAGCTCACTTAGGCAACCCTCTGTTGCAACATGAGTGGAGGAAGGAGATTAGACAGAGCCCTGATGCTGATTCAGAAAGTCCAGAATCCTTTTAACCGGCAAATTAAAGTTACAGCTGCATCTTTTCCTCCCACTAGATTGCCCCACACTACCCATCCTGCTTTATGTCACCTAAGAAGCAGAGCTCTCAGCTTCTGACCAGGCTAAGCACGAGTTCCCTGCCTAAATGCTTAAGAGCGTATTTTAGCACGGAACAACTCAAAACATGCATTTTTCAGTCTGCTTTTCTACTACGGCTATGCTGTGCTCCGGGATGAATACGAACATGAAAATTGAATGGGAATCTGACAGAAAGAACAGTTGTGAATGGAATCGAACATTATATATATGCACATATACAGCGCACAAGCTTATGATGTTTTAAACTGATTTTAACAGCTAGAATAAAGTACTTTACAGAGCAAATAGTTAACTCTTGGAGTCTACTGCCACAGGACACTGTAAGGCAGAGAGTCCAGCAGGTTCAAAAGAGGATTAGAGAGATTTATATTTCATAAAGAGGAACTAAAGGGGTGTATTCTCCATTATCCCTAACCGAACGGTTTGGGATACTGGGGGTGTATGAAAGGAGCAGAGCACAGAAAAAGGCCAAGTTCTCATATTCTCCCTAAAAAGCATCTTCTCCTGCCACTCCCAGAGTCAGAATACCGAATGAAATGGACCCACGGCCTGACTCAGTGAAGCTTTTCTCTTTTTCACGCTGTTTAACAGGGCACCATTTTGACCCCCAAAGACTCACAGGTGAATTAAGATTTTTAAAGTAAATCTTCCTTGGTAAAAGTAAGGGCAGATGATCTGCATACTAGGCCAACTCATCCTCACTAACTGCAGGTTACTTTTTTTCCCAGTAAGTGGTGATTACTAAGCCATTCTCTGAGACATCCTGACAGTTTTATTGCTAAACCACAGTGATGCACGCCAAGGAAACACTACCTTGTATTAAACCCAATGTCACAAATTGTCCTACGCAATAGCTATTGGCAGATCCCTGCTCAAATTAATTATATTTATTAAAAGAAGGGTTGTGCTTCTGAGAGCCAGAGAGACATACAAACAAACTGGGTTTGGTGATCAGGCAATAGTTTAAAAATCATTGCTTATGTCAGCGTGACTGAAAAAGAGATATAACTCACAGGGTGATTTTGCACCATGTGCTCGTGTTTGCAGTGATGTCAACACATCCCAGAGAGGTGTTTATTCTCTCTTTCTAGAACTGCGAATGTTTTAATTTGGGCAGATGGAAATCTGTTGCTCTGAAAGGCTGCCTGAAATAAGAATAACTCTTGCAACCTGTCGGTGTCAAGACTCGGCATTTTGCTGAAATCGCTCCACTGTCCATTTGTGGAGTCTGCAGACTCAGAGCCTTTGAGATCAGTTCATTCATGGATGAGAAAACAAGGATGCAGTTAAGATTTTTTCTTTTCTGTTTTCCCAAATGTCCGAAGATGCCAACTCATTTGCCATGTGGGGAAAGATTGTGCAAGGACAGCCCGTCTTTCAATCTCTTGGTTTCTTTGTAGAGTCAATAAAGAAATTGCATTGTCCTATACCCTTTAATCTGATACCCAAGAAACATTTCTGGAAATATGAGAAGAAACTCCCTGTCTTTCAGTTTTTGGACTCTGTTGACACTGAGAGAGTGATCACGCTCACCTATTATATATATATATTTATATTTACCACTTAGGTTATTTGTCATTGGGGAGTGACAAAAATGTTTATTTACATGAGATTCTATGGCTTATTGTCACTTATATAACTATGATAAAAGTATACCAGATTTGTAATTTTTTTTACATTAAAGAAATAACCTATATATGCTAAAGCTCTGAAAGACCTGGTAAACACAGCAGCAGCACCTGCTAACAAGTACAGTGATTGATCACCTGGTTGGGATGATTAAAAGAAAATTCTATTTAAAATACCAGCTCTTTGAAAGCTGATTTTAAAAATCTACTCAGTGTTTGAACGAAGCACAGCACACCGGGAGCCTGATCTGTGACTACTCGCTATACACTGTGTAATTAAATGTTGATAAGGGGGTTGCTCTCATTTTTGCTAAATGTTCTACTTTGTGACAAGATGAGCACCTTCTGTAGTTACAAAGGCTTGAAGTCATATCTACAAGGGGAGTTCTTCCTGTTTAGCCGTTGCAGATTAACCTCCCAAGTAAAGCGGACTCAAAAAAAGTTACTTCGGAATAATCAGCTCTTGTCCTACGCGCACACACACACGGAAAAAGTTAGAGCTTTATCTAGCCCAACTAACCTTCCCACGTAAGCAAAATCTTGAAACAGTGCTCATGAAGCTTTTATATTGCTGAATAAGTAGGCTATTTGAAAATTTTATCGCATGAAAATGTTCGTGCTGCAGCTGGAAATGAGCTCCTTCTATTTTCTAACTAGCCAGTAGTGGAAAACTAGGAAGGGTTCAAAAAGGCATTTGAATAACGTGGATTTCACGTAGAATTCAAACTCAATATAAAAAACTGAGAAGCAAAGAGCAAGGCAAACAAATCACCGATTCAGAAGATGACGAAGAGTGGGTTAAAGTTCAATGCGGTGCGGCGCAAGTGAATAAAATTTAATCTTGCTCCGAAACAACAAACAAACAGAGCAGCACAATATGCCACGTTCAGGAATGTGAGAGCCATGTTGTATCTGGCACTTGAACAACAGAGAATTATTGCTGCTGATATGGTAATTGCAGAGGTACAGAAAAAAGTGGGTGGATCATGTGAAATTCATGAAATACTTGAGGTGAACTTACAGCAGGATTAGTCTTTTTCTTTTAATTGTGTACATTGATCTCTGTGCACAACTGGTTTTGTAAAAAAGCATATTGTTCATTCTCAAGAGGTTTAAAAATCCACTTCAGCTCAGTGTCATTTTTTGTTCTTAAGACATTTTGCAACGTGCTTCTCCCCTTTGGCCTACGCAAACAAATATGCCTGCATATGCATACCTATCAGAGCCAGCCAAAAACTGCTGCCTGTGGCTGGCCATTCTGGCAAGAGTATTTCTGGTTGCTCTGCACAACACTAAAAATCATTTTAAATAGTTTTGTCCGGAGCCTGATTCAACGGCATGGGCCGTGCTCCCGCTCAGAACATTTAGTAATCTAAGTCTGACACTCTTGTCTGGTTCAAGGGCGCAAACGAGGTTCCTGCACAGCTCCAGCACGAAGCGAAGGACTCGTTCTGTCAAGCCGGATCTGCGTTGAAACTGGGTGAGAGGACTCCCACGATGACCCGGTCTGCTTTACGAAATGTCGTTGTGTTTCATGGGAAGGGTCAGGTCATCAAACACGGTGCTTCGGCCTGGTCTGCGCCGCTCGCTCCGTCTTAAGCCGGCCTTGTATCAGCTAACTTCTGTTCTGCAGCCGCCTTGAAGCAGATTGGATTTCCTAGGATTGTTGCAACCGCTGATGGGACTTGTATTTGCGTTTAACGGGATCCTGTGTTTAATGAGACTGCTCATGTGAACAAAAGTTACTTACAGGATCAAAGGCCACACCACGAAAAGTGTTCTATTAACTGGATGTAAATCGAGGACGGACTCCCGGATAACCCAAACTCGTTTGTAGGCCAATTTCAAGGCAACAGGCAAAATAAACAGCAGGCTATCGGCATCTGAGACCCCTAACCTGTCGTCAGCTCCCTTCTCCCCGGCTCTCAAAACCCCACTACACCGCTATTTCCTCAACCAACTGTCAAGTTTTCTCCTCCCTTGCCTACATTGCCTCTCCCACCCTTCCCCTGAGCCAACAACCTTCACTTCTCCAAAGGAGCCTTGAACCGGCTGAGCTGACCGACCTTCCCCGACCAACGTGTCCGTGATGGCACCTAGCAGCAGTTACAGACGGACACGATCGCGCTCAGCAAGCATGGGTCAGGTGAAAAGGGCAGAAGGATACCAGGTAATGCTTCTTTGACATGGCTGGAGCTGCCATGGTTTGATTCACCTGAGCAGGTTGGTTTTAAAGCCATTTACTTTTAAGCACGTATTTACAAAAATAGGCGGATCGAATTTTGCCTTTCACTACAGTGAGGTTGCACAACTTTGCCTAACGAATGGACCAAGCGTGACCCAGTAAGAGAGTGCAGATACTCTTGTACTTCTCTTTCTAGTTTTACACGTGCTGATGCTCCGTCACCTTCCTTGGGAAGAACTATTGGCGCCTACACAGCGAACGTAAATACCCGCATGCTTCTGCCTGGGTAACTCACAGCAAATCGGAACGGCTTCTCAGCCATTTGGAGTTAATTTAGGTAACGACCTAAACGAGAGAGCCAGAAGCTCTGTTAAGCTCCTCAGTCAGGCATATACCCTGATGGCATCCAGTGCCTGGGTGAGACCCGGGGAAGAGCCAGCTCCTTTCTCTCCTCTCCGGTTTTCATGCAAAGGGAACCTGAAGGCACGCTCCCGAGAGAAGCCGTGCCGTATTCAGGTGCCCAGCTTTGTGATGGGGGACCAGGATTTGCCCAAGTGTGACACCAGGCGTGGTGCAGGCGTGGGCATGCCCTGAGACATACGGCACAATACAGCTATTTTGGAGGAGCTTGCGCACTTTCAGCCTTTTGTGACTCTGACTCTGCTCATTTCAGTCTTGACTCCACTTTAAATTCGCATGTCAGACTGCTGGTTCTCAAACTCTCATACGAAAAAGGCAACAATCAAGAAAATTGACTACAAAGTCACATAAATATCAACTAATTTTTTCCTTCTCATTCCCATACAAATATATGTATAATAATTGTAAGCTCCAGACTATCTCTGACTTAAAAGCGTAATTGATTTGTGGTGACTGTTTGAAGATTTGGAGAATTATCTCTAATTATAAGATTAAAATTAGAAAATATTGCCTAGTTTGCAAAAAGCACTGAAGTACGAGACCTGGGGGGTTTCCCCTGTGTCTAAAAGGACCATATTTTAAATCAAAAAACACACTGTGGGCTCTTATTTTTTTCTTTTGAATGTTAAACAAATTTCAGGCAAGACTGATCCCAGGGAAGAGATAAATGGGCTCTATGAAACACTAGTGTATTCTGAAATCAAGCTACCTGATTTTTAAGCAGGTGGTCTTTTTTTAACTTCTACCTCAGGCTTTCCCTTAAGAATTTGGGACCGGGGACTATATTGTCCCCCCAGAATCGGGGACTGACACTAGAGCTGCAGAAAACTATAGAAAATAGCTTACTGCATTTATGTCTCCGCTGCCTTGTGTTGCAGACCCCTCATGGTCAGACCGTGCAGCAGAAGCTCCCTGTGGCACCGTGCCCCCTTTTCTCCAGCGGTTTTGCTCTCAGAGCCAGGAGCAGCACACGGTAAAGCTTCATTAATTCCTGAACGGCTCCCCCTCTGTAGCACTCCATGAGGGATCATTAGTGGATCCTGTCGAACAGGGGCATATCTCTAAAAAAGAGATAAACGATGCTGTGAGGTGATAATTCGAGGGCAGTAAACCTATAGCAAGAGGAGCCTTCGTCCTCCACAGGATCCCTTGAGATCCAACAGCTACGTGTTTCCAAATATGACAAACATTTGGAAATACGTTTTCTCCGTGCATTTTCCATGATTCGAAGGCCCGGGCTGAGCTGCAGGAGAAAACTTGACATAAGTGTGTAGCGTTAATGCCCATGTTAGGTGTTAGCCTGCTTGGTTCCGAAGGCGTCTCCAGAGGCTGATTTAAAGCATTTACATCAGGCTGCTGCTCGAAATCACTGAAACTTGGAGGTAAGTAGCTAATTATAGACTCCGTGAATAGACCCGCCAGTGGTCATTTCGCAGGACCAAGAGATGTCATATTACAGAATAGCTTTGCCATCAGTTTGACTGGTATTTCACAGAAAGAAATGCAGGTGGGGGATTTGCATGTGTGTTTGTTACAGATTTTTTTTGGTGTTGTTTTTTAGCATCTCCAGTTCTTCACGCAAATGAGCTATTTATTAACCAGCTCTTACAGTGTCAGGTGTAAACATTAACCAAGGGAGCGACGAATCTACACACAGATCGACGGCTGTTTGCTAAATGCTCACTTTGATTGCATATATATGGTCCTTCGCTGTCTGCTGAATCGCCTTATTGAAAGCAGCGTCAGCTCCAGAGGACTCTAAACTCACTTCAGTGAAGTCATTCCCTTCCCTCCACCTCCGTCTTTCTTAACGTCCCTTAAATGTCTAACCATGTCAGGGAGAAGAGGCCCTACTGCTGAATCTGTGTTGAGACTGCTATGGAAAATTTTCCCCTGAGAGTGTCAGAAATGTTATTCGGAGTCCCTCAGATGGCTGCGGCATTCTTACATGGAACACAACTCACCCTTTTTCCCCTTTAATGTGTTCAGCAGACAGGTGGCCACCCAACTGGCGGCAAATTCCTAAGTATTTATATCCTTTAACTCTCGAATGATACGAACAAGGAATAGGAAATGTCATGCGCTGAGTATATGAGTAATGTTCCCATTAATCAATCGTCCAAAATAAACGGGCTTATTATGTCTGTCCGTACTCTACTGTAGCTATTTGCAGACAGATGTACTGAAAGAGCAAGCCTGATTCCTAGCGGCTCTGCTCCACGCGGAGGTTTAGGGGCAGAATCTCTTACAATTTCACTCCTCTTCCACACGTCCTTCGGCCAGGCACAAGAGAGATTTGCAGCTGCGGAATATCGCCAGGCTGCAATCGTCTACTTTCTGGTGTCAGCGTTTGAGTCCCACTCGGACATCATTTTCAGCTGAGCATAGAAGCTATGAGGCAGCGCAGATCTTTGGCTGCTCTCAACTAGCAAGCAGACCCAGCACGTTTCAGAGACAACCGGGATTTCGAAAACGAAGCCCAAACCAAACAAACGGTTTTTTAATTCCAAGTTTCAAGGAAGAATGGTTGATTCGCTGCTTAAGTTGGTGGCTGGTGCCCTGCATGTCAATTCGAAGAATGAAACGAATTTACATGACACCGGAGGTCTCGTCTGTCTCAATTCCTAATTTTCTTGCAGCAGTTTTGGCAGCAGACTACTAATTCCAATGGATGTGCCGAAGGGCATCTAGGAATCCTAGAAATGTCCTGCTATGTACGTACCCGGAGCAACTCACTTAACGTCTGGCATAGAAAAAAAATCGGTGCAAACCCTGAGGGAAATTTATCTGCAACACATTTAATTGGTGGGCGCCGTAGGGCAACACAGGCGTCATCTGTTCAGCACATCTCAGGTCCAAATCCCCTGGTGCCCCACAATTTGCAGTGTGGTTGCACTGGCACTCGCACTTCTCTCTGAACACGACGTGGAATCCGTGGCCCTGTGCCCACCAAAATACATTGAAGTGCCACAGGAAGCACTTTGCCTATTTAAAAGTCCGTTAGGAAGGCTAGAGTCTCAAACCACTTGGAGCACACCTGTGTAAAACACTGAAAACTAAATAGGTGCCTTACTGATCCGGATAGAGTTGTACCAATTTGTACTCAAATGCAGAAAGGACAGATGTCCGTGAATCCATAGTGTGGACAGTCTGTGTAAAATGGAAATAATTTCAAAAAATTATAAACTTCTTTGGAATGATAATAATTCATAAGCCGTAGATGGCTTTTTTTGCTTTGCCTTTGTATGTTTTTTAAAGTTCATAATCTGGCTGCACAACTGAGAAGAAACAGGAGAATGGTACAATACAGCCCTTTTTGCACCAGTCTGGAAGTGCTGAGGAACATTTAACTAGAAGTAAATATACCCTACGCAGCTACACTATCATCTTATGGACAACTATGGAGTTGGAATTGGAGTTGGAGTTGGAGTTGGAGTTGGAGTTGGAGTTGGAACGAGGCGTGTGATTGAGAACAAAGCTCTGGGATTTTTTAAAGTTATATTTGCATATGCGTTTGTTACTAGGGTCTGTGGCGGTGTTGAAGGATTTCATACCTCCATTCCTTCAATTACATATTCACAACCTCGACTCAGTTTATTCCAGGGTCTTTTTGCACACCCCTACCAATGTGAAAGGGCCTCTAAATGGATGCAAGTGTCATTTGCTGCCATTAAAAAAAATGCAATTGCTAAGCACAACAACTTTTATTGGTCCAATAAAATCTAGAAGCCATGCTGCATTGCAGGCATGCCACAAGGAGACAAAGTAGAGATGAAATCTGAATATGTTTTTAACATCCACTGAGATTAATCTGGACCACTTAAAATACACTATGTATTATCGCATGATTATTTTGCAGTCTCTCTTCAAAATAAGGTGAAGCTTGTTTGTAAACTTGCACTGTGTAAGTGTTACTTTGGTTATTTTTACAGTATAAATTCATATTTAATAACCTAATTTTATAATCTTTGGTTTAGCAATAATGAGATCAACCCTACAATATATAAATTTTTAAAGTACTGACTTACACTGTCCGACCAAACTGCCTTCTGAGATACCTTTGCTCGTAGAAGTTGACACGTAAAAACGTACACGCTGACATTTCACAATAATTACGGGACCACCTTAATGTTTGACAGATAAATTTTCAGCTAGGGGTACTGATGCGTGAGGAGATTTTTCAGTGCAAATGAAGGGCCCAACAGAATCGTGACTGTCCCATTTACACCATACTCTAACTTAGGTTGGAAGGGACCTCTGGAGGCCGGCTGGTCTAACTCCCTCTACACGGCCAACTCAACATTAAAGCCAACTCCAAAGTTAGATCAGATTGCTCGGGGCCTTTCCCACTCCAGCACTGACCATCTCCAAGGACGGAGAAGCCACAGCCTCTCTAGGCACCTGTTCCAGTGTTTGACCACCCTCATTGCGAAGAGCTCTTTTCTAGTATCGCCGGACGGCAAACGTCAATCTAATGAGTGTCAAAGAGTCCTCGCTCTACTCCTGCTGGATTAGGAGCACGCCGAATCGACTCACATCGTATCATAGCAATGCCAGATCCACAGCGAGGAAAGTGGCAGGAGCTTACAGTCGGAAGCAGAGGGTAGGAAACCGCGAGCTGGAGCATCTCCTTTTGGCATCGGCAACCTGTTAGATGGGCTCAGCCAAGTCATCTGCCTGCGTCTTCTCAAGCCACGTTGGTTGCTTCTCAAGCAACCAACCACACGTTGGTTCACTCTTCCCCTACCAGTTGCGGTGCATCCTTGTCCCCATGTTGCCGTCTCCTCTGCAGTGGTCCAAACTTTTGTTCGCTCACGTGCTGTAAACCCAACGGGGGGACCAAGCTCTTCTTTCAGTGACATCCAGCTTACAGCATTCGTGCAACTGCATCCTGATCTGCCAGCACTATAGGGGAAGAAGGCATTTTCAATGAATCATCGGTTATAATAACCATTTTTCTTAAACTGTAGCTGACATCATTTAATTGTAAGCCCTCGTACAAAATAACAGATGAATAAACATACAATTTCTGCAACTTAGTAATTAGACAGGCCCTTCCAACAGGGACTTCTTTTTCCTTTTATACTCTGGAACTCAAATTGCATCTACCATTTTCCCATAAATGTCTCCACTGACTGGCTCGCAAAAGAATCTGTCCTCATGTGTTCCTGACGAGGAAGTTGTTCTGAGCCTACACAGTTGCCAAGAAATAATGTCTTGGAAAGTCATGTCCTCTACTTGAAATTCCCCCTCTTAAAAAGCCTTCTCCCCCATTTGATTTCATAATATCCCATTTAGATTTTAAATGGTCATGAAGATGCACATTCCTTAGCATAAGTTTATCTGGAACTCATCATCACAAATTTTTAATGACCAGAGTCAGCTAGCCAAATTTATATCTGAGGGAAGTGGGTGCAGCTTCAAATAAATCATGAGAAGTCTGTGGCAGACCTTCATGTAGAAAATAAAACATTGGATTTGCGGCCCGATGCTTTACCCTCATTCATCTTCGCCCTTTCTTTTTGCAAGCTGAACGTAAACCAAGGGTCTAAACATTTTTAAGATGTTAATGATTCTTCCCCCAGCTACAAGGAGAACAAGGGACAAACTGCTTTGAAGCAGAAATGTTCTCGCAAGATTTTTCAACCCCCCCCCTAGAGCTAAAAGACTTATACCCATAACTAATACACAGAAGCCAGCTTGTTCCTGAGCATCGGAATAGTCAAGAAGGCAATATAAAAATAAACAAGCAGTCCTTCACCTCCACCTTAGAGTTTTGAACTCAGATTGCTACTAAAATAGGCATATTCTAACCTTGCATCCTAAAAAAAATAAAATGACACACTCTGAAATTTTCACGTGCTTCTTTTCCCTGTAATCTGATATTTTCACCTGTCCTTCTCCACAAACTCTGCTGCCTGTTGTTGACAATTGGGCTAGTACCAGCCCGACAATTTTCTGACCAGTGCATTCAACAAAACAAGACACTCCTCAGAGTTAGCAGGCTTTTTTTTTTTTTTCCTATGAATGTTTTTACTGTGAGGGCAAAATATTGATGTTCTGGGTGTTATCCACTTAAGGTTTTATATGAATGAAAGCTTATAAATGCAGGTCATTGGGGTGTTCACGCCTTTCTTTCCCACAACAATACACAGTAATTAACTCGGGTTTCTTTTCCCTTTTAGAACTCAGAGGTTTTTTAATTTCCATAGGTTTGTCTGTCTTTTTGGTTGTTTTTTTTTTTTTTTTTATATGAAGCTCTTTTTATCTGTTAAGTACATTTTAATGATTCCATGAAAGAGAGATCCATCTCTTTCACAACCCATTTGAATAACAATATAGTTTCACTTGCATACTACCGCAACAGCCAAATTGCACCTTGGAAATAGATATAAAATAAAGAGCAACCTCCCAAATCCATAAGGCTTAGGATATCCGTAGGTGTCAGGAGCTGTTAAAGGTAGCCAGAAACAAGAAAATGGATTAGGAGAAATGGTGAAGACTCTAAAACCATCGGAAAAATTCCTCTCCTGTGTGTGTGTCTTGAAAAGAAATTATTTTAAAATAAATAAATATAAAAATAAACTCATCTTTAATACCACACGTTATTCATCCACTTTCTATGTTCAGACTTTTAAATGGGTAACCTGATTGTGAGCTTACTTTACAATTCTATCAAGACAGTAACTTTGTATTTAATGGTTTAAATTAACTCGCATACATTTCACACATTAAAACTTTAAAGCATTTTATGGATGCCGTCCTTTTTCATCGTATCCTTGGTAGTCTTAAGGAAAGCTTTCATTAGTAGAAAAAAAAAAGTCTGAGATGTATTTAGGGTTGGTAATTACTATACTCTCCCATCATTTAAAGCATTCAAGTAGTTAAAAAGAAGGATATGAATAGTCAAAGAGCTCATACATTTTATGTTGCCCTCATAATAAACACAAATACATTTTCGTTCTGATTCATCATTGGCCACAAACAAAACATGAACATGCAAAGCTACTCTCCAGATAGTATAAATTGGCAAAGCAACACTTAAGTTAGTTGAGCAATGACGATTTTCACCATCTGTGCTTACAGCCCATTACAAGTTGATTTCGATACAAGCACACCAGCCTACAGACAAGTGACTAGCAGTGAGTAAGAGCTAAGAGAAGGGGAGGGGGGTGTTTGTTGTGACAATTATCTTAATTTCTGGAACGTGTTTGTGATTTTTTTTTTTTGACGTATCACTTTATTTTTGTTGTTGTTATTTAAATATTTTCTCTTTAGATATACAGAAAAGTTAGAAACGTTACTAGTGAAGTTTCTCAGTCGGTGTAGATTTGTCTGAACTTGCTGTTTCTTGAGAACAGTATTTCATTATTCTGTTTCCTGATGACAACATGTTATTATGCTCCTTTTCTGTAAATAATATTTATTATGATCTCCAATTTCAAATGCTTTCTCAAAACTTAATCTTGCTGTTTCACACAGAAGTGGCTTAACCATTAAAATAGCTGGTTATTTTTCTGTTTAAGGTGATTAGAATTGATTAAAAACCCCTAAGCTTTATAAAGCCCGTCCATAGAATCAGAAATTATTACTTTTCTCATTGTCTTCTGTTGCATATCTCACGTATAGCCTCTGTGTGTGTGTCTAATTGCAAACTAAGCCAACAAACTTTAGTGCATTTAATTTTAGTCAATGTGCCTGCTCAGGTAAGTAAAAAGAAGTTACTATTTCTTTTGAGAGATGGAAGAAATGAGAGGGAAAAGGAGGGATAGATATGGAATTTAAGAGAACTTGGTTCAGTTCTCTGATCAGTAACCGTCTTGCTATACTACCTCCAATAAGTTACTTTATCTCAGTAACTCATACCCATAAAATATGGCATCATGATACTCCCCTGTCCCACTAAATTTTACAAAAATAAAGGGTACTCAGAAACTATAGAGGTAGGGATCACGTAAATTCCTCTTGAGTAATGGATATAGAATTTTTGAAGTAAGGAGATACAGGGAAGCAGGCAGCTGATGCCCTCCTTCCTTTTTCTCTGGACTTTCCGCCGCTTCGGTTCCTGTAATTCTCCCTTTCTCCTCCACTGCTCCAAATCCTCCAGCGTTGTTCCGCAGGGAACAAGGATATTGCTCCATCTTGTCTTACATTCGTCCCAGCCCAAAAACACGTACCTGCGTTGAACCTAGACCTCTCCCCTTGCACGCTGACCCCAGCTTGTTTGTCATGCTCTGAATCTGGCCGTCCTGGAGAAGCTACGGGGAAGTAGAGGGTATGAAAACTACCTGCAGCCACAGAATAGTGAGGCTATTCTTAATTAAGCATTTTCCGGAGGGGTAGAGCTTCGCAAGGTCTGATGAACGCGTGGAAGGGAGGAATGGGGAAATACTGGTTGTTCTCAACTCAGTGTTTTCCCCTGAGCGTTGCTACTCTGCACCCTACATCTCTGATGCCGTCTGGGCTCACCACTCAAATCCCTCCTCTCTAGGCCGAGCGCCGTGGTGTCCCTCTGATCTCCACCCGCAAACTTCTCTCTCTTCCGCTCTTTCCCCACCCTCAGTCCTACATCTTCTATTCCTCCTGGTTTCCAAACCCTCATTTGGTTCCCACTGCTGCTCTCCCACCACCCTGCGCTGCTCTGACTGCCGTACCCCGCTCTCTGTGCCAACAGAGCTCGTTGCCAACATAGCATAAAAATGCTATGAATGTTTCAATGTGGGTATCTCGGCAACCTTTCTATTTTTAAATACCCTGACGAGCTGTCGGTAGCAGTTATGTCTGCTCCAGCAGTCTGCTCTGGAAGCAGATTAGGCCAAGCTTCCCAGCGCCCCTGAAGCTGTCCATGACAAGGTCATCACCCCCACTTCCCATCTGCTGACTTGGGTTTCCCCTAATCCATTGCAGCCAAAACAAGCCAGTTCAGCTGACATCTACTATTTAAACTGCTTAAGCTACTCTGGTTGACTTTAGCCGAAACGAGTTTGGGAGGGATTGTGTGAGGAGCTTGCAGGTAGGTAAGGAGAGGCGGTAACCTTTGGCAGAAGACAACCGTGACGGTGACTGGGAGCTCTCTGGGAACGGTAACCTCTTCAGCAACCCCACTTCAGCCCGTGGAGGAAGCGAGCACCCACAAGGGGATTTTAAAGCCTGGTAAATTCTGTGCTTTAAGTTCAATTCTCCTCACTTATTTCGCAAGAGGTTCCTCTGGCAAGCCACTCCTCCCCACTGCGCAGAAAACACGATGACGTTCCTCAGGCCGCCATTCATCTTTCTCCTGTTTAATCACTGCTAACTGATTAACCAAGCCAAGTGCCACAAAATCCATTCGCTGGAAAAGGAACAGCGAGCTACGCTGGCCTTTATGAATAAATAAAGAGAAACATTTGCAAACCAGGTGTATAACCTCCTTATCTTGAAAGTAGCCACCTGTTCCCCATCCCCGGTCCCCAGCCATGGGGGCAGTGAGGGGTGACATGCTTAGAGCCGCTCCTGCCAGAAGCAGGACGTGAAGTGGTAGGCCATGGCAGAGTGTCAAAGTTCGAGTGCTGTTGTCTAGCCCACTGGACAGCCACCGTAATGTTTTTTTCCCCCTGTTTTACCCCGTTAGACACTTCAGGTCTTCTTATCTCATGAGCTTGATGAGGAGGCCTTAACTCTTTCGGTACAGTTTAGCCAAAAAGGGGCAGTGAGCGCTGAGGCTAAAAAAATGCATTGCCAGGAATGTAGCAAAATACGTATCGTGGAATTGACGGAGCTTTGAACGCCTGGGGAGGGAAGGTCAGCAGCCAAGGGACGCCAGCAAAGCCAGGCAGTCCCTCTCCCAGAGGGTTCAGGTGTTTAACCAGGCTAAGACCTGACTCTCTCTCCCTGCTTTGCGCCTGCAGTTCAGATCATTTCCAGGAGCCTGCCGTGCAAGTGCTAGGGAGGAACGAAAAGGCTTTCAAGGAAAAAAAAAAAAAACAAAACAAAAAAACAAACCAAAAAGTTAAGCTGGAGTTTGGCACGCAAATGAGTTCCTGCTCCTTCGCGAGTGACCACCTGCCAGCCGAGGCACGTCAGCTGCCAACGCGTGCCGGCTTTGCCCCTTGCGAACAGGAGGTAAAGAACGTGGCTGCTCATCTCAATGAAGCGAGGTCAGATGCTGCTGCCTCAGTGTTTCAGTCCCCCGTTTGTGTCCGCAGGTTGGCAACAAGCTGGTACAGCTTCACCCTGCGACGCTCTCCCAGATCGGGCTCTCGGTTCGAGCTCGGCTGAAGCGAAAAAGTTATTCTTGGTAATAGCTTCAACTCGCAGGAGTTAATTGTGATATCCGTGTGGTTTAGTCGCACTTTTTATTACATTAGGAAAAAAAATATATCCTGACTCGGTATTGAAGAAGCTTTAATTTTCTCTCCTAGGCTTTTCTCTATATATCCTTTTTTTTTTCAGCTAAAAATAAAAATATTCCAAAAAGATCACAAGTATTTTTTATCCTTACAGTTTTACAGTGAGGAACCTTTTTCAGTCTCCCAATTAAAAAACAAAACGAAACAAAAAACCAAAAGAACAGTTATGTAAGGTGTTACCAAGTCGAGACGACAAAAGGGAAGAGAGAATGGAAATGTCTTTCTTCCTCACCATGCACCCCTCTCCGCTGCTCCCCACTTCTCTTTGTGAGGATAACCGTGCTGGAACTATTTGTTCCTGCACTCCTCTGGTCTGAATAAGCTGGGGCACTGGCTGTCGCCTTGAGTTCCTCTGGCACGCTCTCTGGTCCCCTTCGTCAAAATGGGTCACTTCTAGCTCTGTTAACCAGCAGTTATCTGTGCAGACTCGGAACGCTGTGGGCACTTTGGGGGTTTGCAGAAGGTATCTTCAGGGCCACTGGTTTACTGAGACAAAAAGGCAAAACTGCTCCTCAGCCACTACAAGGCAGACATGTTCAAAATACCGAACATACTGATGTAGATTGCTTTACCACAGTTTCTCCCCTGCTTTTGATCTTTCCTTTGTCACTGCCTGATGGAGACTGGGCTTCTCTTAGGACTCCTCTCTCCCCAGCACGCCCTGCACAGTCCTTTGCAGGGGACGCGACTGTTCAGTATGAGTGCCAACAAGGCTTCCTCACGAGAGACAGCTCACAACACCTTAAGACCGGGCCCTTTCTCAAGGTGGTTCGCGGTCAATTTTTCGCCGGACAGAGCCCACCACCGTATTATGTGTTCGGAGTTGCCTGTTTCCCGAAACACCAACCCTACAAACCGTTTTACCCTGGGTGATAGCCTTGTGTCTTTCCCAGGGCGCTCCGTTTGAAGAGGAAGCCACCAAGAGCACAAGGACCCGTGTGGTTAATCCTCTTTCTCATGCCATCTTCCAAGGGTTTTGCGGCACAGGGATTGGAAAGCCAGCAGAGGAGACTGACCAGGGTCTGAATTCCCCCGTGGACGGCGTCCTGCATGCCCAGCAGCGCCGACAGGCTCTCCTTCGCGACGACGTGATGCCTCCGAGGGAGAAAGAGGGCTGCAGGGTACCCCCGTGCCCCTGGAAGAGGGATGTGTAAGAGAAGACAGGGCCCATCAAACCCCCGAAGGATGTACCACGCTAGTTAACGTCGGTTCTAGCCAGAACAGATAAAATAATTGTATTTCTGTGTATCTGCTTAGACTCAACTTTCACTTCCTCTAGTTATGGGTTTTAGATCTGTTTTTCACATATTATTTTTTGGGGGGGGTGGTTTTTTTGGTTATTTAAAGGGTGAAGGCCCTCAGCGGGCCGTGCCACCACCAAGGCGCCGTGCCCACACCACAGGAGGATCTGACGGACGCCTCAACGCTCCGGGGGCTCTGTCCCCTTCCCCGCAGCGTTCCTTTAGAGAAGATACGACCAGTAGCCGCAGAGCCACCGGGAGTGCCCGCTCCGGCACTGAAGGCCATTTAGCCGGTGCCACCGGGCACGGAATGGGCTGAGGGAAGGCCGCGGTGGGACCGGGCCCTCCACGGCCTCCTGCTGCCCCTCACGGCGGCGGGCCCGCCCGGGGCCTCGGTGTGGGGCCGGGCGCAGGCCCCGCGGCCGGGGATGGCGGGGACGCCGAGGCTGTGTGGAGACGGGACGGGAGCGGCGGGGGCCGAGGGTAGGGCGAGGCGGGCGGAACCCGCCTCCCCGGCCGGGCGAGGGGCGGGGAAGGGCCGCGGCGGCGGCCCGGTTGAATGGCTCCGCGGCCCGGGCTCCTCCCCGGGGCCGGCCCGGAGGCTGCAGCGGGAGGCCGGGGGCAGCGGACGCGTGTCCCGTCGCCCCCCAAAACCCCTTCCCCGGTGACAGCGCGGTGCAGCGGGAGCCCCCCGCCACCGGGGCTGCCTCCCTCTCCCCGCGGGGCTCCTCT
This sequence comes from Xenus cinereus, assembly GCA_025774025.1. Classification (NCBI taxonomy): domain Eukaryota; kingdom Metazoa; phylum Chordata; class Aves; order Charadriiformes; family Scolopacidae; genus Xenus; species Xenus cinereus. The sequence goes on from JAOXJK010000001.1 coordinate 78,977,435, forward strand.
CTCCCCGCTCCTCCTCTCTCCCTCCCTCCCCTCCACCTTCACCCCCCGGCTGAGTTCATTCACTGGGATTGGTTTCAAGTGACGCCATCGCTTTATTTTTACACCCATGACCTCATCCCAGCAGCTTGAAGTTTACTGACCAGCAAAACTCTTTTTTTTTTTTTTTTTTTTTTTTTATTGTACTC
>JAOXJK010000001.1:78978506-78988919 GCA_025774025.1 Xenus cinereus
CCCCCCCGCGTTCCCCCTACCTGCTGCGGGGCGGCCGGCAGCCTGCTGCGGCTCCTGCCTCCTCCTCCTCGTCCCTTCCTCTCTCGCCTCCCGTTATCCACCTGCCTCTCCCGGTACAAGGAGGCGGCCGGTGTGCGGGGAAGGGGGTGAGGGAGAGCCCGCCGGCGGGGGATGCGCGGGGAGGGGGCCCCGGCGTGCGCCTCCGCCTTCCCAAACTTAGTCAACGCTGCTGGCTCCCAACGGGCTTTCCGTTTAAATTAAAATTAAAAAAAAAAAAAAAAAAAAAAAAAATAAATGGTCGGGGATGCCTTAAAGCCCTTGGAGGGTTCCCGGAGAAACCTTGGAAGTTGTGCCTTTCAAGTTGGGAAAACGTTGAAATTGAGGCAGTTTGACAAAATGGAGGGCTGCCGAGGAGCCCAGGAGCGAGGCAAATTGCAAATTGTTAACCTGGTGTCGCGCTCGCCTCGACTCCCAACTCCGTGGCCGGTGCCGGGACGCGGCCTGACAGATACCCACCCTCTCCTGACTTGATTTTTTTTTTTTTATTTATTTATTCCCCCTTTTCCCCCCCCCCGTGGGATGAGGAGCTGAGCGCACATCAGTGCGCGCCCAACAAGGTGTATGGGATGTGCCTGTTGCAAAGCCTGACCAATGGTAGGATTCTTCAGCCGCCCAAAAAAACATCTGGTTAGATGTCAGATGGGAAGCTGCTTTGGTTTTTTTAGGTTGGCTTTTTTTTTTTTTTTAAAAAAAAAAAAAAGAGAAAAACCGGGAGAATGTACTTTCTTTTGCTGGCGTTTCAGGTGGTTGAAGTAGAAAATTGATCTTTCGGTTTTCCTTCAAGTGAAGGGTGTAGTCGTAGCGAGCTGTTATTGTCTGACCTATGACTAACTTTTTTTTTTATTTTATTTGTTCAAACATTCGGTGTATACCCAGCAGAATAAATAAATCTGTGCTCGTTTTGAAAGCTAAGAGCAAACTGAACTGTTTCTCCTCGCAAGGATGTGTGTCGGGGTTCTTAAAAGAAAAAACCCCAACCAAAACCCCAAAATGATTTTGTAATCCTTGCTTTGAGATTTATGCTATTCCTGGCAGCCTGTGGTTTGGTAGATACAGAGTTTACAAAGTCACAACTGACCAAACAGGAGTTGGTTTAGACCCCTGTGTTTTGAGGGGAGGTGGAAAAATAGTAAGTCTTATTTTCTTTTTATGGTGTTCATCCCACTGCCCATTGGAGATTGAAGCATTCATCACAGTTGTTTATGTTGGTTGTCTGGGGGTTTCTATTTGAATGTGAGCAAGTATGCAACGGGGGGGGGTGTACGTGTATTTTTAGCTTTAATTTTTAATGACAAATGATACAAAGAATAGCGATATTCAAAAGTAAATCCTGCATTTACTGAGCATGCTTATTAGTATTTTTAGGAAGGAACCTATAAAGGATGTCAGAGGTGTAATAAATTCTGGTTATTATGCTTGGTTAATACAATAGTGCTTCAGTATATCTTACTACACAATTTCAGAGTCCCTTTTTAAATGAACAAAGAAGTAAAAGCAGCAGAGAAGGTGCCAGTTCCTGTGCTAATTAGAGGTGGTGGCTGCAAAGTGCTGTACGGTTCAATACATGTGCAAATCCAGGTCCAGAAGGACCAACCGAGCATTTTAAAACACGACACGTTGTATAAAGGTACATAAATACCTTCCTGCTCCTGTATGCCTGGTTTTGTTAGCTGCCTAAGCTGATAAAATGGAACGAAATTCACACCAGGAAAACTTCTGTAGGAGAAAGCGAGCTCGATTTATCTTTGTTTCTGTAAAACGCACGCTCTTCTTGAAGCAAAGCAGCCCGCCTGGCGAGGATGTTTGCTTTTTAGCTAGAATAGCTCCAACCCTCCATAGGAACGGTACCGGCAGGAGCTGTGCAGGAATGTGTTAAATGGATTTCGCTGGGAGCTCCGTCTCCCAAGCCAGCGCCAGCTCCTCTGGGGTCCTGCCAGCCCTCAGCCCGTGGGAGGAGTTGCCGTTGCATCTGCCCTGTGCCCGTGCACCTTCCCTGGCGAAAGGGCTCTGCCCTGGGGGTCCCGTCCCTCCGCACGCCCCGCCAGCAGCTGGAGACGGGGCAGTGAAGTTGTAGGGAGCCACCGGAGCCTCGGGCGGTGGGACAGGTCAGCCGCTCCTCTGCCTTTCAGATGGGTGATTCCTGTGGGCCGTAAGAAGCCCACGGAGGGCAAACGCGGGCTCTCTTTCTGGACCTCTGCAAGAAGTGCTGAGTAGGCAGATCAGCCATTGATTGCTGTTACTTGCACCGATCGAAAGACCGCTTGAAAAAGTGAGCTGGGCTCCACGGCGCTGTGCGGTAAGGGCTGTGTGTGCAGGGCAAGGGCCTCGCTCGGGCGCCTGCCTTTTCAAAGTCCGATGCCTGAAGCCCCACATCTATTCGGGAATATTCGCTGTCTTCAAAATGCAAACTTTCCAAGACATACAGCAAGGGCAGTTGATGCATTTTTTATTTTTTTTTCCCCTCAAGAAAAAGGGGGCAGAGTGATAGCTTTCACTTTATACTATGTCTGTTGAATATTCTAGGACTTTATTTATTTTATTTTCTTTGCTTTTCTGTAAGAGCAGTCAGGAAAGCATCATGGATCTTCTTCAAGCGCTGACAATCCCTAATAGCCAGATGGCGTAGAGTAGTTACTGTCAAAGGATGAGGTGTGGAAGGATTGGCACATCCCTTCCTCTTTCTTTTCGGCTTTTGTTTCACCCCTAGGAAGAAACCCAGGTTTGGCCTGCGTAATGCTGTCAGTCTGTCTCTGCAGACGTGCTGGTATGCCGATCAAACGACTAAATGTTTCTTGCAGTCTTGTCCGTAGTTGTGTAATGGTATGTCCATGATTATTTAAGGAGAATTATCAAGAAGCAGGTTTCCTGAGGGTGAGGGGGAAGTAGCCGTGCCCCTGATGTGTTGAATGGTACGTCCGCTTTCCCTGCAGCTTCTTAGGGGGTGCGTCCAGATTTAGGGTAGCGACGTGAAGGGCGTCCGTAGAATATTTTAATTATATCTACGTATTGTATCAGCAGCATCCGCCTCCATAAACAGCGTGGCATTCTTCAGGGCTGTCGATTGCATATGTGGCCTCAGCTTTCGGCGTGAATCCAAAGCCATAGGTGGTGGGTGGCCTGGGGATGGGTATCGGGATGCCCGCCTGGACCAAAGCCAGCGGTAGCTAAAGACCAGGAGCCCTTCACGTGAAGGCGAAGCGAGCGCTGCAACTTCAGGCTACGTCCTGCTCGTTACTTGGGGGGACCCTATCCTCGGGGATTTCTTTATCAGTAGTGTGATAGCATCACCGCCCTGCTACCGAGGCTGATCGAGATGAAACTGGTTCTGGGGCAGGGCTGGAGGCTGAGATGCTGGCTGAAGGCGGCCGTGGGAACAGGGAAGTTCCTATCACCACTTCTCTCCGTCGGCGGATTAGTGTTAGCTTGGTAGCTCCAAATAAGACATCTCCGTTACAGTTGTTCTGTAACTTCCCGTAACACCTGAAGGAGGCCCAAAATACGCATTAACGGTAAAGTTTGGCATCTTAACTTTTGGGTTTGCGTAGTTTTAATCGGAGCAGTTCTTGGTTTACTTATGGATGGGGCCTGTTGGCAGCAATCACGGTCTCCGGTGGAGATGATGTTGGTCTCCGGTGGAGAAGATGTTGGCCTCCAGTGGAGATGATGTTGGCCACCAGTGAATTACTATTCCTCGGCGATCAAAGAAAATCTGCGTCTGGGGTGCGTGTATGGGAGGACGAGAGGAAAGATGGGCGTGAGTTCAAGGCCTTGTGTTTCCTTTTTGCTGCGCTATGTGGTCTGCTGCTGAGCCAAGGCTGACCTACGCGGAGTTGGCCCTGGGAAGGCTGGCAGCTTTCCACGTTGTGTCCCTATGAAATGCTCCTGCAGCCGAGGAAAAAAAAAAAAACAACCCAACACCAAACCAAACCCCAAAATTAATAATTGGGCAGGCTAGGAAAGAGGGGAAAGAAAGTTGCCTCAGTGAGGGGAGGTTTCCCGTGGGGCTGTGGGGATGCAGACTGGTCTCTTCTGCCACGGACCTTCTCAAGCTCCTGTGCTGCTGCTTTTCTCTGCTTCCAGTGCCTGAAGCTCTGACTTTTCTGCTGTGTGAGTATACCAACGGAACTGCTGAAACAAGGTCCTTCTTTGTGAGGAAGTCAGATATCTCTGCTCTTCCTTGGTCACAATATGAGCCATACGCGGCCAGTAACTTATGCGGCTTCTCTGTAGTGTGTTCTGGACCTAATTTTGCCCTACGTGGTACAAGTTCTCATCCCATTTCTCAGAAACTAGGATCAGTTCTTTGCATGGAGCCCCTCAGGTAAATTTCTGCTCTCTTTGGTTTCAAGCTTATGTTATAAACTTCTGTCAGTTGTTTAGCAAATAAAGGTAGTCAAGTGGAGGTGTGCAGGGGCTTTCACTAGTTGAGAATAAAAGTTTTGGGTTTTTTTTTTTTCTTATGTAAGGTCTGTTTGCATGCTATTCAGAGTGATAGTCTGTTAAAATAGTATGAAATTTTTTCTTCATAAAATAATAACTGTGTTCTGTTATGTTGAAAACTATGACACGTGGTTTCTAATACTGGGACTAAACCAATGTTACCCATTTTCATTGTGCCTCACTTGATTTTGCTTTACTATAATAATTTATGAATTGAGCCTATTTGTTGACTAAATGGTAGATGGGTGGCTTGTACAAATACTCTTTTTTTTTTTTAGACTTCCTTGCCTGCTGCCTAATGCTTCTTGTATTACTGAAGGCTTTGTGGGAGGCAAAAAGATGGATCTGAGTGTGAAATGTAGCAACACTGGAATGAGAACTTTACAGAAAGCATAAAACGAGGAGGACAACAGAGACTAATTGTATGAAATTCCTTTTATGCACACGTTCTTGAGTTTGAATAACTAGTATGTATTCAGCCTGCTGGATTAGAAGGCTTTAGCTCTGCGTGTGTAGCATGGATGCTGCTCTCAAAATAGGAGAGCAACTCTACCTCCCCCCACACTATTCTGGATAAAAATTGATTTGGTACTGTGTTTTGCTCCTACTGAAATTCTAGTAAAGCATATTTAAAGGCTGAATAATTAATAATGTTAAGGATGTAAACGCCAGACTTTTAACAACCCGAGTGTTGTTTTTGTTCCTTGATTGGTAGGTGTAAGAATCATTCACCCCAAACTTGAAAGACTCAAATGCCCTGTCAGGACTTGGGTTTCTACCTGCCAAGATGGTGCTTGTAGGGGAGTGACTTTCTCCATAGTGCCTATTTCACTGAGTTTATACAGTTCCCTTAAGCCATCCACCTTCTCAACACCGTCTTCCAAATACATGCAAAGAGTCTGAACTGCGCTTCAGAGGGCTTCTCTCAGCATGCCATCCTGCTGCTGAAACGAGCCTTAATTTTAAAGGTGGGTCATAAGCACCAAGATCATTTGCCGAAAGAACAGGCATGAGATTACTTTCCACTCATTGTATTAATGTTATCTGGAGTAAGAATACCGCCTATCATCTATACAGTTCCCACAAGTATTTCGTTACAGGTGGGAACCTGCTTAGGTGTTGGGATTTCATACCTTCTTTCTTTAAAAATTATACTTGGGAGTCACTGTTTTCACTTGCTTTACAGCTCTGCTGTCCCTGACAGTTTCATGGGAGTCTATTCGAACCTTGGAAAACTGGGAGGGAAAAGAGTTGGAGGGGGAAGAAACTTTGTGTTACATGTCTCTCTTCGAACTCCATCATACTCAGAAGTGCCTTTCTAAAATAAAATAATTTAGGTAGAGACCTCTCACTAGGAACACCCGGGGAGCAAACAGAATAAACTTCATCTTGGTTTCAACCAAGATTCATAAAGCTTTGCCAGTTTTTAGTCAAGGACAAAAAATATTCCAGCAAAAAAATACAGCAGTAATCTTAGTGTATTGGGTTCACATGTTGTTAGGTCCAAGTAAATCCCACAGTACGTGCTAGATTGAATTCAGATTAGCAGAAGGCAAGTGGTGACACTGCTTTAGCAAGGTTCCCTCTGCCTGTCCCAAGACCCTGGGTGCAAGGCCGGTGTACTCCAAATTGAGGATAGGCTGTGAAAATCTCTCTTCCCGTAGTTTGTCTGGAGTTCTGCATTGATGTCAAGTCTCTTCTCGTAACAACGGGATCCAGTACTGCCACCTTCTTTCTCCCAGGCTACTCCCATGTTCTAAAAGCTCTCAAGCCTTACACAGCAGGTGCTCTGAGGCCTTACTGAAGAAAGGTAGTGAGCAATGACTGATCTGCGGGTTCATAGTCTTGGAAAGACTATGTCCTTATGAGAGCTGGTAAACTTCACGTTCTCCTAGCTAGTAGGAGACCTTTTTTAGGGCATATTTAGACATTAAAGCTGCTTGTACTTGCACTATCCTCTGTTACCTTCTTTGTTCCTCATTATCTTCCTTTTAGGTTTGGTTTTGGTTTTACTTGCATGTAACTTTTCATGTGAATATGTATGATGACATATTTTTCCTGGTCAGTGGAGTAAGCTCTCTTGTCCAGCTGGTAAAAATCCCTGGCTTCTCGTGGTTGACACATTGTGAGCGTGCTGTCAACTTCTCAGTCCTCCGTTCTGCTTGTTAGGTGATCCGTGTTTGGATGCCATCCAGTTGACAAAGCCTGTTTCCTTAGCGTGGCTCATTTTGCCTGTCTGCTGTGTTTTCCAGGTGGACCTATTTGAAGGTGCCTGAAAAATCCGTTTGTCCAGCCCGGACATGTTTGTATGAGTTGCCCATTTGTTGCCTATTGCCTCTCAAAATACTACTGAAAGAAAGGTAACTCCTTCAAGCATAAAATGGCTGAAAAAGGACAGTATTACAAGTGCAAATCTTCAAGATACTAGTCAGGGTGGGGGGAAAAAAAAAAAAGTGTCAAAATAACTATCAGTGCATGTTTTCCCAAGATACTCTTTCCATGAAGAGACCCGCATCTTTCTGCCCCCTCAAATTTACGGAACTCAGATCTTTTTCTCCGACTGAGGCTTGCATGACTTGCCGGTTCTCCTACAGGTGTGACCCGTTCTGGAACGAGGAAACGTATAGCGTCTTTTCCCCCTGCTGCCTCATGTATGGTTAAACCTATAGAAAACTGTGGAGGAAGCTCAGGCATGCTGTTCCTCTGACAGCCTTCTGCAAATACAAGCTATTAATGACCATTGCCTTTCATGGGCAAAAACAGTACTGGCAATTCCTTTGTGCACTTTATTTAATGGCGTAACAAGCGAGCACATTTGCTATTTTTATTCAAACGCCCAGACATAAGCCTGTATGGCAAAGTGGCTATGAAATGTCTGCATAGCTAAGTGAAAATACAGCTGCTGTTTAAAACAAAATCTTTTTCTTTTAGTTAGGGGTTTTTAAGAGGGTTCAACCAGTGATTGTCTGATCTTTCTAATTGAGCTGTGGTGAGGATTTTTCAAGATTTTGCATTAAAAGAGACAGAACGTTCGTTTCGGTCGCCGACTTTCTCTACTGTTTCAGTCAACAATAAGGAGGTAATGCAATAGGGGAGGTGGGTGGGTGAGGGAGAAGGGGCTGGTTCAGGTTAAAGGTTCAGGTCTTGCCCTTTCGGGAAGCTTCAGGACTATCTGTTCTTACGTGCTGCTTAGTGACAGACACACAAAAAGAGCTGAGCACAGTGACACTGTTAGCAAATGCTAGCTGAGAGAGGCACAATGTTTGTTTTGGGAATTTTTATAAGCTGCCAAGTCCTTTGATGGTGTTTTTTCCTCTTTTTTTCTTCTTCTTCCTTTTCCTTGAAGAGGCTGTCTACTTTGGTATAAAGATGGCTTTCATGGCTTGATCGATAATTAAAAAAAAGTTTCAAGGTGGTGTTGATGATTTAAGTCTTTGGATATTTCAAAGCCAAGGGTTTATGTTACGGATTATCTTGGGAGGGATGTTGAGCATTTATTTCTCTGTGTGTGTACATGCTCAGTAAATAGTTATAACCCAGTATGGATGTGCTTGGTCTCCAGTTCAGTTTTGCCTTAAAAAAAAAAAAAAACCATAACTTTTAGCATATGATAGATGTTAGAGGTCCTAAGGAAAAAATAAATCACTTAACATCATGCTTTCCTTGACCTGGAACCTGCCTGATAGCAGAGTATATATATAGTAGTAGCACATTTTTGTATGTCTTTGCTTGACTAAATTATAAAGTAAACTTACAAAAATCTTCATATTATATCCACCAAAGTGAGGCATTTCTACTGAGTGCTTAATATTTGGCCCAACTGGTGTTACTGCTTATCAGTACAGTCAAGCATTATTCTTCCTTAGCTATTTGTCACTTGTTTACCTCTTTTTCCATTTATGTTGGCAAAGTGAGAATCTACAAGCCTGACTTCCTCCTTGAAAGGTCTCTCCCTTTCAAATGTCAATTGTTGTACATCAAAGCACAAGCTGGAGAAATCTACCTATTGGTAGAAAAGAGCATTATTTTCTTTGGACAGGTGGAGTGGGAGGGGTGTCAAGTAGATCACCTGCTTTGGGAAATGGTGAACCACCAACATATAACCACATCTTTCAGCTTCTCCACGAGCAGTAAAATAGGCTTTCTTTAATTCAGAATTTTGCAGAATTAGTTCTGATTTATGTTGAAATGGTTAACTTGGAATGCAGTACTATCTTGTGATGTCTGTGGACAGAGCTGTGACCCTTCTACTTTTACTCAAAACGTGGTTAAATTGCACTACAGTGGAAAAATATTCAGGCTTATCACTTTCTGGAGCTGAAGTTTCAAACAGTATTCCCAGTTCCAAAAGCTGTGTGGTATTAGGGTTGACTTTTGTCATTGTGAAAATACTTGAAAAGGGAGATGTGCGTAAGGAACTGAACTAGAGAGAAAGAAGAAATGGGGAATAATGGAAAAGATGAGGTATTGATCAGATGTGAGAAAAATACACCATAATTTTTTTTCCCTAATAAAGGGAAAAAAGAAATTTGAGTCAACAGAGATGAAAGACATTTTTTAAAAGGAAGAGAAAGGTTCTGCGTTAGCTGCACATGAAAATGAGCCTTTTAAATCACAGAAAACGTGGTTCTAATGTGCCAACAGGATAAGATCGCTCCACTTCAGCTAGTAATACTACTCTTGAAGTAATAGATAACAAAAGAGTTATTTTCTGTGTGTATGAGGGAAAGCCATTTGACAAGCTCTCTAAATGAGGTCTAATGACAAGTTGCAGGAAGTACAGGGAAAAGTGTAGCTTCCATTGGGTTCATAGTAGTAAATACAATTTGTTCATCTAGAAAATATCTTCTAAAGATTTGGCTTATAAATACATATGTAAATGAAGATGCATATTAAAAACTAGAAATGCTGACTTAGAATACGTGGTGACTGTTGGGAGAATAATATTGCGTGGCTTTGTGTATTTGGTCTTTACCTCTAGGCATTTGTAAATATTTAAAAATGAGTTGATTTCAAAACATTGTGCTATAGACCATATCTTCATGTTGGAAATTTGTAAGGTTCAGAGACTTGGGCTTCAAATAGTGTGCTCCTAAGTGCGTGTAAAGGTATGTCTCTCAGCACAACCGAGAGGGTGGGAAGGAGTGGGGAAAATGATCGTGTCCAAACACTTCTGTTGAGTTGCTATTTTTCTTCATGCTATTAGTAATTTATTAATTTATTGTTGTTTTTTGTTTTTGTTTTTTTTTTAACTGGGTATATATGTAGCTATTCTAGGTGGAAGAGAAGCTTATACGTTTAAAAGAAAAAAGAAAAATTGGCAAATTTTGTGTTTGCTTCTAGAACGTGTCCAGTTCAAGAGGCTGATGTCCTCTATACAAAGTTGCAGGTGCAAATGTACCAGTTCCCCCAGGCCCTTGCTGTTTGTCTTCTAACATTTTTGGGTTATGTTATGTGCTGCCGTTGGCGAGCTAGTTGGTGCCACAAGGAGTTTTAACCTAAATACAGAAAGCAGGGTAACAGTAGTCTAAAGGCTATTGACAAAGTGGTGGTCATTCGCTCCATGCCAGACCTTAGATTACCTGCTTTTTTGACACATAGACAAGCCTTAGGAGTAAAATGTTCTGTAGACCATCTTCTCTTCTGTGTTCTGCCCAATTTTCCCTTACCCTTGTTGACCAAAAGAATCACAGAATCTTCATGGCTGGAAGGGACCTTGGAGATCATTGAGTCCACCCATACACACACACACACAAAAAAACCCCAAAAGCAAAAAAAAAACCACCCCCCCCACACAAACCACCACCCAACCCAACAATCCTGGGCATTAGAGCAGGCCCTCAAGTGCCACGTCTACACGTTTCTTAAATCCCTCCAGGGATGGTGACTCCACCACCTCCCTGGGCAGGCTGT
>JAOXJK010000001.1:78993866-79009979 GCA_025774025.1 Xenus cinereus
CAACCCTTGTGTTTCTTTGTGTTCCCCGATTCCCCTTTCTGGGTGGGGAGGGGTCATCGGGTGATAGAATAATTGTCAAACAACAATAGATTGTTACGGGTTTTCTCAAACCATAACACTCAGTTATTTTCTTTATGGAGTACTAATCTTGTTTGCTTTGGCTTCTAAAACCAAAGTCGCAGCTTATTTTTACTTAATATACACTTTTTTTTTTTTTAGAGTATGCCTTCCATGCAGTAATACAGATACTTATTAGAGAAGCCAGGAGGCTAGTCCACAGCCATGGACTCTGCTGTGTTTGGTGGTCCCAGAGGCAGAGAGAAGTGGTGTTCACCTAGACAATTCTGGTCTTAGTACTGATGCTAAAGTCCTTGTAGACATCGTGGCAAAGTTCTGGTTTTGAGGCAGTGTTTGGAACAAGTGGGAGATAGCTGAGGGTCTCCTATTATCTTGTATGGCTTCAGAAGAAAATAAAGGTGCATCTGGTCAAAAGAACAAATCTGGAGAATTACATTTGCTGCGGTGTTCTGTGTAGGTGTGAGCAGCATAGCCAAAGGAAATGGTACTGTACTACTAGCAAAAAGAGATCATAGGGTGAGCATTTTTCATCCATATATGTTGTTTAAATTGTCTTAATACCAAGCAGAAAAATGGGCAGGGTACAGCTTGAGCTTTGATGTAGAAGTTTAGGGACTAATCTGTCATGAGATGAGGCAAGTTGATGGGAAAGGGGAGACTCTCAGCTGTAGCAGATTTTTTAGTTCCTTCAGGGGGGTACTAGAAATTATTTAAACATGCAATGACTTGATCTGTAGGTGAAGCCATTAGCTGGTGACATGATTTTCTAGATTGTCCATCAGTTAATCATGTTTTCTTTCTGTCACCATTTTTATTGCAACGTGTGGTGGTTAAAATCCAGAAGAAAGCATAGTAACATCTTAAGTTGTCTGTTTGTGTCAAAGTGATGATTCATACATGGTGGTTCCTGACAGTACCCAAAACATAGTTCCTCTAGACTTGTTTCTACTCCATCAGGACACATCCCTTTGCTGTTGTTACTGTGTTTTCTGGGAACTCGGTGAACTCAGTGCACATGTGTGTGTTAAACACAGATTTGCTTTCAGGGTGCCTTTTGGGTTTTTTTAGGAAACTTAAGGCTACGACAATCTAGTTTTCTGATGACTGTGTCTTTAAAAAGCCCACTAGGTGCTAATATGTAGTTCTGGGTTTTCAATGAACTGTTTGTATGGGATTCCACAAATTCATTTATCTCTTAGTGCGGATGTCGACCTCAAGGAGTTTACTGTGTTTATAGTTTTATAACAGACTAAGTAACCCTTCTCTGGATTCAAAAAATAAAATCAAAATGCAATTGATCATGATAATAATGCAAGTAAGGTAACAAAATTGCCAGACCTTCCAGGAGGCTTAATCTCTTGTTCTTTATGGGTTAGTTGAAACCTCTGAAGCATAAAAGGCGACCCAGAGTTGCTCTTCTCCTTCATAATTATTCAGCTTTAAGGTTTTCTTAATTGTTGTGAGACAATCAGAGGATGCCTATCTCAGTAAACCTGATGGAAGTGTTACCACTGGGCTCTTTGCACGTTGGCTGCTTTCTTTGTAAAGTTCTGAATGCCTCTGCTGTGGTGGATGCAACGCAACATTCCTGCATGGGGCATCAGTAGTCTAAAGATGGATTTTGCAAGTTTGCCTGTGTCTGAAACTATTAGTAGTCTAGTTGCTGGGTTCAGACATGGAACTTGCTCATTAGAAAAGCTTTATATTGGATAAATCTGAATGCATTTAAATGTCTGAAAAGAGTAAGGGTTGGGTGGAGTACCATGGGAATTGCCTTGCTGGATGGATACACAGTCTGTGACAGACCCCAGGAGGATTTGATTGTGCCTTAAAAATGTTAAAAGAAGGTACCTATATTTAGAACCTTAGTTAAGTGGGTTCTCTGTCATCATTTATTCCTAAAAAGAAAAGTGAATTCTAAGTCAGTAAATCATTTACTTGATGCCAGTTGTCCACCAAAAGAATTTTGGGTATGACTATGGTTTTGTCAAAATAGAAATGTGCTAAAAGATACTTACCAAGGCTATTCAACATCCTATCTGGGAGCCACTGCTTTAAGTCACGGGAGTTACATAGAGTAGTATGTACAAAATGCAGTGAAGGAGCAGCCCGTTTTATTGCACAGCTCTTTTTTGGGTGGTGACAGCACGAGTGGTTTTTTCAGATGTTCTTGGAGCTGGTGAGCTTTGTCTGTTCACTCCTTTCAGAAGAAACACCTCAAATGCCTTTAAGTAGCTGATGCGAAAGAGGATTGTGCTTGTCTGTGGTTGTAACCTCAGGTGCTGGTAGTAAAGGTGTTTCCCATGGGTAGGCAGAAAGAGAAGCTGGGTAGATCTTTTACCACTTAAATGGCTGTCTGGAGTGGGGCAGTTTCCCCTGGGAGTCCTTTTTGCGTTTGTGAGGGGCTAAAGTACAGCAAGAGAAATTTTCTTCCCCGCAGTTTTCCTCCTTCCAGCCTACCTGAAGCAGAGAAGCCACGGCTCCAAAGATGTCATTAAGCTTCCTAAGAATACTTTTATTAATTGTAATTGACTGTACAGTATAGTTTGACAAGAGTAGCGAGGCGTGGAGGGCACTTCCTACTGTTAGGCTTGAAGTTTTTCTTTTTTAATGACAAAGTTCTTGGGATTTGGCACGGTCTGTCTGCTGCAAACTTCTCAAGTACAGACAACGATGACCTGGCAAGCAGCACGGCGCTGGCAAGAGGATATTTCAGCCAAGGAGCTGCCGCCAAGCTCTTACCTTTTTGTGTGAGCTTTTTTTTAACGGGAATGCAAAGCAGATTGGGTCGTGGTTAAATAATTACTCCTCGATTGAGCGAGTACTGCCCCGAGGAACATGCTGAGGTAAGGAACGGCCCTCTCGTGCCGCCTAAGAACAAGGACGGTGCGCTGAGACTGTGTGAGCAATCATCACGCTGGTGCTTTCTCATACTTGACCCTACAGAGTTGTGCTGAAAGGAGTTATTAACTTGCGTTTTACCTTAAGCACACCAAAAAAACCTACAGCAATCTAGCATAAGGGGCAATGGTACGCTTTGAACTTTGGATCTTTAGACCCAGGCAGCAGGCGCCGTCTGTTTGTACCATCGGAGCAGGAATTCTTTGTGGAATTTCAACCGCAAAAAGATTCACCGCTTTCCCATCCAAGCTGTGCATGCTTTGTTTAAAGCCAAAGGTGTATCAACTCCTGGGGCCAGCTGTAGGTTTTGTGGATTAATATCTGATGGCCAGGTTCATCTTCTTGGGGCACTAGTGTATTTTTCCTCTCCTTCAGTTATTCCAGCGTACTTCTCACTCAGCTCCATATACAGAGCACCCCTGCTGTCTGCAGCAGCTTCTGTGTGCTCGTGGGAAGACTATTTTCCATTCCTTACGCTGTCGGCGTGTTTGAGCAGAAGCAATAACTCAAGCTTAAGAGATCGTCTGCTTTCTCTGTTTTTTGGTACATAGCAGCAGTTGCGGAACCAATCCCTCTGGATGTGGCAGTGAGGGGGATAGTGCAGATTGAGATGCCCAGCCTAGTCCATCCACCCTACGCTGCGAAGTGCCATGGAGAAAGTGTTTAGCCAGGGTATGAAAAGCTCTGTAGCCGTGCCACGGGGTGAGCCTGCACAAATAAAATCACCTTTCTGTCGAACACCAGCTTGGTGGTTTGGTTCAGAGCTAGCTTGTGAGTCTTAGATGTAAGCATCTCCTCTGCACGTTGTCTGTCCTTGCAATAAAGCATGCTCAATGCCCATGGAATATCAGGAGAATTTAGCTGCCAAACACGTTTTAAAAAAGAATTAAATCCCTGCAGTTTCTTCCTTTTTGACTAAAATTCAGGCATATGGCCATAGGCATACCTTTGATGCCAGGTGGTCTCCCTGCCAAACCTAACCCTGGTTCTCAAGAACATCTTATGTGGTTACGCTTTCGATACAGTGCCAGAAAGTTGAACCTTGGCAAAACTATGCTGTGCACTGATGGTGAGAACAAGATCATGAAGAACGTTTTCGAGTTGGACAAGCATTGTAGCTACAGATAGACAACATACATTTTCTTCTAGGTCTAAGTTACAGGGTTTTTTATTTTGCGTGTTCCAAAGCAGTCTAAGCTAAATTAAAATTTGGATGTTCTAAAAAATTATTTGGATTTGTGCTTGATTTTGCCCGGCACCCAGGTGATAGATTAATTGATTTCAGAAGTGTGTGCCTAGGCATTTACTGCTCAAGCTTGAGCCTGGTGGTGCGGCTGCAGAGGAAGAAGCCTGAAGGGGGTGGGAGGAGTGCTTCTCCTTCCCCTTTCCTGGTGACCTCTGCTTCTGTGGTTGCGTTAAATCCTTTTCCTGTACATTTTGACCTGTGCTATAACCCTATCAGAGAGGGCAATTGCAGTCAGGGATGAAGTCTTTTCTGGAAAAGATTTCTTGCCTAAGTCTGCGCATCTGAAACGCTTTTGGCATTTGTTGGTAGAAACTGGCTTCTCTCAGTTGCCTTTTTTGCCATGACTCCTCGTGCTCTGTGGGTCAAACCACTAGGGTCAGTCTTTTCAGGCTACTCAGAGTCCCTGTGGAGAAGCTAAATTACGCATAAACTAGGGGGCAAACTATCTAGCTGACATTCACAATCCAAAGAGAATTAAAAAGCAAGCAAACAAAAATCCCAGGTAACAAACACATCGACTATATCTATCACTGTCATGACTTTGTAAAGGTGAGTGCATCTAATCTCATGTGTTATCTTTGTCACTGATACCTTTGAGTCACTTGGAACTGAAGGAAAACTGGTTTTAAAGTGAAAAACAATTTCCTATAAAAACAACTTCTTGTAGCTTTGTAGAATGAAATCTGGATCTATCATTTGAGTGAGGTGGTACATTTTTATTTATATCTGGAAATTGCCAGAGTTTTTTCAGTAGCCTGGAAAATAGTTTTAAGGAAACTATCATTTTTGTATGGGTTTGTGTGTTGGGTTTTGTTTTGGTTATAAGAAAAGTTTGTAAGGAGAGGGATTTTTTTTTTTTTTTTTCTCTGTTTAAACTGACTTTGGAGAAGGCAGGCAAAGCTTCAGGAACGCAAACCCCATTTGAACCTTGAAACAAAAGCAGTGAATATGAAGCTAAATCTAGGTCAGGTATGAGTTAATAATTATAAAAAACAACTTGATAATCCACAGAAAAGTTTGCTTATGGGGAAAATGTACCACAAATCTAGTAACTCCGTGATTACTCCAGGATTTTCTTGTTTTGGTATTAACTCCAAGGCTTCTGGAAGAGGGGAGGCTTCTTTCTTTGAGGGTATCTTTTAGGTTTCTTTCTGTCTTGTATTGTGTATTTTCAGTGGTGTGGCTTCAGCCAGACAGTTTCCATGAGGAATATGATTCATTGGGTAATTTATGACATACTTAGGGATGTGCTTTGGACTTCTTCTTTTCCTGTTTGGGAAGAGGGACAAGCTGGACGTGGAGATGTTTTGGAAGCCTTGGCTTTTGTTTCTCTGTCACAGTTTGGTTCTGTTTCACGCCTGTGTGTGTGAGGAAGGGCTCCGTGCATTCTAGAGTTCGTGCCCTCCCTCTCCTTATCACTTCATATTAACCGGTCTCATAAAAGATGTCACCTCCCCCTGTAAGACTTGCCTTTCCTGTATCCTTGGGCAGTTGCAGATACAGCAGTCACAGTGGGGATCTGTTGGATATGCAGTTCTTGTGAGCCAAGGCTGTACGTTTTCTTTCACAGAGTGGCTGGAATGTGATGCGGTGCTGGAAATGCCTGTGAGATAACGCGTCTTTTCCTGAGACAGAGCGGGATGCCTTTCTAAGCCTGTTAAGGATTCATGCAATAGCATTGCTAGTTAAAGATGCTTGCAGAAGCTTGCTGCTGGGTCCAAGGTTCATTTGACGTTTTGTAGCTAGGCAAACTTACAATATCCTTGTGCTTCACCAGCTGTCATCTTTGCTAACGTGCTTAAAAACCCTGTGGCAAGTTCTGTGGCAGAAATAATAATGAAAAGATACCTTCCTTGAACATCCAGAGTTATGCAGACAGATTAGCTTCTGTATGTGAGTGTGTTTTGTTTATTTTTTGGTGTGGCTGTATAAAAAGCATGTCTGTATGAAGTCCTGATTCAGTGGGATGATTTGTATCCTCAAGAGTTAGCTGAATTTGGGTAAAATACAGGGACATCTAGGATTTCTTTAGATCAGGTGAGGGTGGGGACATATCATAGAATGGTTTGTGTGTGAAGGGACCGATAGATTATCTAGTCCAAGCCCCTTTCCGTGGACAGGGACATCTTTCATTAGACCAGGTTGCTCAAAGCCCCATCCAACCTGGCCTTGAACGTTTGCAATGACGGGGAGCATTCAGAGTTTCTCAGGGCAACTTGTTCCAGTGTCTTACCACCTTCAGAGTAAAAAAATTCTTCCTTATGTCCAGTCTAAACCTACCCTTTTTCCACTTAAAGCTATTGCCCCTTGTCCTGTCACTGTAGACCATGGTAAAAGGTCTTTCTCCATCTTTCTTATAAGCCCCCATTAAGTATTGAAAGGAGGGTTGAATTAGTTAAAAAAAACCCCTCTTTCCCATACCTTTTAATGAGCAGTTCCCTTTTGGAGGGAATGAAGGTGAAGCCTAAAACAGTAACCTGAATACGGACACGTTCTTTAGTCAGTAAAGTTTGGGGGAAAATAAAAAAAAAAAAGAAAAAAAAAAAGAAAAAGAGGGAAAAAAAAACCCCCAAACTGTGCAGTGTTTGACGGGAAGCCAATGTAACTCCCTTGAAACTGGACTGGCATGCCTGAGTCAGTGAAGAATGAGCTAAGAATCTGGCAGAAGCCTTTTGCACAAAGGAAGGCTGAGAGAGTCTCTCAGGAAGCCTGTACGCTGCTAAATGTGGCATGTTTGAACATGAGACTGACATCATTGTGAGTTCATAGTAGTGAAAGAACAAAGTATCAGCCACAAATTAGACTGACCTAATTTTTAAGTCACTTCTAAAAACTTAATAGCGCGGTGTGTTGCTTGTGCAAGCTGTTTATTTCTGCCCCAACCTCTGACTGCTCAATTTAAACTACAAGTTAACCCTCTAGAACGTCGAAGGAGTTGTTCAGGAAGGTGTGTGTGTGTCTTTGAGGGGTGCTGCAGACTTCCTTCCTTGGCTCTTTTTCTGCTCTGACCTCAATCTTCACATAAAGGAAGTAATTAAGGACCACCCATCGTCTACCTTTATCCTTCAGGATTGGTTTCCTGGAGGTAAAAACCTCAGGATTGCGTACCAAAACCTAACTCGTTCCTATGGGCTGCTCACATGCAGCCTGGAAGTCTGTCTGGAAATGATCGGGACGCTTGCCAGCAGTATCGAACAGGAATTTATGTTTAATCAGTAAGTTATTATAAAACTAAACAGTATTGTTTATTGGTGTGTCCATGGTCATTGACAAATAACTGGTGCTTCTTCCATTGCTGAATACCTCAGAAATACCAGGGTCTTGCAGTTTGCAGATGATACACTTCTTTCCAAGTATTTTCGTTGGCTCCACGTGCACTGAAGTTGATCCGTTCTGTTGATATATTACTTCAGTTATTGCAGATGTATATTGAACTTTCCTAGCTTGGGATTATTTTGACGACAATCAATGCCTTTCTGGTTGCTTTTTAAAGGACTGTGCAAAACAGAGCACCTCTACAGTTTCTGGAGAAATAGAAGATCTTGTCTATGGATTTGTACAGAGCAGTGCGAACACGTAAGCGCACTTCCAACAGGATAATACAAATGCAATTTAAGGGAATACGTTTTGCTTCTCTTTGCTATTCAAAATCCGGTTAGAACTCCACTGAGGTTGCTACAAAACATTTATTGTTGACCCTGGTCTTTGACTAAGGCACTTATCAGATAATAACAAGAGAATTTACTGCCTCAGTTTGGTATTGCTCGCTTTTGCTTTTCAAAATTAAAAAAAAAAAAAAAAAACCCTGGTCCCTTTTAATACTTGTAAACTAGATGTAATGGCAGTCACATTTTGTCAGTTGTTCTTGGGGGGGATTAATATATTTTTGTGGTTATGTCACTCTTCCACTTACATGGTAATGTTCATAGCGATGTAAGAGGCAGATCTGGGGAAGGTAAGTCACCGTCTGCTCCCTCCTTCCTTTGTAAAGGTATATATGGCTTCTCTTTTCAGCCATGTAGTTAACGTACTAGAAATGTGGCTCTGGCACTGCTGCAGGTCTGGTATAACGTGATTCAAATTCAAAGAAATACTTGGGATCCTTTAGGAAAGACGAATCAGGGCACGTTATCTGGATCATAACTTATGCTTTTGTTCCTGAACTGTGGCCCTGTTGGTTCCATCATGTCAATTAAATTAAAATTTGAAAGCGATTGTAATAAGCAGGCCATCAGAATTACCTTTGTGGGTACAAATTGGGTACAAAAATGTGTTCATTTCCCAGTGTGTGATCTGTCAGGAGTCTTACACCACGGCGAGAGGTTTGGGTCCCGATTATCTGGATGTAGGATTTCGTTAATTTATTTTCTGGGCCTCATCTGCAATTCAGCTGTCGCTCCATGTTACAGCCCGAACCCTTTCCAACTCTGCACAGCCCAGAATGGAAGACCTCTTAACAGGGTTACGGCAACTGTTTAATTTCTGGGAGCACCTAACGACTTGAATTATTCCACCCCATTAAATGGGAACCATTGCCGTACATCATCTATCTCTGTTTCCTTCTCTCCTCCTGCCTCGAGATAGTTGGGCTGTACCACGTTTCTGGACCCTCGGTTTTCTACTACCTTTTCGGTTTCCTTGCCATATAAATGTCATTTAGGCGGAAACCCCATTAAACTTATCTTCTTTACTGAGTAGGACCGAACTTACGCGTGTGTAATGTCAATTTTATTTTGGTTTTATTTGTTTTATTTGGCCCAGCATCCCTTCTGAAGATGCTTCTGTCACTATGCAGCGTACGCTGCTCGCAATATTAATTTTGTTTTGAGCATGCAGAGGGTTTTTAAATGAGTTTGACAGCAGATTTAGTTAGCACTTATTAGTTTTGGGTTTTTTTTGTTTTTGAACTTCTAGATGTTTCTTTGTGCAGCTGACAGGACATCCATGCAGCGCGGTGCAGCTCTGTATTTTCAGACACAAGCAGGAAGAAACAAAGTATTAATGTTGACAGTTTAAAAAAAAAAAATAAAAAAAAAAATAAAAGAAATTCCTTCCAAACTTTCTCATGCCCTGATGTGAAGGGGTTCAATGTGCGTGTTGCCTTCCGGGAGAACTGGTGTCATTTCCTCAAATGGGTGAAAGACCAGAACATTTTAACCCACAATGTACCGTACCAGGGAAGCGTTTTACACGTTTCTGTTCTTAAGGGAGATTGACTCACTGTGGTCTTTAGTCATTCAATTTAATTTAAGAGAAGAGTCATTAAAAAGTCTGTTGCAAGAAATTCACCCCTGCCTTGCCCAGAAGCAATTCTGATTTATTTCCCTAATAAAATTACCATCATTATCCTCTGCCTTTAATCCATCCTGTTTCTTGTATGAAGGCTTCAGATCCACCTTCAGTTTTCATCATACAGTGACCACAAAGCAGATCAGAGCTGCATTTTTTTAGGTTTTTTTTTTTTTTAAATTTTTGGCTCCGTATTTGAAGGCCCATATTACTTGAATGTCTCCCCCTTAAAGTCTCTCACTAGGCAAAAGGCCTTAAACTTAAAGGCTAACTATTATCTGAAGACTCAGAGGTCCCATCTTACCTTCTTTCACGGGAAGCCTTTCAAAGGAGTAGCATGGACTATTACAACTGCTGTGCTTGATGTTTATTTGGCACTACTCTTCAGAGCACTCCTCCTTTTAATCTGTTTCTCAGCAAAAAGAAGACCACGTGAAATACAGAAGTCACCATCCGTATTGGTCCGCAGAGCTGCGGGACGCCCTCAGTCGATTCGGGATGTGCGGGTTGTGCGGGAGATGGAAACCTTGGTGTCATGAAAGGGGTCAACATTAAGCAGGTTTGTTCTACAAAGAGTAAGGAGGTGCTGGAATTTCAACAGCTCGAGGATTTATAAAGTAGTTCAGGCTTTTAAGGATTTCCCTTTTTGTACTTTGTGAATCAAAAGCTAAAATACGGTTGCTGGTGGAGACTGGCAGGTGTGGACGTTGCCAGTTGTCACAATTGAATGGTGAATCTTCACCTTTCGTTGTACAAGACCCAAATAGTGCTCACGGTGTGTTTTCTAAGGATAGGCAGCTGCCCTCCGGTTTTAATTCGGTTTGTGAATTTTACGTTACACGTTGTGGCTTTGGATTGGATCTCTTCAGACTCGGATTACGTAGATAAATAATTTTATAACTTATCGTAAATGTTATAAATTTTATGCTAGATACTTTGTACAGGGTTAGGTCTTTAGGAAAGGAGAGGTAGGTACTGAGGTCCTTAGGAGGATGCTGTCACCCTTGACTGTTCAGTCTCTCCCTGGCTTCTAGGTTGCTTGATGCCCCACAACTCCGTAGCTGCGGGAGGAACACTCTGTGTGACCGGACTGGTTGGGTTTGTTGAGCTGCAGTTGAGGGAAGGCCCTGAGCAAGAGAGGAGGGGGGGAAAAAAAAAAAAGGCTTAAATTTCTAATTCTGGAAAATAGAAAAAGGTATTTAAATAAGGCCTGGAGGACTTCTCGTTTGCCAGAAGTAAGTAAAAAGGCAAGTTTATATCCTTTTGTAATTCGCCCTAATTGAAAGGATGTATATTTCTTTTCCTAAAGTCAGCAGAAAAATCCTGGCCTCTTAATGATGAAAGGCTTTTTTTTTTTTTTTTAAGCTTTCTCCTAAGCACAAATAACTGAAGTTTCCACTTTAAACTTGGGTGGCTCATTCATATTTCATTTAATGGTAACGTGGTATCCTCTCTCTCCCTCCTCCTCCTTACCACCAAGTCTAAAAAGGAGGAGGGGAGATATAAAATGTTTCCGAAAATTACAGGAAATGTCTGTTCCTTTAACAGCATTGCCAGGGAATTTCCAAATGTGCTTAATGCTTATGGCTGAACTTGCAGCAGCTCGGTCTTCCATCATGAGTGGATCCTGTTCTAAAAATGTGACGCCTCCTTCCTCCAGTAAACTGTGTTGAAATTAAGTATATGGCTTTGTTTCTCATCTGTTCTTCAGCAGAATTGATTGCGCCCAATGGTGAAATGAGGGCTGCTTTAAACTCCTGATTTGCTTCTATTCATTAAAGTGGGAAAAAGAGTATATTTATAAGGACTTTGGAGAGGCATTAGTGGCAGATAGTAGTGAATGGAAGAATACCTAGTCTGAAAGACTACCTTTCAGACGGACTTCAGAAACTGCGTGTGAAGCTCGAAGGAACAAAAAGGGAGATGCTTTTTGTCCCAGTACTTTTGTTCCTTGGACTTCCCACAAGGTGGTCTCTGATCATAGGGTCTTGTCTCTAGGCGCAGAGACGCGCTAACCGGTGTTAAGCACTAGGTTAGTTTTAATTTCCAGGGATGGGATTAGAAAAGGGGATAGCGACAAGAAGGATGAGTAGGGTGAGCTTTCTCTTCGTTCTCCGTTGCCGTCTGCCGCTGGACTAGGGGAAGAAGCAAGGGAGATCTGCCAGGTCTCTTCCCGGGGCTCCGAAGGGTGTCTGGCAGCTGGAGCAGGCAGAGGGAGGCACAGACCCGGCACGGTCTTCAGTAGGTCTTCTCCTCCACCTCCCTGCCCTGCTGCTCTCCTGTAGGTACGCTGATATGCTAATGGTGGATACGTTGAGAGGATCTCCAGCTTAGGACCACTCAAGGACAAGCACGTGGGTCCCAGTCAAGGTGTCTATCCCGGTGAACAGAGCATGGTCTGGGTAGCCAACTCGTTAATTATCTGTCTGAAGGGCTCCAGCCCCATGTTCTACTGTTGGCCTTTGCAAGGCTTTTGGAGCAGTTGCCTAAAGACAGAGGAGTGATTCTTGTAGCTCCTCTCCTTGCGGGATGACGTGGGTTTTGAATCTGTTCACCAACTCTGGTAAGGTGCTCAGCCCTCTGCTGCGGTGGCTCTTCACGGTTGTCGTATCATTTACTACGTGATTCGGCGCCACTCTTGGACTTCGTAGTACGGCAGCGCTTGGCAATAATTTATTATCATGGTTTATGTTACAGTGATTAAGTGGAGCTGTCATCTCTTGATAGGGATGATTTGAATCTTGTTTTTAGCTGCCCAGGAAATAGTTTGGAATTGACACTAATATGTTTATTTTTACTTCCTCATCTAAAGGTTATAATTTAATTTGTTCATGTAGGAACAGCAGGTGCTTTGTTATAGAGGTTGTACGGCTATGACTATATGTAATGGTTGGTGACACCAGTGTTACTGGTTTCCAGTGTTGGCTTTTTTAGCACGTGGTGAGGTGGGATTAATTACCCGAGATGTTCTGTATTGTGACTCTTTGGCCGTGCTGTAAATCAGACTGACATACGGCAGTCTCCTATATTAATGGGTACTGAACAAGAGTTTGTGAATTTTCTTGAATTCATGCAAATGCATCACCTGTGAATGCTAGTTACAGATCAGTTTTCTAGGAGGGATATGTGTCAAATTCTTTGGATGGCTATTGTTGATTGAGTTTTTTTCTTGGTTGTTTTTTGAAGTATCTCTAACTTTTCCCTTTTTTCTTTTTAAAGAAGCTAGAGAGATTTGCTGTGGGTTTTGTTGTTGGGTTTTTTTTCTTTTAGAAAATCAATATAACAATTTTCTACTTTAGACCCTTTTCATTTGAATGAATGCTAACATTTATAGATCTCTTCTTATCTAGGTTTTCATATGTTTGGGAGAATTTTACAGCAAATGACTACCCTGAAAGTGTGACATCCATTGGGGGGGTTGTTGGTTTTGTTTTTTTTTCACTTGTAGTAAGGATTTCTTTTTTTAATTTTCCTATGTTTAGGTATTTCCCTCTGCTGGCCTTTGTATGCGGACTACCTTGTGTCATCTTGTTCAGCCCATTTAGATTTTGACTTCAATGTAGGTGAGTAATTGCTTTTGACACGAAACAATAATGAATTCTCATAAAAGTACTCTAGAATTTTCAGTTGCTTTGACTTGGAAATGATACAGGGTGAATAATCTTTTAAAAATCCATTGAAACTTCCTGGCTGCCTTGTGTCCCAGGCAATAAGAAACTAAAAATGTTATATATCACAGCGTTTGTTTGGGGTGGATTAGGTAAGCTTTCCTTCTAGGTGTCACAACTATGTGCTGTGAACCTACAATGAAAAAGTATTTTGAAATGGAAAGAGCTTCTTGCTTGTATGGGCGGGGAGGGGAGTCCCCAAATAAAGTCTCTGAGCTGTTGAATAGAGTGATGTAACGTATCAACAGCACGTTTTAACACTTCTCATGAGCTCACATTCTATCAGTCAGATTTCCCTGCTATAGCACGTCATAAACGTTTATTATTCCACAGTGAATGTCAAAGGGGTTGGCTTCTTGGTAAATGCAAGTGGTGATAATCAGGCTCATTGCTCAGAGTTGGTATTGGTGCATGAATAATATTTGCAAGAATATTACGCGTATTTGAGGGCTGTGTTGAGTAGGTCACCAAAATGTCGTGGTTTGGTGGTTTGTTTTGGTTTGGTGGGTTTTTTTGTTGTAGAAAGGACTGTATTATTTCAAATCCCACTATTTGTATAAAAAACAATATCTTACTACTACCTGAATGGAAGGTCCATTCATCTGGCTTAGCCCAGCTATCTTACAACGCTGGTGGTAAAAACGTTACTGAATAGTAAATTTAGTAGTAGAAATAGAGTGAGCTTAAAAATCTAAACTGGAGGTGTTTTATACAGCTTGTTCTTGGGAAGCTGATTTCCTTTCTGATTCTGTATCTCCATGCCTTGGTTCTCAGATTGGTGAGCACAGTGAAATTCGGTGACTTTTCTTTAGAACTAGTAATCAAAACTAAGTAATTAGTCAAGTAGGATGAAGGGGTATAGAGCACTGAACAGAAAATTCTCCATGTATTTTTTTCCTATGGACTATACTGTCCTTTTTCATGAACGTAAAGTGTGCAGTCTAAAATGCGCGACGCTGCTGTTTCTACAAGGAAGAGAAAATTAACACTATTCCATTTTGACTGCATTTGTAGATCTAAAGTACAGATGTGCTGAAAGTAGGAGAGGAGGGACCAGCCGTTCTGATCATACAGATAAGCAGAGGAAAGCAGGGTGAAATTCTTAAAACTGCTTCTCATTTATGAACATGGTGCATAAGTGACATTTGGAAAAAAAAAATAAAAGCCTGTGCGTTCCTGTTTGTGACTTCCTTGTTGCTCTCCACTCTTGCACCAAAGTGGAGTGTGCTGGGGAGGGTGGGGGAAAGTCTTATGTTCTTCCACCCCACAATCAACATGAAGAAATGGTGTGCTTATGAGATGATGACACTTGCTTGAGTCACCTGAAAATTCAAAAGACACCCTCGTTCCCCTCAGTTGGTGAATGTGAGCCCTTGTTAACAGAGCTCTTCTTTTAAATCACAAGCATTTGTAATCTCACTCCTGTATTCTGCACGATGGCAGGCAAGACAGAGGCTCCTTGTAACCTCAGTTACATTTTTTTTCCCCCCAGACTTTATCCTATATTACGCAGTTGTCGATCTCTGGAATTTATTGATTTGCTTGCTGAAATCAGAAGAAGTATAGCCCTTCCTCACTTAGAAATCTTATTTCCCTTGTGCTCCACAGTCACTTTGTGGTTCTCGCTACTAATGAGTAGCAACTTGAGCAAGGATTGGCCCTCCCTCTCTCCTTGATTGTCGCTCAGTCTTTAGCAGCACGGGTTACAAGCATCTGCCCAAAACAACTTTTATTTCCGTCGTTCTGAGGCTGGCGAGGGAATGCTGTGGCTGTCGTAGATGTTGGGAGGGGGGAAAAAAACCCCATCTTGCAGGAGTGGGAATTCACCCTGTGATCCCTTAGATGAGGAGTTCCTCTCAGATGCAGGAGTTTGCGTAGTCTTGTTTGTTGGGTATCATGGGGCTGGGGTGGCAAGGTCTGGTGCTGGTGGTGTTGGCACCGGCTATTGAACCACTGTCAGCTCCCAGCTCAGTAACACTGAAGCCAAGTACTCCTTTGAAAACAGCTGATGTGCCAACAGTGGCATGTGTCCTGCAGTTTAGGAGCTCCTACCTCTGTGTTTTGATTCAGCTTTTTGGGCTTTGGGGTGGTTTTTTTTTATGCTGGTGCCCATCCTGAGAAACATGAAAGGGAATTTGACTGCAGGAGAGGATAGAGATCTTCTCTAGAGAGTAGAAAAACACACAGCTTTAAAAATCAACTCTTTCAGGTGTCTCAGGCTGGATATGGGAAACCTGCCCTTCAGGACCTTCAGATGCTGTAAAGTTATTTTGTTGGAGTTTTGCCATGCAGCAGTGACGTAAGCGGGAGCGCTCCCGTAGGCACCTGCCAAAGCGGGCATGAGTGACGTGGGGGAGCAAAACCGTGGAGCGTTAATGACACCGAGGTTGAACTTCAAGGTTATCTTCTTAGGTGAGGTAGAAGTCTTTCAGAGATGGTAGCAAGGCTTCTAGAAGCGCTTTGCTAGTTCCTTAACCAAGGCAAAAATCAGAGCATCATTCCGAGAGGTTTTTAAAATATATTCTTACGACATCTGCCTCTTTAAAAATCGTTGCTATCATAGCAGCCAAAGCCTGAGATAACTCGAACAAGCGTCCTGCTATGATGTCAGGGAATTGGTTGGAGTCAAAGTGGAAATTAGGAGTGCATACAAAATGTGAGTTATTTTGACTGAAGAATCAAATACACAACTTAAGTGCCAAGTTTCCAGTTATGTGGTTG
Source organism: Xenus cinereus (assembly GCA_025774025.1). NCBI lineage: Eukaryota > Metazoa > Chordata > Aves > Charadriiformes > Scolopacidae > Xenus > Xenus cinereus. Next base: position 79,009,770 of record JAOXJK010000001.1, read on the forward strand.
CCTGCTTCACTCCATCTGACCCATTTGGGATGGGGACAGGAATCCCTCAGGCAAAGACGGATCTTGTAGTTCTGTGGCAGCATTACACATACATATTAGAATCAAAGAATTATAGAATGGTTTGGGTTGGAAGGGACCCTAAAGATCATCTAGTTCCAACCCCCCTGCCCTGGGCAGGGACACCTCCCACCAGACCAGGTTGCTCAAAGC
>JAOXJK010000001.1:79010079-79023880 GCA_025774025.1 Xenus cinereus
TACAGATCATCTAGTTCCAACCCCCCTGCCATGGGCAGGGACACCTCCCACCAGACCAGGTTGCTCAAAGCCCCGTTAGGACTGATCTTGAATGTCTCCAGGGAGGGGACAGTCACAGCTTCTCTGGGCAACCTGTTCCAGTGTCTCACCACCCTCGCAGTGAAGAATTTCTTCTCGAAATATCAGAGATTCGCTGTGGGTTGTATGGAAGACAGTAGGGGTTTTGTTGTTTTGGTTCTTTAAACAACATGAGGAAACGGTCAAGATTTTGGGCAAGCGTAGAACAGTTCTTTTTAGTTCTACAGTGAGTTAAAAGCTTTCTACTCTTCTTTAAAAGAAGAGGTAACAAGCAGTGCCACCTGTTGCAAGCCCATCTCCAGGGAGGAAGAAGCCACGCAGTAATACCAGTGTGTACGTGAGTGACTTCATGCTGTATTCTCATAGCTCCATTGCGGATCAATTTTCGGTAATCCCAATTTCAGTGGAGGACATCCTGTGACTAAGATGGTTTCCTAGCGTGAAGATCAGCAACGTAATGGCCTATTTAGGGCAAAGCGTTATATTGCATCATTTCATGAGACGCTACGGTGTCAATAACATACCATGGTGATCTAAGTCACGAGTAGCGCTGGAGAAAGAGAACATTCAAGAAATTGAATTTTAGCTTTTTACAAACTACAATTAGAAATCAAATAGATATTTCAACACTTCATAGTAGCTGAATGATAAGAGCAGTTACCAGGAAGGGGAGGAGAACTGTAGTGTTCACCTAAAGCAGGAGGATGCCAGTTGCTCTTGTTTAGATAGGTCCCAAGGAAGGGTCCCAAAGTCTGATAGTACCAGGGACAGAGAGAATTAAAACAAACCAGAAACCTGTAGTTGATAAAAATGTTGTTCCTCCCCTGCCCAATGAATCCGTTCCTGCCAAAATAGGATTTCAGTCACAATAACTTGAGGTGACATTACTGTGAAGTTTATTACTTTCAAGCCACGGGCAGAATGCTTTCAAAAACTTAACACATAGCTATACGTTAAGGTAATAGTGTTATTTAAAAAGGATTCTCGACTGCTATCCCACTTGCCTTATGTTCTTTACGTGCTCTTTACCCAGTCGCCATATATAACTGGTTGGAGTTCTTTTTAAGGGTCTTCTCAAACAAGCTTCTATCATACAAGAGTGAAAGCTGAGACAGTAAGCATTTAGAAGATAAGAAACGTACCCAAACTGAAAGTTGCAAATTAAAGATTATGTATTTTTAACGGCCTCCATTTTAGAGTTCTCAGCTGCTTTATTTTCCTGTTATTGCTTGGACTTTTAAGTCAGCAATTTACCCATCAAAACAAACTGTCTAGTTCACGAACAAACTGTCTAGCTCACAAAAGACCTAGAGCCAATTCCCACTAGAGCCAGTGGAAAAGTTTTCATTGAGTTCAGTGGCTTTGGTATCTGGCAGCCTCTGATACGAATAAAAGAGAATCAAAATTCATGACAGGACATGTTAAGAGAAACAATAAAAAATGCAGAATACTTTTTTTCTCTCTGAAAAAAAAAAAAAAAAAAGGACACAACTATCAAGTTTCACTTTTCCCCCCCGTTCTTGCATAATGGCATCGACTTTTGATAGCTTCCAGCCTGTCTGCCGAGAGCCTGAGGCCAGTGTGTGATCACTGCTCTTTGAGGGGGAGCACACCTGCCAACCAGGATGCAAAGACAGGGGGGTTTAATCGCTTTAATTAAGTCTTGGTATAGTATTTTTACCAATAAATTTTGTAGTTTAGAGCAATATGCATTTCACTGCTATGTGCTTGCGTTTATCTAGGCAAGCTTAAAGGCACTGGCTCTATAGCAGTAGGGTCAGGGCAAATAAAGTCACATTTTGTCAACCTCCTGGCTGTTTATGTGAAGCCTGGTGTTTTTCCTGTATTGCTGCATGAAAATCTCAAGAAACAAATTTCTTTCAGTTTTCTTTTTTGGGTTGTTAAAGTGAAGTTTGTGCTTTTTTTCCCGGAATTTAATTTATTAGATTTGTATAATATATCTAACGAGTAGAACATCTGCCGACCTGGGATTTCCCATTGCTAAACACAACTGACCTGTTGCTGTAATAGGACTTTTAATAAACTACCTATAAGTAAGTTTGAATTCATGACTTCACTTGCAATTAAGATAAATAACAAACATTTCAAATTGAAGCAGCAAGTCAACACTATAAGTAAAATGGGAATTTTCCAGCAGAACCCTGTGAAACCGAGGATGTAAAATTATTTTTTAAAAAAAATATATAAAACCTTCATCCCCATATGCACCTGTATGTGCATGTAGCCTCCTAACTTGCTTCTGTTCACAAATGTTTCGCTGCCTCAAGAGTGTCAGTCAAATGGATTTTTATTTTCTTCATCTGGCCGCTTCAGTTTTGTGACAGTTGTGTTACTTTGCTTTGTCCCAGAGGTGGAGGGGTTGCTCGGGTCACGGGCTGGGTGGCATGGGACCGAGCTGACGTAAGACTCGCTTGAAGGCAGGCTTTGCTTTGTGCAAGAGGTGTTGCGTAGTCTGGTGACCTAAAATCGCTTCCCCGGACAGGAAAAGGGAATGTGATGGTGTGAGACGTGCAAACGCGGAGAGAAATGTGGTTTCTTGCTTAGCTGGCTTTACCCTGCACCGGTTTGAGCCCAGATTGCTCATTTCCAAGCAGTCTGCCGTTCTAACGAAGTGAGAAACTGTGAGGCTTGTCCTTAATCATGGACAGGCTCTAACCTGTGAGCTCTGCCACCTTGGTTGAAGAAGTCACCACCCTCAGCTGTCTCTTCTCACCGGAGCTGATCACTGAGGCAACTAAACGTGTAGCTTGTATTTCCTCCAGAGTTGTTGTTTGCACTCTTATGTAGATGGCTCTCTCTGTAAATATCCATGAATGCCCTAAGAGACCAAGTTTTGAACTGTGGGAGCAAAGCAAGTTGACCTGTTTTTTCTGTAGCTGCAGCACTATGTGCACTAAAGTGCAGCCAAATCACAGAATCACACAATGAGATGGGGTTGGAAAGGACCTCTGGAGATCTAGTCCAAGCGCCCTACCAAAGCAGGTCCACCTGGGGTGGTTCCTTTGTGAGGACTGTTCCTCCAGGGACTTTTTCCATCAAAGTGTATTTTGGGAGACTCTGAAAGCCTGGGGACGGCTGTGAGGCAGTAACACAAACAGGTGGTGAAACATCTGAGGTGTTTTTACTGATCTGGAGCTGCCGCCGTTTCAGCTGATGGGGTTCGGATGCTGTCAGGATCTAATTTTACAAAAGGACAGTTTCCTTCAGATATCGTTTATTGTGTGTGAAAAGTGTAATGTACCTCACGTAACTGTCCCACCTGCCCCAGAGGGGCCAGAGACTCGCTGCTTTACCTCTCAGGGGTGTATTCACGAGGCCTCTGTTCCATGTCTGGTGATTAATTCAAATAAAATGCTTGCGTCCTGATGTCGCATCTTGTTCTTCTGGTTTCTCTTCAACCATATATAGATGGAAATTTTGTCCTTTCTTTTGTACAGTTTCAGTTCCTGGACTTGCAGGGCTGGTTTTTGAAATACTTTCCAAGGCGTTAAACTTTAAAAATGTATCTTAACTAATTCTACAACTTCTTACCAAGCGGTGAAGTGCTGAAACGCATCTAATTAGTTTTGCTTTTGAGAGGAAACCCACGATTTAGGGTAGTATCTCTTAATTATATTCTAACAAAGTCTTGTGGGGAGGCAGAGCTAGTGGCAACAAAAGTCTGCCATTAAGACAGGGTACGTTGCCTGAACTAGAAGTTAATTGTCCAGGCGAGATGGTTGGAATGGATTCAGAGACTGTAGTTGAAGATACTCTTTCTAGGTGTTTGGCAGAGAGAGGGGGACTTCTCAGGAGTGTATTTATTGTATCATACAGACCACTCTGCAGTTAGCCTCAACATTTAAGGTTTTGTTCTGCGATCTTTCATGGCCTCATCTGGTTTTGTTTGTTGATATTTTTTTTTTGATTTTTGATTTTTTTTATCTTCCTCTTCTCACAGGCTCTTAGTCCGGTGTAAAGCTGATGGGTGAGAGCAAAGGTAAAGAATGATGTAATGCAGCGGCAGCCAGAAAGCATCTTTTGTTTGAATTGTGGAATGGCCGCTCCATAGTCATCTCCCCATGAATCAGATGTGAGGGGCTGCTTTGTGGGCCGAACCCTTTGTAACGGCACATCAACTGGAAGCAGGAGGAGACATTCAGTTGAAGAGTTCTTTCTGAAAATGGGTTTAACTTTTCTTTTGCCAGTCACTACCAGCATGACCTCATACACTTCTAGTACAATGGTGTGGCTAAGCCTTTGAGTACACAGCCATTACATCATCGCAGCAAATTAGAGAAGGGAGGTGGTGAAAGAGGCCTTATTGTTGTCATGGCCGATGAGATGATCAGGACTCAACTCATTGTCGCCGAGAAGTTGGTGGCTTTGCTGGAGAGTGGTACGGAAAAATTGCTGCTGATTGATAGCCGCCCCTTTGTGGAATACAATACGTCCCACATCCTGGATGCCATCAACATCAACTGCTCCAAGCTGATGAAGCGGAGGCTGCAGCAGGACAAAGTTTTGATTACAGAGCTCATTCAGCATTCAGCAAAACACAAGGTAGGGGTCGTTTTCCTGTTATACCTTGCGTTTGTTTAAAAGAGTATTTTCCCTCAGGTGTTTTGTTTTACAAAAAAAAAAATCAGGGGACCAAGTTTTGCTGAGCTCTTACCTGATTTAAGAGGCTATTGGTTACTGCTGAGTTTATCTTGGGGATTCTTTGTAGCCTGATCTCCCCTAAGTGGCAGAGTAATGGGGAGGGATTTAGAAATTACTCCGAAAGAATGCTCCCAGGGTTCTTGTATGTCTTGCAAAGCACAGTCCCTTAAATGTATGTAATTAAGGGAGCAAACATTCTATTTCTAAACTTCGAAGGATTCTTTGGGGCCTGTGGTGGCAGGGATTGCTCAGTAAGTGGTCCTGCAGTTTGCAAAGAAACTGTAGCTCTGTCGATCCTGGCTCCTACTTACTGTTTAAAATACTTTTCCTGTGAGTAGTTTGATGGGTTTTTGGTTGGTGGTGTTTTGTTTGGGTTGCTTTTTTTTTTTTGTAAATAGTGTTATTAGTTAAAAGAAAATAGCTAAGCTTGTTTCAAATTAATGTGTATCTACGTGTGTTTTGGTTTTTTTCCATTAGTACTTGTTTCAAACGTTTTGGTTACAAGAGTAATTTATTACATTCTTGCTTTGACATGTTAAAAACCGGAGCCTCTTATAATTATTATTACTATCTAGAGCATATTTTATACATAAAGTTTTATAGATGGCTAAAATGTTTGTGATTTTAGGCAGTTTAAGGTCTCTTTGCTCTTTAGACACAAAAACCCCAGAAGCAGAAACTGAGGTAGGGATTTCTTTTAAAAATCTTAGTTTTTAAACATACCAACCAACCTGGCTGAAGGTAAAGCATTTTACAAGTGATATAAAATTACCTAACAGTGGAAATTTGCAGAGTGTGCTTCAATTTGGAGCAAATAATCAAATTGCAAACTCTGAAAGGAGTTAAATTGGATCAGGCAACTGAGTGTAAAATTAAAAGTGGTTTACGTACAGCTGCGTAAGAAATCTGTTTCTCTGAACTGCTGCATAGCAGGTATGTGGGAACCCTGATGCAGGTGATAATGTGGTGCTTTTAATCATCTTCCTCTTTCCTATCTTATTCCGAACTACTTGTGTTTCAGATTGAAATTGATTGCAAGCAGGAAGTGGTGGTGTACGACCAAAGCTCTAAAGATGTGACCTCTCTGTCGTCTGAGTGCTTTCTTACTGTGCTCCTGGGCAAACTGGAGAAGAATTTCAGCTCTGTGTATCTGCTTTCAGGTATGAAGGACCAAGAAAAAAACCCAACATGTATAATGCTTAGAAATTACATCTTACAGGGGATACGTTACACCGTCAGTGCCATGCAAATGGAAATAGATTAATACAGGCATTTTTAGATGCATATGTCTGCTATTTTAGGGTCAAAAATCGTGAAAGAAATGTGCTTCCCTGGTCTCCTAAATATTTTATGTGCTAGGAGGAAATTCTCTTTCTTTGGTAATTACTACAATAAGAACAAGAGAAACGATCTCCCAGAGTTATGGAGATTATTTTGTATGACTTTTTAAACTGAAGCTCCTTAAGTGGTAGTACTCTATTTCGGTCTTCTCCCTCATCCCCACATTTATTTTTTTTTCCTCCTATTTTTTAAATCCTAGGTCAAAGCATCCATAGAAATTCAAGTCCTTATTGTACAGGATTTGTTGGCGTTAACGTAACGTGTGCTTGTGTTGTTATTTCTGTCATGGAACAGTAGACCCAGCGTTCACAAGAAGGAACAAGAAGGGGCATGAAGTAGATCCAGGGCTGAAAGAAGAGGGGATGATGAATACAAGTAGGAAATCCATTGCAGTGACTTTACCAGTGATCTAATGAAGTGTACACAAAATGTTAAAAGTACAGTCAGAGACTGAATAATGATGAGGAAAAGAGAAAGGACTCCAGAGAGATGTTCCCTCTGAGCAAGAAGGTTTCACTGAGGTTTGTAGTGACTTCCGATGAAAGTGATAGGGAGGTGGTTGTATCACTGAGAGAACTTTTCCCAAACTATTTTGAAAGTGGCTACACAGAAAATGAATAAATTCTGCACTTGGACAGGTGCGTTTGGTGTTCATGTGAGCTGTACTTACAGAAAACTAATGAGGATTTTGCTGTAGCTATTTTTGGTGCTTCTGTTTTCTGTGTTGTCTTGGAAGGAAATACACCTGTTGGTTTTGGGCTACAATATGAGATTAAGTAATTCTTCTTCCATATGAGCCACCAAGTAATTGTGTGGTGTCTAGGCACAGTAAATGCTTAATGTAAGATTGCTGAAATATGTGGTTAATACTCCCTTAAATTTAAAACTGTTATTTAAAGAATAGGCCAGTCTAGAAGCAGTTCATGCCTCTTAAGGAATCCTTTTATTGTTTGAATACCCAACTCTGCTCATCTGTCCTGACATTTTTTGAATAACCAGAAGTGTACTGCAGCTCCATGCAGCGACACAGACTATTAGCAACTTAATTTCCGTAGTGGAAAGAGACACAGCTATCTAATAACTAAGAATTAGACCTCATGGCAGGGAGCAGTGGGGAGGGATCCTTAATAAGGCCAAACAAAGTAGAGTACCACAAAACTTCCTTTCCTTCTGCTGTCCCTCTCTTGATTAGTTGAGTGAGACATGGCTTTGATCTTCTCTTTCCTTTGCTGGACCTCATGGAGGAGGTGGTCAGAGTGTCTCCATCCTCAGACTTGCCCGTGGCTCCTGTAGGAATGGACATTACCAGGAAGGGAGTGTTCCCCAGCTCCCCAGTGCATAGTCTGGAGAAACACCGGTTGCGTGTATCTTAACGATACTATGAGAAATAGCTTTGTTTTGTTTTAAATTTTATTTATTTCTGGCATGTGGTAGTTGTTTGTTCAAGCTGAAAATGAAACGTAAACCACGTCCAAGATACCAGTGCGGGTTAGTTAGCTGAGGTGAACTTAGCTACGTGCAGCTGGTAAGTATTAGTTTGGGTGTTAAAGGGATAGAAAGGGAATCTAATGTGTTAAAACCCTCCTTATATAGAAAGGAGGTTTTTTTGTTCTAGCATGTCAAATGCATTTCTCTTAGCAAAGATTAGATTTGAGAATTTCATCTCATTTTTGGTTAAATAGATAGTGATGGGGGTATTCATGGAGGCAGAAACAACTGATGGCTTTAAAACCAGTAGTAAGGGAGTATAAGAACAAAAGGGAAATGGAAGGAAAGTGTTTGCTACTGATCTATTACAGGTAAGGGGTTATTTCAGGAAATACACCCAACTAGGATGACTTGGTAGTAAAGTAATAAACATCAACTCTCTTCCTTCAGCTCTCTAGCATTTCCTTCTCTTATAATAAGTTTACTCTGATTTTAATCCTTACACAAGAAAACACATTTCACAGTCCTGTTGTTTGGTTACATCTATTAAAAAGCTAGCTACTTAACAAACACACACACACAAGAAACCTTTTGGGATATGGGGGAAGGAGAAGGTGCTATATTTGGTCTGGTGGAAAGTTCCTTGGAGATTATTGATACGTGGCTCTAGGAAGTGAGATAAAATGTGTTGTCTCAGCAAACTGATGACGAACGCTCATAAACATTTATGGCCTACGATGAGAGTAGGGGTCAGTGAACCGTGTAAAAAAGAAAAACCTTTGGACTTGAGTTTTCCCTATGCCGCTCAATCTGGCTTATTTAAAATAGTGACCTTAAATAAACATTTTGGGGTAGGAAAATATTTTTTTTGTTGGGATAGAATAAAGAGCAATTTAACAAATATCTGAAATTCCTGCATCTGTTCTTCCTCCCTCCCCCCGTTACTGAGCACTCGGTGAGGTGTTTTTTTATTTAGGTTGTGCATACCCTGGAGGTTGTTTTTCATTGACGTAACTAATGTAAAGACCTCAAAGGAACTCTTACCAATTAATTAAAGCTCTTGATCTAACCTCTTAAAAATATTTATAATCTGGTGAGGAATGTTCTCAGGAATTTAAATATTTCTTTTGGCTCTTAATTTTTAACAGTGCACAAAATACTGAAATGTGGGTACTGAAGGCTTAAACCCACTCTTACTACTGCATCTACTCTGCTGAGTTAAATAAGATTTAAACACAGGGATATGACTTGATTCCTTCTCTTCCCAGATTTTGAGAACAGGATTTACTTTTATGGAGTCTATTTTTCCCAGTTACAGAATTTTTATGATGTTTCTGCTTGCTCTGCAGAAACAATTAAGAGAGAGTATTTCTTGCTTGATGAATTAGCATTATTAAGGTGGTAAACGCCAAGAGTCTTGCTTAAATTCTCTTCCACTTTGCCAATGGAAATGGTTCATGTTTGCTAAAACACTTGCTCTTCCCTACTTCTCTTAACTCTGGCTTACTCCTACTCGTGCTAGCAGAGATGTCTTCACGATGGTTACCTTTCAGATGCTGTCTGTGATGAAAATGAAGCAGAGCTTTTTATTTTTGGGGGGGGGTGTTTTTATTTTTTGTACAGAAGACTTTCAGAGGATTGATGGAAAAAAACCCAGAAATGCCTACCTTTCTGTATTTCCAACCCGACATTAAAAATTGTAATAGCCTAACACAGAAACACTATTGGCTCTGAAGTGAAACCAAAAGCAGGAATTCTTGTACTTGGGTGGATGTGGAGCAATGGTAAATATCCAAGAAAGAGTAGCTAAACTTCAGAGTACTGTAATGCAGGATCATGGAAGGAGTTTCGCTCAACTCTCTCTAAGAATTTTTAGTGCTGCAAGACCAGAGTGTATTTTGCTAGCAAACCATGAAGGACATATTTTTCTGTCACTGAATTGCCACTTAGACTTGATTTACTGCAGTATCCAGTGCCGCTGAGAACAACCTGCATGGAAAACTTACGCAATGTACCAGTTTATAAAGCGTACGGGCAGAAGTGGGGTGAAACATACTGGAAGCCTTTTGTGAGCTTCTGGAATTGGCTGTACCATCCTACCCTCCAGTGCCTGTGTGTAGATCTGTACGTGAGTGTATTCCTTTGGAGTCGTGCCTGTCATTAAATAGCATCCTCCTGATCTGTAAATGTAATCAGCGTTCTCTTCTAGAAAGCTGTATACTTTCTATTTCTTTACGGTAGGAGACAAAGCTGCCACCCTTCAATGGATAAATTATTGATTTTTTTATTCAATGCCAAATGCAGGCGACATATGCAGTGGACAATGAATGAAGTCATACGCTGATTATATAAAGGAACAGCAAACACAATAAGTTCAGTGAGATTGGGCAAAGATCCTGGAAACATAATAGTGAGTGATTAGCCAGGGACCGCTGGAAAAGGTATGTTTTTGCTGGAACTTCCCACTGTTTCCCCCTGACCTGTCCCTCACCTGACAAAGTGTGTGTACAAAATGGAAGACTTGCATGGAGGATGTAAGGAGAAGGAAACGAGGCAGGAACCCTTCTACAGTCTTGTTTATACTGGCGTTTTTCTGAAAAATATTTGAAATTGGATGTCCTTTTAAAGGAATCCTAGTATAAAAAGGCCAGTATCTCCAGCGTACGTTTACCGTTCTGTTGTCTCTACTTGCCTAAAGCAAAGCTGGATGGAAAAAAAGCCCAGTGCTCTCTCTGTGCTTTGTCATCAGAAAAACCGTGCCTGGTGGCAGAGGAGCGGGAGGTCTTAAGAATATTCTTTTATAGGTAGAGCTGGTCATTTCTATCTCCTGAAGTGACCAGGGCTTCAAGACTGAGTTTTCGTCGGAGTGCAGCGTTCCCCAAGTGGTCCTGTAACCCATGGAGTCCTGTGGTCCCTAAGTGGTCCTGTGGAGCGTCGGTGGGGAGGAGATGAGAGCGAGAGAGCAGCTTAGATCCAAGCTGCCCTCCTCAAAAGTCTCCCTCTCCGTCAGTTTTTAATGAGAGCGTAGAAAAACTAGTACCCTTGGCTACAGCCAGTCCTCTGCGAATATCCTCCCACCCTTTGTACTTAAAATGCAGTTCGGAGCGTTCGTTTAGTGCCATGATTGTTTTAAGCACTTGAAGAATGAGAGTAGAGTTTATTACTTTCATATGTGTGTCCACTTGCTGTCTTTTTTGAGAGAGAGCAAAGTTTGACTAGCGTGGAGCTCTCATAACATTTCTCAAACCCAAGAATAACTCGTTAAGTTTGCTTTTGTTTTGGATACCTCTGGATGCTTGTGAAACTTAATTGACTGAAATCACCACGAGGGTATCTTTATTTTTTTTATTTTTTTTTTTCCCTTTTGAAAGCAGAAAGGGAAAGCCTGAGCGCCCTGTATGCTCTCTTTGCTTGTTGTTAGTCTGACTTTGCTATTTGCCACTTGGGTGGGAAAAGAGGGGAGGGGGCTTGACCCCATTCTCGCCCCCCCGGCCTTGTTTGCTTAACCTGCCTATTAACCTTGTCTTACCAAAGGCAGAAACCCTCCAGGGCAAAGAGCTTTTCTTGCTACTGTGCTTGTAAAACACCTGGGCATCACGGGGCCACTTTCCGAACGCCGCCGTAATAAAAAACCCACCCCGCCAGCTTTCCCAAAGGATGAAACCTGGGTTCCGGTGGAAGGGCTCCCCGTGGCTGGTGAGAGGGGAGGGGAAGGGGAGGATGGCAGCCTTCCTCCCCGGGGCTCTCCAGCCCCAGCCTATGTAATGGAAAAATGGCAAGCATCCCCGCGGAGCGGAGCTGGATGGAATGCGTGAATTGTAATGGCCTGTGGAGGGGTCTGCAGCTCGTTTAAACAGAGAGTGGAAACGTTGTTAGATTCATAAAACTCGTGAGTCAGAAAGTTTACAACTTTCCTTCCTTACGGCAAAGGAAAAAAATCTATACTGCTGCTTTTAGGTAAACATTTTAATGTTTGGTGGGAGTGTGACTGTGAAAGTGCTGTTAAGGCACAGCACTAAGAGCCTCTGATCTGATTTTGAGGCAAAGTAAACGTTAAAGTTAGTTTTGTATATTTTGCCTTTTCTGTAGTGCTTTTAAAACTCGATTATTTTTTTTTTAGCATAGTTTTCAGTAACGTTCCATTATGTGCCAAGCACTAACCAGTACTTACAGTACTTACAGTACTGGTTAATTCTAAATTCTAAATTGCTATTAGGAGAAGGAAAAAAAACCCCACCTAAACATGAATGTACTCCACTGCATACCTTTGATGAATACAAAAGTTTGGCAAGGCTTACTTAAAACTGCAGGGTCTAAATATTATGTTGTAGAGGTAGTTCCAAATTTTCCTGCTTTTTTATTCTTCTTTTCCTTTAAAAAGGGAATAGCAACATAACATATATTAGTATGTGGCTGTATAAAATGGAATTGCACTTAAGAGGAAGGCCAAAGCTTGCTCTGTTAGCAGTGTGTGTTGCCCTTGGGTTTTTGCAGCAGCTTCCACGGAAGATCTCCGATCGGCTGGATCTACGGAGATGCTGTAGAAAGCACTTCCTAGGCTTTGCTTAGCCTGAGGTTTTAGGGAAGCTAAGCTCATAGGAGCTGCCACGTTGTCTTTGTCTCTGCTGTCGCCCACAAAAGACGTTTCGGCTTGTTGGTCAGCTTCAATAAGGTTTGACAAAAGGAGTAATTAAATGAAAAAAATAATGGAAGTTCTTGTAAGCCCTATGTAAATGAGCTCTAGTACAGTGCAGAGCCTTAAATTAGTGTCTCCTCCTGAAAAGCAGTTTTGGGGTGAGCTGAGCTGGTTGTCACCACAAGCAGCGGTGACGTGGGCTCCAGCAAAGCAAAAGCATCCTTTGAGAGCTCAGGCTGCAATAGCCACCCGAGGATCCACCACGAGATGGGAACCAGTGGTAGGTGGGATTCTTCGGTTGTGCAGCCCCCCAAATTACTTGGTTGAAAAGCGCATTTGCATAGTGCGAAGGTGGAAAGCTGCCCTTCTGGTCTTTAGGATCGGTCTCCACTGGAGAAGGTGGCCGGGACCCTCGTCTCTATTACCAACCCCTTTTCTAGCTGAATTTCTTCTCTTCTCCCCTCCTCCTCGGCTTTGCTGCTGTGAAAGGCAATTGCATGGGGTTCTCTTTTGGGCTTTAGCTGACAGGCTCACAGGAAACACGTGAAATGATGTGAAGACCTGTTTTCTCCTCTTTCTTGGACTCCAAGCTACGTTTCATGGCTGCCTTTACAAAGAATAAGTTAGAAGTCCTCCCAGAACAAATTCAGCATAAGCTTGTTGGTTACGTTTGCCACTGTTAGGGTTTGTATACGCTCTCCTTTTTGTAGAAGTTCTGTCCATGCTCGGACAGTTACACTTAGAAAAGGCAAGTTGCACCCAATGGGAAGGTTCACTACTTGCACGTTTCCCTTTCACTGCGGAGTTGTGGGTGTGTGGGCTGTTGCACTTTAATTTCACACTCAACCTTAATCCGCCTTATCCATCGGTGAGCTGCTCAAGGTGAACTTTGAAAGCTGGTAGGAAGAGAAAATGACATTCTCCTTTCTTTCCAGCACCCTGCAGGAAAGAGAGGCGTTTGGAGGAGAGCGGAGGGCAGGAGAACAAAGGAGGCACTGGGCTGGTGGATGGGGGGAGCGTGTAGGGTAGATGCAGACGTCCACCTGCTCAACTACCAGATGAAATTTCACCGGACCAGTCACGATATCCTGAAGCTGAGTAACCTGTGTTTGTGTGAGGAAGGGATGTGTGTTGATGTGGATGAAGATCCACCCTTGCATTTTGAAAACTGATTTTTTTTAGTAGATTGGTGTTTCTTCTTAAAGAGTCTCATGAGTACTTGACCTTCTATAAGTATGGAAGTGTCCGAGTGGATGGGGCTTTGAGCAACTTGGTCTGGTGGGAGGTGTCCGTGCCCATGGCAGGGAGGTTGGAACTAGATGGTCTTTAAGGCCCCTTCCAACTCTGACCATTCTATGATTCTGTAAGCAAAGAAAAATGCTTTTAGTTTTTAATTCAGAATTACTATGTTTCCTGTGAAATTGTCTAACTTTGATTACATCTCTGAGTGGTTTGACCCATTTGAAGGAAATACAAAGACAGGAAGGAGGAAGAGAAACCAGCATAACATGAACATAGGGAAACATCTGCCACTTCCCCACCAGTTTTATGTCCTATTATGGTGTCATTTAACTGAATTTAGAATCATAGAATCATTCAGGTTGGAAAAGACCCTTGGGATCATTGAGTCCAACCATCAACCCTACTCTACAAAGT
>JAOXJK010000001.1:79025855-79041648 GCA_025774025.1 Xenus cinereus
GCCTCTCCTCATAAGACTTGTGCTCCAGACCCCTCACCATCTTTGTTGCTCTTCTCTGGACCCACTCCAGCACCTCGTTGTCTTTTTTGTGGTAGGGGGCCCAAAACTGGACACAGTACTTGAGGTGGGGCCTCACCAGTGCCGAATACAGGGGGACGATCACCTCCCGAGTCCTACTCACCACATGTCCTCCACAACATGGCTCAGGTTTAGTCAGCTGGAGAGGGACTAGACTAACTCCAGCAGGGCAGGAAAGCTGGGCCCTTTGCTATTTGCCCCCATGCCATTTTGGCAGACTCACTGCAGGAGGGCTGAATTTCCAAATGTCTTTCGGGTGCCAGGACCTCGTAACATTGCCAGGGGAAGCTCTGCTCTCCACCAGCCTGTGAAACTAAATCAGTCCCATCTTTCTTTTAAGGACCAGTTTTCTATTCTGCATTTCCACCTGAACACTAAATGAATTTTCTAAATGTTTAAAGTTTGTTTTTTGAGGACAATCTGCTTCATTTACAGCAGAAATGTACAGGTAGGCTCAGTGCTTAAAGACTTTGCTCCAAAAAGGCTCCTCATGTAGACTGTGTGTAGACTTCAGCTTTGGGGACTCATAGGGGCCATAATCTGTGTTTGGAAAGAGAGACACGTGAAATAAATGCCTTTTTTTAGGTGCTGTTATTTTTTTTAATATATCTAGCTAAAATAAATAGATGCATTTTGTAAGTCAATGCAAACAAATAGTCATGAGTGCATTTCCTTAGAACAGAAGTTAGGCTCATAATGACACAACAGCTCAGTCATCGTATGCATGGATGCTGTTATTCTAGAAGAATTTGCTAGTTTAGCAGGACACATACAAGAATGTGTTTTGTTGGTATGGGTTTTTTTTTTTCTTTGTGGGATTTTTTAAAAGCATTTTTTCAACATAGGCTGAATCTAGAACATGTTTTTCCTATTGTGAGTGCCATAAATCAAAGCCAGATTTGTTGAAAAGCCATTAACGTTTTGAAATGGTAATAGAAGATGGCAGGGAAGATAGATTAATACTTGAAATAAGTCACCTGTTTCATGTTTTTTAAGTCAGTTCACTACTGATACTAGTACCAGGTTAAAATATATTCAAAGGAAAGGTGAATTCATTTGAGAGCCTGTGTAAAGATAGGTAATACAATGTCAGACTTACCCAATTTGAGAGTTTTGTGGTTGTAAAGATGCTGAAGCAACATCTTACTAGGAAGGCACGAGTAGAAGGAAGAAACATGATTTTGAAGTGATGGATGCCCCAGAGGAAGTGTTGAAGCATCTAATCTTGAATCACTTCAAGCTTCCCTTGACAGAGCCCTAGAATAAAAATAAAATAAAAAATTGCTCCTTACACTTAAGATGACAGAGCGTGGGTTCCATCTCTCAAAAATCTCAGATTTTTTTGCATATTAGTTTCTTGCTTAATTTCTTGTGGCAGTGTTCATACAGAAGTGAGACCAGTCCCTATGTAGTTGGGAAAATTCTTTTTTTGTTCTTGTTAGACTTTGCCCATGTAGTTTTTTTGCACAGATGTAAATTCTTTGTGCTTGTGCTGCTGCTTTGTCAGGAAGAAGAGTCACTTCTCTCTTTCTAGCTGTGTCAGAGAGTGGTTCCAGAAAGCAGCCAACAGCCTTCACAAAGAATAAAGAATAAGCAAATGAAACCAAAGACTAATATTCGATTTCCCCTTCTTCCCCCAACCCCTCAAGGAACTGCTGGGCACCGTATCTTACATTAAATTGAATCTTAGAGGCATATAATGCTTATGAATTCAAGGATTGCTTCCTATAACGGAGGGGGAAACATTATGCCACACAGATGAAAACGTAGCAAGTGTGTGAGATAATTTCTTTTTTTTTGCCAACTCCTTCTGTCATTGAATTGATACGTTGAACAAGCAGCATCTGTGTTCCTGCACAGAGCTGTTGTAAAGCAAGGAGGAGGAAATCCAGCTAACAGGAATAGAAAATGTCGGAGCCAAACCTTTCCTGGGTCCCTAGCCCAAGTCCTTCAGTTTAGGGGCACGGCTGTCTGAGGGGCAGTGCCTCAGTTCAGCATCCCTCCCGCTCATCCCCTACAGCCCAACCTCACACTCGGATTCTCATGACGTGCATTGTCATAGTTGTCTGAAATCGCTTATCTAACAAAATAGACAAGTGATTTTTTTAATGGTGAGTCAGGAGACTGAACAGGAATTGCTGTTCATACGACTTTTGTTCTGAATACTGCATGCTGGCTTTTTTTTTTTATCAGATAAAATGGGCTTTTTTTTTTGTCGACATTTACTAAAGACACAGAATTTAAAATCCAAAGGATAGGCATAATTCAGGCAAGGGTAATACAAGCCTTGACAAAACAGCACATTATCTTATTCCTGAATAATTTTAATTCAAGTCTTCAAACTGTAATAATAGCGAGCGTAGCATTTGGCAGGTTTAGCACATTAAGACCTCACTTCCTTGATGATAAAAAGGTGCCTTGTTCTGAACAGGTTATAATTACTCTTCCTTCACTTAAAATTCCACTTGTCTCTGTGCTTTAACTTGAGGAAATAGCTGAGGACTTTCACTGTGGTTTGTGCCCTTCACCCTTACTGGCTGGCTGTTAACTGGTGAAAACAGTCAGGAAAAGCCTAGAAGATACTGATTTAAGCAACTGCCACTAGGTTTTCTTCAAACTAGTTTGCAAAGATGAACTACGAGGATGAGCTGAGCTTGGGGTTTAGCTAGGCTTGGAAAAAGCTAGTTAGCTTTTGTGAGAACGGGTTTAGTTGAACTCTGAGTTCGTCACTGGAGGTTTCTTCGGTTTTGTTTTCTAACTGTGGGTAGGGCCAGTTGGACCACAGTTGGTAGCACGGGTTTGTAACACAGCCCTTGTGATGGAGGGAAGGCAGGAGCTAGAGGAGCAAGAAAAAGAAATGGAGCTTGAGCTGTGTTGTATTTGGGTCTAGAGCAGTCTCAGCCTCGCTTTTATTCCCTTCGTGTTCCATAGCAGCTGTGCCATGCTGATGGAAACACAGTCTAACAGCATTTTTGGTGGCCACGGGGATTTTAGGTGGATTCAAGTGTGTATCGGTCATCCCGCTCTAGTTTTTCTGAGTGGTCTAATGCAGTGGTGGGAAATGGTAATGAAAATGTTTTGGGGCCAAAATATGGATGGGGCCATAAGATAGATAGGACCTACTAACTGGTGCAGATGAGGAACCGACCGGCTGTAAAGGGAGTAGAGACTTCTGGTGATTTGCTAGGGGAGCCCATGGCTGGGTGAAGTCTTTCCCTGAAGTCCTTCCTCTGCCTTTCCAACTTGAGATGGAGAAGCCTTGGCTTGGTGTGGTTTTGAAAGCTGAAACCTCTTCCGGTGGGTTGGACGAAATTATGGAGCAGTGTAGAAAATAACAATGTAGGGTTTTAAAAGTAAATGTTAATAACCGCATATTGATGCTCTTACCAAATTGAGTAAACATGACTTTTTCTTAATGAGGTCTAATTATATACCTAGTACAGGAGAAAGAGTTGTTTAGAAAACAGCTTGCTGGGGCGGAGAGGAAAAGGTGCATGTGCTTTTGGTGTGGCGGGCGTTGTGGCTGGTTTTTTTTTTAAGTCTCATTTCCACATACCATTAAGAATGGGAAGAAGCATCAAAAACTTCCGAGGAACGGAGAGAGAGAGAGAGAAATAAACTTTCCAGGCAGAGTGGGAAAACGAAGCCAGGTTTTCTCTGCTGATGGACGGTTCCGCACAGTCGTGGTACCTCTGGAGGAGGCACACGTACAGTTCTTCTCTTAAGGCTTTCCTGCTGCCCCCAACCCCTCCCCATCTCCTGCAACGAGTGCTGCTTTCCAAGAAACTGGTACGGGCACCGATGCCTACAACACTGCATGTGAATAAAATACATACTGTTCCTCTCACAGGTGGATTTGCTGAGTTCTCCAACTCTTTCCCTGGTCTCTGCGAAGGAAAATCCACGCTCGTCCCTACTTGCATTTCTCAACCCTGCCTACCTGTCTCCAACACTGGCCCAACCAGAATCCTGCCTCATCTCTATCTTGGGTGTCAGCGGGATGTCCTCAACAAGGTGAGGTTTCCATCCGTGTCTTCATCCGTGCTTCTATCCTACCACATCATTACAGCTATAAAACATCTAAAGTAGATGTAAATAATAGCTGTGTGTGCATAAACCATAGAAACCTATGTGAGAACGAGTGATGTGCAGACTATATAATTAATCCACGTGTCAAGTCATAGGAAACTTGGTCTCATCTCTCCTTCATCTCAGAGGTGATACGGTACCTTCCTCAGAAACCTATGAACCAACAGCAAACTATCAAATCTACCGTTACAATAGGTGAGGTAGTTTCCTGTGTCTAGCTCTGACTGGTCTGCTTTGGTGAGCCTTGGGTGTTAATATATTAATGATTACAGTAGGACAAAGGAAGATTGTTTGGTTTTTGATATTTCCTTCAAGGGCTGGAAAAAAATAGCACTGAAATACCATGAATTGTATAATCAGGGACTACTGCAAACAAATCTTTGTACACCTAATAAAATGTTCAGACCTGGACAATCAGTAGGGTCAGTTAAAATGAGCTTTTATGGTAGCGCTGCGCTAAGAAACTTTTACTGTTTCTAAATACATGTGCATTTAATAATTTCTGTTTCTGAAGAGTAGCCCGGGATATTTTGGTATACGTAAAATAGTCCAGAAAATCATCAAGTACAGCACTTGTAGGGTGCTGGACTATCAGATGTCTGAAAGAGCTCCATGTATATATGTATATCCAGAGATGTTTGCCTCCACGAGGAGACCAACTCACATTGCTTACCCTCTGCATCTTCGGACTATTCACAAGGGAATTTTCATTCCTTCTGCTGCATGTGCCTCCCATATTGTCTCTCAATCCTATTTATTAGTTGAATCTCCAACAGCCTTCAAACTCTGGCATTAAATACATGGACGGGGGAGAGGGGAGGAGTGCTCCACCCTACCATATTGCCTTAACTACGTGCTTATGTGTATGCTTTTTATCCAAGTATAAAGCTTAAGACAGGAACTATCCTAATAATCGTGTAATTGGATCAAATTCGTATACTTGGACCATTATCATAATTTTCCCTGCTTTCTTTTACTTTCACTCCGTCCTAGTCTGGCTACTTTTTGATTTTTCAAAATTGTTTTAAGGGGATCTTTGACACACCAGCAATCGCATAGAAGGTAATTGTGCTTTAAGAGAGCACACAGAAAAATCTTTTGCTTGGAGGACAGTCAGCAGTCATTGTATTTACTTTGTGTTTTAAAATCTTCCATGTCTTTACTGCCAGGTGGCAAGTCAGCAATTCAAACTTCATGCGCTTGTGGTGGATGTCAAAGCAGCTTATTACTTTTCCTACCACAAAAGCAATCTGTGGTCCCCAGACAAAAGGCAGCAGGAACTAAGTAATTAAAATAAAAAAAAAAATAAATAAATCCTTACTTTAAATGGCAGAGTATTAAAAAGATGCTTTTATGCTATTTGTTTCAACGTGTGAATGGCAGGTGCTATCCCAGCTCATAGTGGCAGCGAGGGGGCTCCTTGTTTTCCTCATTTTGCTCCGGAGCCAGGGATGTGCTGCTTCCTTTGGGATGTGACTGGAACTCCAGCGCGGTGGCTCTTTAAGGAGTGAATAATCCCAGAGGGATGAAAGAGGCTGTTCCCTTTCCTTGCAGTAAATTGGTGCCTCTGAATAGGTGTTGGGCGCAGGCACAGCGTGTGTGCCTCACCAGGAAAGGAATCCAAGCGGTAGCGGTGGTCAGGAATTTCGTTACAGGGCCGGAGAAGGCTAAAGCACTACTGGTGAGCCCTGAGCGTGGCACAGCCATCTACAGGAAGAGTTTAGACTCGGTGGTGGCTCTCTTGCCTGCTAATCTGGTGTCTTGATATTATTTTTGGCATGTGTCCCATCAGGTGGACGCTGGTGGGGAGCAGTCCCGCTGCAGGAAGCGCTGCAGATAGTTTAGAATTAACGTAGGGCCCCCAGCGGTTGGTCGGATTTGTACTTCCTTTTTTATGGAAGAACCACAAAAACGACAGCACAAAACCCACAGAAAGTTCAACGAGTTCTTATCGCCTGGTGTTACCCTTGGCAGTCAGTCTTTCGGAAGTTCTTCCATAGGTGACTAAGGTACCTCCTAGGTTTCTTACTCGCTTGAGGGCGAAAACACATCTTACAAAGCAGATCTGTTTGTTGACTGTACCTGTGTCCTCTTACCTTGAAGAAATGGTGGGCAATGCTTTATTTGGAGCACGTCGACTGTTTGCTGCACCAAAGCAGACCTCAGTGTCTTGGTAGCTTACCTTACCTCTTCAGCTTCACCGAGTGCCTGTGGAAAATCTGAAATGGCTTCCGTCTTTAATATCGGTGCCTTTATTAACCTAAAGAAGCTGTGAGAGCAAATTACGATTTCTGCCTCTTAGAATCCACTCAGTGTTTTCCCAGCCATCGGCAACTCCCACTTTCCTGAGTTTAATCAGTTTCTTGATTCCACTCAAAGTCTGTGGTCGCTAGAGATCAACATGCTGGAAACACGACTGGCAGAGCTCTGCTGCTTGCCTTGCTCCTGGGGAAGCCTGGATCCCACAGGGGGGTACTGGGAGAGAGCAAGGGGGTGTCTCTTGCTACAACGAGTGCCCAGAAATACCAACGCGTGGTCAGAAAGCTGGGGAGTGAAGAACATTGAAAAGGAGAGGGTGAGACGCAAAACCCAGGGATGAGTAGCAAAGTTCTGTCTCTCTTAGGACAGTCCAGGAGCTGTTAAGTGGGTAATTTGCATGCTCTGGTTTAATGGCCTTGCTGGTTTGTTGGCTACCGAGCACAAGAAGTCGACCTTCTCTTAAGGTTAGAAGAGGGTTGTTTTTTTCCATTCAAGTCCAGACTTCTTTTAAAAAAAAAATCTGGAAAATTCCCAAAGCTATTAAGGTGTAGTTATATATGTTGACTTTATTTTTGCCCTCAAATGCTATCTCCGAGTTCCCAGGATTCTTTCCATTGAGCAGATTTAAATGTCTCAAAAATACCTGCAAAATGAACTCTTAATCTGCGTTACTCTTCAACCTGACGATTTAATGATGTGAATTTTGAGCATGCTCATCTTTGCAGGATCTTTATAAGCTTATCTCTGAGTGCACGGGTAGGGAAATGCTTGTCTTGTTGCGGGACAATGACCTTTTAGGAATACAAACACTATTTGCCATTAATACCTCTGCTTTTAACGCTTTATTTATGAAAGATACTCAAACACGAATGCTTGGTTTGTGTCCTTAAGCAAAATTAATGATTACTTCAGAAAAGTCTTAGGAGATTTTTGGTATTTTTGCTTTACAGATTTCCAAATGCTTAATTCTGAAAAAGTTCATAGTGGTTTTTTTTGCAGTGTTGAAATACTAAAAAGTTCTAACAGAAAAGTTCAAAAGTTTATTTTCAGTTTTTGGGTCTCAGTGTAATATATAAGTGGTTACCTCAGTGTGATATATTGGTGGCATTGCAAGAGGGTGCTTGCTTTTACAGATCTTTGTTCCTCTTTGTGGAAGAAAGACAAACTAACTCTTAATCTAAATTCTTACAGCGACAGCGTCCTTTCTGGAAGTTAGTATAAAAAAAAAAAAAATCTGTGCTGTGGTTATGGGCCTGAAGAAGCCTCCTGCTTCCATCTCGTGTTCTGTACCAGCATTTAAACTGTAAAACTTTCTGCTTTGCTACTTACCTAACTATTCTCCTTCTTTTCTTCCAGACCTGGATTTTATTTCCTGGAACAAAATAACATTTTAGGGGGCCATTAATTTTCAGATTAAACAAGTCATAAAATGTAAATAAGCTGACAAAAGAGCATTTACCTTCTCTTCACAAAGTTGTTAGTGTTAGGATTTCTGGATCTTCCTCCCATCGTAATTCACTTCTTCCTCTTGGGTGCCTTACAATGAAGGCACTGTTGTGGTTATTATATTGGAGCGTGTTGCACAGGGAATGATTGATACTTCAGAACAGAAGGAAGCATAACTTCTTTCTTTAGCCTTAGTCTCAAAGACAAGCACTAACACATTTTTGGGTGGTTTCTTTGGCTCGGAGAGTTCAGCCTTGGCGTCTGCAGCCTTCTCGTTCCCATTTGAATAATCAATTCCACATCAAAAACCTTGCATAACCGTGGGGTCGTGACGGTTGGGCTGTGCAGCCCACCAGCGCTGATGCTTCAAAAGAAATAGTAAGGTTTTCTGTTCTTCCTCTAAATTAATCATCGTTCTCCCAGCATCCCTCAGCTATTTTCTGAACAAGAATGCGGTATCACAGTCCATTTGTTAGCGATACCTTCCTTGCCTCCTTCCTTTATATATTATATTGTTCGTGGCCCTGCCTGTACTTCCGTACCTGCTATTCCAGTTGTTCCTCGCTCACCTTCAAGCAGTGACAACAGTAGGTGAGGAGCTGGTTTGGGGACAGTATTTCAACATAGTGACCTAAAGCAGAGACTTACTTGACAGAAGTTGAGGCTGAAGAGCTTGGGATTCTAGCAGGGGAAAGCTGTGTAGCCCGGGACAGCGAGGCAGAGATGCTGGGGACCAGGGGTGGCTCCTGATCGCGCACGGGAGCCACAGCTCTACTCTTTCTGATTATTTCATTTGCAAGTAACTGGTCATCTCCTGTTGGTGTGTTTATGATATAACGTATGTTAATTAGTTTAAGGTGCCCACGCCTTCAGGTACGTCTTAATGTCCTGACATGAGGGACTTTGGATGAAATTTTGGAGGATCTGCTCATTTTGCTTGAGACAATAAAATTCATCTTGCTATCAGAAATTCATGTAAATTCCCCGTTTAAAATGCATTCCGTGGCATTTGTATACATGTCCCTCTGTAAATGACTGAGGTAGATTCCCTTCTCTGCAGTCCTTTGTTCTTGCTGAACATGGAATCGTAGAACGTATAGTTTAGTCTGTACCTGCACACTAAACACCAGACATTATTTAAGCTGCTCTGACTTAGCAAGGTAAGAGTTCTGGCTCTTCAGCTGAACAGCCATATCCCCATTTCTCTCCGCCAGAACATCTTTACTCTTGCAAAAATAATACGTATGGGGAAGAAGCGACCATTTGACTTCATGACTGCGTTTTCATACCGGTAGACCTCCAGTTGAAATCTGCAGTATAAGAATTCATTCTTGCTACTGCTTCCATGGATTGACGTAATTTTTCATATTTTACATAATTGCTATAAAAGCAAAAGGATTAAAATCAGGGGGGTTTTTGGCTCTTTTTATGTTTCAGACATTAGTTTCCATAGAAATCTGGCCAAAAGCTCCTCAATGTTTGTATTCAGTGTTACTCTGCAAGCGTAGTACTGCATGTTGCTTACTGCCAAATCATAGCTGAACCAGAAACGTTGTTTGAGCGGGGTTATTCCAACCTGCTTAATTGCTTTTCTGTGGCAAGATGCTTGCTTGAAGGAGACCTGATGGTTTTGGTAGAGCCACCTCAAGTTTTCTAGTACTTGTTTCACACGTTTAGGCACTAAGGTACCTACTTGCATCAGATACTCCTTTGCACAACTCTCAATACAAAGAGTATGACAAAGTGCAGAAAAGAGGTGTCTTTTTTTTTATTTTTAAATTTGCAGTCATGAACATTTATTTATTTAAAAAGCCCAGTTGATTCTTAGACGTTACGCCTCTTTGCTTGTTGCTGTGATAATCTCTGAGATGCAAGAAGACTGAAAACTGAAATGTGAGCAACTAAATCACAAACCACAAAGAGGAACTCCTATAAAACTGCAGTTAGTGCTGCGTGAAAATGGTCTGATTCAAAGTCTTCAGCTCTTTCTCTCAAGGTTTTGAGTGAGTTTTGCACCACTGCCTTAAAAACAAGGCAGTCCCAGATACTTTAACAGGTGACTGCAGGAGGCATCGGTTTCATCTCGTATTTGTCACCAATACCTGTGATGGGGCAACCTCACGTGATGCCAAAAACACGTATTCAGGCCAGCAAACTACGGGTGGGAAGTGTTTGGTTATGTTGTCAGCTTGCATGGTGAGAATTTAAACCGAAGTAGCAAAAATACTTTATTCTCTTGGAAACCATGCTTCATAGCAGCAGAAGGAATTCTACCATTACTTCTGTTCTTTGTTAACTTTTTTCATACGGGCTTTGCAGTCCATATGTTATTTGGACATGCTGGATGTCTCATTAGAAGTTGTTTGAAGAATTAAAAGGAAGTATCTTTACTTTTTTTTCCAAAAAAGAATGCTCCTAATACAGCTGAAGCAATTCCAACGTGAGTTCCAGTTTGGGTTTTAGCTTTATGATGTGCTTTGGGTTCGTAGTTTCTTTGTAACGTGCCAAAGGTACCATTTGAGTTCTCTGGGCTTAATCTTTCTCTCTTTCCTAGGAGCTGATGCAGCAGAACGATATTGGCTACGTACTAAACGCCAGCAATACTTGTCCAAAGCCCGATTTTATTCCGGAATCCCATTTCCTGAGAGTGCCTGTGAATGACAGCTTTTGCGAGAAAATTTTGCCTTGGTTGGATAAATCAGTTGATTTTATAGGTGAGAAGAAAATTTACTCCCTTAAAACGGTTTCTGGATTCCTTTGTGTGTCTGCCTTGCTGTTTTGGCTGGAGAAGACCTGAATGCTTTCTGGGTGGTATGAAAATACCCCGAGGATCAACCTACATGATCACCATCGCTTTGTAAACACAGGAGCGAAATAACGTAAGGAGATTCTGCCACTGCGTGTTCCAGCACTTGAGGAACAAAGACACTTTTAAAGAGCACAGCTCTGCTTTCTGGCAACCTGGCAGATGCCTGATCTATGCCCGCAGAGAGCAAATTAGAAAATTTGACGTACGGATCCTGTCTTTAGCTTTGGGAAGCGAGCTAGCCAAATTTGAATTGGCCAAATTGTTCCGTCGTGAACGCTTGCTCTTTACTTGCTTATAAAATTAGAAACAATCACCTTTCCCAGATGTCTAAATAGGTTTGTTTATGTGCACGTTAAAATGCAGCATGCTGTAACTGCAGTGTGTTTCCTGTGTGTAGTCGCACGCTTCTCCCACACTCAATGCTATACAGTGCTGGAGAAAATAAGCGATTTTTTTGTTTAAAGCTTCCACGAGATTTGCAATTAGCAGTTAATTTGGAAGTTTTGAACGATTTTAAATAACATTGCTTTCTTTGCAAATTTTTCATCGTGTGTGACACTTGCCAATTTCTTTGCAACGCAGAAAAAGCAAAAGCATCAAATGGCCGTGTGTTAGTGCACTGTTTAGCTGGAATCTCTCGCTCTGCCACAATCGCTATTGCGTATATCATGAAGAGAATGGATATGTCCTTAGATGAAGCTTACAGGTAAGGAGAAAATTTCCTCTCACATTCATTCCTGTCCCTGTTGGGTTTGTTTTTAAGGTGAAGAATAAAAGGCTATATGACCAAGGGTAGAAGCAGACGGGTTATTTTAGCCAGTACTTCACTGGCCTCTGCACGCTTTTGTTTTAAACGTCGGCTTCCTCCATAAAAAAATAAGTGGTGGTGTGTAGACGTCTCACACCTTTTATTAATTCCCCACCTTCACTTTCAAGGAGGCAAATACAAGATATTGTGACGTGTGTGGTATAGCTGTGTCTGTATAGGTATGTACATACACACACATTTAATAAGAGGTTTAAATTCCAGACAGAGAATGGAATGGATAGGGTTAAAGAAAGAGAACTGCGGATATTTATAGCCACGCTTATGACAAATGCTAGGCTGGAGCTGTTGACTTCAGTTTGGTATTTGGTCATGCTCTCCAAGAACTGCCTGCAGGTGAAACGTCTAGGAATTAAGAAGGCTTCTTTGTTGCTATTAAACTCAACCGGAAAGTATTTTAAAGCGCCAGGGAATTTTGGTGGGACCACGCTCCCACCCCACCCCTCCTTTTTAACCTGTCGAATCCCATGTTTCTATATTTGGATTGTGACCGCTTCACCGGATCCCAGGTGGCACGGGTGCCGTTTATCACGACTTCTCTATTTCGTTTAACGACTTGACTTGCTCCGTTGTTTCATACAGAAAACGATGGTTTTCTTTTTGATGGGCTTTGTATGCAGGTTGGCAGAGCTGATGCATCACTCTAACAGCCGTGGTGCAGAAGCAATTTGAACGCTTGCGTTGGAGCAGGTGGTGAGAAAGCATCTTCCACATCACCGGCGTGTTTGCTGCTAGTGTAGGACAGACAGATGGGCATTAGATAGTCCCTTGGGGAACGTGATTTCCGTGGGGGCATTTTCTGTTAAGCTGATGAACGTAATTAATGTCTGCAGGGGAAAAGGTGCCTGGGCTACAACCATCTCCCAGGGCCTTTAGGTATGTTCCACAGTTTCTTACTAGAGCCTGCTGACGGTTTGGGGTTGTGCGGTAATTTCAAGGCGTAGGGTAAAAGAGGTTGGGTTAAGAGGCATAGGTGGAAACTCACAGTTATGTGGGTATAGATATTGTGGCTGAATTAGTGCACGTGGATGGACACTGTGCAAGGCACGAGCTTGAGTCACTAAAAAACCCCACCTGTCTGCTCTCAGGCCGTAGTGGGCTGGGGGTTAGAGCTGCAGAATACTAAACGCTTCTGAAAGGCACAGGCTTCGGAGAACTTTTAAAGTGCTGCTTCAAAATTCCTCTGTGAAACTTCTGCATTAAATTCTAGTTTGTTTCTTAACCAGAAGTGTCAATTGAGTGTGAAGGATTAATCAACCTAGGCCTTTTTTTCCTTTGCACTGTTAATACTCAACCACTACTGTGAAATTTAGATTTTATTTTGCCGTATTTCCTTTGATACGGCTTAGTGAGAACAGCCCGCAACACCTTTCACTCATTGGTTTGGGATCTCTTGTTGGCAAAGCTCGAAAGAAAAATACTTCCCTCTGAGTTAAAGTCATTGGATAAAATGCTTTTCTGACACTATTACAAAAGGGTGACACTGTTACTTGAAGCAAAAGATCCGAGGAAATGAAAGTTTTTAATCTTTTGTATAACAAACATCAAAATTAAATCTTACGCGAGTTTTCCAATTGGAAAAAAGAATACGCATTTTGAAATGAAAATGTTTGCAAGGCCTTAAAACTTGTCGGGGGGGTCCAGCAGACTTGCTTGTACCCTTTTCATTTTTTAAAAAGCTAGTTTTAAATTTAGGATTAAATTTGGGGTGTGGGACAAGGAGAAAGGGGAAGGAACAGAGTTTTAGAGAGCCTGCTAGAAATGGCAGTGTTGACCAAAAATGATCTTGCTTTAAATAATAAACCCAGTAGCAAGTACAACTAACTTCGACTGGAAAAGACCGAATGAAGATCAGATGAATTCTTAGGAGCAAATCGCTTGCGCAGGAATAAAAGCCCCCAAATTCAGTGCTAGGAGATCCAGCCAAAGCACCTCTTCTGAGGAGGATTATTTGTTTTCTCCATTTGCCACTCGTGGCACTTCGCGGTGGAAGTTTCCACTCTCACTTTGCACAATCTGATCTTCCGGGTCATCGCGTCAGCTCAACCATTCCTACTACTGTTTGTCGTTTGGCAAATTAAAAAAAAAAAAAAGTAGTAAGTTTTGTTTGGTATTTTTCATGTGCTTGCTTGCACTTGTGCTAGCGTATACATATATACACGTGTACACCTTCGAATTTCTTTCATGCTTTTTTTAATGACTCCTGTACGTACCCCAGAGAGACTTTTTGGCTTTTAATAATATTTAATTTTCCCAGTGATATGTTACGCGTGTGTTTGTACTAGATTTAGCTCTTCAAGGTTTCTTCCCTTGTTAATTCCCATGTCATCTGGTACCTTCATAGTTCCAGGAATGCTTAAAAAAAAAAAAAAACCAAAAAAAACCAAAACAAAAGGAGGAAGGATTTGGGCAGCTTTCTGTTTTACAGCCCGTGAAAAGCAAAGAGTACTTATTTAGCTATATTGCAAATCAGAAAGGTAGGAAGTATTGCTTTTGTATTTAACTTTGAAGGATATGACATGACTTCTAATACCTACTTCTAATATTCTTTCACACATTGAGAGTCCCAGTTCAGGAAAACGTAGTGCTTGGGGGGAGCAAGAGCTCCTGGCTGGAGCTCTGATGCCCTTCGTGCAGGACTTGAGAAGCTCTCAAACCTCCGTCAGAAACCTCAGTAGCAGAGATCCCACTGGTAAAATAAAATAAGGGAAACAATTCCCTTAAACCTTGTTGTGGACATCGTAAAGAGGCAAAAAGAATGCTTTGTCTTCCCTTCCATAGCTGCCTTTAAGTAAGCCACAGTGAGAACTGACAGCATCCAGAATTATCTTGTTTAAAAGCTGCCTTTTTATTTTTATTTTTTTTTTCCATCCGTGTTTCCTGTGCTTGACTAAACCTTAGTCCCGGCATCCTGACGAGTTAAAATTAGGCTGTTAACGTTCACAACAATCGCTCTAGGGTTACCTCGGGTCTGAGCAGCAGGTCGTTAAAGTAATTCTCGTTCCGTTTGTTCCCTCTTCCCAGATTTGTGAAAGAAAAAAGGCCGACCATTTCTCCCAACTTCAACTTTCTGGGCCAGCTTTTGGACTTCGAGAAAAAGCTCAAGAACCAGAGCGGTCAGCCTGGGCCTATCAGTAAGCTGAAACTTCTGCATTTGGAAAAAAGCAGCGAGCACGTGCTGGTCCCAGAAGGTGGGCAGAGCGGCCTCTCTGCTAACCAGCTCTGCGTTGCCGCTACCTCCGAGACGGTGGAGCAGAAGCCGATGGACTGCGGCAGCGCCCCGCGCGGGCACCTGTCCCCCCTGGAAGACGGCCCGCTGGTACAGGGCATCAACGGACTGCACGTCTCCCTGGATAAGGTGGAGGACAGCAACCGCCTGAAGCGCTCCTTTTCTTTGGATATCAAATCTGTGTCCTACGCGGCGAGTAGCAACGGCGTGACCGCAGCGGTTCAGGGCTTTGCCTCCTCTGAGGACACCCTGGAATACTACAAACACACGAGTGCTTTAGAGGGCGGCAGCAAGTTGTGTCAGTTCTCCCCTGTCCAGGAGGTCTCGGAGCAGACCCCAGAAACCAGCCCTGATAAAGAGGAAGCGAACCCTCCCAAGAAACCCCAGAACACCCGGCAGCTGGACGCCCAGAGCAAACGGCAACACCTGGGGAGAGCCGGCAGCGGTGCCACCGCTCAGCGCTCGCTCCTCTACCCCCTCCACCGGAGCGGGAGCGTGGAAGACAACTACCGAACGAACTTCTTGTTTGGTCTCTCCACCAGCCAGCAGCATTTGGCAAAGTCTGCTGCCGGGCTGGGCCTCAAAGGCTGGCACTCGGACATCTTGGCTCCTCAGACGTCGTCCCTTACCAACAGCTGGTATTTCGCAACGGAGTCCTCGCATTTCTACTCTGCCTCCGCCATCTACGGGAGCAGCGCCGCTTACTCTGCCTACAGCTGCGGTCAGCTGCCCACGGGCTGCGACCAAGCCTCTGCGGTGCGCAGGAGGCCAAAGCAGGGTGACCGAGGTGACTCCAGGCGGAGCTGGCACGAGGAGAGCTCTTTCGAAAAGCAGTTTAAGCGCCGAAGCTGCCAGATGGAGTTCGGGGAGAGCATCATGGCCGACAACAGATCCAGAGAAGAACTGGGCAAAGTAGGCAGCCAGTCGAGCTTTTCGGGCAGCATGGAGATCATTGAAGTGTCCTGAGGGGCGGCGGGTTCGGGGGACTCTGTCGGAGTTCCTTCCCCCTCCAGGCCGCTCTCCCCCGGCGTTTGAGAGGTCCCTGTGAATCTGAAAA
>JAOXJK010000001.1:79045367-79062715 GCA_025774025.1 Xenus cinereus
TAAGACTTGTGCTCCAGACCCCTCACCAGCTTTGTTGCTCTTCTCTGGACCCGCTCCAGCACCTCGATGTCTTTTTTATGGTAGGGAGCCCAAAACTGGACCCAGCACTCGAGGTGCGTCCTCACCAGTGCCATGTCCCTTAATTTCCACCAGGGAATGTCAAACCTTTACA
Source organism: Xenus cinereus (assembly GCA_025774025.1). Taxonomy (NCBI): domain Eukaryota; kingdom Metazoa; phylum Chordata; class Aves; order Charadriiformes; family Scolopacidae; genus Xenus; species Xenus cinereus. Next base: position 79,045,540 of record JAOXJK010000001.1, read on the forward strand.
GGCTTGTCCCTACCACTCCCATGTCTAGCAAGAGGGGTTAAAAGTCACAGGCTCTGCCCACAGCAAATCCATCCTTCCCTCTGGGTGGAACAAAATTGTGTTTGATGACCTCTGCAGGCCACATTCCCCAGCACATTATGCCACCAGGTGACAGGTCTCTTCAATAAAACAAACGCTCAATGTCACAGAAACAACCTAGTTGCGAAATAGGTCAAAAAGGCACAAGGCATTCATGAAAAATAAACTGAAATTCCTAAATCCCCAAATTGCTAGGCATGTTTTGCTTCACACATGTGGTGACATGAATGGCTGAATCACAATTTATGAGTCTTAAATACACGGGATAAGCTATAATGTGCTTGTATGTAATGCCTGTGTAAAAAAGTGTTTTTCTTGTTAGTCTGTCCAATGCACTAGACTAGTTGCTAATAGAAAATAATGATTTAACTCCTACCCATAATTTTAAACAGCTGAAATATTGGGAGCTGTGGTCTATGTGTGGCTTCTAAAGTTATTTACTTGCCAAATATTAAGGGATGTATTTCTAGACATTGTAACTACATACCAGAGAAGCCTGTTACAACTACTTTTTGCAGCAAGCTAGAAAAGGGAAAAAAAACAACCAAAAAATTAATCAATAGACATCTTATTCTGGAATATATGTTCAAAATAATGAGCTATTCCCATAGAGGAATTTGTAGGTATGAAACAAGCCATATGGCTAACCAATTAATGATATTAACGCCTGCCTGGACAAAAGTTGTTTAACTACTAAGAATAGTTAGGAATATAAAAGTAATGTTTATTATATTTGAAAATGGTGGGGGGGTGTGCGCAACAGCCACAGGTGTGCACAAGCTTAGACTGAAATATTTTTGATTTCTTTTTGTATTGTAAAAAGTGTTCTGTTTTCAAAATCATTGTCAGGCTGGGATTTCTATGGCACTAAACGCTACAGATTATACTGCATCAATATTTGGGCTTAGGGTAAAGCATAAGAGCCTTCCCAATAATCCATTTTCAATTATATTTTAAGCACGGTTTACCTAGGAACTACATTTGCCTTTAAGGGTCTATAGATACTTCAAGTAGCATACCTCCTTTGCCAATAGTGGAAATTGAGTAAGAAATGCTGAAGATCTTTTCACTCAAAGCTTCTTTGAAAGGAGCTGAGGTGGCTTTCAGCTTCCCTTTTCATAGAAAGAAGCTAGGCCTACATTTTCAACTGTGACTAGTAATTTTTGGATATTTGGCTTCAGATATTTTAAAAGACGTGATTTTTTTGAGAAGCTTAGCGCACCTCGTGCGTGAAAGTCTTTTCTTAAGGCACTGAAACTACACAGTTTCGGAAGCGGACAAAATCATGGGCCCTTTCTGAAAATTTAACTCTGTTCCCCAGCCTTTACCTGTTCTACTTGTTTCCCATTCCCTGTTATTCACCATCCCCTAACAGAAGACTCTCCAAATGCTCTCCCTGCCACCCAAAACAGATAACCTCCACTGGTAAGGTCTTAATTTAAAGTAGCCCACTCACCGCTTCATTTTCTTCTTTCCCCCAAGTGGTACCTTTTATTTAGTGCTGGTCAATATTCGCCTTCAAACCAACCTTGACAGAAACCCTCCGTTTTCCAGATCACAAAACTGAGGCAGATGCTCCTGGTGAAAAGAGTACATGTAGCTCGCAAAAACTCAACAGAAGCTGGAGTTGCTCAGAACTTCAAACTAGTTGTAAGGCAGACCCATAGCACTGCCGTGGCAGAGTCAGATGTGGGATGCAGCAAGTTAAGACCTCCTGTCTACAGCCAGGACCCCAAACCCACCACAGAAACAAAGGAGAACCATTGCAGTTGAGCTCTTTTGTCCTCATGCTGATAGACACTAAAGATCTTGGGTTTGGATTTTTTTGTGTTTTGGTTTTGGGGTTTTTTTTTTAACATACAACACTCAAGAATAGGCAGACCAAGATTGTTTGATCTCTGCTTGTTCACGGTTCACCCTTTCGATTTTAAACCTGAAGTATCACATTCTCCGTAAGGCGTGTTGTCAACTCTGTCCCCAGCATTAAACACTTCGGGGCAAAAGCTCCAAGGTGCACAAAGATCAGTTTAACCTATTAACTAGCTACAATTGTCTTTTATACCTCAGCATTTTATAACACGTGGTCTACTGGGTTTTAAAAATTACCTTTTTCCTAGCGTACACACATAACAAGCCCACGTGGGTCCACCAGCACACAGACAAGATCCCGTTCCCAGACCCATCTGAACAGAATGACCCCAGAAGTTAATAATGTGGTGATTCATCCAATAAGCTAAGAATTTTTGTCCTAAAAAATACCAAAGCGCAGACAAATTACCCAGAAAACGCTGCACACAGGCTTTTTTCTTGAAAACTGTCACATCTTGTGAGACACCATAACCCTGGATTAACACACACATAAATCCCGAATTGCTGTTCTGGTGTTTTTCAAACTGATAAGGAGAAAAAATTAAAAAGAAATCCTAAATATTTCAGTGGTCCTGGAATTAATGCAGTATTGAAACAGACGGCGACACACTTGCCAAGATTAATATGAAACATAATATTTAATGCATAGGGGTTGTTTTACCCTAAAAAGATGCAGGCACATCCTTTTTTTTTGGCAGTGAAGACAAGGCCTATTGTTATAAAAATCAATCCCTTCCAAAACCAACAGCTGGGGTACGAGCAAGCGTAACTGCTGAAGGGAGGCAGTTGAGTCAACCACCTTCATCCACATCTTCAATTCTTTGCCCTTCAAGCAAACTGGGAAATGGGATGGAGAGCAGAGCTAGACCGTTTTGATCCCCAAAATAAGAGAATGCACAGATGGGTCTACTTAGATCTGCAGTAGCTACTTATCATGCAATGGTTTTGTTTGCCTTCATTTATTCTCTTTCCTATTAAGAACCATTTTAATTCAGGTTGTGTGTCGATTTACAAACCACCGCAAGTCAACTATGAGTTACCGCGGACCAGTAAATTTACAACAGCCCATTTGAGTTTTGCCAGAAACCAGGAAACTTCTGGCCACGCAGACAACGAGCAAAAGATATTTGCCCTGGGACATTTTGTCAAGGAAAGATTTAAAAAAAAAAATAAATAAATCCTAGCTGCAGGCAGTATGACTGCGGTGCACTGTACAGTAGGACTATTACTGCACTGGGTACAGTCAGTGAGAGTCTGAAAAGGGAACATAGCTCAGACAAAGGGTAGGAAATCAGGGACTGAAGTTCACCAGCTTTTTGTAGGAAAGTTAAAAGAAAGGAAAAGGGAAATACAGACTAGTAAAATGAGGATAAAAGAATTTACTGTCCGGCTTGCGCGCACATTACGCTTTTCACAATACACTTCATTTTCTTTCTCATTTTTGCTCTTTACCAACGTTCAAAGCTTTGTCTACACGGTGAGGCTAAATCATTGCTGACAAATGGGTGCAGGCAAACGCCATTCCCTTTGTCTACACTTGTAAGGAGAGACGTACCCTGCTCTAGTTCAGCTGCACCCCTTGTTGTCAGCAACTGTCAACAGCGGTGCGATTTAGTGCGCCAAGGAGAGCCCAAACAATTTGGAAAGAATGATTTAAGCTGACTGGGTCCCACCCGGCTCCTCCAGAACACACACGCAGAACGGCCAATGCAAGAAAAACATTTAAAAATTATTAGGAAAACGAACAGTAAAAACCCACCAGATCTGGCAGAGGGATTGAAAGCATCTGAAGTTACTTAAGTGCTGTGAGCACAAAAAAACCCCAACCCAACTCGCTCGTCAGTTGTCCGAGGAACAGAGTCACCCATTTCTCCTTCACTTGGTCAGAAGGGAGTCTGCGACAAAGAACCTAGTGACAATCTCAGTATCGTTTTATTTACATGAAAAAAAAAAAAAAAAACAAACCATAAGCTTATAAAGTGGAAGAAAACATTAGCATAGCCGATTTGAAAAGGACTCTGCCACTTGCCCTGTCGAAGGCAAATCCAACTAATGCAGATTGTGCTGATGGAATCTACTATGACTTTAAATCATGTAGATAGTCCCTCTCACACTTTAACAGCCAAAAAAATTACAATCTGCTTGGATTAATGCAGTACGCTGTCATTAGACTGGCAATTAAATCCCATTTCTGAGATTGTGTGATCTGAGTCACCAACATCTGCAAATATCTCTACATCTTGTGTAATAGCTGGCCTCAGATCTTGATACACCAAAGCAAAAAGGCGTTTTTAATGGCTCCCACGTTATTTTGGACTTAAAACTTCATGATGACAGCAGCTTCTCAAAACAGTCAATGAATCAAATTTATTATCCAGTTTGTCATGTGGGATTTTCTTAACTCTAAGCCAATAGAGCAACAACGAATCACAGTCATTGTTTATATTGCATGAATCAAAATTAACCACCTGTTCAAAAATTTTTCTTTTGACATTAAAAAGTAGTCGGCCCCACAGACTTTTGACATATGAAGCATTTACCAGTTCTTCTACACATCTGGAAGTACGGAGAAAACACTCCCGAATAGCATCTCCTCTCATGCCAGTCTGTCTTGACTTTAAAAAAAAAATAAAATCTGTCAGCCATCCGACTCCTTCCAACATCAGTAGCTATGCAGGAGAAAGACAATCCAGCTGCAGAATGCTCACCCCAGGAATTAATTTCCTTCCCAACAGGATTGTTGAATATTTAAGCAGATTAGTGATTTTCAAATGATGGTTTAATGGTAAAAACAGCAGTGCACGAAGATCTTTTTGCCATACAGATCAGAGGAGGGACAGCATGTTATGGGCTTTGAAAACAAAGTCTAGCTCTACAAATCCATTGAAGAAAGAATACTACATTCTCCAACCATAGAAGATGGTAAGGTAACCATTACTTTCCTTAAATTAGAGCCTAACGATGAGGCATAGTAAAATGTGTGCTGTACAGACCTAAATAAGGAATGTTAGTTTAAAAATTCCAGTCATAGAATCATAGAATGGTTAGAGTTGGAAGGGACCTTAAAGATTATCAAGTTCCAACCCCCTGCCCTGGGCAGGGACACCTCCCACTAGGAGCAGGTTGCTCCAAGCCCCATCCAGCCTGGCCTTGAACACTTCCAGGGATGGGGCAATCTTTTACTCCTTCAACATTTACTTGCAGTACTTGCCATACCAGAGGGGCAGCCACTGTTTACAGCCAGCAATCACAGGATACAACCAATAACCACACCACCTAAACAGTAACCACAATGAAAGCCGGGAAACTTTGCTTGAAGTATACACCCACAACGTTTCTCTACAGGGTTTACTTTGAAGTGGGCTGCTGCAAATGACTCAAGGTCATCTACAGCAAGCACCTGCGTTCATAGCACGAGATGGCCAAGCCAATGTCCCGAGCCCTTCCCCACCAGAAAGGGGCACGCAGCAGGCATTACCTCCTTGATCCGCTTCACGAGCGCGTTCTGATCAAAGGCAACCGCTTCTGCACACTGGTGAAGATGGTCTTGGTACCGGAGACACAGCTGCAGGACCTGCTGGGGGTCCAGCTTCTCCAGTTTGGCATTGGTCGGAGAGGTCTGCCCACTGAGGAGTCCTACGAGGGAAAGGAAGGACCAGAGTTAATCTGACTGTTCATAAAACTAGTTCAGCTGCAAGCCGAGAGGCAGCAGAACAAAGCCAGAAGAAAAGCTTTAAGGGGTAATGAAAAGCTAATTCAGGGGCTTAGGCTACTGAGTGGACTTTAGCAATGGTAAAGGCTGAGAGTGGGAAGGGCATGGATTGAAGATTTATGGATGTTTTAGGAAAGAACAGTTTGCCATACAGCTCAGCCCTCCTTGACAGAACTTAAACACGGACTAAATGCAGGTCCGTAGCACACATCAGCTCGGTTTTCATCAATACGCTGTATAAAGTGAGTCCTGTTTCTGCTCCTCCACTAACAATCCCAAACTGTGAAAAATGAGCCCCTCTCCTCATTTCCGTATGACGGAAGGGGAAGAAGTTGAGATCTGCATTCCCAGATGGGCACGGAACTCAAGCAATTTTCACCAGAATGATGCTGTCAAAACCAGAGCTCTAAAAATTCACTGGTTCCCCAAAACAACCCTCCTAAGTTAAATTATTAGGGGTGAAATCTCCATGTTCTGCCTACCTTGCCTTTTTTAAAAGCTTCAGAATACTTTCATCTTCTAAGATTCTTTCTTTACAATCTCAAAGACCAGCAGTATACTTCTTTTTATTTTTCTTAATACGGAATTAAGATCCTTACCTACTCACATGACCAAATTTCACAAAAAGCTCACAAAAAAAAAAAAAAACCAAATTAAAATTGGGACACTGGTAATATCCAGAGGAGAAAAATTGTCCAGAGACATTTCTCCTGCCCATTGAGTGTTGCCCACATAGCACAACTTGAGAACCTTTGCTGAGCTCAAGCATACATGTGCCACACTGACTTCTTTCCCCAAAGCTGCTGGAAAAAAATGATGTTAAATTCTTAAGGCCATCCGTTTTTTGTCCATTCCATTTAATTACTTTCATTTCATTTTCCTTCAGCATTAGCACAACTTTTTTCTTGTTGGGACACCACGTGTGACAAATAGCACATACACACAATCTGCTTTTCCCAAAACATCCGTCAAGCTCTGTAAACTGAATTCAGTGACTGCATGTATGTGCCCATTGGGACTCTCAGCTTTCAGACAGGAAAAGACATTAAAAAAGCAAATGTAAGCAAGTATCGCACTAAACAATTAAAAAGCAATAAATGCCAGTTATTTGGATTGGAAAAGTTCTTCTAAGAATGCACCTCAGTGGGGAATGGAAACTATTTTGGATGGCCTATTGGAAGCTACAAGTGGTGACATCGAGTTCTTGCCAAAACACAAGAACAAGATAGAAACCAAGACGTAAGTCAGAAGCATCTTATGAATTTGAGAAAGTTTGAAAACATTTGTAGACAGAAATGAAAACAAAACTATGACACTAACTTCATCAGATATGACAAATTAGGTTTACTTCTCATCCACGCTCAATGTTTTAATCTTTTCGGACGTTCTCAATTACACTTCACACAAAAACTTTTATTTCCTCATCTTAAGAGGGAAAAAAAGATAATTTTGGTTTGCTGACTTGCTGCCCACTACAGTTGTGCTGCCTGAGTCAAGAGGTCAGAAGAGGAAACAGACACTTCAACATTTAGCCTCAAACCCCCCATCAGCAATAGTGAAATTATTTCTTATGTTTTAGAAACAATCTTCTCAAACAAAATCTTAGTTCCAGTAATACCAATTGCAAACCTTTCAAGCCTACTTTCAGCTGAAGAGCAAAACTTTCACGGGAGTAAACCCACCGGAAGAAATAAGGCTTTTTAAAAATGGATACATTACATGTTCTAGTGCTTCATCATTAATTCTGATCTTCTGTAGAAATTATCTTGTCAGGATAAATGTTCAAGTAATGTTGGCAACTTTTAATATGTTGAATGTTCACATAGGAATGAAGAGTTCACCATACCCCCGAGGCAGTTATCCTGTTTCTGCGCCGATCAAATGCATGATGCTATCAACCAACTAATTTTCTCTTATTACTAATCTCTCACCAACTTCAAGAGGAGGAAGAAAATTGGACTCCATTTATGAGATTTAATTAACATGAAGAGTATATTTTGGCCAACTTACACCGCTTAGGAGAATTTTGGAGCAGAATAGGCCAAGGACTGTAAAAGGAGCTATAAAGGAACATGCTACTCAAACTTATCTAATGTACTTGCAACCATGTACAGGTTACATAATGCTAAATGCAAAAATTAATAAACTGTAAGGAGCCTCTAATTCACTATCCAGAAAAACATAAGCTCAATTGAAGGGAGACGTTAACTGTTCAGCTGGAAATCCTTTATAAGAAGGCAGAGGTGGAAATACAATCCTTCACAACTGTCTGGAGCAGCAATAAAAAAACCAGAGAGCATATGACACTTAAAGATAGACCGTGGTATTATTTTGGGTGATGCCAAAGGAATTACATTCTCTAGAGACCTCTAAGCTCATGCTGACAATGCCAGAGAACAATTTAGCTTAAGAGTTCCAACCTTCAAGAAAGGAAAAAATAAACAACAGCATGAAAAAGGCCATGCAGCCTTCCCCCTGGCAGAAATCCCCATTGTCAAAAAGTCGATCCACCGTTTTTTGTTGTTCACAGTAACTACTCGCTACCCACACTATAAATATTAACATTTTCTTAACATTAACATCCCCCCTCTGCTCCGCTCTCATGAGACCCCACCTGGAGGTACAGCATCCAGCCCTGGAGCCCTCAGCACAAGACGTGGACCTGTGAAAGGGGGACCTGAGGAGGGCCACGAAAACGGTCAGAGGGCTGGAACGTCTCTCCTCCGAGAGCAGGCTGAGAGAGCTGGGGCTGGTCAGCCTGGAGAAGAGGAGGCTCCAGAGGGACCATACCGTGGCCTTTCAGCACCTAAGGGGGCTTGTAAAAAAGACAGAGAGAGACTTTTTACCAAGGCCTGTAAGGGACAGGACAAGGGGCAATGGTTTTAAACTGAAAGTGGACAAGTTTAGGTTGGACATAAGGAAGAAATGTTTTACAATGAGGGTGGTGAGACACTGGAACAGGTTGTCCTAAGAAGCTGTAGATGGCCCCATCCCTGGAGGGGTTCAAGGCCAGGCTGGATGGGGCTTTGAGCAACCTGCTCTAGTGGAAGGTGTCCCTGCCCGGACTAGATGATCTTTAAAGACCCCTTCCAACCCAAACCATTCCGTGAATCTATGATTTTAACTCTGTAGCTTTGCTCCAAGAGAGCAGATGGCAAGACTAGGAGAGACTGCAACCACTCAGATCCCAGAGACGTTTTAACAGGGAAGCCCAGGGGGTAGAAAAAGACAGATGCAAGGCTGGAAAGGATCCCCCTGTGCCACGGAACCCAGATCTCCTCCCTTCTTCCCAGCAGCAGGCAGCGAGCCCAAACAGGTTTAACACAATACCTCCTCCATGAGCTCTGTACTTGAGACAGCAGGATACTTCTCTACACCCATGAAAAACTTGAGACCCACAGGAAAAACCCTGAACCAAAAATGAGATATAGAAAAGGGTAAGGGGTTAAAAAAAAAAAAAAAAAAAGGTGTTGATGATGTCCTTTGTTCCTATACTAAGAGGAAGTTGAGGAGATATCTAAGAGCCTCTAGCAATTCGGCACTGAGAAAGCTACGTATTTAGAGCAGAGAGGTGGCCAGGACCGCAAACCTCCAGGCGTTATTAAACATCTCCCCTCTTGAAAATCACCTCTGCTTTCTTAAAGCCTTGTCCCCCACTTTGAACTCTCCACTGTACAGTCTCTCCCTCAGAGACTGGTCTACACGTGGTTTGTAAGAGGATATGAGATCATATTTGTTGCAACAGAATATTTATTAGGTCACTCCTGAAAGTGCCAAAAGGGGGAGAGACGGAGGTCACCGAGTGGTGTGGCCTCACTCCCAAAACAGCCAGAATTTGAACTTGGTCACCAGCACACCTCAGAGCAGCTAACTGCTGAGCTACTACCTCTTCTTCACCGAGGAAAGGGTGTTCCTGTCATTTCATCTGTGTCATTATTACTTCCCGCCACCCTAGAGCAGGGTTCTGCTCTTAAATGAGAAGAAAACAGCATCTAAAATTCTAATTTCTTATTAAATCGAACAATCATTTTTCAAGCTGCTCATTCTCTTCCAAAGAAGGAAGCAAGCTAGGAATCATCTTTGCACTGTTTGAAACCTTGAGAAGAGACTGCTTGGCACACGAGTGATGCACCGTACCCCAACGGGATAAGGAAAGGCGGCATGGAGGCTTGGGGAAAACAGAACTGGGGAAACAGGAGAAGGACCACTGCAGAGCTTTAGTGTGTGAACCAAAAATGCTTTGGCAACTGCCAAACGGTGCAGAGCCTTGGCTATCAAACTACACCATAAAACAATTAAGAAGACAGACCGTATTGTGCGCCTGACACGATGAAGGGAAGTCAAGATCTCCCACTTACTCTGGATACATCCGATCAGTGCCCAGCATGCCCATGAAGGTGATAAACAGCAACCGGGACAAAGAAAGGTTCACGTTCCAGCTCCTAGTGGTGCTTTAAAAAAAAAAAAACACCAACCCAACACACCAAGTATGTCGTGCACAGAGAAATATCATATATCACTACAAGGCTAGCTGACCCACAGACTTGACAAATCTGTTATTGTTTCCATATTCCTTGGCAAAGCAGAGGCATGTTAAAACCATTTTCCTCCTACTTAGTCATCTCCTTGTTGGTTCCAGATCAACATACACTTCCAACAAATCACATCCTACTGAGCAGAAGAAAGCTGTTAGCTTAAAAAGCATTTTTATGACTAGAAGTGAAGTTCTTGAAAAAATGCTTTATATGCTATACTGATTCTACATAGATACAGAACATAGTAACCCACCGTAGTTGTGTTCTGCCGCTTTAATGGACAATCCTAACAGCAACTCGAGTGCTTTCCAACCTGAAAGTCTTAATATTTCTTTTTGACTTCTGTATTTCCACTTGTCAATCCCCTTTTCAACCAGTAACAGCAGACACTACGAAGAGAAAACCAATAGGTCCGCAGTTGTTAATTTATTATTACAGTCAGCAAAGCACATGATGCTGTGGTCTTGTTACCGATTTTAAGGCCAGGAAAGGTTGCTGTCATCAGCTAACCAATCTTTCTGGGGAATATAAGAGAGGAGTTTAAAAGTAACTCCTTATTTAACCAGACCAGAAGTCTACCTTGCCCAGAATACTGCTCCCAACATTTGACAACATTTAGAAAACAACATCTTTATCAGTTCTTCTTCCTCTTCCACAACCTTTCTGCCTCCAAAAGTTATTAATAAAAGTTTCAGGCACAAAATACTGTGATCAGTGAAGCCATGATACTTGAATTTCGCTGATCCTTTCTGAAAGGTATATATTTATCTCCAAAATATCCCGCGGCAGTAAGTAAGATGCTTATTTATGCAACGCATGAAGAAAACTCTTTACACTTGCTTCTCTGTAGTTGTTGTGCTGTGATGCACCAGAAATCTATAGAGCAGGGTGTAATTTATCCCATCACCCTTCCAAGCTCAAGAACCCCAACTGATCAGTCTCTTCTCCCACTTAAATTTCTCTGATTACCTCTGTAACACCTTCCAACGTCTCTAACGTGAGGCCTGACTTCCCTCTTTAAAAAGCCAAGTCAATTCTTCTACGACGTATAATGGTTACGCCTCCAGCAATCCAGTTGCTTCTCTAATTGCTGCCCTTTTGCTGGACCCACCAACCAGCAACACCCTTTTGAAGAACGTGCACTGCAGCGCGTTGTACAGGTCATCACCTCTTGTCCCCGGAGCAAGGTTAAATGAAGCAACAGATTACACACCACAATTAGCGATTTACAGAGGCGTTCCCGGTCCTGGTACCTGTTTGTGGAGGTTTATTACTGCGTACGATACCATTTTTTCTAACACCTCTTCTGTGAACACGTTCTCATTCATCCTCGTAAAGAATGAGGTACTTCTTTTGCAGCAGATGCTGATTCAACTAATTCATTTTGCTTTTCTGGAGACAATCCCACAGAGTCTTCAGCAAGCTTCTGGAGAATCTAAAAAGCTTTTATGCTTTTATTAAGTATATGCTAGTAGAAAGCTGTTTTCAAGGAATTTCTCCTCCGGTGTCCCGACAATTTCCTATTTGACCTAGAGCTCGCGATCTTTTCTCTCCTAAAACAAGTTTCTTTTTGCCTTTTTGTGTGTGTGGGTAACTTTTTGTCTACGGCTCCCTTCACACGGCGTTAACTACACTGTTTTCCCCTCTCCCACCCTTCAAAATCACCTGTGCTGTCAGCAACTTGCCTTATTTCAGCTGTTCCCAACTTCTCCTCCTACCACCCTCATTTTTCATGACACTCTTCTTCATAAATTTCAGACAAGACAATAAAATTTTTTCAGCTCGTCTATTCCTCGTTGTATTTGAGTAGACTATGGCTACTATTAATATGATAGCATTGAGTCATTTAATTTACCCTCATTAAGTCAGCTTTAGTTTTAGCTTAAAAAGCACTAGTGTTTTTCAAGTCTCCAGGAATTTTCCTGTATTTCAAGAGCAATTAAAAATTATACTCCCCACAACTCACCTCATCAAGCATTTCTAAAGCTCTTGGGTAGAAGCCACCCAGTCTGGCCAGCTTCTTAAATAACGTCTGGCCTTGGTGGCCACAAGTTAACTATTATAGTCACCTTTCCTGTTGCTGTTTGCATGGGGAGATTGTTTCGTCAGTACCTTCAGGCATCCCAAGTACCAAAAAAAAGATCCACACAAGAAAAGGATTAAATTACATCCCTAAAGACCAAGTCTTCCTTCTTGACCGTTATGGCTTGCACAAGTTTGGAGGCAGCAACTTGCTATTAGCTGAGATAGCTCATTCCAATGCAGGATGACTTTAATATGACCCATGGAAAAGAAATAATCGCAGCAGAATAAAAGGTATTAAAATACTTCCAAAGAGATAAGGTAATCAGATTTACAGGGCTCTTATTGACTAAAAGCTTTGAGTTTTAATCGTGTGCTAAGAAGACTAAGAAAGGACTAAATTTTCAGCAAACGCGGAAGAGTCAAGATAGCTTTTTGGGGGGTTTTGTTTTGCTATGGATTTTTTTCGTGGTTTGGGGTTTTTTGTTGGTTTTGGTTGGTTGGTTTTTACACCACCTCAGTTAGGAAACATCAAAATTTATACACTCGAATCTGAAAACCCAGGCCACCCTTAAGAAAAAGGCATGCACCATAGCATTGGTAAAATTCAACTGTAACGAAACTAAAAGAAAATAAAAAAGAAAATAGAAATAAAAATCACTGCTACTCACCCAGAAATCTTTAAGCTCAAACGTGGAGGACCACATGATTTTTTTCACAGACCAGTTTGTTTTCTACAAATCTCACTGATAAAACACCTTGTAATAAAATACGTATTCACTCCAAGACAAAAGTTGCCTTTGTTGAATGTGTATTTTCGATTCCTTTGAACTTTAATGGGGGAACACAATGGCTGTAGGCAAACTGAATGGCTATTATGTGAGCAAAGAACACATTTGTATTGTGGCAAGGAATGTTGGCTGTAACAGCAGATTTTCCCTCTCCTTTGGAGTCGGCACCATGTGATGGTTTACTTCTGCATGGGTGACAGATGGGCTGAAGACTCTCATCTTGTCACATCGTTTAGCAGGCAACTTTTCTGACCGCAGAGCTCAAATATGTTCTCAGTATGAATACTGCACCTTGGCCTCCTAAGGCAGTTTAAGCTATTGCCTGTGAGACATTACTCACCAAGATACATAAATCACCTCCCCTTTCATGCCTCCACCATTTGTCTCAAAAAACAAACATTGAGAAGATTCAAGGCATTCAGGCTTCTACAAAAATATAGTTTGCTACAATTCTAAGACAAAACCCCCACATTTTCACGGATTTCCACCTCTTAAGGTCACTTAACTTACATGAGCAGAAATTGTGATTCAGAGGGGGGGTGTGTTGTTATCATCATCATCATCATTATTACACTAAAAGAGTGTTTGTTTGTGATATTTCTGCTTTCATTTTGAGCTTCATTTTCGCTTAGGACCAGATCCTGCAAAGATTTCTATACATCATTAAAGCTTTTTCCTGTCACCTAAGGATGGCTATACATACTCAATAAGTGCGCACACAATTTTTTGCACCACTGAAGCTTGCAGCTTCTCTGATGTGATGACTTTTGCCCCATGCTTTGGATGACCTGTGCAGCAGTTAGCACAACGGAGCCTGATCACCACCAGGATTTCAAAGACTGCTACAAACCACAAGTGTCTCAGTGATGCAAAAAAATTCAAAATAAAAATTTCCATTCGAAAAGAAGTAAAACAGAAAGAAACAGCCTACGCATGTGACATCCGCAGGGTACAACTGACCCCGTTACCCTACGTGCTCTGCAAACCAAGAGGCCAGAAGACTAACGTCATTTTAGAAGATGAGGAATTGAGGCACCAAGAGATTAAATGATTTATCTGAGGCCACATGGAAACTGCTGTCCCTCGGCCTAATGACTTCACTGCCAGAACATCCCTCCCCTTCTCTCACCCTCAAATACCAAACTCCACCAGGGCAGGAGGCAGGGGAGCCTGCTTTCCTACATCACCATCGGCATGGAGTACTGAGCATCGACACGGTCTCTCCCACACAGATTCCCAGACATCTAATAAAGGTTCATAAGACAACTGGAGCCAAATCAACGGCTTCTGCCCTCCGACGCCCACATATATGCTCCACAAAAGGGACGGTCCAACTCCCATCTTCCTTATCACGTGTCTCACCGCAGCTCTTGCACAGAAAACCATTCACTTCACTAAAACCAGAGCAAACTAATCCAGTGGTTTTCTTTTTCCTCTAGGGTAGCAAAAGGAATCACAGCAGCAGGAAATCAAAACCTAGAGCTAGTCCCAGGAGAGAGGGAAGGGAAGGAAAGGACAGAGGGGGACATCTCTGTTTTTAGCAACAGCAAATTGCCACTTCAGGGTTTTTATGCCTACAAAGCACTGAGAGTTTGAACTTTACCTGTTCACCCAGCTTCCTTGAAATAACAGGACCTTAACTACCTCTCGTATCTCTCTCCCACTGCAAAGTTTGGTTGAAGTTTGCCAGCCGACGCAAAGTTTTCTAGGCTGTACATGGATGAGAAAAGGGACGGCAGGAACAAATTAACTCATTTTTTTTAAAAAAATAAAATAATAAAAAGACCCAACAAAAATCTACAAGCTAAAACTCATTTAGTTGATTCTCTTACTAGTAACAAAGATTAGCCTCACGGCAATCTTTATTTTTTTTTAGGCAAAAGCGCATGGATATTCACCCACAAGACATAGCACACACTAGCAGGAAAAAAAAAACCCCAAACCACCACACCCCAAACCAGCGTTCAGTGGCTCAGAGGAAAGGTGACATCTAAAGTCCCCTCCGAGCACAAGGGCACCCAGGTGAAGTTGGGGTACGTTTGCTATTCTACACTGCCCAAGCCTGCATACACACACTAACCCCAAGTGAATTCAGTGGGGGCAGAGTACACGGCACCACTTTTACGAAGAGGCAAAAGCCACCACCCCGTTTTCTCCACCGTAACTTGCTCGTAGGCCTTGTGCCCGAGACCACGTTACAGGAAAAATGATTTAAGGCAAAATGCCCAGCCGCTTCAGGCTCGCAGATTACATCTCCGACATGCCTGTAGATGAGGTGTGCTTCTTCAACAAGTAACATCTTTTATTAGATTAACTGATATTGCTGTCTGTTGGGTTTCTCCGAACTTTCAGGCGCTTTCTTCAGTTCAGATGTCATTTTGAGAGTTTTCTGTTTATTGCCACAGCACGGCACAGAGCAAGACTGATGCCATTTACTTCCAGATTCAGCATCTCCAAAACTTCAGTTTTCCAGAGATGGAGAAAACCGTTTCAGAAGTGGCAGAAAACACTTTAAAGGTAGCTTAACTTAAAGAGTTCCTTTGTAATTAAGTAACAGGATCTGTTGATGAAACTTTTTATCGATGCTTTATAATCGCAAACAAAGCACTGGGCTGATTCTGGTATTTTAATTTTAACTTGGATAATACTTACTCCTTCTCTGAAGGCTTTATCAGCATGACTTGGAAGGGCTACACTACCCAGGAGTAGCAAAGTCCAAGTGGGGCTGATGAAACTTTTTAAATGATACAACTCATAATTACATAGCTCATACATCATAGAACTTCACAGAAATTACATAATTGCTCATTACTGGACTGTTTTGTTTATTACGGTTAAGTGGTTATCTACTAGCAAGTCAAATTGAGTAAAGGAGAGAGAAGGTCTACCCACTGCATTTCTCCAGTACAAAAGGAGGAAGCATCACTTTGGGAACCTGGATGCCCTCAGACAATTAAATTTCTTTCCTTGGCAGTCACGTTGTGCAAACAGCACAGAATTATTCCGGAAGAGCCATTTTCTATTTAAATGATCCTACCCCATCTGACAATTCTTCTGCGAATGCCTGCTGCCGAACTCTGAACCAACACTTTCATCCCTGTCTTAGCTCTCCAACTTCTATTTAAATCTTTGGGTTTTGTTCCTGCCTTCCTAATCGAAGTTAGCCAAACTCAAGCGCTGATGTGCTTTGCTGTCTTTTTAATTCTTTTCCTGCATCCATTAGAACCAATTTTAGAAGTAACTCCAGGGATCCAATGGATGTCATTTTTCCAGCATTACTGGTATCTAAATAACTATTGCTGTGCCCAGCATTGTGTTACAACAGGAGGGTACTTTCCCTGGCCAGAAGGAAACATGGAGCTGGCATGAAATTATAACGACTAAATTTAGGATATTGAAATTACTCAAAGGTGGCGTTAGGGAGAGGAGGAGGAGACAACACACACGCTGTTTACTTTTGACAGTGTATTTAATAAACTAATCACTCAGCTTTGCGGGGCTTATTAGGGCACCTAAACCATTCAACAGTTACACAGAAGTAAGTGGCCTGCTGTGCTCTGTATTACCTCCTCGTTTATCATCCCCTGTCAAATACTGTCAAGTGGCAAAGTGCCTTGAAGAAAGACAAAGCACAATAAGGAATCCCTAGCATGAAGTGTTTCCAAATCCCCAGGGGGGGGAAAATCAAGCAAATTGCACCTCCTCTGTAGTAGACAGTTTACATTCCCTTTGCACTTCAGTAAATAAACTCGCTAGTAAAATATTATGAAAGAGGATCGTCTTACTCTTAAAATAAGCAAGCTTTGAATAACTAATGACAACGTTTGTGTGATCACGTCTCCGTGGGCAGCCCATAGGTAATGGGAATCCAGGAGTACTGCTTTTAACAGTTTGGACAAGTAACGGCACGGGGTTTAGCGAGCCTGGGAGCTTCTTGAGCCCCGGCTCCCCACGCTGGAAGACAATGACTCGAGTCCCAGCGTGGCCATCAGCCCGGGGAGACGGAGACACATCTCGGAGCCAGCCCCGACAACTTCCACATTCCAGCTCCACCAAGCACATGCGTCACTCCCTCTGTGGTCACAGATACCCAGAATATAACAATTCATTTCTCCCTCCACTTAATCCCCCCCCCCACTCCTCGCCACGCTCATCTCCATCTCTCTCTT
>JAOXJK010000001.1:79089306-79101330 GCA_025774025.1 Xenus cinereus
AGAACTTTGTAGAGTAGGGTAGATGGTTGGACTCGATGATCCCAAGGGTCTCTTCCAACCTAGACGATTCTATGATTTCTGCCTGTGCAAGTGACACAAGCGTCTTCCGAGGGATATTCCCGTTGTCACCAGAGGACAGCAGCCCGCCATCATAAAGCCCCAATTTTCACTGCATTAGAACAGACTCACCTGCCATTTCAAGATTATAATTTCTGTATACACCAGCTACTGAAAGAAAAAAAAAAAACAAACAAAAAACCAAAACAAAACCACCACACAAGTGAGTTCAAACAGCAGCCTCGTATTTTTACTGTTTGCTGCTAACCTCATAAAAAAATACCTCTCGTAACAGCATGTGCACTTACTTTTGCCCTTCAATTCTTTACCAAATGAAAAAACATGCTGGATACAGCACCTCAAACCAGCTCAAAGTGGATCTCTAATACAAGAGTCAATCTGGCAGGAGATATCACACCGTGTGACATTTTACATTTAATGGACACATCAAGGCCAACCAGGGCATATCACGTGTGTCTTCCCTGAAATTATGTGCAAGAATTATAGTCATAAGCATTCTGGAACCGGAGAGAAGTAGACATGTGCAACACAGGTGAAAGTACCTAGGGAATTCAACCACTCACACACACAAAATTAAAAAACCTCGAACAAAAATCTCCACAAGCATCCAAGGCATCAGCCCGCAAAAGGCACTCACATCACTGCAGTGTGGTCTTCAGAACTTCTCAAATGTCTTAAGATTGCTGGAAGCTAGAGTTTCCATCATAAAAAAAATAAAAATAATAATTATAATCTCCTCAGGTGCTAAAATCCTACTAGAGAGTATGCCAAGGATGATGACAGTTTTGTGAAGGCTGAGCAGCATCTCAGCAGCACCTCCCTCATGCCAAAGGCAGTCTGTAGCCCTTTACCTCAGGATGACAACCAGGTCTCTCGTGGATCTAGCTTAAGGTGGTGGGAGGGTGGCAGGAGTGTCAAATCTAACCGTCTTACTGGGCAGCTTTCCAAACTGTCTCCAGAACACGTTTATTACTGTTAAACTTCAAACATCAACCTTAGCACTCTACCATACGAACTTAAACTACACAGAAACGCACACTATTTTGGGACAAAAACTTTTGCTCTGCTGGAGCTGCCAGGAGCTTTGCCTTCCACTACGGCAAAGTCACGATTTCACTATGAACGCACGACAAGAGGCAGCAATTCTACTGTCTACTAAACTTTGCTGCCCCAAAAAAAGGAATAGAGGCAGATCAAGTTCGATTCTAAACTTCAACATTTTATAACAACCAGTTTGCCAACCTGTGCATTGTTGCTTGGTTGTCAATCTCCTCTCACACAATTATAGAGAGAGAACACGGTTAAGCTAAACTCCCACCACGTTGCTTCGATAACAAGGTTTAGGGCTTGAGCAGACTTGTCTTTTTCACTTCTATTTTAATAACCTTTTTACCTTTATACAATTTCAGTAAGTCAAACTTTTAATTAGAAAAGGGGGGTATTATCTACAGATATGACTTTCTGGAATGTGCTTTTTATTCTGTTAACAGTGTCTGGGTAGGGAAATAAAGACAAGAATAGAGCTTTCAAATAATGTGATATTATAGAAAGTGCAGTTAACTGCAAACAGGCAGTAGATACAGAAGTATACACTCATCCTTTATCTTGACCATGGTTACTTACCTGAATCAGCACCCATACAGGAAAAAAAAAATATTTAAAAAAATCAAGAACTAGGACTTAGGGTGTAATAATTCACACTGTGCCTGTTGGTTAATCATAATCTTTTTCAACAAATTGATTTGCCTGAAATCAAATAATCATCTGGATTTGGATGAACTTATTAACTCCTATAAAGCCTAAGATCCAACAGAAACGTTCATATTTCAAAAGCAATGCATTGCAAGGCTGGTGCTGGTCTACCAGCAAGACACAAGCACTCCAGAAATGGCCACCAGTCAAGCAAAAGAACATTAACAGGGGGCCACGCAGAATCACAAGAAATAAACTATACACTTAAAGATTTTACGTACAGAAAATACATCATTTGTAGGTATAATATATACATACTACATATAGCATCTATGCATAGTGTATGCACACATACACACACATATAAAAATATATTTTAAAATGAACAGTATTCAAAGTTAAGGCATATATTGGTAGGTGCAATTTAGAAAAACAAAAAAAAACTGTCGGCAAACGAGCCTGTTGGTACATCTTCAGCCTTTCAGGATGGAAGAAGAAGAAAAAAATAAATTTAAAAGAAATGTCACCGCACACAACTACAGGTCAGTCCTGGGCACGAATGAGGTTTAAACAGCACAGTGCATTTGGCTGATGCTTTCTGTCAGTCAGCCACGTGCCCACTGGGAAGTACAGAGCTCACTGATTTTTGCTGGGAAGGCACCTGGAAGAAAGCATGTCAAGCAATAGGGCTCTGGAATAGGGACTTCGGGCCAAAATACTTTCAAGTTGGTTCTTTTGTGAGTTTGTTTTGTTGGGATTTTTTTTTTTTTTTGAGGACAGACATGGGAGTTTTAGGGATGCAGTGAATAGCTCAGAAGCATTTTAGACTCTCTTCCTTCCCACTTTCTATTCAGAGTTTCACTGATTCCTAATGGCAGACTTGTTCTGAAGAGAACAGCAAAGTGACCTTTGGCACACCTTGCTCATTTTCTTATGATTTATTTCGGATTTTTAACACCAGAAGATAGGGAAGTAAGACCTCTTCATAACTGAATTGACCCCTGATGGCGGTAACAGAAATCTGTGATATCGTGTCAGAGTTGCCCTCAGGAGCTCAGTCACCACCACCACAAGGTCCCATCCCTTCCCTGATCATCAGATGCTTCCATCACAGCATGACGGACACATCCCAGACACAAACTTCTTGTTTCTCTACATCTAAGTGTCCGATACGTAACATAGCAGCTCCTATCTAGTTAACACAAATACTTCATGATACTAATGGCTGGAAGAACACAGCAAAAGTGAAAAGAGCAGTAGATATCACAGCGGCCAGCTAAAGAGGAGAGAACCAAATTAATGGCACCAGGAGGGAGCTTTCACTAGGTCCCTCTCTCTTTCTCCCACCCCATCCAGCCTACAGAGAGGAAATTTAATTTATAGGCTTTAGTCCACTGAATAATGCTGTTGCAATATTCCTATAGGAGCAATCTTGGAGAATAATCACTCCAAATATCTATCTCTATAAATACATATACACACTCACATGTGTATATATACATATATCCTATAGGCATTTCTAACGGGAATGTTTCTTTGCGTGCAAATTGCATTGATATAAAACATCAGGTTGAACAGAGGGATATACATCAAAGACAGACACACCAAACGGGGAAGGCAGGAAGAGAAATTTCACTGCCCCTTCAGTCACAGACTCAACCAAGACTTATGAGCAAGTCAATAATGCTGAATAAAAGTACACAAATGTGAAGGGGAGAGGGAGAAAAAAAGATCTATCCAGATTTAGATGCCTGAAGTCCTTCAAGCACTCAAAAAAAAAAAAAACCCAAAACCACCACCACCAAAAAAGATGTTCTGTAAGCACTTTCCCATCACATTCTTATCCTTGTCGTAGAAAGAGTCACCAGCGACACTCCAGTATCAAAACGTGTGATAAACCTATGAGCCAGGACATGGTTAACTCTTTACCACGTACTATTTTTCCCTCAGCACATCTTCTAACGTATCCAAAGGGTAGCTGCACCCCAAGAGCCACACAGGCCAGCTCGACAGCTCTGTCACAGAAGCTCTGTGAAGGTAAAGGAAGGAGAACCCGCAGGTGACTTGCGATGACCACCAAAGCTTATTGACGTGCAGCAAGGCGGTGGGAAGGAGCCACACGTGCCTGAAGAGGTCCAGACAGGAGTCAGAGCTAATAGGCCCAGCAGAAATTGGAGCTCAAGGGTACTCACCCAGGAAAGAGGAGGCCAGTCTAATAGCCTAGGCAGATACCCTCACACTCGTGCTATTTACCTGCCAATACACACACGGCATGGCGAAGTTTGCAGAGGGACTGGGGGTAAAAAGTAGACAACTGAGTATACAGTCCCTAAGACTCTCCCAACTGGTGTTGAGCATATTGTTTGGAGAAGATCTAACCGCAAATTCTCTCACACATAAAAATTGAGGTAGTCCAGGTCTCCAAATATTCAAAAAACCTCTGAGGAATACATGGAAATAGGGCATCACTATCATCCTCCTCTCCTCCAACTATCTTTTGAAAGGAAAGCTCCTTTCCTCAAAACTGAGGCATCTCCTAGGTTCTGTTTTCAGGACCTAGTTTTGAGTCATGAAACCGAAACGAAGAGATAGCTCTCTCGTGCAGAATACTGCTCCACAAGCCTAAAAACAACCGCACAACCAAACAAAAGGAAAAAAAACCCCACCAAAACCCAAACAAAAACCCACCAGGTAGATGTGCACTCACATTATCATTCCTGGTATTTCTTTCTGCCAAACATGCTCATTTTCCCAGACCTCATTGAGGGCAATAAGCACGGGGCTCCATCCAACAAACTCGGATGTTGCAAGTCCTGTTACAGCCCTACACCCTCAGCAGTAGCCTTAAGTGTTGCAATGAGGAGATCCTCCTTGTAAGGCACGGAGGCAGAATTAAAAAAGATTGAAATATCGCAACGTGTAGGGAATTACAGGAACAAAATTCACTAATCACAGAATCTCCATGGTTGGAAGGGACCTCTGAGATCATCGAGTCCAACCACATTAAAAAAAAAAAACCACCACCAAAAAAAAAACCAAAAAACCACGCAGAAAAAACCACCCACCAGCCAAACCCCATACCAACACCACCACACACAACACCCCACCACAAACCAATAGTCTTGGGCACTAGAGCATGTCCTGAAGAGCCACATCTACACGTTGCTTTTCCAAAAACCAGGTTCGAGTCCACAAGTCTGTCAATACACACAAGTAGCCCAGTAACTGGATTTGGAAATGACAAGAGACACGCTTCAAAATTAACAACTGATGGAGCCAGGCCAGCCAAAGCAGACAGTCACTGCCCTTCTGGCAGCTTCTGCCCACCACTCAGGACATCTCGAATGTTCACAATACTACCAGGGTGACCAGAAAAACAATAAAATGAGATCAGAAAGCAAACTAATCACAAAATCCTATGGGGAGAGGAGGAGGCCCAGCAACGTAAGGAAGCTTCTGCTGCTCACGTAGTACCTTTGCAGTGAGACAGCAACCTCTATTTCTTTTGCTTCTTCATGCTGAAGACCTTTTACAAGTACAGAATTCTAGCCATAAGTAGGAAGAAGTTTATTTCTCAAGAAAGTCTCCATAGGACAAGTATAGCTTATAAGAAAGACAGAGAGAGACCAGAGAGCCTGTAGTGTCAGGACAAGGGACAATGCTTTTAAACTCAAAGAGGGTAGGTTTAGATTGGTGATAAAGAAGGTATTTTTATTATGACGAGGGTAGCAAGACACCAAAATAAATTGCCCAGAAAAGTTGTGGATGCCCCATCATTGGAACTGTTCAAGGTCAAGCTGGACACAGCTTTGAGCAACCTGATCTAGTGGAAGATGTCCCTTTCCACGGCAGGGGGTTGGATCTTTAAAGGTCACTTCCGACCCAGACCATTCTAGGGTTCTATGATTCCATTCAAGACTTCATTTCTTTCAAATTTCTATTTTAGATACGTGCCTGGACGAAGGGTTGCTGCTTAGAAATCTTTTTGTGAACATCATACAGACAAGTGTACCCTTTTGTATCTTGAGTTTCCAAAACAAATTACTAACCTGTCATTAAATACTGTCAGAAACCACTGATACAGCCTAGATTCTATCTGTCACAAAGTTTCTGCTGAGGAACTAAGAAGTAACAAGACTTTTCTTCTTATACAAACTGTGAAACCTTTTGCTTTTCATTTAACCAAGGGGGAATGCAAGTTAAATCTTTTTTTCTGCAAGAAGAAATAGTCACAAATTACATTGGCTTCCTTCAAAAAGACCCACAAGATTTATTTTGTCTTAGAAAATCTAGAGACAGCTGCCCAAAACAGAACTCCAGAAACACACACTCCAGCCTCACCCATGTCCTGCTCCCTTTCTCAGATCTGTCAAGGACGACTAAGAGTGTCGGCCTCAATCCATTTAAATCCGATTGTTAAATTAACAGATACATCACTCGAAGCTTTTTTTCCTACTATCAAGCTCCCAACATTTTGTTTGCCTTAGGCCTTGCTGACCTTGGCAAAGAATAGGAATTATACTTGTAGTTGGATGACTAGTTCTCAAACAGTTTCTCCACTAACACACACCAATAAATCCTTTATATGCATCCATCTTTTTTGTGTACCATAACACTTCACTGCTACCAGAAAGACAGACCTCAATGCTTCTTGAGGCCTGAGAGGGATGCTGATGCCCTCTGGAAGAATGCAATGAGCATTCCATTTTCACAACACAAACTTAAAACATAAACATTCTTTTCAAAAGTTTCGCAGAAGCTTTCTAACAATGTTTAATTCCTTACCCCACCCATCTTTAATTACTAGGAAAAACTGCACAGAAAAAAAACCAAAACAGACACAACAGAATATTCACCCTTCGCTTTCCACCCCTGCCCGCTCCTTCCTCACTTAACTGTGGTCATTAACCATTCCTAATTTAATGCTCCCCTTTTCAGGTTGGCCTACCTGTTGGTAAAGGTGCTCTAACTGCACTTTTTCAGGAGGATCCCATCTCCTCCCAGCAGTCCTCAATCCTCAAAGAGGATCCCCTGGTCATAAAAGCCAAATCCCTGGTCAGAGGCGATAATTTACAGACCCAGCAAGAGCCTTTCTGAGAGAAATCCCACACTCTAGTACCTTATCAACCTTCCACAGTCATGACCACACAGAAAATTGCATTTTTAGGTTTTTTTCCCTCAACACCTTCATAGGACGGGCTGCTTTATTCATAAGCTACAGAAGTATCACCATTTTGAATTACTCAGAGAAGATGACTGATTTTATACGCAGCTGGTGATGACTTCATGCTATGAACAGACTGCAAGAACCAAGACAGAAGCTTCATTTTCATGCAAATACCCTCAGGAAGCCACATAAAGGAAAGCAACAGCACATCATGTTTTGTTCTGTATTGCTTACAAAGAAGTCTCTACAGGGAATGTTTAAGACTAGGGAGAAGATCGGAGACTTCCTCTGTTGCTCCCAGGAGTCTAGATTATAAACTGTCCTCTCCACTTAACAGAAAAGAAAAAGAAAAGAAAAAAAAAATGAAAAAAGGCTTGTTTCATCAAGATAAATTCCCTGCTAGCATTTCTAATAGACAGTTTTTTACATTCAGGAAAAAAAAAAAATAATGCAAATGCTCCAAATACACAGCAGTTTCTAGAGAACAATAGTTGGGCACTTCACCCCCAGGTGCACTCCCCAAGAGTAGTTTTTCTTTCCTCTCAGCTTGGGTGGGATTGGGATTTGACGTTTACAAACAGCAATGCAAGAGGCACCCCCTGGAATGCTTTCCTAAACCCACCCTACGTGGGACACTCCCCCCTTTCTGTTTACACGAATATAGCACCAGAGAAGATAATCCCAAAGACATTCCTGTCCTCTACTCACCACAGCAGGTGCTACACAATCACTTCAAGAGACAGTAGCGCGTACCCCGCCGAATGGCTACGTCCAACAGGTTCAAAACACCGAAATCAGCAAATGCTTAAACGCTGGCTTCTCAAACACGGCTTATTATAGGTGCTCAGTAACAACAACAGTACTTCAAAGAAGGCCAACATTACTCAGAAGGACCTTACACAACCGTAGCTGTAAAATTAACAGATTTTTGAGGTACGATTTTTGCTGTAGAAGTCAAAGAAAGCCTAGTATGAAAGAGGTAATGCCAGTGTCGTGTCCATTTTCTTCCATGTAAGGGTGTACGATGCCAAAGACCTCCAGCTTCATTGATCACACCTCAACTCAACACGGCTAGGAGAGACTAGCGCTTCAGGTCGTAAATCCTTTGTCTCTCAAGAACACACGGTCTCTTCATGACCTTGTGCTTCCCCAGTCCAACAGTTTATCTATTAGGCTTCTTCTGAGACTTAAAAGCAAAATAAAATCCCTTGGCTTAAGCAAAACTGTGGGAAAGTAACGGAAGATTGGGGAGGAGGACCTTAAATACGCTCAAGCGACTCGCACGTGGGGTGCTGGAAAACACATCTATCACACTAATTGTCGCTTAGTTTTGTGCAGTCAACAAGTAGAACATCTGCACTCAGATAACACAGGCCTGGGATGGACTCAGGGGCACCTTCTCCAACACACCTGAGATTCCTGCCCTGCTGTTGGAGAGATCAAAGCCCAGCAGAAAGCTCTGCCTGCCAGAACCCTTGAAACACGGGCCCAAACAGCAAGTGGGGGCTCTCTCGCCCCCTCACTCCCAGCTAACGAGGCCTCTCCTGCTAATAAGGACTCTCTCTCCACGGTGCTTGAGTCCCCTGCTTACCTGCCTCTGCCCGGGGGCTGCTTCAGAGGTTCCCCGATCCATGAGGTATTGAGATTAAATTTGTTCTTTGCCCTTAATCCACGGTTTTGTGGTTGTTCCTGCGTCCTGCCTGCATGGGCTCACACATAAACCAAGGAGAAACCGAGAAGAATAATGCAGCTCACAAGCGCTACGAGTTCATGTCTTCAGTTCTCCAAGCTGGTATATCATAAGACACAAGTATTTAGAATTAACTCCTAAAAGATCTTTTCATCCATTCCAGGAACCTGATCTTGCACGTGAAGAATACAGAGAAGAGTCCAGACCAGAACAACTTCTCGGGCTGGCCTGTGGCAGGTCTGAGATCTCTCAAGACTCAACTCACTCAACAGAGCACACTGCTTTCTGTAGCGAACACGGGTCCTGTTGTTCAAGCAGTAACAAGTATCTGAGGCTGAAAAAGCTGTTCCCAGAACCAAACGTGACTAAGAATGCAATGCCCTTGAGCAGTCACCAGATGTCACCACATCTCAAGAGACTGGGAGGGAAACTCCTAGCAGGACAAATGATAGAAACGGAAAAGAGAGAATTTCTATCCTACACGCACAGCTTCAGGTCCGAAGTAAGACCAGCAAAAGCAACTCAGTGACCACGATGACTTCCCATCAAACAACGCGTGCATGTTTAGGAGTTTAAAGGACTTGGACTGGCTATCTAAGGCCAGTTGGAAGTGCCTTCCAACCTTTCTATCTCAGCCACACAGCTGCTGATCTCTCTTATTTCTCACGTCCTACCTCAAGCTCTGTATCCTCGCTCCTCAACCAACCCACCCAGGAACACAACCTCTGGAACCGATCGCCAGTCCCGCTTCCCAGGACTTCCATAGCTCTTAAGCAACCCAGGTTTGCTCACCGCAGTTCGAGGCTGGGTGGAACTGAAACTCTTCGTCATCGCGCTCTTATACACACACAACAACCTCGGTGCCAGATGTTAACGCATCTTCTAAATTTTAATCTCACATTAAAAGTCCCTTAATTCTTTTGCGGATTTGGGTTCCAGCATTTACATTCCAAACTGTCACCGGTGAGATCCCGGTTCTGCCTCCTGCACAAGGTGGGACTCGGGCAAAGCATGTTCTTCCCACAGGGAATGACCCAGCCTGCTGCTGCCACGAACGCTGCACCAACGTCAGCAATCTTACAGTCCATTCTAAAACAGCAGTGAAAGCGTCAGGAATAAATCAAATACAGATTTCTACATAAGCCTCTGTATGGTACAAGAAAAAAAAAAAAAAAGATATAACTAAAACTAACACACACACTCTCTTTTCTTGGTCAAGAGGGACAGCAGTACCAGCCCCAAAAATACTCATATTTGCTTTTCTCCTATTTAGTGACCTCCCCATCTTTCTGTTCCTTCTACTGGAAACAGCAGCCACTACCGCACACATCTAGACCCCTACCCAGCAGTACCCAATAAAATGCCAAATATTTGGCCTGTTGGGCTATCATTGTGTCCACAATTACTAGCCACGTTCAGGGTCCTCATGCAGTAGATGCACACACACAGCAAAAAGAAGTAGAGTTCCTCTCCAAAAAGTGATATTGTGATGTTACATTGCCTCTAGGGCCAAGCAGCTACCATCATCTTCCCATCAGCCACGCATAAATCAGCGACAGTCAGACCAGCAGCGCCTACACCTTCCGCTCTACACGACCACATCATTTCTTCCAGCAGCAGGGAGGGCTAAACATCCCAGCTCCTTCTTCTCCGTCACAGCAGGCCTACAGGGCACGAGCAAGTGCTGCAGCCAACGTACGCACGCACAGCGGGCCTCGAATTTGCAAAAAAAAAAAAACCATCGGCTCACTGAGTGTCCACTGCGCAGCACGTTCACGCAAGTCTGCTGACCCACACCGTTCCAGGGAGAGCAGGCTGCTTTGACCAAATCAATTCGTGCAGGCTGCTCCCAGACAACTTCCTCCCTAAGGGACTTTCAGATACTAAGGGCGCTGCAGAGTCTCCAGAAAAAGAGGTAGCTAGAAGCCCGGCCACACCAAACGCACAAACTGGTTTTGGTAAGCTGTAGGCTTGACAACCTACAGATTTAAATCTTCCTTCCCCTCGAACAGAACAGGAGGAACAAAGAATGGGTGCAGGGGAAGAAAGAAAAAAAAAAATGGGAAGAAAAGAAAGAAAGGGAGAGAGAGAGTCACGGTGGAAATTTAAGAGGTCCTCTGATATAAAAGGGTGCTGTCAACATAGAGCTTAAGGACACGAGCAAGCCTCAGTCCACCTCAAAACCAAGAACAAAACCTCCTCTATGTGGGAAACTGCAACAAGAAATCTTGATTTCAAGCAACTGAGTCCATAACACAGGTAGCTATGGCTCCGAGAGAGTAATGCACAAATGTTTTTAAGAGCCTAGCGCAAAACCAGAGACTGTGGTCCATCATATATTAGAATGCAACACGGCATCTCTCATCAACCAGCCGTGCAGGGCAAGATGGCATGCTTGGAGCTAGACTGCCTCCACAGTAGATGGTTCCCCCGCAGAGAACGTTGCTAGCACACCTCTAAACCAGTTCACCCACTGTTCAGAAGGCTGGGAATAATTTTGACGGAACAAAAGAAAAGGAAGGTTTAAAATAAGAGGAGCAGTGAAAAATACGGACAGAAATAGGATCATCGTTAGGAACCTCAAGGTACACAAAGCACACGCTCATTAAGTAAAAAAAAAAAAAAAAGGCCTTTAAAAACAGAGGAAGAACAATTGCTACCTTTCAAAAGGGGCTGGAAAGTTGGAATTTCCTGCAGTTTTATGACATCTGGATCATTGCTGACATTCCGGGAGGACTGTGTCCCTGGGGCCACCACCACAATGTCATCCATTTTCGCTCGTTGCTTGGCCGGCGACGGAGATGCTGGAAGGGTACAGAGGGAAAGGAAACAAACTAATAAGAAGATGCCGCCACAACTCAACCCTGAGCCACCGTTGCTGCGTTTAACGCGGCACAGGCACGTTTTCCGCAGCACCCACCCCTGTCAGAGACCACCGAAGGGCACCACGCTCCCTCCTCACCCTCTCCCCGAGAACGCATCACGTTCGGCAAAGCCTCGTCAAAAAATCGGGCAGCAGCTGGTTCTGCAGCACCTGCACCGCCGACACCCCCCGCCCTGCCCTCCCTCCGGCCCCGCTCCCCCCCCCCCGAGAGGCGGCGGACGGGCCCTCCCCGGGGCTCCGGGCTGCACCCACCTGCCCGGCCGGCCTGGTGCCCCCCTCGCCTCCCCGAGGCAGGGGGAGCAAGGAAAAACCCTTCCCTTCTCCTTCTGCCCCGCTACCGCCGCGCCAAGGCCCCTGCAGCGGGGCGCGGCGCCGCCACGGAACCGCCTCGCCCCCACCGAGGGGGACGGGCAACCCGCCGCCGGGGGGCCTTGGCCCACCCTTCCCCTCCCGCCCCGCAAGGCGGCGGCCACCCACCTGAGGCGCTGGGCTCGCCCGGCCGGCTGCCGGCCT
>JAOXJK010000001.1:79109676-79123604 GCA_025774025.1 Xenus cinereus
CAAGGCCAGGCTGGATGGGGCTTGGAGCAACCTGGTCTGGTGGGAGGTGTCCCTGCCCAGGGCAGGGGGGTTGGAACGGGATGATCTTGAAGGTCCCTTCCAACTCTGACCAGTCTATGATTCTCTGACCAGCGCCCGGGGCTGGCGAGCGGCTGGAGGAGCGGGGCCACCACCGCCGCTGCCGCGGGCGGGCCGGGGGGAGGAGGGGAGGAAAGAGAGCGGCCCGGACCCGCCTCCCCCGGTCCCTCCTCCCGGAGGTGCCGCCGGCCCGGGGCTCCCGCCGTTCCCCGCCGCTGCCCTCCCGTCCTCGGGAGCGGAGCCCAGCCCGGTTGGCAGAGGAGGGGACGTCGACCCCCCAAAAAACGCCTCCCCGCCCACAGGAGGCATCTCCACGGCGGCTTCCCCCGGTTTAGCGGCGCTTCTGGGAAGCTGGCCGCGAAATCCGGTTGCGGGGCCAGGAGGGTCCGGTAGGTCTGTGGTAAGGGGCGCCCCGAATCCGGCGACATCCCAACCCTACCGGGACCCCGAGCCGAGGGACCATGCCTCCCGCTGGCCGCCGGTGGCCGGTTTGCTGGCTGGTGGTGGCCTTCGCGGTGGCCAGACCATCCCTGAGCCAAGAGTGCTCCGCGGAGAGAACAGCAGATGCCATCGTCGATATAAACTTATCTCTCCCCAAAGGCATCCGGGGCGCGGAGCCGGTCTACGCCCCGAACCCCGAAGCCTGTGTTCGCGCCTGCTGCTCGGGGGAGAAGCTGCCAGGTAACCCCTTCCTCTTCCATCTTTCTCCGTCGCTGCGCGCGAGCGCTTGGGGAATTGCTTCTCAAGTTGTTTGGGACAAGGGTATTCCCTCAGCGCGGAAACGTTGATTTATCCTCCTGCTCACGCTTGCGGCTGCTGCTCTCTTCTGCCACGTCCTGGCATCTCTCCTGGCATCGAACATCTCTTCTGTGATGTTCGATCTTAACGCGAGACCCCAGAGCGCGCAGGGAAGTAGTTGCAGTAAAGGAACAGCGGTAGTTTTAAACGATAAAAACTCTCAGACTGCCCCCAAACTTTCAGAGGCTGAAGGTGTATTTAGTGGGTGCGCTACGAAGTAACTGACATTTTGCAGACGTTTAATTTTAGCCGAAAATGAGAGGGCCTACCCTTCTCTGAGGTGGCGGGTTTGGGTCAAGCTCTTGGAGCAGTAGGAGGTAACAGCAGCGAGTAGAAACGGCAGTGGTGGAGTAACCTCCCCAAGCAGCAACAATCCAAGAGATTCCTGGGATGTGATGTGAAAAGTGTGTGAGTAATTTCCTTCCCCATGGGTATGTCAAGGAGGTTTTCAGATTTATCAGCGAGAAATTGTCCCGTAAAGCGGTGCCAGAGCGGTGTGGGTGAGGGGAGGATGAGGGATTAGACTCATTATTTCCCCAAGTTCATCAGTACAGGAAGAGGAAGGTGTGACCTTTCGTATATTGGCCCTGGGCCATTCTTTTGCAGTCCTGGGTTGTTTTTCCTGTAGGAATGTTGCATGTTGGTACTTTTCCTCTTACTCACACGAGGCAAAACTAATTTAACGGATCAGAGCTTATTATCGAGATGGCATAAAAGTTCTTATTGCTGCAAAATATATATATATATATCTCTCGTGTTTTGCAGGAGACAAGAAGTGTAATCTGATGATTTTTGATGCTCAAAGGACAAGCGCGCATCCCAACTGCTACCTGTTTTACTGCCCTAGCACAGAGGCTTGTCCAATGAAACCTGCGACAGGATACGTGAGCTACAAGATAACTAGAGGTAAATAACAGCAAGAGCCACTAGTCCCCCACTCCAGAGGACTTTTGCACCCCTGAGTTTTCAGGAGTGACCAGAAAATGTTTGGGGGGGTTGCGTTTTCAGTAAAATGTTCTCATCCAAGCGCCGTAATTTGAAAATGCTGCTCTTTTGCTTGGTGGAAGATGGGTGGGCAGGTGTGCGGCGAGCTCCTGTGTGGGCCCACCTTTCCGGTTGGAATAGCATCCTGACCCTCATGAAATTCCTTCCCATTAAATTCAGAACTCCTCACCATTTTCCCTTGCTTAAAACAAGAAGAAGCTGCTTCCGTCTTGATCTATTCATGAAGGAAAAATTTCTCTACATAATTCCAAAGAGTATGGCTAAAAGCAAGGGAAATAGGACGCCGTTGTAGCTGATGAATACCATCTCCGCAGAGGTGGAAACGCTGAGCAACACTGTGACGTTGCAGAGTAATTGGCGACAGTGATCAGTATTTTACTGCTTTCAGTCAGGGAACCTGAAGCCCGGATGCAAAGGGACTAAGCTCGACGCTTTTTGGCGTCAGAAAGGTCTCGCCGGGGGACTTTTAATGGCAAGTCTTACCCGTTGACTGAGGTTGACTTGCACCGTTCCTGTTTGAGCGGCTCAGATAAGGAACCGATAATTAGACTGTCCTCATGCCATGAGCTCTCAAGGTGGTTTCGCTGTGGCTGCTTGAGAGAGCAGAAATTTCGTATTTCCAGAGACTAAACTTTTGCTGAAAAGGAGAACTTTTCAAGAGGAACTACGCAAGAAGCGACAGTGGGATATGTAGAAAGATTGTTCGCATGATGTTACCGAATATTTTTGTGCAAGCACAATCACACGGGAATTGGGCAATAGCAACGTGCAACAGATTAATTGCATGCCTATAAAATTATCCTTAGAACTATTCTTTTCTCCAACTTTTTCTCCCTTAGAAGAATATAGGGGTCTCAAACAAACAAATGAGAAACATAATCGTACTTGTGCTTTCGTACGCCACGTACTGTAATGCTCAATTAACAATTCACTTGCATATACCATCTCTTTTTCATTTTGCATTTTTTAGTTTCTGTGAACATCGGATTATGGAAAAATTATGCTAGCTTATTCACCTCATGTTCCTCATAAGTTTTCAAAGGTGGCACCTGGGCAGTGTTGGTACTGACAAACATTTCAAGCTTCGCTTTTTTCGCGTGAGAATCTGCGTGTGATTACACTGAAAAACAAACTAAAACGGGGAAAGATACTTTATTGGTAATAAAGCATCTTAAAATACTGATGCTACGTTAGTAATGAAATTTTGTTTTTTCTGTTTTTTTAACTGTTTTTGTGGTTCTAACTAATGGACACAATCTATGGCTTGGGAAGCAAAACATTTCCTGGTCCCAGTTGCAAAGAGCTATTGTTAAAAAATAACTAACATTTCTGGTTTCTGCTGTTTATGTACTTTTATGGCGCGTGCTTTCTCCACCCCACTAAGATACCCAGGCGAAGTTCTAGCAAAGTAGGCTCACTAGGTGCTTAGTTTGTTTTTTAAGAGTGACAACCTGAAGCTTGGTTTTTAATGCAGCTTACTGGATTTGAGATATCAGCAGGATATGGGCATCTTGGACCATACAGTTTCTAATTCTCTAATACCTGAACATCCTGTTATTTAAAGCCGCTCTCTCAAAACAGAGTATGGCTTTTCTCTAAATTAGACCTTGTGGTTGGATTACTTAGGATCTTACTTTGCTAACAAGCTGGTGCCCGACGGGAAGGTTAGGATAAAAATTGATGTCTGTGATTCAAGTGAAGTATTTGCTGTGCTCCTGTTTAAATCATTGCCAGGTTTTGTTTTGTTTTTTGGTTTTGGGGTGCCTTTTTTTTTGCATTTCATTTTTTTGTGGAGTCTTAAGGCTTGGAAATATATATTAAAAGAGGAGTCAAGTAGGCTTCATTGCATGTGTAATAAAACTGAAATAAGTCCATCGCTCTAGATTCCTACTTGAGAAAAAAGTGACAATTAAAATGTCACGGACTTTTTGTTATTTATTTCAATTCCAGTGCAGTTAACAAACCTCTTTACTCCTATAAAAAAAAAAAACAGATGAGTGAGAGTCAGGACTACTTGAGAGGATGTTCCCTTTTAAATGGTCTGTGTGGCAACTGAACTATACTGATTATATACACACACACACAAATATATATATATATGTGAATGTGTACATAATGAACAATAACAGCCAGTCTTTCCAGAGCTCCTGTTCACCCAGAGTCTCTATAATACCTGCGTAGAATCAGGTAGCTGCTTGGATTATCGATTTTATGGAATTTCTCTCACAAAATGCTTTTGCCCTGCTTCCAAATCCTATTAAATAATGTTCACCCACCTGGTTTGCAAGCAGTACGTATCAGCTTCTGCAGAAATGATCAAGTGGAGTCTGCTTCTTGGGGAGGCCTTCGCTGCAAGTACCTCAGAGACTCTTGGAGCGGTGTCTTTCTTCCAGCGTGGCAGTAGGGAGCTCAGGTCTTACCTACAAATCAGCACGCGTATAAAATGGTCTATAAAATGGATTACTTTTGACAACTCATATCATAAGAGAATTTTTGTATGTGAATTGAATTGTATCAATCACAGGCTGCTTGGATATTACAAGAAAGGGGAGTATATAATAATCTTTTCTAGGTGGAAATGTGTACATCTGACAGAAAGTGAGGTTGGTAATATCTGCTTCTTAATTGACAGAGGCTGAGAATGGTTTAAAGGCAACAGGCCTACTTACTTACTGTGCATTGCACTGCTAAATAAAATACTTGCATGAAATATGAGTATAAAACAATCGTATTGGGATGCTTGCTCTGCACAGGTGAATTCTGTAAGAAGTGTCAGTCGGGGTCTGGTGTGCCCAGGCTTGAGACTGACAGGTCTTATGACACAGAATTTAAAAGTCACTCGCCATATTTTAAAGAAAGGAAGAACTTGATGCCTCAGTTTCATTAGTACTTTGGGGAGCCCCCTTACATCTCTCTTACTAAGAAATACAAATAGAGTAAGTTTCTGGTAGCCAAAAATAGATCTAATAATTAAATACTGGTATTCCCTTTCTGTTTCCAGACAGCCATGTCGCAGAGGATACACCCTTCAAAAGCGAGGACTTTTCTTCAAATGGCTATTCTTTGTCTTCGGATACTGGAGCCTTTCTTTCTGGCAGTCAGACTAGT
Source organism: Xenus cinereus (assembly GCA_025774025.1). Classification (NCBI taxonomy): domain Eukaryota; kingdom Metazoa; phylum Chordata; class Aves; order Charadriiformes; family Scolopacidae; genus Xenus; species Xenus cinereus. The sequence continues at coordinate 79,114,666 of JAOXJK010000001.1, forward strand.
CATCCGAATCGTGCCGCTGCTTTGCAACAATCTGTCTTTCATCAGGCATCTGAGCTCCTTAACCACGTGGTCAAGCATTTAGACAACCTTGAATTTCATACGGTCTTTCCTGAATCTCAGGGGGCAAAACATCCCGAGAGCTTAGACCCCATCCCAAGGCAGAAAGCAATTAACCCGCCGCCAAATACGCCTTCTGCTGTTCGAATTGGAAACCCCTCTGCTTTGTTCCCCACCACTCACTCTACCGCTCCTGAACCCAGCAGTACTACTCTTATTTCTCTGCCTACAAGTGCCACCCATCTGGAATCTCATACAACTTCTCAGCACCCTGGTGGTGCTAAAGCTACTACTCTCACCACCACCACCACCACCAGAGCTGCCTTTCCGCCTGCTGCGACCGCTAGAGCTAAACCTCGTATCCCTGCCACCAGCATCGCCGTTACTCATGTTCCTCTTCCCACAACTTCTCCTTCTGTTTCTGCAACCGAGCGGGTAGCCACGAATTCCAGATCTGCTACCACCCCGTCAGGGCTAAGAACTCCAGCCACCCCTCCAGAGCCAACAGTCGTCTCCTCCAACAATACCAGCCACGTTACCCTCCTCCCTTTTTCAGGTTTCACTCTGCCTACCAGTGATTCCCCCCCATCTTTCCAAAACAACCCTCAGGGTTATGACCCATCTGATTCAGAAAGCTACCTGCCAGAGAGTTTTCTGAGAGCGAAAGGTGTCGTTCAGCTGGGAGAAAAAAGCAGCCTTATAGCAGCTTTGCTTTTTGGGATGATATTCTTGTTGCTAGTTATTGCACTGACAGGGAAGAAAATACACGAATCTCTTCAGAAAAGGCATTATACCAGGCTGGATTACTTGATCAATGGAATGTATGCTGATGTATGATGGGGAGAGGGAATAGGATTGTGAGGAGCATCTCTCACCTTTGAGAGGACAATTCTGAAATGGAACAGTAGATATTGAAATCTCAGAAAAGTATTCCTTTCTCAGAAAAGTATTCCTTTCTCAGAAAAGGATTCCTTTTTTTTTTTTGCCGCTAAGGGAAAGCGGCAGATGGCTTTGGTGGGGAAGAGAACTGCTTTTTCTACGCTGAACTGTAATGTCTATCATTTTTGATTTATTACTAAATCTGGAAAATAAACACTAAAATCCAAGTTAAGCTAAGAAGATCTTGTATTTAAGGAGAAAAAGCACTTGAAAAGCTTAATCTGTACTGTGACAAGATTAGTGGAATAGAAATACACCTAATAAATTGAGTACCTATGCAGTGCGCGAGTGTTTTCAATGCTATTTGCCCCCAGATGCTGCAGTGTTACATGATTGTCTGGCAATCCGATTTGCTCTTTCTGGAGCCTTAAAGGGGTACTTGGTAGCAGAGTTTTGCTTTCAAATGGTTTTAGGTACAAACAGTAAAAATTGTAGTACACATAACATCCTTGACTTAACTTGCCTTAGCTACGTGTAGTTTACGGATACGTATCTTGAATGCTTTTCTCTTCTGCTTTTTACTTCATCACAAGCTATCCTTAAAACACATGCTGCAAATCTTGAGTTTGCCTTTTCCAAAGAGCTCGCCACCTTGTAGCACATGCGTTTTTTGCAGTATGTGTCAGAGAGAAAGAATTTTTATCATATCAAAGTAAGCAATCAAGCTCTTTCGTGACAAACGGCATGACCAAGTGACCTGGCGTACGCACAAGAGAGGATCTGTTCTAATATACTTAAATCCCCAAAAGTTGAGACTCAACACCCGATCGCAGGGCAGGTGGAAACTTGTGAGGGGGCTTAGCGAAGACAACAGCTGTATTATTGGCAGAAGACACGTGGAAAGGTGTGGTCTCCATTTGCTGAACATCTGAAAGGGAGGTAAAACAGTTTTCAAGGGAAATGGTGGCTGTGTTGTAGGAAGGTGCCAACCTCGAAGAAGTCTCCTGCGGTCAGCAGGAGCAGTTGAACAAGGCTGCATTACCTTCATGCTTCTGCTGTTCTCTGACTTTCCTCACCAGGCTGGTGGCTCTCCAAAGAGCTCCTTGCAACTGTGCTGGACTTGCCGTCCCTCCTGAAGGTACAGAGCTCTTTCTGGCTTTCAAAGCACACTCTCTTCACTTCTAGGGTCATCTTCATGTGACTGGTAATAAGCATAGCTGCTCCGTCTGTTTCCCCTGCTCTGCAACAAGAGATGAGTGAAAGTATGTGTGAGCGTCTACTGCTTGCTACACAACCTCCCATTTGTATTATTCACATTCCCTTTCACATACACCCAGCCTAAACCTGTTTTTAGAATGAAAGACTAGATTTCAAAGTATCCGTGTGGCAGGCAGCATAATCAACAACAAAGATCAAGACAGAGAAGGAAGGGTGCTCATGAATACAAGTAAATAATTCTATTACAAAATACGAAACGTGACTCACATCCAAGAGGTTCTTAGATCTGTCAAGCTTAGTGCGGTGGGAAGCAGGCATGATCCAAAAATGGCCTCAAGGCAAGTTTTCTGAAAGCTCTAACAATAACTTTATGCAGAAAAATCTCTGAAAATTCCATTATTCAAAGATCAAAGAAAAGTCAGTGTTCCTTATGTCAAGAAGTTGAATTGTTACTATATGGGGGCTGCAAATTGCTTTATAGGTACAAAACCAGCTGGTCTTCCACATTGCTTAGGTCTGACAATGCTTAAATAAAAAACATTCTGGATAACCTCTTAAAAGTGAACAAAATTACAAAAGAAAAGTATTTCAAGTTCATCAGTTTGTCTGTTGACTGCACTTTGTTTAAGCTCAGTTTCTTTTTTTAATAGTTATTTTCAAAGGTTTCTGGTCAAGGAATGTGATGAGGGGGAACAACATTTCTGGGAAATTAATTAATAAAATGATAAGCCCAGTTGTGGGCTGTAAAAACGCCGGCACAGACTTGAGGTTGACTGTCATTTTCTCTCAAAAGAACTACAGCTTTCTGAAAAGAACTACAGCTTTCTGAGAAGCCCTCTGCGTTGCTGATGCCATCGCGGCAGTTTATTGCAGGAAAGGGCATTTCTGCTCTAATAACGAATTTGTTAGAGGGAGAGACGGTTGGTATTAATTGATAGGGTATAGTACAGTAGAGATACGTTCAAGAGAAGGCAGGCAGACATATTTCAGGGTCATTCAAAGCACTGGCTTTGGCTAATATCATTAGAAACACCGCCCTCCAAGCCAAACATCAATGTGTATCATGCACAGTGAATGGCAGAAGTGAAGCAGAGAGGTGCACGGGTACCATGACTAATTTGGTGAGGGTGCTGAGCTGAGTGGCCTTTCACAATTTTTGAGTGAAACAAACAAAGTAAAAGTTCCTACATTAAAAATACTTTTTTTTTTTTTTATGCTTGAGCAAAGAAAAGGAGGTATTAGGCAGGTGTACTGAAACACTTATCTATTATTATTTTTTTTGCCATCCATTTGTCTTGTTGGATTAAGAAGAGATGAGGAATTGTTAGGTGCCTAGTTTGGATCTCTCTGGAGAGGTATTTACTAGCTGTGTTTGAGCACTAGAGGGCAACAACGGTTTATTAAATAGAATTGACAAGTTTTGAGGCTGCCAATTAAAAAATGTTCTAATTAGCTCCGGTTTTAAATTTCCAATCAATGGCTATTTCATTGCAAAAATGTTTTATAGGAAAGCTGTTTTGTTTATTGGGTTCTGGGTGGAGGATTATATGTGCACACTTTTAAAACATCTTCCTGTGTCATACAGTGGTAGTGAACAGTTGTAGAAGATAAAAGAACTAAGCATATTAGGTTGGGGTTTTTTAATAATATTAAATCAAATTGCATTATTAGTCATGTATTAGCACTGCCAGTTAACAGAGCAGGAGAGAGAGATTCCCCATCATCATTCTTTCAACCATGATGCTTAATAATATGCATTTTTGGAGATTATTTATTTGGTTGGTTAATGCTCTTGTATTATGAAACAGAAAGGAGTGGTACAGAGTAACTGTCACAAATGCATTGAGTTTGTTATTCTGTTCAACACTGTTTATGTAAAACTTCTGTGCATTCTTCTATTTTTCCATTGACATCTCCTACGGTCTTAACTGTGCACCGTACTCATGTCACCGGATCATCAGCCATCAAGATGTGATGACAACCTGTGCGTTTGGGGTGGCTCTTTCTAAATGTAACCAGTTATGGTATGGCTTGAGGCCAAAAGCTGATTGACTTTAATCACCTGGAGAACGTAATAAATGCTGTAGCTGCTTGTTTTCATGTTGTTGCTTTATAGCACTGAGCAAACATAAGGTGTGTAAATGTAGACTGTCGTGAACAAAGCTGTTTTGTGGTATTGTACAGCGAGGCAAACAGAAAGTCCAAATTTTACAACCACTGCAAACAATCATAAAGAAATGCATATCTTAATAATATCTTAATAATTAATAAAAAACTGCATATCTATTTGAGATGGATGAGAAGAGTGCGTAGTTCCTACCTCAAAGGGCTACAAACTCAGTGCGGCACGTTCTTTTCAAGTAGTGCTTCAGTGTATTGTAATTCCTGTAAGAGCAGGAAATGCTTATACTCAGCATTCTTTCAAGTAAACTGCTAAGCAACTAATGAAAACAAGAACAAAAAAAATCAAAAAAGAATTACACGAGAAGATAGTTTCAGAACCGAATCCTATTTTCCTTCCTCCAACAAAACCATCTTAGTGGATTTGAATCTGATGACACCATGACACCGTTAGATACTGCTTTCCTCCCACCAGCCCACGCTCCATGCTGATACAAACACAGAGTGCCATTACTGTAGCCAACAGTTTCCACCCCGTCCCCCTTCGTATAGAGAAGCTATACTTTGTGCTCCATCACACTCCTGAAGTTGGCCTTGACTGCTGGACCCTTCCTATGTATTGCTTATTCTCTCATATAGGTAATATACGTCTCTACCTCCTTGTTCATAGGCAGCTACATGATGGCTGCATCCCCTCATCATTCAAAAGCCTTGAACATCTCTTCAGGAGTGTCCATGCTATTCCCAGATGCTTTACGAGCTGGTAGATACTATAAACAATGAATAAATGTATTTTTAAGTTTCAGTACAACTATGCTGGATCAGAGTTTTCTGCATATTGGCTCATTTTCATTTCCTAAAAAAAAATCTGAGGGTTGTGCATTAACTTCTCTTCTGTTACTTCTCTCCCTCCAACCTACTAAATGTCATTGTATTAAGTGGCAAAAGAGTTTAAATGTGCCGTGTCCAAGGTGTTCTGATTTTTAGTTTGCTTCATTTTTAATAGAAAATTGAAAATTCCATCATACTGACAACACCCAGGAATCATCAATCTGTGCACTCTGTATTTTCTCAAAGAAATTTAACAGGCAGTTAACATCCAGAACAACTTCGAGCTGTTGTAGGTTAGACTGGCCAAACCATAGGCAGGTTTTGAAACATTTGCTGATTTGAGCAGTCACTCCGAAGACTACAAATGCGTTTCTTCAAAATTCTGGGCAGGAATAACCCCATGCACCAGTACAGGTTAGGGGTTGACCTGCTGGAAAGCAGCTCCGTAGAGAGAGATCCGGGAGTCCTGGTGGACAACTTGTTGACCATGAGCCAGCGATGTGCCCTTGTGGCCAAGGCCAATGGTCTCCTGGGGTGCATTAAAAAGAACATGGCCAGCAGGTTGAGGGAGGTCATCCTCCCCTTCTACTCTGCCCTGGTGAGGCCACATCTGGAGTACTGTGCCCAGTTCTGGGCTCCTCAGTTCAAGAAGGCCAGCTAAAAAGATGATCAAGGGACTGGAGCATGTGTTTTATGAGGGAAGGCTGAGAGACCTGGGTCTGTTTAGTCTGAAGAAGACTGAGAGAGGATCTTAATGCTAATAAATATCTAAAGGGTGGGTGTCAAGAGGATGGGGTCAGGCTCTTCTCAGTGGTGCTCAGTGACAAGACAAGAGGCAACAGGCACAAGCTGGAACACGGGAAATTTCGTCTCAACATGAGGGAAAACCTCTTTCCTGTGAGGGTGACAGAGCCCTGGGACGGGCTGCCCAGAGAGGTTGTGGAGTCTCCTTCTCTGGAGATATTAAAAACCTGCCTGGATGCGTTCCTGTCCAGCCTGCTCTAGGGTGGACCTGCTTTGGCAGGGGGGTTGGACTAGATCTCCGAAGGTCCCCTCCAACCCCTACCATTCTGTGATTCTATAAGGAAGGCTACATAAGGTAGAAGTGCTTCTAAGTTTGCTTTGGTACCTGTCACATCAGAGAAACAGCTGAATTCTGGCTGAATGTTCAAAAGCCACTGGGAGCAGCACCAGGTTTTCTCTGTGCCCCGACTTACACTGAAAGAAGGATGCAATCAGTGATGCTTAGACTTTGACATTGCAACTTTTGCAACTTTTCCGGACAGCACCTAGATTGAAAATTTGCACAAAGTTTGACATTTGTTTTTGTGCTAGGAAGATGGTAGGAAAACCCTCACTATGACAGAGATTTCTTATAGGCTTACCTGCTGCTTAATTAGTTTCCAAGGAAGTTTTTTCTGTTTGCTTTTATGAAAGAGCCTTTTTTCCCTATCCCTAAATCTGAGTTGCACTGACACTACTGAAGTCCTCTGTAGCCCAAGTAAGTTAGGAATGAGATGACCCCATGAGGAACCTGGTCTAGTGGGAGGTGTCCCTGCCCACGGCAGGGGGTTGGAACTGGATGATCTTTAAGCGTCTCAGCACCGCGATCTCCTGCCCGTACCAGCTGTGCAGCTTGGAGAAGCAGGCCGTCTCTGGTGACACTGGGCTCTCCGGCATGGCTGGCGAGAGGCCGGGCACCGGTGACCCCACGGCGCTGCCGGCGGCCGAGCGCCGGCGTGGAGGGAGGGGTGGGGGCTTCACGTGCCCCCCATCACGGTCAGGGCAGGCAGCCCCCCCGGGGACGCCACCACCACTACCCCAGGTGGAGTAACCATTCTCCAGGACGGTGGGCTTCTCCTGGAGGGGCAGCAAGGCAGGGTTGGAGAGATGCCTCTTCCTGCTGGAGGAGGAGGATCTCCGCGGAGACTTGTGGCAAGCGGCCAAGGTCTTGGAGGCCTCCTCCAGCTGCTTCTCCAGCTCCCTCACCACCAGCCGCATGTAGTCGAAGCTGGCCCGCGAGAGTGCCTTCACCCAGGCCTCCATGGCAGCCTGCCCATCGGCCACCAGCACATAAGCCCGGGCACCAGCATCGTCAAAGCGGATGGCGAAGGCGAACTCCTCGGCGGCCTCACACAGCTCCACAGTGCAGCCCTCCAGCACCACCAGCCCCACAGGCTCCCGGCTCTCCCTCTCCTCGAAGTAGAAGAGGAGGTTGCCCTTGAGGACGAACCAGCGGCGTTGGTAGGAGGTGGCGTGGTGGTGGTGGGCATGGTGGTGGTGCCGCTCCACCCGCTTGCGGAGGAAGCCGGCATGGTCGGCGGGCGAGTCGCAGGTGGCGTAGTGGGCCACACTCCGCTCGTTCAGCTTCATTGCCCTGCCTAGGAGCAGAGGAAGAGAGGGGAGAGGTCAGGTTGGGGTGAGGAACATCTCACCTGCCTCAGCGGGAGAGGCCTGATCCTTCCCCGAGCCCATCATGGGGAAAAGAAGCCCCAACTCCAGTCGCCAGCACTGCAGGACAGCATCTCACCCAGCAAGTCCCCCCGCAAATGGGCACGCTGGCTCCTCGCTGCTGCGGAAAGGTGGTCATCACCACAGCCCCGCCGCTGAAACACCTGCCTCTCTGGGAACGACAACACCGCTGCTTCGTTTCTTATTCTACAAGTGACCTACTTTGCTGTTTTTTAATGGGACACATCAAAGAAATTTGCTTCTGTGCCTGGGAGGCGTTCATTTCGCTCTCTCCTCTATTACAGGGCAGGATAAGGAGGGCGTTTTCAAGGGCTCTGGGACCTCCGTTTGAGCACCCTCTCCCCGTCTCCACGCAGGACCACCCATCCCCACCGGCCCTCCAGCAGCAGTGCCCCCAGCCCCAGCAGGGTCACCAGCAGCGGGGTGCGAGGTGCCGTACCGGCTGTGTGGGTCAGACTCCAACCCCTTGCCGTCTTCCTTGGGCGGGCTGCTCCCTTGCCGAGGGCCTCCGAAGCTTCACCGTGCTGAGCCCCATCCCTGGTCGGAGGAAAGGTGGCAGAGAGGGAGTGACAAACCAGGACAGCCTGGGACTGGCAGAGAAAAAAGTTGCACTGCTCCCACCCCAGAAACCCAGGGCCCTTGGTGCACCAGAGCAGCCAGGGCCGGGCACCGCAGGCGGTGGAAACCAGGGTGGCAAAACTGGGGGCACCTGGCATTGGCTTCAAAGCCTGAGCCCCATCCCAGCTCAGGCCAGCGCTCCCGGGGGGTTTGGGTTTTGGCTCCCGTGGGTTTGTTTTGGTTTTATTACAACAAAAAAGAAAAGAGCTTTTGTAGAAGCCCGTTGCTGCTCCGCCAGCCCCGTGGCTGGCGATTTGGCCGGGTGGCAGGTCCCGCAGAAGGACGCGGCGGGCGCAGCCTTTGTGCTGCTGCGACTGCAGATGGATGTCCAGCCGCTACAACTCCGCACGCAGAAAATATGCAGAGAACAAACCACAGGCGCCACTCCCCGGGCCAGATCCGGGTGGGGGACGCTCCCCAGTGCACAGCGACCTCCAGCATCCCCCCCGGAGCCCTTCTCCCCCATCGGGGCTGGCGGGGCAGGGCTGAGAACAAGGGGGCACGGACCCCAGTTGGAAAATGGGACAAAAATCCCATCGGATGCACGGAAACGCTGTTCCCCGAGCTGGGGGGGGGTGTTCGCCCTCGGCGCGGCACCTCGAGGAACCTCCAGCCTCACACACTCGGGCTGAGGACAGTCGAGGCGAGGGGAGGGGGCCGTGGGGGTCCCCGTGGACTCCGCGGGTGGGCGGGTGTGCAATGCCGGGCTCCGTGCCTTTGTGTCCCTGTGCGTGTTTGCCGCC
>JAOXJK010000001.1:79144573-79161985 GCA_025774025.1 Xenus cinereus
AAGATAATACCAGGTACTAATGCTGCCAACTTCAGTAATTGGGTTTTTTAGGATATTGAAGCCTTCGTGTTTTCTGGGAAGGGTTGGAGGGGTGGGGGAGCCAACCTGTTTTTTATTATTTTGGTGATGCGTGCTTCATTCCTGAATGTCGCAACAAATTGGAAAGCTTAATATCCTCATCTGCCAGCCCTGCGGAATGTCTTACAAGTTGGGACTTTGAATCGGTGTGCATGAAACTGCACATCCTAAGTGTTTCTTCTGAGCCCTCGTTCAAGTAAGTTACACCATTCCTGAAAAGGAGGTTTCCTCCTGTCCTTCCTCAGCCAGATCTGAGCTTCTGCCAGGGGTGAATAACCTATGGGATGCGGTTGTGTTAGGCTCAGCAGCGTCTCCGGGCCTCGGTGATTACACTTGACGTGCCTGGGGTTCCAATTCAGTGCATGCTGTGTGCACGGGCACTCTTGCTCCGTGTTGCACATAATAATGGAACCTGGACTCATTTGTGCCTGAATTTACCTTTTTTTTTGAAATGCCGGGCGTGCTGTCTTATTAGAGAGAGCTCTGCCAGTTGGCTGCACACTTTCCTATGGTGCATTAGATGACATTGGGCTGCCTGTTAACTAGATTTTTGAGGTTACAATTATATGCAGGCTTTAAAAAGTAGAGGGTTTTGTTGCATATCTATTTTTTACCCCTTTCAGTTTATTGAATACTTTTTTTTTTTTTTTCCTGGAGAATGCATTCGTCATAAGCAACCTGCGCTTCAAGAAACTCTAATGAATTTTAAATCTTTAGGGGGTGGGAAATTATGCAAGGAAGGGAAGGAGATAGCAAACTGAGGTAATAAACCTACTTAGTGTAAGGCTTTTGTTTTCTAATTTAAAGAAGTCTACCCCTTCTCCATGGCAATATAATCTCTAAACTGAATGCTTTGCTGCACAGTGAAAACTTGCTTTCTGGAGTGGGGAATACAAATTTAGCATTATTAAAAACAACAAAGCTTCCCCTCCTCCCATTTTGTAACTTTCTATGTACAGATTGTCATAAATCAATTTATATTCAGTGTTTATAAAATTTGGATGATAGCCTAAACAATTTTGTTAGTTTGTTCTGTTTTTTTAGAAAGAAAGTGAAAAGCTTCCAAACATACGTAGCAGAACTTCTTTATTTGGAGTTAGATTAAGGATTCTTATTTCCTCAGTTCCTTCAGCTTCTCTCAATACACCAGTGGCAGTGGCTTTGATAAACAGTTTTGTGGTAATGAGGGGAGTAGTCTGATCTTGGCTTTTGAACGTTATGAAGTGTGTGTTAGTATTTCTAATTTCCGTGTAAGTTTCTCATGCAAGAAACTGTATCTCTTTGGCAGTGTAGCCCTTGAGGTTATTCAACCATGCACATTTTTGGTCCTAAAAATGTAAGCCTTTCCGTTAGGACGTATATCCTGCTAGAAGTTTAATGTGCCCACCTATGCTGATGAATAAACCTGCAAGAATTTTGTTAAATTACAGGTAGAGTAGCCGATCGTTGTGTGTATCCAGAAGCTGCTGTACAGCTCTGTTGCTACGGTGCCCGAGTAAACACAGGAAAAGGTAGAAATGTTTTCTGATAGTGGGTTCAAAGGATGTGATTGTCAGCTTTATACGATGGTAGTATTTTTCTTAACATTTTGTTGGAGTAGGAATGAGGCTGGGATTTTCATAATGTTACGTATAGCTTGTGGGTAAGGGCAATTAAACAGTTATATTACATTTAGGAAACTATCTGTTTTCATGGTTACTGCTTTTCTTTAGCCATCTTGGGTGTTGTGTGTGAAAAATATACAGACCGTGCAAACCGACAGCCTAAGCAAATAAAGCACCCGAAATAAAGGCTTTGTCTTAGACAACTGAGCAGGAGCGACAGAGCTGAGTTTGAAAGAACTCAGTGTTGTCCATTCCTGTAGATTTATTTTTCTCCCTACCTCCTCAGACCAACGTCAACATTGTAAAACAACGTTCTTCTTATGCTGTGCAATGAAATTTGTATTTGTATGTATTATATGTAAAATGGCCAGCATGTATGATTTTGGAGAGTATCAACATACAGGTGGCTTTGACATCAATTATGCTTTTATAGAAGTGGGGTGTATATTACTAAATTCTAGCAAAAAAAAAGAATCTTTGCTCAGATGGGCCAGCACTGAGTGCTTAGAAAACTATTTTAACCTTGTCTTTCAGATTCTTATTTAAGCAGCCTTCTCTACAGAACAGTGTCATTTGGGCACTTCAAACCTTCATTTTCTTTGTTCTCTCCCTTCTTCTTTAATCTTATTTTAATAATGCACAGCCCAGAATAATGAGCTGCCCATTATGAAGTTACCATCTTGAGTTGCGGCGCTGTTGAAGAGCTTCGAGTTGGTGCTTTTTAGTCAAAATTCAAAATGTCCCCCCACCTTTTTCTTCTTTTTAAAAAATTTCTTAAATGGGTAGTTACTGTCTGATGCACCATTATAGTGCAAGTTATACTTAATATGAGTGGTGTTAATGCATCTCTCTGTCCCCCCCACCCCTTATTTCTCCCATTTAAAGCTGCCCCACTGTTGCTGTACGCAAACCGACGCGATCTGCGACTGGTGGATGCTGCGAACGGGAAGGAGAACGCGACGGTGATCGTGGGTGGCTTAGAGGACGCAGCAGCAGTGGACTTCGTGTTCGTGAAGGGGTTGATATACTGGAGTGATGTAAGCGAAGAAGCCATTAAACGAACAGAATTCAATAAATCTGGGAGTGTACAAAATGTGGTCATTTCTGGACTTCTGTCACCCGATGGGCTGGCATGTGACTGGCTGGGAGAGAAATTATATTGGACAGATTCTGAAACAAACCGGATTGAAGTTTCTAATTTAGACGGATCACTGAGAAAAGTTTTGTTTTGGCAAGAATTGGATCAACCCAGAGCAATTGCCTTAGATCCTGCAAGAGGGTAAGTCTTTTTTAAAAGTAAACGATTACAAATCTGCTACTTCTTGTTTGTTGAATGATTTTTAAATAGGCAATGGTACTGTTATTGAAGATACCCTAAGCCATTTTGCATTATTTGCTTCTCTTTCTAGTAGTGTGATTTGAAAACAATTTACACTTCGGAAATTGCATTCGTATTGGTTTGTGAACAACTAGGAATCATCAGACATTTAAGAAAAATACTAGAGAATTATTTTGGCAGTAGTGCAGAAAATAAACAGAAATGGAGAAGTTCTAATGTGAAATCAGATACAATCTGCTTGAAAGGCCATCAGCTGCCTGTGGACAGACTTGTGCCTCTCTGCAGTGTCATGTAGCAGAACTTTTTTGGTTCATTGTTGATTTTTATGCTTTATTGAAACAGGAGAATAAATTAGAGAAATCAATACACTCTATTAATAACAATTTGAGACATCCTTTAGCACTTAACCAGAAAACTTACAGAAGGGTTCTTCTTCCCACACTTCAGGGAACTTTTGTTTTAACAAGTCCTGTGTTTTGGTTTCCTAGAACAGGTCTAATTCTTTTCAGCTCTCATTTTAGTCCCTGGATGTGACTTGCAGTGTAATCTTAGTGTTCTTTTCTTGAGACAAAGCTGTGGTTGCCAGAAATGCTAAATTCAGTGCTGGTTTTGGTGATGTTACATAAATGGGTAGCTTGAGCTTACCCCAGAGGAAGTCATTGGTGATAAAGTGACTGGTCTCCCAAAGTGGAAAACTAATGGAATATACCTGATGCTGTGTAATGTTTTGATAGGTTTTTTTCCTGTAGTACAGATCATATTTATGCTATCTTTTTTTCCTGAACAAGCAAGAAAATGGATCTATTATACTGCCATTTCACTTTTTTTTTTTTCAGTCAACTTTTTTTGGGGAGAAATCAAGGCATTGTTTCTCTGGAAAGACGAGGGCTGTTTTAGCTGCTTCCAGCTTCTTTACATTATAGTTTGTTGAACTTCCGTGGTTAGGTCTTGTCCTCAAAAAGGAGGAGGTCTTTGTAAAACATGGCTTCCTTCCTAGCTTTGTAGAAATACCATCTCTTGAATATTTGCATCCACAATTTCGATAGGCCTTTGACAATAGATAAATAGGAAAGATGTTTCTTTTGCATTACTTACGTTTCCAGCTTTGGAAATAACAAAATGATGGATTTATGCTTTTCTTGTCTCTTTACAACTTACAAATTGGAGCCAATGATAGCATTAGATTTATTTTATTAAACTCTAAAACCATTTAAGAATGCAAGAAAAGATGTAATGCTCGTGCCCTTTCCACCCACCATCCCAAAACTGAGAGAGAAAAAGGAGGAAAAACACAATCAAAGAGGTTTTGATTGTGGTCGTAGCCAGAGAGACACAGAGATTCTCGTTAGTTAGGAGTAACACACTGTTGTTAAGCCACTTGGTCTTTTTTAGAAGAGTATTTGTATTTTCCAGATATGTACAGTAATATGCTCAGTGATCAAAACTAGATGATTGCGTCCTCTTGCACTCTTTCATAATACTTTACATGAAGAGGAAACTACAAGAAGAAAAATGAAATAGATCAAAGGTAAAGTGAACTCATGACTTTTTCCATACTGATGAACTGTTAAGGCGGTAGAAGTAAACACTTCAATATGCCTAGATTTAAAACAACTTAAAAAACCCAAACACCATCACACACCCCCCCTTCGTCAAAACAAACAAAAAACCCCAACCAAAACAAAAAAATGCCTCCAACAACTGTAACTGAAAGACAAAATATTTTTTTTCTTCTAAATCTCTGTAGAGGTCACTTTCTAAGTTGTAGGGTATGTTTTAGGAAGGCAATAAAGTAATACATCAATTTTCTGTCTTGCCTTATTGCAGTTGCAAAAATTGCAGTTGCATGACAGAAAACCTCTCAGCTTTTAATGTATCTGTTTACATTTCAGAACTTCCTCCAAAGCTTGAAACATAGGTGGCAAGGTGGCATTGGCACAGGGATATAAATAAATAATATTTTTTTAAAGTCCCCAAACTGTCCTTATATGCATGCTTCTTTCACTAATATTTACATTTTTTTAGCCCTGTAAATGCCTTTGGGTTTCACACTGTTGCCTGGCAGACAGTGGTAGGAATAAGCCATAAAAGGATCTAAGAACAGTTAATAAAATCTGAAACTTGGAAAAGCAAAACCCCTCACATTTTCCTGTAGTCTAATCCGTCTCTTATTATGCTCAGTTGATGGTTATTCCAGATACAGTTTCATAAACTCTTGCAATTCATGAAAAGAAATGATTTAGCAGCAAAATTTACACAAAATTCACCATTACCAACAAGTTCAATTTTTCATTAAAGTTTGTCAAATGCAGTTGATATAAAGTAGGATACATCGAGTATGTCGCCATCGAGTTGATTTAAGTGCCAAACTACTCATCTTTGGTACTTAAATCAAGTTGATTTAAGTACCAAACTACTCATCTTTGCTTCCTTGTACATGTGTATTTCTAATATGTATCTATTTTTACTCTGGTATTTTTGTCTAGGAAGCCATCAGAATCTAAAATTACTCCTCTTACTGCTTATCTCCTACATAACGTTTTAGGTTTGGGCTTCTCATTTCTCACCTTCATACACTACAACTTACTTCTTTCCATTTTAGTTGTCTTGATACTCAATAAAATACTGTTTGTGTACCAGCAAAGAGGAGAAGTGACCTTAGATGAAGAAGACGGAACGGTGTGCTCCTTCAGCCTTCTTTTGGAGTGAGCCTGGGGGGTTTCAGGGCAGGTTCAGGAAGGCTTCTCAGTCCTAGGCATCCTTTCGAAAAGTGTTTATTCCTGACCTGTGTTAAACGTAAGACCCTCTTAATAAGATCAGCATCTGGGAATAACACATACTCTGACACTTAAATGTTGACTTTTTGCCAGGGGAACACCAGGTGTTAGACCACCAAGTGCAAGAGAGCACCACCAGATTTAGGAACCGCTCACACGAAAGTTGAGCAAGTGGAAAAGCAGTTTTTTCTGCTTCAGCGCTCGTGATGGAAAAAAGTGGCCTATCTGTTCAGATTCCTGAGCAAGTACTGCTTGAAAATGCAGTATTGTGGATTTGTACTGCTGTTTTATTGTTATTTTCTTTTTTTTTTTTTTAAATTTTTACAGCCCTTTTGTCCTCAGGGAAAAGATTTCATTCTCATTATTACAGTTCCCCAGCAATTTCCCTTTAGACAACTTGATCAACCTTCTTCATAAGAAGCACTATCAACTTGCTTTTCTCACTTCTAAATGTATTGTTCACCACAAAGGGAATTTTAAGTGCTTCCTAGAAGTGCTGACTAATTGCTTACTTTTCAGGACATGTTTCAAATCAAGTGATTCTACAGAGTTAACTTAATTGTTAAACTCTTGTAAAGCTTTTGGGTTGTGAAGGTTTTTAGTTAATGAATAGATTTAGAGTACAAAGAGCTACAACGCTTTTTATGACGGCTGAAGTTGATTTCTGGATGAAGTACTTTGCATGTTCGGGAAGATCTTCAGATTTAATGCGTTCCCCTCCCCCAGCAGACTTTTCTCTTAGTTTTTTTCATGCAAAACCTTTGCAGGGAATACGTATATTTTCTTTATGGACCTTGTTCTTTTGTTTCTTTGAAAGTCAGAAACTTCCATCTGAGCATGTCAAGCACAAAAGCAGTTGTAGTCCAGGCCTTATACATCTGTACGTTGCAACAAAAGATTCATGGGAACTGCTAGTATTTGTTGCTGAG
Source organism: Xenus cinereus (assembly GCA_025774025.1). Classification (NCBI taxonomy): domain Eukaryota; kingdom Metazoa; phylum Chordata; class Aves; order Charadriiformes; family Scolopacidae; genus Xenus; species Xenus cinereus. Next base: position 79,151,301 of record JAOXJK010000001.1, read on the forward strand.
TGGTAAACAACGATACAAGGAAAGGAAGATGGACAGTTCTAGTAACATTTCCAGTATCTTTGATTTAGGGGAAATTTTTTTTTACTTTTTAAAATATTTTAAAATGAAAAAATTCAGAATTTCTTTGTAAATTCACCCATTCAATGAAGGGGATTTTGTTTGCATGCAAGTCAGTATTACATAAAATGGCACCTTAGATGTAAATTCCCAAAATAATGCAAATAACTGAAGGCTTTGCTTCATAGCTTCTCTTCCTCGGTGCCACCTTTCCCTTGAGCAGATTGCTTCTGGCTGAAAATCTTTCTGCTGCTCTTCTGCTAACGTATTTCACAGGCAGTAGATTAGTGCGTTAATTAGTTCAGTTAATCATTTGCTGTGTACCCTGGCCCGTGCAGTCAGGAGTTAATTTTGAGATTTTATAGGTGACTTATATGCAGGTGTTGAACTGATAGGAAATCTGCAGATTGCTGCGGTGTTGGCACAGGTGTATTTAATCTGCCTTCACCCGAAGGAGGTGTGAACAACATCAGAAGACGTTGTTGGTTGCCAACACATCACTAAACTCTGGTAACAGGTAGTATATTAAACAAACCAAAAGGTATTTTCCGTTGACTTAATGAAGCTGAGACAAAAGATTGCGGTAGTATTGCCCTGATGACGCTGTGGCAGGAGCGGCCTGCCTTGGCTCTTGAGCTGTGTGTAACTCTTGGAAGATGCAGCAACGGTGTTGGCTCGTAGCTGGATGATCCTAACACAGGGACTGTTGGGTGACCTGAATCGCTAGGCATGGGAGACCGCAAATCAGAGAAGACTTGCCCGGCCGGGATTATACTCAAAACCCAACAGCATGCAAAGCAGTGCTTCATCTTGCAAGAGTTGGCTAGCGTGGCATCTGAAATGTCCTTGCTATCTTCTGCCTCAGACCTACTCTAAGTCCCTATGCTTCTGAAGCATAAGGTGGTTTGGGGTTTGGCTCTTGGTCCGATGAAGGTCTCCGTGGCTTCTGGGAAACAAGATCAGACGCTATTCATTTACTGTAATAACGTTGAATATTAACTCTAGGGCTTTGGGTTTGTTTTGTTTTAATCTCATCGACAAGGCGGTTCGTTTTGAAAGGTTCCTTCACAAAACTTTGCAAGGTTTGTTGGAGATTTGTCACGCGTGGTTCACGTGATGCTGGTTTCCAGCCCAATGCTAGGATATTTCCCTGTAACAAGATGCTAAAAGTGTAAAGTTGTCATTTTATTGCACAGCTTCAATTGTTAATTTCTTTCTCCTCCTCTCTTTTTGCCTCATCTGAAGGAGGAGGTGAAGGAAGGTAACCAGAAACCCACGTATTTAAAGCAGAGTGAAGGCTTGCAGAGGTGACCTCTCTTGTAAATCTTGCTGTGCTGGTTTTAGGTGTTGCTGCCACTGACTGCCTATCCTCACCCTACTGCCAGAGGTTGCCAGGAACTCAGAGGAACATATTCACTAATACATTTTATTAAATTTTCAGGCATTTTAGCTAGTTTTTTTTTTTTCTTTGTGGAAGGAGATGGGAGAGATTTGGCTTATTAGGAATCAAATTAGAGTGGACAGAATTGATTTGTGCAGGACAAACATTTTTTTTTATAGACTCGGATGTCTTAAAGTTGGAGATGCTTTTAGCTGTAGGCAAGTTTGAAAATAGCCTTTCGTCTCCACCTGCTTTATTCAACGGACTGGATTATTTGAGGGCTGTCCTGAAAACTTTCCTGTGAATAGGCTAGCAGCATCTTGAAACACCACAGAGCTTGTCAAAACGCTAAGTTCATTGGCCTTTTTTCACTTTGTGTCTCTGGTTTTGGACTTGTTCTGGTGAGGCATGTGAATAGGGTATGTTAAATAATAGTCTGTTGACAATTTAAGGTAACATTCGAGAGAATGATGTGGCCTGGCCCTGAACGCGTACCTCAGTGCTGCAGTGACAGGGGTGATAAGAATTAATAAATTTTATGCCACTTGCTGTTACGTATTAATGTATACTTAAGATATTTGCATGCGGTGTTTGTTTAATAAGTTAGAACTAAGTATTTAAACTGAGATAGTAATTTCTGGTCTGCCTGAATAACCTCTGGTGATGAGTCTTTGGGCATGCTTCTGTTTATCTGCATTTTCAGTCCCTGCAATTATAACTTAGCATCTAAGTCTAGACTGTGAAGACCTGTTGTATTAAAAAAAAAAAAAAGTTGTGAGCAAACAAGTTTTCACTAACAACAGCTTGAACGAGGCTTTAGGCTGAGTGAACACAAGGAAAATGATTTTTAAAATCATGATTTTAGACTTCTGGTAAGCATTACAAGCTAGATGTTAATTAAAAAATGTTTGTTCACACACTTTTAAAATAATCCTAAGATGACTTTTAATAACCATTAACAGGAACTCAAAGGGGCCACATTAATTTACAGCAGAGAGTTACAGTCTGATATATTGTTGGTTCTGCGTTCTTTCTTGAGAAGTTCAAAGTAGCATTGCTTTTAAGGAAGCAGAATGGCTTTAAGGGAACATCCGTGCTGTTTCCGGGGAAGGGACCAAACAAATAATCCTTCTCTCCCCCCAAAATACAATTTACATAACTTGGCGGTGTTTGGCAGGAAATCATCGCTTCAGAGTCGGTGACATCTAGTAAGACTTGTAGCTTTTGATTGCTCACTCAAACTGACTCAGCTTAACAATTGCAAATTGCTGCAAGAAATTATTTTTATGTATTATTTTATTTATTCATCTTAGAGAAAAGTTTTGACGGTGAGCCTTAGAGACAATCTGTGTTTAAAGCAGATCCGCCCCGTAAGAAATTCGTTGGCAAAATTAGCCTTCGGTGAATATAGCCCGTTGCAGCAGGGTTTAAAACTTTCTTTGCTCATCCTGCGACCATCACCCCTTTCTAAATAAGCTTCACTGACAAAAGCATACCTTCTCCCATAAACGCACGGTACTCTCAGTTCTTGCTGCAAAGCAGCGGCCAACACGTTGTGCGTCCCACGAGTGCGTTTGCAGCAGAAATGTAGAACAGGGGCTCGGGCTGAGTCGCCGTCGATAAGAGAAGCGTGGTATTGTCTGGCCTTACCCTTAACGTGTCTGCGTGTCCGTGGGCTTGTGGACTGTGCAGGTGGAAGGAGGGATGCTGAAAAATCTTTATGTTATCTTCGTTTAAAATCAACATAAGGTCGGTCGGTTGGTTGGTTGTGGGTTGGATTTCCGCCCCAGTGTTTCGGGGAGTGACTAAAATGTGTCCAGTTTACAGTTTGAAGTTTAGTCCGAACTTTGGTCCGACCAAAGGTTTTGATCTGCATTGTAGAAAATCGAGCAGAGAAACTCCTTTGTTCCTCTGGAGGAAGTTGATAGTTGGATTTATGTTGTTGACAAAAAAAAAAGATTGATTTCTGGCTCATTTCTTCAAGAAAGCTGGTAAATCCACTTGCTAGCGTGATTTGAAACAGACCGATAATATTCTTTAAATGAACTATGGATTAAGTTTGTTTTGAAAATGAAAATCATAGCACTCGGCTTTATGAAAGTTCAGCGTGATTAACGAAGAAGAAAGTCTATAGAAGAATCATCTTTATTTGGCTGTGTTCCTGGAAAAAAATAAGACTATCCCCGTGGAGAACGAGTGTATTTCGGTACTGTCTTCTCTGTAGCGTTGTCAGATAAAATGTCATGGGATAATACATTATACAGAGTATGTCAAGCAAATGCAGCTTTTACAGCGCAGCTAGTAAGAAAGGAGGGCATACCAGGGACGTAAATTGCGAGGTAGCCTCATAAAATATCTCAATAAATGTTTCTAGGACTTGTGCGGTGACCTCAGGACGGGAGAATTTGGTTGACGTTACAGTCAGCTTGCCGGGGTTGTTAGTTGGGACTGTATCCGAAACAGCGTAATTCTCCTGTTTCGGGATGTGTGTATAAAAGACCTGAAAACGAGCTGAGCGAAGCAAAAGTTAATGCTCTGGATTTCAGCTGGATGCTTGGAGAATTACTCCTTTTAACTCTTCGTTGCGTTCCAGGCTGTTTGGAAAACATCTGGCCCAGTGGTGGGTGTTTCGTAATAAAAGAAAGCAACAGAAAACCTGAGCCTTGGCTGTGGGAGCAGAGTCACTTCGGTGATGCTGCTCCACGGTAATACCCTGCATTTTAAATTCTGTGCTTTAAATGCATATGTGTGGGTGAGAATGTATATGTAATATGTATTTGTGGTGTCTGTCTCTAGTTAGTTGTGTGTTAAACTTGAAACATGCTAATTGTGTTGTACCGTAAAACCTAAAAAGCTAACCAACCAACACCCAAAACATCCTCCCCACCCCGTAGAAAACCCCCAACAACCCAAACCCCCATAAATGTGGAAACCGTTTTTTCCTTGGACTGATGAGTAGAAATATAATAACGTATTTTCTGGACCCTAATGCTTTAATTAGAATCTTTCTAACATCACTCTCTTTCAAAAAGAGAAAAAAAAAAAAAAGCAAGCAGCATCCATTCTGTGTCTGTCTCTCCCCCCCTCCCGCCTCCTTTCTTTCCCCAGGGTTGTTTAACACATACTTTACATTTTCATTTCTCATGGGAACCTTGTCATTTCTCACTTTTACATCTTAATTCCATGTTTCAGCATAAAGTATTACTTGTATTAAGTTTTCTCTGTCACTTCAAGCAAGAAGGGGTAAAGATAGGAGATTATGCAACTAAGAGCACTGTTAAATTGGAGAGCTTTTTCCTAAATAAATCTATGTAAGTGTGAAATTTATTTTTCTTATTTAAAGGATAAGTATTATCTCTGCTGTAGCAGGTTGTTTAAAATTATCCTAAAATTAAAGACAGCTGTATTGCGAGTTGAGCTTGCATGATTCTTTCGCTGTGTATTGTAGTGATGGATAGAAATATTTTCAATTCTCAAGTAGGTGGTTCTTTTACTAAAACTGCATTTATTTATTGTAGAATAAAACTATAACTTATTATCTAACGTTTAGGTTAAACTCCGGCAAACTTCTGAGTAAGCTGAAATGAAAGTTGCTATTTTGATATTTATTATTTTCAGCGTGTGTTTTTCTTGTGTACATTTAAAAAAAATATCTGTAAAGTACGGGTTTAAATCTAGATAAAAGCATGGCTAGTCTGAGGTAAAAATTAAGGTGGGGGCAGAATTGCTCGAGAGGTACATGCTGTTTATGAAGTAGCGGTCTCTGGTAGGTCTCAAACTGCGAGAAGATCTTGAAGGAATGCTTTCAGATGTGCAAAACAAAACTTGCCTGTTTCTTACGGTAAACACTTGAAATATGATGGAGCTTGAGCAGCTGGTAGCGGTCCGGAGTCGTCTGGTTTTATTGTGCCTGTGTATGGTGCTTCACCCCATCACGAGATCTCACACAACCGTTCTGCTAACTGTATGAAGCACGGGTTGTGTGTTGATTTTCCTGTGCTTTCCAGATTAAATAACTTGTTGCTTTACTGCGATAGCCTGACACGCTCTTTTAAACAGCATTTAATAACGTGCTGATGGTGGCCGGGAGGTTCTGACTGGGAATTTCTCTTGGCCCCTGAACATGCCCAAAAGGAGTTGCTTGACTGAGGAGAAGGATTGCTTGATGCGATGTTCAAGCCAGCGCTCGTCGTTGAGTTGGCAGGCGCGCTACGTCTTGGCTAAGTAGTCAATAGTGAAACCAGAGATTTGTTTTAGTAAAGGTCTGATCGCTGCTCGTAACCACTAAAAGCTTTAGCATTAAATAAATTATATAGTCCTAATCAACGTTTTATAGCTACAAACCAAATTTGGATTTAAAGAGATGGATACTATGAAAGCATGAAAGTACAATGTGTTCTTGAGGTTTGACAGAAATTTGTTGCTTAACTAGGGAAGAATTGTCTCCTTGCATAAAAATGTTCTTCTATTTCAAGGCATAAATGAGACTGAGAAAACTGTGAGTTCCTAACCGGATGAGTTCTTTATATTAATATATTTGTTTTAACCTCTTCAAAATGGGTGAAATCTCATCACTTTATGTAACCAGAGTGATTTGCCCACTTTAATAAGCAGCCAAAGGGAAGACTTGTTGATAACTGGGAAACATAGAGGGGCTCTTTGCTCCCAGTCCCAAGTTCCCCTGCCTGGAGCAGATTTCGCTATGAACTGTGGCTGATGGCCATATTGCTGCATGTGTTGTCTTCCCTGTTAACCCCCTTCATATAAAATAGATTCTATCAGCTGGTCTCACGCAGGTAATTAGCTAATGAAGGTTAGAAACTGAAAATCCACGTCAGAACGTAGAGGATTTCTATGCATCGACTTTTAAATGTCCAGCAGGACCTACCTGAAATGGAGCCGAACAAAAACTGGAAGAAAGGCTCGGTGATTTTTGAGTTTTGATAGGCTTTATGGTCATCCAGAGGCTGTACAGAGACAAAAGTCTTCCCATTTTCTTCAGTGAGAATAGGATTACAGATGCCAAAGGGCCACCCGTGCAACAGGGTGGGAAGATTAGGATTTTTGAGCTCTGGTTCCTATTTAAGTTCTTTGTCGCTCTTCTTCTTTTGAAGCCTGGCCCTCTGCAAACAACTGCTAGTAATCTGAAGTTGAAATCTTATGAGCTGAATTTCTCATGTGGCTGTGAAAGTATTAGCTGTCTTCTGTGATTCTCCAAAACACACAACATGAGACAGACTGTGAGTTTGTGTAGTCTGGGACTCTTTCCCCCATCCACCTTCATGGTTTGTAAAATCTCCCAAAGCATCTTGCCCGTTCCCTTCATCCTCCTTATAAATGACATGTTAAAAAGCTTCCTTAGAGAGTTTGACACGTGGCAACCTAAAAATACATAACCTCAGCCAAAACTTTGAATAAAAGAGATGTGACTTTGGAAAGATGGCGGACTACATTGTGTTCACTCGCATGTGCGTGGCTGTTGACGTATGTAAGTGTGCGTATGCATATTTTCTCTGTAGAGTTCACCAGTGTAAATATTACCAGTCCATACAGCAAATGATCAACAGATCAGAAGTGCCTGAAATCTGTTACAGAAGTCGACCCGTTAAAAACTGAACGGAGTTACAAAAAAAAAAAACTTGGTTTGGGTGCAGATCTTCCTGAGGCTAAAGCCTTCGGATTTCTATCTGGTGACCCTCGTAAGCACGCGTTACTTGTGACCGCTGCGTTGATCAAAATTAAAATGCTGCTCATTCAAAAAATAATAATTAAAATGCTGCTCATTCAAAATTAAAAGCGTGTTGGAAGATTTTGTAGGACCCAGGCTGAATACTTACTTAGCAGTTCGTGGTCCTGGAGCTGAGAGACTGAAGTAGCTAACAGTACGTTGTTTTTTTTTTTGAAGGGTGAGAATATGGAGGAGAAGGAAACTTCTTAAGATGCCTTAAAAGTAACTTTATGAAAACGACAAGTAAAATTTGTCATATTGGGGAAAGCTGCCTGACAGCTCTTTTATAGACTAGCAGAAGTCCTATATTTAAAACTAGACTAAAGGAAAGAAGGTGACCCTGAAAATTAAATAGGCTTAAAGAGAACGCTCCTGAAATCAAGTGGAAGGTCATCTATGGTAGTTACTTGTTACTTAAACCTTGACTTGAGTGCTGCCTGTCACATAACGGATTAAGAAGTCTAATCTTGGGCTCCTGCTCATGAATTATTTGGCGTAAGACTCTTCTATTGATTTCCGAGACTGAGTTTGTTTAGGGATTGTCATTCCTGAATTCACAACTGCCTGTTCAAGTAGGAAAAAAAAAATTCTTTTGTGCCAATGAAAGGATCTGCAGAGCCAGGCAGCTATAAAGTAGATTTATGAAGTGAATATATTAAAAAAAAAAAATAAAATTCCTTTTGTACTAATGGAAAAGTTAGTAGTATTGTGAAAATAGTTGTACTTGGTGATGTTTCTGCATTAAAAATGATAGTTTGAAGCAAATATTTGCATTTTGAAGGGGAGGAAGATGAGACTTTAAAAAGCCCATATACTTATCAAGATTATTTAATTGTGCCTTTTTTTCTCTCTCTCTCCCCCTCTCCACGATATTTACCCCCACCGCGTACACCATCCGCTTTTCCGACTTTCAATTTTCAAAGTGTGCTTTACGTTCAGCTTTTTGAGGGAATGTATATCGTGTAAACGTTAAGCGTATCCTCTGGGGCTGTGGCTTTTAAGTGTTTTTTCTTGCCGAAGTTCTGTTTTCCAAAGCGTCTTAAAGATGGTTCTTAGAATCTGTCTTGCGAACTGCCTGGTCTTTCAGGCTGGTTTGTTGTGGTTGACCGTGAAGCTCAGACAGATAAAATCAGAGCAGTAATTGTTATTTTGCCACAGCAGTGTTGAGTATGCTTCTTAGGTAGAGAACAGTGGGTTTTTTTGCACAAAGAGGGCTTGTGGCATTCCAGCGTCCAGACTGAAATGATTGTTTTCTTAGTGCAGGACCTAGACATTATATAAAACTTCTTTTCAGGAGCTGCTGAATATTAACGACAAGCGTTTTGCCTTGAGATGGTAAAGGATATGAGTAAGCTTACTTTATGTGGTTTTTTTCTGTTAAATAAGGAAAGACCAAAATCATGTTTAAAACAGTTTAAGGGATGACTGCTCTCCCCTATGTAAGTATGTGCCAAATCTGGTTAATGAAATGGAGTTTTGCTGAGAATTTGAAAAACGCACAAGCTAGGCAGTGAGAACAAGTGCCAGATTCATTTTATGCTTGAGGATTTTTGTTATTTTTCATGAAAAGAATGGCTGCCTTTTTCTCTTGCGCGTGCATCTTCCTGGCAAATTCACTGTTCTGGTGAAGCATGAAACTTGCCATTTTTATCATTCTCTGTTGCTTCCGGATAAGTTTCCTTTGGTGTGACCGTGGTCAAGAAGTTCACATGAACGTAAGACACAGCTTGTCAAACATATGTTCAGTGAGTGCTTGACTAATGTTTTTCCTGATGGAAAAGTTCTGGCTCCTTTTTTTAGAAACAATAAGAAAAATCTATGGGAACAGTTAGCCTTTTTATGACTGACTTTTGAAGACGTTACATGACTTGTTTCTTCATTTCAGCCTGTCCCTCTGGAATTATGAAGTCACTGAGTTCTGGCATCTATTTTCAGTACTGTCGAGAGCTGTGTATTAATCTTCACAGAGATAGTTTGGTGTTTTCTTTGTGTGCCTAACTGTAGAGTTGTCAGTCTTTAAAAAAAATTTTAATGCTCCAAAATCATAAAATGGTACGAACAATTGCTGTATCCAGGGAGTCCACAAAAAAGTTTTAGGCAAACTATGTACAGAACAAAACTTTTGGCCTTCAATCATTTTCTTTCACCTAGAATTACTCTGGTTTGCATAACTGAAGACAACACTGTTTTAAGGCAGTGGTGTTTCTATGTACAACAAGAAATCACGTAAGTTAATAAAGTGGTAATTTATGGCCTGGTGCAATCTCCACCTAGACATTTGTAGGCCGAGTTACACAATTCACATGCCCTGTTATATAGTTAATTTGATTACAACACCCTATTTGGTGTTTCAGCAATAGGAACTGTTGACAGAATGGCCGTGCCCAGTTTTATTTCAGAGCTTAAGTGTCGCATTTATCCAAGACCTCTTTTCGAGGATATATTTGTTACCCTCTTTAGGATTCGAGGTGCTTGAAGTTCTTCTCAAAAACCTAAATTCTCTGCGGTCAGCCAGGGAATTCAGAAACAGTAATGGGCATTCTGGTTTGGGGCAGAGTTGTCCTTCAGTAGAGGTAACTGTGGTTTAATAGCGGAAGAGTTCTATGGGTTCTTTCAGAATTCAGTTTTGTTTTAGCCTTTCTCTCTTCTTCACAGGTTTGACAGAATTTTGACTAGCACTATGCTAACGGTTGAAGTGGGAAGGTACGACACCGGAGTGGAAAGATAGAAGGTTCTAACTTAAATAAAAATGACTGCTAGTGAGGACTGTGTGGCTTGATAAAGTGTTTTCAACAAAAACACGTGGAACACCAGGCTCTGTTTTTTCTCCATTCTACCACTTCTTTGCAACCAAAATGTTTTACTGCTGTTCCTCGTATCAGAAACAGAGTTGGTTTTGCCTATCATAAAAGGAAGCAAACTTTATTTTGTTTTGCCAATCACTTTTTTTTTTGAAGAGTTCCTCTGCTTTTTCAGCCTTTAATCCGCATTGTAGCGTTGTGTCTATGTCACTCTTGACACATTTCAGAGCGCATTGGATGAATTTGTTTCGAGAAGCGGTTCTTTTATTTTCCTTTGTATCTCTTCAGAAGCGTAAGAGTGGGCAAAACGTGTCAGCAGAAGTAAGCTGAATGATCCCACAGACAAGCTTTTGTTGCTGCTAGAAGAAAAATACCATTCAATTCAATTGGCATTTGAATGGTGACGCTGTGTGTATGCGGTTATGAAATTGTCTTCCCCAGCCTGTGACAACTTCCACGGTGACTGAGTGGGGTAAATGTACTGTACTGGGATATTTATTAGTAGATAGTGATTTAGTTGGTGATTCTTTATATGTATATATATAATTAGGTGCTTTTTGTGTAGAAATGCTTAAGTTGGAGCAATAGGATGAGGGGTAATGGTTTTAAACTGAAATAGAGGACATTTAGATGAGATCTCGGGAAGAAATTCTTTGCTGTGAGGGTGGTGAGACACTGGAAGAGGTTGCCCAGAGAAGCTGTGGCTGCCCCATCCCTG
>JAOXJK010000001.1:79168271-79178545 GCA_025774025.1 Xenus cinereus
TCCAGTCAGCCAGTGCTTGATCCAGCAGATCGTATGCTCATCCAGGCCATGTGAAGCCAATTTTTTCATGAGAATTGCATGGGGGACAGTATCAAATGCTTTTTGAAAGTCCAGGTATACAATATCAACAGCCTTTTGTGCGTTTGGCCTGGTTCTGTCAAGCTGTCCGTGTCAGGTGCCATTGAATCCGTGTTCCCTGCTCTGTCTGGGTCCTCCTCACTATTACCAGTGTGCGAAGCCAACCGATTCCGGCAGCTCACAATGCAGTCCACAAAAACCACAGGAGCAAGGTTAGGAAGAGTTACGTTTCCCCTGAGTAAATTCACCGGGTGTATTGCTTACACGCTTGGGGGGAAAGTCTTACTGTTCCCACTGCTTCTGTTTATTATTAGAATAACTCCATTCTCTCCTTCTAACTTCTTCATATAGTTCTTTTCCAAACATATTTTTGTCCTCAGTGGTAATTCCAAACTATTTTTTGGGGTGTCGTTTACAGAAGTGGAGACTCATTCTGTTACAGTTGCGTTCAGTTCAGAGGAGAGCGGTTAAACAGTAATTGTCAATAAAGCAGATAAAAGCCTTTGGTAAAATTGGATAACAAGCATGAAGGGATTACTGTTCGTGACTTATAACAAAAGAAAGTATTGTTATCTGAAGCAGACCACAGAATGGACAGGCTAAATTGGACCTGATATGAAAGGAATAAATTAAATTTAGAGCAAAATACAATTTTTTTTTGGGACGTGCTCACAGTCAGATAGTTTTCAGAAATTGTTGCGCTTGAGATTTGAGTGCATCCCTGACGTATACATAAATTTAGCTCTTGGGAGAAAAGATTATCCATATGGCTGCATCCATAATCTGGGATTTTACTTTCTTTTATTTTGTTATGAGTGCTGGCTGCTGCAAAACTTGGAGGGGTCAGGTCGTATGAGCGCGTTACTGCATTTCCAAGGAAAAGGCAGACCCTAGATGAATTAATAGCTCTTTGCCTTGGGACAGAAATCATCCAGAGCTAAACCTGTAAATTATGGATGGCTTGGACACAAGGCTCAGGCTGTAGTGCTCAGTGCTGCCTCTCTTAACGAAGCTGTCTTCCCACCCCAAGCTTTTTCACCCTTAAGATTGCAATTGTGGCTCTTGGAAGAGTTTTAGAGTATAAATGCTTTGTCCTCTTCAAAAAAAAAAAGGATACTAAAGCTGTCCTGTTTCCGAATTTATTAGTGCTACGCAGTTGCTTGGTGGACTTTGGTTGATGGTGAAGGGGTTCAGTGTTCAGTCAGTTTAAGAAACTCCTAGCTGAAGTTGTAGTTAAGTAATAGTGGAGAGGAATAGTGTAATACCAAGAACTCAAACCTCTGCTCTTGGGTCTAACGGGGATATAGCGAGAACGGTGGGAGAGCACCAACGATTAAATGTACTTTGAGCAGCAAGAAATTTGTCAGAGAATTTGTATCCTTTCAGCCTTCCCGCTGGAACAACTCCTGTAGTAGAAGAAGGGGTGAAACCCCCCACGTTGTGTGTCAGTGGTCAGAAAGAACGGTGTTACTAACACCACAAATGTAGCAGGCACTCATCTTTTTTTGAACAAGCCGTAACTTGGTGGGGGTTTTTTGTTTGTTTTCCTCCTGTAAAAGCATTAAAGCATAGGGTAGGGAAGGAGTGGAGTAAAAGAGGCGCTTCTAAAACTTCTCTCCTCTCTTCTAACCCCTTCGAACACGGTTAGTGCCTGAGCTCCTTCTGTGCTCCTGGGTTCAACAAGCAGATTTCTGCCGCTGATTCAGATACGAAATCTCCCCACCTATGCGTGTTGGCTTTTCCCACGTCCAGGTTTTGTGTTCCCAACTCTTTATTTTCTCTGTGGTTTTTTTTTTTTTTTCCCCTGCAAATTTTTAACGGGTGAACTGTAGAGAGCAGAAGCACAGCAACAAATACGGTATCGGATTAAATCACGTGTTTAAAGTTGCCATTTTCTGTTCCCACATGGAAAATTAGGCAGTGTTTTATAGCTGGATAAGAGAGACTACCAGCTTTCTAATACAACACAGTTGTGTGCTAGAAAGATCTCTGATGACGTGAGTCTTTAAAGTACTGGACTGTAAAATCACAATATATTTAGATCTAGAAAAGGTGTCTATTTGTGTCTGAGGTTTTTTCTTATGTTTGTTTTGCATTTATTAACATACAATTTACTTTATATGTGGTTAGTGCTTTGTTTACCGGGACAGCTGATTTTGCATGTTAAATGCAAATAACGATTTCATCGTTAAAATGCTCCAAAATAGTTTTATGAGTTTTTCTGTAAGGAAAAGCTTTGAATCAGACAGATCTTGTGTTTTTGTGTTATGTTTGTGTGGTTTCTTACTGCTTTCTTACTGCAACCCTCTAGTGTTGCATTCTTCTGAACTGTGCCACGTAATGTTGACTTTGGCTAGCTTTTTTGGAATCGGAGGTAAACCCTGAGTAAAATGTATAATTTTGAAAACAGAAGCTAATAGGATTTGCCTAGGTGGGCTTGTTCAGTATCAGCACTATGCTTGGGACTTCTGCACGTATCTACATTTTTCTGCTGCTTGTCTTGTCACCGCCATCTCTTTTCACCCCCTTTGGATTGGCACAGCTCAAGAAGGTTCTCCAGGCTTCACAAAACCTGGGCCAGATGATACGGCCTCTGGGCTGAGAGGTGCTCATCTCTTCTGCCTGAGCTGGCGATAGCTAGCTTGCTTGAGAAGCTTGGAAGACCCTGTGTGAGATACAAGGGAAAAGAGAGACACGTATTCTTCAGAGAGGACCCGAAGCACATTTATAGGTGCAGAGGTAGGTAGCCAACCAGGAGGTGTAAGGAGAGGAGCTGTTGGTCCCTGCTCAACTATGCCTTCTGCATCCATGCAGGAGAGGTGGAAAAGTGGCAGCCCTGAGGTGCTAAATAAGATATGCAAGTTTCTAGAAGCTGTTCGTATGTGAAGTAGTTCCTCACGTTGTTGCTGAATAAATGTAGCTTTCCCTTTCCCAAAACGTTTCTCAGTACATCCTTGGATCATTTCTGTAGTACCTATTTCCCACTCCCTTTCCCAAGCACCAGCTGAGTTTCAAAATTTGCAGTTTTATCTAGCTAAATTGTTCAAAGAGTGATCCTTTTTTTTTTTTTTAAATTCTGTGTATCATCTTCCAGATGCTCTAGTGAAAACAGGGAAGAGCTACTTGTTTGTAAACAGACTGTGTTTTTTTAATGGCATTTAGTATAATGATTTTAAATTCTGTGAGCTGATGGCAAATGATCAGCACTTTGTCTTTTTTTTCTCTTTTTTTTTGCTTATGAAACAATTCAGAGTTGAGCTGAAAATTTTAAATTTACACTTTTGAGTGATTGGAAACATACTTAATTTCCACTCCCACCCTTAGTGCAATAGTTTGGTGGGCATTTTCTTTGTTCCTTGTTAGAAAGTGTCTTGTGAGCGAGACCTGTCCTTGGGGGAGGATTTAGGAGGTTTTTTTCCCCCCTTTCAATGCATCTCTCTGCCAGAAGTGATTTGTATGCGGTGCGGATGGTTAACATTGGCTCTTAACAGAAGAGCAGGTGAATGACCTGCAAGAGGCTTGTAGGGAGAAATCCTGATGACTTGGATTTAAAGCTGTTTTAATTGGGTTTTAATTTCAGAATGCCAGGTGCATAAATACTAAAAGTGTAGTTGCTGTAGAATGCATAGCCACTTTTTCCATAAAAATTGAATTTGAGTACTTGACATTGAACTGTTTAAACTGGGAATGGAAAAGTAAAAGTGGTCTTACTTCCTTTATTGCCAGTTCTAACCAAGAAAAAGATTGAGTGAAGTCTCAGGCATCTCAGTTATTTGACAATAATGTTTTCAATATAAAAATGAAGGGGTGTTTGTTTCATCCAAGTGTGAAGCCTTTGGCCAGTATTCAGTTTGCATTTAGCAGGCCTTTCTAAATTCTCCGTGAAAACATTCCTCCTTCTCAATAAAAGCCAAGCCCACCTGGGTTTGTATCTCCAGAATTTGGGCTCTAACCAAATCTCCAGTGTAATATAGCCCGTCTTGTTATGCATTAATTACACTATGTCCCTTTATTTCTACTCCTTTTACTCTCCATAGAGCAATCTGTCTTCTTTCTTTTTTTTTTTTTTTGGTTTATTTTGTAGTGAACATCATGCAGCTTTTGATGGGTTAAAAATAAGGCCTTATTTTTGGTAATTTTCTAGTATGAAAAGACTAATTGGTGCATGCTGCTTCCTTACGGGAGAGTAAGCGATTTAGTGAGTCTAGTGGATGATCAAAGTATAGAAGAAAAAAAACCCAACACAACAGTCAAGGCAAATGAAGCCATTTCAGAAAAGCTGAAATGAATGAATTGCTTGCCTGCGCGTTCCTTACGGAGGGCATCAGGTTGGTTTCCATATCAACAAACTGATAAAAAAAATCCCAAGGACAGGGACTGAACTAAAAACGTACTGAAGTCCTAAATGACATTACAAATTCATTTAATTAAATAAAACCAAACAAACACCAAGTTAAGGAATGATGGTTACGTATGAGTAAGTCTGATTTACATATGAAACAACAGGATGGAAACTATGAAAAACGACTTAGTAGAATGCCTGAAACGTGGTGTGAAAGGTAAGAGCCAGCTTGGTTTGGTGGAGCATTAAAGTTCATTAGGGTTCCTTGGAGGAGTCAGGAATCAAGAACATAAAAATGATGCGGTTGGATCTGCGTGCTGAGAGGGCTGAATAGCAAAGAGATGTTTTACTGATCACAGACTTACTTGGAATGATTTTTTAAAAAAATCTCACTGAGGGAAAATTGCAGAAGGATCTCATGGTGCTGAACGTGCTGTTCCCTGGTTTCAGTTGATGGAAGAGAGAGCATCTCCCTTGTGGTTCTCCCAGTTAATTTAATCCTTTTTCTCCTCGTGTTCCTGGCAGTGCTGTCCTGCCTGCTCCTTTTTTAGCACAGGTACCCACTTGATAGTATCATGAGCCCAGAACCCCAAATGGCAGATTTCTCCCTCGTGCACCGGGTGACGAGATTGGGATGTATGACCGTGCTCTCCTGCCCTGGAGAAGTGGCTGTGTTCCTAGGGTTTCGGTTTAAGATAGGGAAAATCTTTCTCTGCTTCCTGTATTCAGGATGTATAGGGAGATAAGGAGAAGAATTCTCCCAGTTTTTATTGAAAGATAAGAAATTTGATTATGACTCTACTGAAAAGATTGTTGGGTGTCAAAGCAGGGAGTGAAAAATTCGTGGTAGCAGCTGACTTGTCTAGTTTCAGCCCAAGGCTCTTTGAAATTACTGAATTCTAAATTGTCATTTACAAACTAAATATTTACTGTGCAAATGTTTATATTTTTAGTGCAAGTCCCTGTAAAGAAACATGTTATTTTTCATTGTACAAAAATCTTAAATTTTATCTGGGAAAGATGCTGAACAGCGATCCCACCGTTTTCTCACTGCTCTCCACCACTTCTAGTTCTAATGTACCTAAATAGTCTTTTATCCTTGCTTTCAGCACTTTTTTGCAGTTCGCAGGTCTGTAGGTCTTCACCTTTTGATAGGACCTCAAAGAGCTGTTTGAAATGGGTGGATCTGCTCCAGGGCAATGCTGAGCCCCTACAGCTCCAGGCATTGCCGGGGCAGACCTCCCCGAGATTCCTCAGCCCTGAAGAGCTACCCGGTGGCCACACGCCGTCCTGGCTCACCTTCTTCCCTGGGCCTCTGGAGAGACTGTGGCGCAGTTGTTTGGGGTTAGTTTTGTTAGTATATTTGGGTTTTTTGAAAATCTATCAGAACTGCCAGCTGGTTCGGTTTTCTTGTTGAAGAACCGAGGTAGGTTGGAAGGCAAGAATTTTCCTTTTGTTAATGTGTCTGTCTTCTGTTACGTTAGCTTATGTTACAGTTTTCTGTTGGTTTACCTGTCACTAAAAGGCTGCTGAAACTTCTCAGGGTCCCTACAGGGTCTCAGGCCTCCCCGGCATCGGGAGGGATTCCTTTGCGAAGGGCTGGCTGGCCGAGGCCTTCCAAGGCACATCTGCATCTTGCTTCCATCTTGCAGTCAGCTAGGGTCTAGGGATGGTGTTAAATAGGTAACGGAGAGGGGAAATTGTTCCTTTCTGTATTTATTTGGCTTAAACTGGGAAAATTGTTGTTGAAATATTGTTTTTAAATGATGCTAGGTTCTGACAAGCTTTATATTTCCTGCTTGCTCTAGGAAAAGCCAGAAAATGGGTTCCGTTTTGTAACTGTGGAAGGCATGTTATTAGATCTTTTGTGTCTGGAGATAGGAAAGGTTAATTTACAAGTTCAAGGAGCGAGAGATCTTTCCACCTGCTCAAACAATTCAAATTCCGCCTTTGGGAGCATTCAGCAAAACCAGCTGCTTCTTGGTTTTTAATGAACCTCTTTTTTACCTTGAGAGCTGTGACCGAAAGGACAACTGTATGCATCTGACTTCGCAGTGCAACTTTGACGGTTAAGTCAAATCTGCCTTCCCACGGACTCTCAGAAATGTCTGGGTGAAAATGAAAAACAATCTCTCCTCTGTGTTTTTCTTGTCAGGTTGCCCGGCATATTCTTTAAACTAGAATGCCTGAAAACAGACGGTGCGATAGCTGAAAGGTACTTTTGTGTACTGAATTGTTTCTTTCTCTTTAGGAAATGAGAATATCATGTAAGTTTGTGCTTCCGTGTTGATTTCTTAGGAATGACTTTCGGGGTTTTTTGCTTAAGGTATTATTTTCAGGGCTTGTGAACTACATCTCCAAAATCTCGTTCTAGTTTTATACTGTGTTGTTGACACTGAGCTAGAAACAAAGCATCAGCTTCCGATCACTTCATCACAGGTTTTCTTCTTTCCAAAACTGGAAACATTTTGAGCACATCTAGGTTCTTCAGTCGTTTGCTAGGCACACTGATGCTTTTGAGGAGAGTCAAATGATAAAAGAGACTTGGTTTTCAGTGAAAGATTATCTTGTATTGACTTTGTTCGGTGCATGTAGCAATGCTTCAGACGGGTGGTTCTGAGCCAGCTGTGCCTTGCTTAAATCAGAAACTGCAGCTTTGTTGGGAGCAAGGAAATTCAAAGTTTTAGGATGTTAATAGCTTACTACTTATTTCACACCCATTCCCCACGTAGCTGCTCTTGGTGTGTGCAAGATAACGTTGTAGGGACAACTAATGCACACAAAAAATGGTCTTGAGTGCATTGAGTGTTAACATAATAAATTATTGTAGAGCAACTGTGAAAATGATATTCAACTAATGTCCACACTTACTTATTCACAAAGACAAGCTATTGTAAAAGAGTACAGTTCTCAGCTAGCTAAGAACATCTTTTCTCTCATGTTTATCTTGATTGTATTCCAAAGGGATGTTTCTTCCTCTCTTTTATGACGTATTCTCTCCATACTTAATTTGCTATGTGTATTTTTTGCTTCTCTTGGAGGTCTGAAAATATTTACTGAATTTTGCAATCGGTTGAGGAACTTCGTACTAAAACCTCCCTGTTTAATCTTTAGGTGCTTTTAGTCACCTTATCTGAAAATCCATTTTCTGTTTCGTTTGATACTTATTATGTCCTTCTAGATTGCAGTTTCCATCCTTCTGTCAGCGTGCCTCAAGAAGTTTCTGCTACGGATACCTGAAGGGTCACTTGATTCCAGTGTCTGTTCTTAAAACTCCTGAAGGGCGGCGAACATTTCTTCTTCTTAACTCAAGAGGGATTTTTGATAGCCAAACACATATTTATTGTGTGTTATTTTCCCGAACGACTCCGGCACCTGTCATTTAACTTCTTATTTCTTCATTAGATGAGTGCCGGAGCGGGAACAGGCTGCATTTCACGAGGACCACTGCAGAGCTGATGAGCTCCACAGGGGTTGCTGCACTTCTGAAACCTTTGTAGGCTGTGAAGTTTGGCGGCTGTTTGGGTTCCTGTAGAGCTCAGAGGTTCTTAGGGGCCGAAAGGAGCATAATTGCAAAGTTGGACTATTCACCGTGAAGGGCCTCGCCAAATAATTGGCTGTCCCAATTAAGCAGCTGCTCTTCCCACTGAATAACGTTCAGGAAGGTAAACGTTTGCCTGCCCTGTAAGGTGTCCCAATTAACTGCCTTAAAATCAGCTAAGTGGCGCGTGGGGGATCTCCGTTCGATGAGCGAAACAGTTGCGTGCACCTCGATGGGGGCTGGTGGTTTTAATGGTGCTCCCAGCAGGAGCCCAGTTTCGTGCGGGATAGCGGGGCTGAAAGGATCTGCATCCGTTTCGGGGAGCGCTGCGGATCAGAAAGTTGCAAAGCTGATGGGTGCTGGCGATGAATTTCACCCCCTCTGCGCATACTGTCGGAAATCACTGCTAAATTATAGCATTTAATCTCGGCATTTGTACTCTGCAAGCTTTTTTTTCTGTGTATGTGGGATATTCTGCCATCGGTGTGCCCAGACTTTATGCGCTTTCTAGAAAAGAAGCTCTGTTATTTATTTTATTTCTTCCTAAATGGAACCAAGAAACACTGTTTCCTCTTTTTTTTTTTTTCTTTTTTCCTCTCCTGTGGCAAAATCTTTTAATCTGGGGCAAATCAAAACTGTGGAGGTAAAGCTGTGCAATGCATAGTGATTTCTCATGCCTTTTAAGAGGAAGATTTATTGCCTTGGTTCACCTTACCTATCTGAGAGGCAAAAATTTAAAAATACTTACTCTAAAGATGCATAGAAAAAAGTTTGTAGGGAAAAATCATCAAAGCTCTTCCTCTATGTATTCATAATTTTTATAGATGGTAAAACTTATAAGATAAACCAACTTTCTGAGCCGTGGTCAAACAAAATACCAGCTAAGTACTGATATCTAAGAACCTTCTTCTTTACATATATATTTCAAATACTTGGTGTGCCTTAATTCTGTAAAGGGGGAAGGTGCCGTATCATTTCCTGACACGAGTAGCTAATATTAAGATTACAAGCGTAGATAAATAGAAATACATTTTGACGTTCTGTTAGATTTTTATAAGAGCTTAAAGCCATTTCCAAAATCTGCTAGTAAAGTCTGACAAGCATGGCATTTAACCGTGGAGAAAATACAACAGGTGAAAAAGGGTGAAGCAGTTCAAAATATTAAGGTTATTTGATTAAAACCAAAGTTTTTACAAATACAGTGGTTAATTCTTTAAATAGGAAAAAGAAGGCTGGATGAACAGGATCAGTTTTAATCAGCTGTGGTATTATTTCTTGCCAGGTTGAAAAGAGATTTGGCTCTGTATGGGTCGATTTGATCCTAAATAAAGGGTCTTCCTGCCAAGTCTGTTAGGTAAGAAATTATGCCATGGACGTTTGAAAATCCCTAGGCATAGGGTACCTTTATTCAGATTTGCATTCAGATTTTGAAATTTGATTGTGTTGCTGTGCTACAGCTTGCCCGTGCTAGTTTTAAACTCCTTGCGGAGGTGCGTTTGGATGAAGTAGCTGGTGTGTGAAGCTGCCTGGAATAACGGTACTATCAACCAAAGTTAAAAAGCATGAGAAAGCATTCCTGTTCCTGGACCCAAGCAGGCTTGCTGAAGTTACAGCTTGTCTATTTATTGCCCTCTGGATCTTAAGGATTTGGGATTGCCCTGTGCCTGTACCGCTGTACGGTAAACATGCTGTATGCACATAGGTTGTTTTTTGTTTTTTTCCTTAAAATTCAAAGGGTAGTATAGATCTTAATTTTAAATTTTTATTTTCTGCTCTTCTGGGCTAGAATTAAAATCGTGATTCCTGGATTTAAATTTTATTGCAAGGTATAACTAGGTGAGAAGAGAAGCAAATGGAACAGTAGTCTTCTGGTGATGCCATAATCTAGCACAAGACATTACTTTTAATATTTTGCTCTATCCTGTGGGTTTTGGTGGTGGCTGTTCTTTTATGAAAAAAAAAAAACAACCAACAAACCTAAACACATTTGAAGAGGATGGAGAGGATGGAGAATGACCCTTACCTTGTCTGTATGACTGACTTACCATCATTCAATAAGGATGTATGTCGTAGCATCTTCCTTTCTGGGTGGTCTCCGTATAGATGACTTATCGACCATTGTATAATGAAACAAGAATCTTTAAGCCTTCCAGAAAGGAGGAATCAGCACACGTATGTGAGTTTGTCATTACCTGGAAGAGAGATCTGAGATCTCTGTAGAAAAATCTGTAGAGAGATCATAGAATCATAGAATGGTTTGGGTTGGAAGGGACCTTAAAGATCATCGAGTTCCAACCCCCCTGCCCTGGGCAG
>JAOXJK010000001.1:79187143-79198629 GCA_025774025.1 Xenus cinereus
GGCAGCCTATTCCAATGCCCGACCACTCTTTCTGTGAAAAATTCTTTCCTAATGTTCAGTCTAAACCTACCCTGTTGCAGCTTGAAGCCATTCCCTCTCGTTCTGTCATTAATTACCTGTGAGGAGAGACCAGCACCAACCTCTCTACAGCGTCCTTTCAAGTAGTTGTAGAGAGTGATGAGGTCTCTCCCTCTCTCGGAGGCCTTTCATCTCCACTGCCTCTCACGGTGGTGTTTGCCTGAAAAATGACCGACACAATAATTTCTCAACCATGGTTTTACTTCTGACTGACTTTGTCAGAATGGCGTTGAAGGTGGGATTTGAAACGTCGTTGCTAGACCTGTCTAGACCTGCTATGTGTAACATAGACTTTTTGGAAACACATGGCAATCTTGGCTTAAAAAAGTGGCGGAAGAGCAAATATTTTAGTTTTAAAAGACAGTATTATATCCCACACATTATGTTTCCTGTTTACTTTCTCAGGTAATTAACAGCCAGACTTGTATGCTGATAGGAATATTTGAACAAGCATTCATGGTAAAAATCCAGCATCGTTTTCCAGGTTTGCTTTGCCAGATGTTTTCAGCTATAAGCCTCTGAAGGAACCAGAGCTACCTGCCCTCCTTGTGGCGTCCTCAGTGTGGTGTTACACAATTGTCTGTCGGTCTTTCATCCTCCTTCATCTTGACGGTGTGCGGGATTCATGCTGTGAGCGCTTCGGCTACTTGCTAATATTTCCAGTTGTCACAAGTCGAAGATGTCTAATTCTTGCAATTCCCTGAACGCTCAGGCATTAAGTAATCTGTAGATGGAGGGAAACATTTTGTGTAAAAACATTGTAATTTGCTTCGTGCAAGCCGTTGTCTGTTACATGCTTTCTTTAACACGATGATCACTAAAAGCAAGGTTCGCAAGACAGGTCTTTACATTTTTAATCCTTCGTGAAGGAAGATGTGATGGTAATTGTAGCGTAACAACTTTCTGGTTTGTTTTTCTTATACCAAGGAGGAAAAAAAACCCCAAATAACACATATCTGATAAGAGTATAGCCCCCAGGTATTTTTAACTGCAAATGGATCTGGTATAGTGTAAGAAGGAAAATAATTAAAAATTCAGTAAATGCAGATAAGAGCATCCTGTAAAGACTCCTTCAACGACGTGTAGACTAATCAGAAAGCTTTTACTCTAGATGGTATGAATTTCAAGCTTTTAATATTGTATTGTCATTGGATGCCAACATGGTAAATTTTGGCAGTGTATATGAAGTCGCCTACTAAGGCCATAATATCACGCTTCACGCAGCTGTGCTTGTAATGGCTAGAACTCAGAAGTATAACAATAAGCAATAAGTTTCTGCTGCTTATGTTTGTTGATAACTACAATGTCAGTATTGCTTTGGCCACGTCGGAATAGGGTTTTTCTCATGATTAGGAACGAAAAGAGCAAGGAGAGATCCCAAGAAAGGTGCAAGTCTTGTCACGTGGAAATATTTCCTGGGAAAGAAATGTTAGCTATCATTTGTCCTTACTAGAAATTGAATGTCCAACACATACCCAGATGCTAGCAAGGATGTGTATCCCTCCTGAATGAAGCTGGTATAAGAACATGCAGCAGAAAAGGGTAGTGTATGCTTTTTCTGAACAAACATTTCAAACCCTTCACCTGCTCCTTTTAGTATCATTGCCGTGTGATACTGAGAATGAGCTTCAAATGAAAACTTAAATGTCCACTCCATTTTATGCTTCTGTCCCATTTTCTTGCTGCTTAAAACTCCAATTTTCTTAGCCACTGATTGTGGAGATTGCATAATGTATCTTATTAATGAATTTCTTCCTTTTGCAGGCAGAATCAGTCTGTTCCAAATTATTTAGCAAGTAAGGTGGACATATACCTACACTAGAAACATTTGATCCTTCTTTGTTTCCCCAGATCAATGATCTGTGATAGCCTAAAAGGCAGGTATTTGCATTCATGCTTCAAGTTAGGGAAACACAGATCCCTGGGTAATAAATGCAGTGGTTAATGTGTGTATACTTGCATAAGTTCACTTACATTTTCGGTGTAGTTGTGTCCCTGAACCTTACTGTTGGAGAATTGGATTATCTTTGTGAAATTAAGGCATCTCAGGTCGGTGGAAGCGATCAAGCGAACATCGGGCGTTTCTGTGCTTTCTGAACAAGCCATTTGGGCTGGTGGTTGCTCCTCCCTGTCTCAGGCTATGGATGTACATCCTACTACAGAACTTGTCCCGCTGGTGGAAAAGGTCACTGCCATGAGCTTGCCCATAGCTGCCGAGCGTGGTCTCTCATCCAGATGCTGCTGTACCCTCAGGCTGGATAACTGAATTGCCCATACGCACAGTGTCTCACTGACAGGTTGATTTAATCCTTCATTTTCATCATATGTCTTTACTTGCCCTTCTTATTTTGAGCGAGTGGTGTTTAGAGGTAGGAGAGAGGGCTTTAATACAGTTTTATATTCACTCTCTCGCATTGACAATATAGCATTAAAACGAATTACCTTCATTTTTTCCCCAGCCTTATTGAAACGGGATTGCAAAGACCGATACAACACGAGATAATTTATTTTTTCCCGCCGTCTGATTGCGTAGGAGGTGGTGATAGGTAGAGGATCCTCCAGAGGGACGTGGAGAAATGGATTGAAACATAAACGTGAAAGCTCTTGCACCCTGCTCAGGAGATGGAATGCAGGCAGGCTCAGAGGTCACCTGCAAGGAGTTTTGCTACTGTGAAGCTGGAATGTTAATGGTTTAGAGATGTACGGGCCAGGATGTCTAAAGTACCCCAGGTTTTCTGCAGGTGTTCTGATCAGTTTTTGAAATTAGAGAACTGCAATGCAGTCAGAATAGAAGGTGCTTGTTTCCTTTTGTGGGGAAATGCTATTATGCTTGAATATAAAACATTATCTGTTAAAATTCTAGGGAAAAACCCACGTAATTCTGATGATATTTTAAATTCATATTATCTTGATTTTTGGCGTCTTTCTTTTGGTGTGAAGAATTCATAAATTTCATAGCTATAATCTAGCTTTGGACTTGAATGCTAGTATTAGTTGAAAAAGAAATAAAGGCAGACTGACGAAATCCTGGTTGTAATAAAGGCTACGAATTTAAAGTTGATCTTTGTTGGTCATTTTACTGTTAATTTTTACGTCGAGTTAGTTTAGTCTTTGTCTGAAATGCGTATAATCCTGAAGCAGGAGCTTTTTTGCCATTGTCGGTGTACAAATGGCTAGATTGTCTATGAATTTTCATGTATGTATTCCGTTTCAGAGCTCAGTAGCCCCTTTTGTAACGCCTGCTTTCACTTGTTTATTATTTGGTTCCTTTTGCTTTATCTTCACAAAGTATTTCACAGGCCTCTTTAACAGAATAAGAATAGAACAAAGGTAAACGTATTTAAATTGGATCTGTGTTTTTTTTCAGGCAGTAGAAAACTCTTTAGTATAACAAATTTTTACCGTAATTGCACCTCTGATTACCATGATGATACTATAAATAGCTGTATTTAGGAAATCACGATACACAACGCAGATGGAATTTAATTTCTGTGGAAACCGCTTGTTTTCTCTCTCTTTTTCTCTTCTCACCTTCCTTCTCCGCTCTCTCCTTCTGCATTTCCTTCCCAGCCAACTAAACGGAGTAGAGATGGTGATGCTTTAATTAAATCAATTGCCATCAAGATGTTTAAGGCAAATTTGTGTGGTTATTTGCCTGGCACAGGGAAGATTAATAAAGTCAGTGTGCTCGTAGTGCCGTCTAATATGTAGACAATTTGCATCTTGCTGAAGCCCTAGAGATGTCTGCTGAACGAATAACATTACTCCTTATTCTCACTTTCTCCTCGTCTCTGGTGTCTCTCTTTAACGAGACTAATGATACGAGTAGAGCAGTTTGAAGGAACTGAAGAGCTTAGTGAAGGATAATGGGATGTAGCGCTTTCCGCTGTCGTTATCGCTTGTTCCAATCAAGCCTGGGCTGATAACGTAGAAGCAGAAGGTAGTTGCCACCAAAGAGCTGTCAGGTCACGTCAGTCCAATTACACCTGCATCACTGTACCTGGTACCAGCGTTGGTGGCTTTATTAGTGAGACCAGAACCATGGAAGGACATTTCTTGTCCCCTCTCCCCTTTTCCTCTTTTTTAGCACCTTGGCTCTCCAGCCCTCCCTCCCCACCATTAGGCTGCGGAGGCTCGTTTAGTGCAACTTGGCCACTGCTTCGGTGCTGTCACGTTTCAAAGACCGCACCGTCAGCTGCGTGGAGTATGTTCAGAGGGGGAAAAAAAAGCCTTTTTGCTGATTAGAAGTGAGCTATCACCTCATAACGCTTGCTGGAAACGGGATACGGAGCACTTGTTACTGGTAATGCCCATCTTCATGAGATGCAAGAACAACACGCTGTTGTATTTGGGCCCAAAGCCATTTTCATGTGACGGTGACCTTATATCTGCTGAGAAAAATGATACAAGTTTAAGAGTAATCGCTTCAAGGCTGTGGCTGGTGGTGCAGTCAAATGAAGTGCTCCTGAACCTCTCCAGATAAGGGCTGGTTTAAATAAGGACCACAGTTCACACATTGTCATATGAATAGATGGTTGCGCGAAAGTTGGGCGCATCGAAGAGTGTCTGTTGTACTCAAAGATTTATTCCCACCAGAAACGGTGGGTACTAATGGCGTGTAAAAATCCTTGGGGTTTTATTATTTATTTTTTTTTCCTCTTAAAAGTGAATTGCAAGATAGCCAGAATGCTTCAGAAAAAAATGTGGCTCCCCATGTGCATGGGAATGCTGTCTTTGGCGCAGGTTCGGTTATAGTGAGAGCTTTGAACTTTTATTGTGTCTGGCCCATATGACAAACGTCATAAATTTGTCATAAAGACTTAGATAGTCTCCCAACCTGCTACAAACTAAAATTATTCAAATCTGAAGGCATTTAGGGTTTGGGGGTGGGGTTGGTAAAAATGTTCACGGAATTAGAATGCCTTTATTCTTGGTACGGGAGCGTGTTGTGTCATTCTGGCTTCGCTGTTTGGCTGGTAGGTTTCAGCTGTAAATTATATTACAGTAGTCTCTTGTAAGATGCTTAGTTGGTGCATTTAATTAGAAGCAAATATATACCTGACTCCAGACAGAGATAAGAAAGAAAAGATAATATGTCCTACTTTCGAGTGCAAAATATCAAGAAATAGAAAATTTTGTTTGGTGTAGAATTGGAACACTAGACTGACAAGTAAAGGAATGCATCTGTTTTTCTCGGGAGTAGGAAAAAAATAGAAGCTTTAAAGATAATGCATCTTTCTCCAGAAGCTAAGGTGAAAAAGTGGTAATGACTGCAGTCTCTTTGTATTCAGAATCATTGGCAGAAGAGCCCTTCAAGTTTCTTTCTTTAAGATACTCTTCTGTTATATTTTAAAAGAAAATATGTGGTAAATTAGAGTATTTTTGTCCTCTACTAAACCACTTCAGTTACCAACTTCCTTGCAAAAGTGGTGCGTGCAGTGTTGGGGGTGTTTTCTCAGTAAATATACAGCTAACGACTCTCTTCCCTGCAAGAAGAGAATTAGGAGACTGGTGTTGGCAGCGTCCCCTGTGTAGAAGGAGAAGCAGAGCTGTGTGTCAGTCCCTTACGCTTCCAGCCCGGGAGAGGGATCCCCACTTTCAGTGGGAGCTTCAGTATGTGGGAATGCGTGTGCACCCACACGTTTAAGAAGAAAGGAGGTGGGAAAAAGCACTTTTGTCAATAATACTTCTATGGCCCTGCTTTGAGCAGGGTGTTGGTCAAGATGACCTCCAGGGTCCTTTCCGTACTAAGTGTTTCGATGATTCTGAAGAAAATAACTGTAAGAAATGAGGTGCTTAATTCCAGTTCTGAGGAACCTGGGTACAGATAATTAGTTTCTACATCACAAGAACCTGGAAAAACTGTCTTCAGTAATGTTTGTGCTGCATTTTTGTGATGGCTAATGAGCATGTGTTTGTGTATATATACATAAAATATATGGGTATACTCTTTAATTTTGTTTATGAACCTGGAGACAGGCAGTGACCCACTTTGCTCAGAAATGATACCATTACCATGGCAGAAGATCAGTAGAGCTCTCTTTAATGGCACTGCATATAATAAAAACAATAGCTTAATAATTATCATAATAATGAATCACAAGAAGTAACTTAAGGATTTCCTTATAGTGAAGCTATTTGCCATTAGAGTATTTTTCTGATGGTTCAAAAGAGCGAAACTGGCAGAGATGGATGGACTGTTAGTTGACCAAATGCTGTCTCAGTTTGAAATCTGCTGAGGCTGAAAATGATGGACGTCGTGTATCAGCAGGTAGCAGGAACGCTCGCGTAAAATCGGCTGGCGTTCTTCTCACTGGCGCGTGGTGGCAGAGAGCCTCACGGATACAGAGTGTTAAAGGGGTGCTAGAAATGGCCACAGACCTGAGCAACCATTTCAGTTGGCATCTCTGGGCCATCTCAGCATCCGTAGGCAGCCTGGAAATACGGGGGAACACCACAGGAGTCCTGTCGTCCCCCAAAGTAGGTGCATTATATTTGTTCTCCGTAACTAAACGGAAAGTTCCGATCAACCATACTTACATCGTAAAACTTCTTTTCACGAAAGCTACGTTGAAGCGAAACCGTAGCAGGAATTGTGTTTAAGCTTACAATTTTTCTCCCCTGTATTCTATTAGGCAAGCAGTGGTTAAAGGCTCCCTTCCACATCCTTTTGCTTTGACGCTCTTTGGGGACACGTTGTACTGGACTGACTGGAACACGCATTCCATCTTGGCCTGCAGCAAGTACTCCGGGGAGGACCTGCGTGAAATACATTCCAACATCTTCTCTCCCATGGATATCCATGCTTTCAGCCAAAAGAGGCAGCCAAATGGTAAGCTGTCTTGCTTGCTTTTTTTAACTGCAAGTTGGAACGGATTTGCAGAAATCTTAATTAGTCTTTCTGTATGGCGGTGGGTGGCTTCACTCGTGTCATGATGCAGTTTTTTCCAATGAAGAGATTGGGAAAGGACCCAAAGAGAAATCAAATATTCTCTACATTGTTGGGTTTTTTTTAAGTGCAAAAAAACATCTTTTGCTTTTTTTCTGCCTGCCACATCTATCCTGTTGTCGTATTCTTTTTTCTGTTTGATGTGCCATAACTTTAGGCAACACATTATTCTTATTTTTTCCAAGCAGTAGTTCCTGAATGGAAAGCAGTGTTAATTTGGCAGATGATATTAAGCAAGACTAGCTCTGTGTAATAACCAGTGTCTTAACCATTGTGTTAATTTACTGTGTTTGCATTTTGTCTTTATATATATTACCTACTACACGTTCAGCACCAACATGCTGAATAGTTTGTTAAAATGAGAAGAGCAGAGCTGAAACAAGGCTCTTGTATAGAGCTAAGTGCTACTTCCCCAAGAAAGGAAACGTTCGACATCCGTGCATTTTGGTACCATAAATACCCCACTACTCAACACTTGGAATTAATTTTTCCTTGTTCTGTGTTTATCATTTCCTTCTTTAATCTGTGTTGCTGCCACCGATTCTACCACTCAAACGCCGTATGTGTCTTAACACATGAGATGAGGTCATTCGTTATCAGAAGCATTAATCTGTGTGATTTATGTTTAACAGCTACAAACCCATGTGGAATTAATAATGGTGGCTGCTCCCACTTGTGTTTGATGTCTCCTACCAAGCCCTCTTATCAGTGTGCATGTCCCACTGGTGTGAAACTTCTTGAGAATGGAAAGACCTGCAAAGATGGTAGGCTTTGTTTTTAAAAATCCTTTTAGGTTAAGCACAAAGTGGGTTTGGGAGGGGAAGGGGTTCTTTCAGCTTCACTATATAACGCACGTAAGGGTGGCAAATTGTGAAATGGTGCATGCTTTTGCAGTACAGATAAAAATGATTGGAAAATGCCTTCTACTT
Organism: Xenus cinereus; assembly: GCA_025774025.1. Taxonomy (NCBI): domain Eukaryota; kingdom Metazoa; phylum Chordata; class Aves; order Charadriiformes; family Scolopacidae; genus Xenus; species Xenus cinereus. The sequence goes on from JAOXJK010000001.1 coordinate 79,195,100, forward strand.
TTCAAAAAAGAGTGAGTCTCGTGGTTGGTGAGCAGGTTGCTTCCAGTTAGAAAAATCAGATTGCAATTCTGTCTGTCACTAATTCCCTGCAAGTTTTTGGGGGGCTCTGTTGTTCTCTTTTCTTAGAAAAAATGTTACCTACCTCCTCTGTTGTCGCTGAAATGGTTCTAACCTTGTTGTTCATTAATTAGCATTTGGCTAATAGGTTTGTACAATAAACACAATTCTTTTTATTTATTTTTTTTTTTAAAGATCTGATGTCTGTTTATTACACACACCTGGAATCTCCTTCAGTCCACGTGCATAAAGTTAGGTGTCTACATCTGTATAGAGGAACTGCAAAAAGCATGGCATGTTTTCAGAGGTGGTGAAAGTGTTTCAAGACGTGATCGAGGCAGGGCTGCAAGCACTCACCCAAAACTGCTTTTAGGCTAATATATATGATTTTTAATTGTTGCAGTTTGTAAGGATAGGTCTTGTGACGTTGCGCTGTGGTTGCTGTAGTACTTGAGCAGTATCAAAATAAACACTGGGAGATAATTAGCTTGCTCATAACCAAGCATCTTTTATATAGATCATCTCTCTGTGACAAAGGTAAATGGAGGAAGAAACAGAAACAGCAGAAGTTACTGTAAATAGGCTAAATAAAATGTATACAGAAAGAATTTTTGTTAAATTGTCGTTTTATATTTTAAAATTTTTTCTAGGCTTGTCAGCTACTGTTAAGTATTTTCTTTAATTTCATGCTATTTCATGCTCTCTGCCGATTATTTTTCTGTGGCTATTTGTGTCTGTGTGAACCTTGTTAAAATAAATTGCTGCTTTTATGTGAAAAATGCAAAAGCAGCTCCCAATTTAGCCTTGCAGGATTGTTTGTAAGAATTTACCGATACGTGCACAAGATGGTTTTCTTCCATTTCTGACAGCACAAGGAACGAGCTTTAATAACAGTGTTACGAGTTGGTCATATTTGGTCAGAATCACAGAATCATTTAGGTTGGAAGAGACCCTTGGGATCATCGAGTCCAACCATATGTGACACAAATTCATGTGCTTTTTTTAAAAATCCTTGGTAAGCACAGCTAAACTCCTTTGTGGCAGCAGATAGCTAAAGCAGTTGTTACCCAATACGGGCACGTTTCCAAAAGCAGAGCTGCACAAAAAGTCCACGTTGGGGACGGCGAGTGGTGAAGGTTTGGTCACTCGCCGAGCAGAGGTAGAAAGGTAAGGCAGCAGAGGCTGAAGGACTTAAGGCCAACAGTTGGAACAAGCCCTGGAGAGACCAAGAGTGATAAATTACTTCCCTTTGACTTACTGTTGTGAGGAAAAGGGTCAGGGACTTAGGGCAAGAGGGGCCTGTATCTTTTTGCTCTCCTGCTCAGGTTCAGCCCTATGTCCTCATGAAGGCAACCTACCACCCAGGTTAACTTGCCCTGTGCCGAAGTGCTGAATGGCACCTTTCTAGCCTATCGATGTAAATTACCAAAGGCAAGTAGAGGAATGGTATTTTAAAAAATCCAAAACCTTATTGCAAGGACTTTAACTTCTCATGCAGAGATACTCAAAATCATCGGGTCGCTTTTTCAGGTGTTCCTTATATCTCAAAATTTGGAACTGTTGGTCTTTTCTCCCACTCCCTGAACACTAGAAGCGAAATTGTATGTTCCCAGTCAGCCATGAAATATGTTTGGCTCACAAAATATAGTTCCCATTTTATCAGAAATTTTAACCAAGTCACTACAGCATGTTGTTCATCTCTATGCAAAAAAAACTTTATACAAGAACATTTATCTTATGCGTGTCAATGTAACGTTGCGTTTTTAACCACCGTTCCCTTATTGTGTCTTTCCAAAACCCTCCACCGGTCCCTTTTCAAGAAGAAAAACGCGTGGTGAGGAGGGGAGAAAATTGAGTCTGTGTTTGTTTGGCTCGGCGAGTGTTGCGTACCGCTGCTTCTGGGACTTAAAAACAAGCTAGGTGTGACTCAACCCGGGTGAAACAACCTACTCAAACTACGCGTCAAATCCACTGGCCTCACTTAACTTCGCTGATCCTGTGCAGAGCTAACTTCTGGGAGGAGCATGAGGGAGCTTCAGGTGCAGCATTTCGAGCTAGAGCTTGCCCCAAAATAATGAAATCTTTTTGACCGGCTTCTCGCTCCTCTCACTGTAGAGAGGTGCAGGCGGTAGGCTTAGGGCTTCTGCGAGTGACCTACAACTTTCCAGAGCTCTTCGAGGCAGAGATCCACTGGAATTTCTTCTCATGGTGAGGAAGGCAGCAATTAGTGGTTCGGGGAAGGGAGGAGAGCATGGCGGTCGAAGCGAGGCAGACTAGCCCCAGACGAGATGTTGAGATGTAAATCTGTACACGTTTGTGTGTTGCCTTCTTCCTCAAGGCTGCTCAGTGACCCTGCAGAAGTAAATTTGTTTTCTGTCTCTCAGAGTTGGGGGGGTTGGTTCTGGTTTCTTGGGCTGGTTTGGTTTTTTTTCCCCCCTTTGTACTTGCCTGTTTACTAGATCTGCAGTGAAAGTAGAGCTGAACCCCGCGAACCGAACATTTTTACCTTGGATCATTTCAGTACGTATCTATTATGCCTCAAACTGAAACAGTGATTAAATCTCTGTTTGCAATTAGAACATGTACATGACTTTGGGGGAAGGAAGGAGGGGAGGGTGACTTACAGGTGAAGGAAGGTGAAAAACGAGGCTATGAGTTTCTTTTCTTTGAGACTGTTTTGTCTTCTAGCAGGAGACAGAAATCAGACTGGTTCCTAAACCAAATTCTTTCATGCTGAAAGGAGCCTCTTTGAGGAGAGAACTTCATTTCATGCTGCGCTGATGAGAGCGCCAGCCCAGACTGGAAGGATTTTGACGGGTGAATTTTGAGTGTGTGTTTGTGGTGTTTGCAGTGCTTTGGCATTGACAGATGATCCTTGCAGCCAAAGGTGAGGCTGGCTGACCCTCCCCGAGCGGTTTCCATGACAACCTAGCATTTTTGAATAATCTTGGTTTATAGGAAATCTTTCCCTCCCTCCCCTCTCTCCCAGTGTTAGTTTCTCTGGGTTTTGTAGGGTTTTTTTCATCACACCTTAGAGGACTTTTACTGTTTCTTTGTGAAAGCTATGAATATCATACCCCTCATTTAGAAACACTTCTCCATAGTGTTTCAGGAAAGGCTGATAATTTGGAATAAAATTAGCTCTATTTCTAATAACTGATAATACTGGCTGGTTGTTGTTCGTATCTTAATTTCTGTTCCTCTTACAAAATAAAACAGTTATTTAACTGAGATGCGGGCTTGTAGCAAGCTCTTTGTTCCCCCATTGCCTGGGTTAAAGTTGGTAAGTCCCTGTCCCTCAAAGAAAAGAGAGGCAGAATAAGATCTGGGGGTCCCGGTGGCTAGTAAACTCTCCATGAGCCAGCAATGTGCTCTTGTGGCCAAGAGGCCAATGGGATCCTGGGCTGCGTAGGGAAGAGCGTGGCCAGTAGGTGGAGGGAGGTCATTCTCCCCCTCTGCTCTGCACTGGGGAG
>JAOXJK010000001.1:79205345-79220036 GCA_025774025.1 Xenus cinereus
GGTTGGAAGGGACCTTAAAGATCATCGAGTTCCAATCCCCCATAGGCTTGCGTTCATTATTGTTCTAAGATAAGAAAAGCCCTTATCCTACAGGCAGGATATCTGGTATCTTTTCTGAGGCCATTTAATTTTTTTTACTTCGTTTTACTTTTCTTTTTTTTTTGTGTGTGTGAAACTACTCGCTCTTTCAGTAAAGGTGGTGTTTGTGGTTGCACCACATCTGTTTCCTGTCGTAGTCTGTATTCTCGCTGTGGTTTGCAGTATTCAGACCGGCCTCAGAATGAGAAACCCACACCACGTTGTGGTTAAAGCAGCACAAACCGCTGGAGACGCTGCCTCATTGAAGCAGAAGGTGGGTTTTTCATCCGGGGGATTCTGCGGGGGTAGGCTTCACTGTCGTGAGCTGATCCGTCTGGGGCTGGAGAAGGAGAAAGAATGCACGAAGCAGTAGCAGCTAGGACTTAGTCATCACCTGAATTTCGGTACGTGGAAAGATGATACTGAAATCCTTTGGCATTGGTTGGTTAGTGATGGGTTCTTTATCCTTGTGCTTATTTTATGTATCATCCCTGTATCGCTCGCCTTACACCAGGCTGGTTCTGTAGCCCGTTGATGAAACTCTATTCAAATCTCCTAAAATGCGGACACCGTGGCGCCATGGAACTATTCCTGCGGTGGTACCCGGCTGCTACGGGGCAGATGTTTCTATTAACAGATGGGTTCAGGTGAGATTGCAGTGGGAGCAGGGTGCAGGTACGTGTAAGTACTTTTAGACAGGCATCTGTTTTGCCTAGATGGCATAAAGCTGTCTTTCAAAATAACCTGTATGTGGCAAACCAAAAAGTAATTAAAAAGCAGATACTTAATACTGAAGTCCCTCCCTTCTCTTCTCTTGACTTTCAGAATAAGAGGGAGCTGATTTGAACATCTTTCGTTTTCCCCATTTAAAGTTTGCTAGAGGAAGTTCTCCTCACGCCATACACCTTCCAGGTCGCTCTCTTTGCCGGTAGCTAAGCACCCCCTTAAATACAGAAGCTTCTTCTGTTCATAAGCACAAGGCAAAAAGTGTTGCATCTAAAGATGCTTTGTGCTAGTGATCTTTTAGTGGTTGTCACCGTGTGGTTTTAGTCAATTCATTTTGCAGCGTCCATCCATCCTGTGTATCTCTTTGGTCTGCTTAGCAAGCACTAATTGCCGTATATTAATTAGTTGCAAGCAAATGGCTCGTCTCCGGAGCGTAAGGAGGGGAGGAAAGCGAGTCGTTGCAGAAATGTAAGATGTGACTGTTACGGTGAGAAAGAGGTGGTGAGGAAAGGGTATGACCAGTTTTGCTCGGTAGCGGTGATGGTTTCTTGAAGGGGTGGTGGGTTTAAGGACTGTAACTCACAGTTCATCTTACAGATGTTAAATCTGTGTCCCTGGTTCTAAAGTTAACCGTTAATCGGTTATTTAGCAACCTCATTTGTCAAAACAGGGTGTAGGAGGCACACTGCTAGGAATTGAGAAATCCAGCAGATGCTGAAATTTTCTGAAGTAGGCTAAACGGAATAGCAGAGCTTGTTTTCAAAAGGAAGTCCAGAAATGAGGCGATTATGCTGGGCTCTGAGCCCAGCTAAACGATCTGTGATAGGAAATGCTGTGCTTGGATTTGGTTATCAGCGTAAAAGACGTAAGTTACAGCTTTGGGGTGGTAAATGCACCGTAATGCAAAGTGACGCTGCGAGTACTGCGCTTGGCTTTCTAGAGGGTCTTAGTGAGAATACAGGGGGGGAAAATCCATTTTGCCCAGTAATGCTCATCTTATTTTTGTGGTACGTGTGCATTAGTGCATTTGTAGGAGAGTGCCGTATGTGCTACCGGACTGAAGATTTTTTTGGTGAGCCAATTCCACGGAGTAATTATGAGCTTTTTTTTAAAAAAAAAGTAAATCTGGATCTTATTCGTACAAACCAGCAAGTATGCAGACCCCCTTTCATTTTTTCTGTGGGAAATGTGCACATAAAGATTCCATTCCTATTCTAACGTACCCAGGGTAAGTGCAGGAATGTCAGCAAGTTTCAAGGAGAAATTGAATTATTGTGAAGATTATAGCGTTTTCTTCCACTTTTTTTAGTGAACGTGCATTAGTGAACATTTTATTAAAGTGCATGTTGCACTATATGCTGAGAAAAGGTTTGGGGAAGTTTTTGCATTAAGGTTTTGGGTTTTTTTCTTTCTTTTGAAAGGATGGTACACATGCTGCAAACTTAAACTATAAACTTAAAACCAAGGGGAAGTATTTCAGAAGGAACTTTTCTATAAAATTGCAGTGCAGAATCATTTTTAAGCTTCTCTTAAAACACAGGACTCTTCGCTCCTGTGAGTCTGATACTTTTTATAAAAATACTTGGCATTCATAAGGTACTTGATCACTTGAACATGCGTATATATGTTTAATTAATCCTTTCAGTGCCTCTTTGAGGAAGTCAGGTGTGACTTCTTTTCAGCAGTAGAGAAAAACGACACGGTAAATTCAAGTGTCTTGATCAAAGACGTGCAATTATTTACAGACTATTAGTGTTTCTTCTGCTACAAAAAAATACCGAACTTAATTTTGAAGAATGTAAAACTGGTTCTTTATTCAGACTTGGGAATATAAAGATACTCTGTAGATCTTCTTGACTGTCTGCCTCCCAGAATTGATGTGGGGCCTCCTCTTACTGCAATCCGTAACCTGGACAAAGCTCCCTTGGGAGGGATTGTGGACTACAAGGTACCGAGCCAGGACCCCGTGACATTGTAAGCTTGTCTTCATTTGTGTGAAACACAGCGTCTCCCATTTGCAAGTAAGCCAAGAGACCCAAATCAGAAACGAGAGAGAGAGGCAATGTCTAACAGGCACACGTAATATTAGTTCCTAAAGCAAATATAAGGAATGTTGTGTCATAATTTCATGTCGTGCTCTGCTTATGAGGCTAGCCTTATACATAAGGGATCCTCTGTGGCTTTTAGAATAACTACCTGTTGAAATACAGTCTTTTTTTATTAGACTGCTGTGTAACATTGATAGCATTTTAACGGCTAGGAGATTGTTTTTTAATTTGAAGTCAAAGTGTGGAGCAGCTGGTTAATTAATCCGTGATAAATAGCGACAGAATTACTCTGCAGATGTAATAAATCTGTGTTTGTGTATATCCGTAGGTCATGAATGCTGATGGAACTGGGAGAAGAGTTCTGGTGGAGGACAAGCTGCCTCATATCTTTGGATTCACGTTGTTGGGAGACTACGTTTATTGGACGGACTGGCAAAGGCGCAGTATTGAACGGGTGCATAAGCGCACGGCAGAAAGAGAGATCATCATAGATCAACTGCCTGATCTAATGGGCCTGAAAGCTACCAACGTCCACCAGATAATTGGTGAGTGAGACTGCTTATCAGGCAAGTGAAAGGAGATAGAACATTTCAGCAGTGCTTTTTTGTAGATACTGCCTTATTCCAGGTCACATTTTTAGTTCCAGTTCTGCCCCATGATAATGGGAGGCTGCGGTTTGATGGGGCGGGGTAGGTCTTTTGTGAGGTGCTTCAGTTCTCTAACTTGGAAGAACATCAAGCTGGAAACCAACCAGGCGCCCCCCAAAGTTGCTGCTTTTCTGCTTCTCGGGGAGTTGGAGCAACTTTGCATAGGTCTGAGCAGCCCCGGATCTGGTAAGGGGAGAAGAAGGGCCATGGAAAATGAGAAGTTCTCTTTGTAACAGCCAGCTATTAGATTAGCCCAGCTGTTTATGGAACTGCAGCTGTAGCACCTTTTCATTTTGCAATCTGAACATGTGCTCCCGCTATGCAAAAGCTAAGAATGAGCCAGTTTTAGTCTGTGCGGTGCTTTTCACGTTAATACCGTGAAATCATCTTTTAAAATAACTAGAAATGCTTTCTACCTCGTGGTGTAAACAAAGCAGGATCTCGCTTTAAATTGGCTGGCATTGGCTGTCCAAACACTGGTAGCGGTGTAATTGTAGCGTCACAGAACTGATCACGTTCCCTGAATGTCCTGCTGTGTGTGGATGGGGCTCGCAACTTCTTGCTGCCACGTGTGGGTTGTACCCCAGGAAATCAGTCAAATGAAGTTGAGGTGTATCTTTCCGTTGCTCCTACTACGTTAACAAGAATGCCCTAAGGTACATGTGCTTTAAAAGCAGCCCTCTTTCCAGCTCTTTGGCTAATTGAGCTTGGTAATGATGGGCCTGTCTCAGAGTGGGTGGATGTCCAGCATGTGCAGGTACACAAGTTGGCATTGCAAAGAGCTGCTTTACTAGCATGCTGGAGAGAAGAGACCGTTGAGTGGACGTGAAAATCTGCACATTTTCATCTCTAAGAACACAATTGGGGTATGTCACTGGACCAGTGCACTGTAAAAGACAGCAGAAGGTATGCTTGCTTACTTGTGTACTTACCATCCATCCAGGGCTTGTGCTGTGAATCGAAAACGTCAGGAGCTGTGGGAGTTCAGATCCCTTTCCCTAATGTGTGGTTTGTTTCATGGGGTCAGGAAAACAAGCACACTGGCTTTCCAGCCAAGTAGAATAACGTCCATCTAAATGACTACAGGAAATGAACAGGAATTAATTCATTCAGAGAATAAAAGGTGGAAAACTCTATGTATTTCTCAAAGGATTCATAGTGTCGTCGATGCGGGTGAGAACTGGCTTCACCTTCCAACTGAAGGCCGTTTGCAATGATTGCTTTTGCTTCTGTCGCACGCTCAGGTACAAACCCTTGTGCAGAGGATAACGGGGGCTGCAGCCATCTGTGTCTCTACAGACCGCAAGGCCTTCGCTGCGCTTGCCCCATAGGCTTAGAGCTCATCAACGATATGAAGACCTGCATCGTCCCAGAAGCTTTCCTGCTCTTTTCTCGGAGAGCAGATATCAGACGAATCTCTTTAGAAACGAACAACAACAACGTCGCGATTCCGCTCACCGGAGTCAAGGAAGCTTCTGCTCTGGATTTCGATGTGACGGACAATCGGATTTACTGGACTGACATCTCCCTGAAGGTAGAGGTTTATTCCATATTGGCTATTAAGTTGTTACAAGGTTCTTGAGATACTTAAGAATGGATTGACAAATGCAACTTACAAGATCCAAGGGACAGGTAAAGGAGTTTGTTCCAACTAAGAATGTCGTTTGTTTTTCATTACCCTAGTAGCATTTTCTTCTATAGATCGTTCAAATCTAAGGTATGCATTTTCCCATAAAGTGTAAGTTGCAAAAAATAAGTTTATTGGCAGAAAGCTGAGAAAAATGCCATATGGCAGAAGGTTTCAGGGATCACAGATGTTTTAGCCAGATATGTTTAATGGGGGAAAGCCTTGTCTTGGGTCAGGAAGTGAAAATGGGTCTTACCTGTTCATTAATTTATATAGCTACTGCACGTGAGACATGTTATGAATCACAGGCTTTGTAAAACAGGTCTAGGGTGTAGACTGAGAAATTGGAAAAAGTTGAGGGTGGGTGTTTAAATGTGGTGGTTAATGGAGTCACAGAAATCTGCGTATTGTCTGTCTTACCTCTGTTATCGGTGAGTCTAGTTATTATTCCCTTTGTTTTTCATGGGTTGTAGATTTAGTCAAAACTGTGAGCACCAAAACCTAGTTTTTAATAAAAGAAAGTTTTCTGCAATTGGGTTGAGAGCTGTGCCAACAATAACTCGTGGACCTTTGCAACTGAAGAATCATAAAAGTTAAAACCACAGCATTTGAGTTTGAGAGAGGTGACTTGGCCGAACTCTTTAGGTATGGTACTCATTTGAGCTGTGTTTGAAATAAAAATAAAGCAAAGATCTGATCGGTTTTTAAGGGCGATACAGATGAAGACTGAGATACAAATTTCCCTGCTGGGTACTGTCACAAACAGGCATAATTAGCAGGTAGCATCCACACTAGGAAGTAACCAAAAAAATCAATCTTTGTGTCAACTTCTGATGGGTTAAGAGTATGAGGGGGATGTGTGGAGGAGAATATTAAGGACACCGAAACGAAGCAGAAAGAGTTTGGTACTATCCTAACGTTATTCCTTTGCTTTCAGGCTTATAAGTGGTCATGTTAAATCAGGGAATGCCTGAGCTTCAGTATATTATTAAAATATCATTCTGGCTGTATCTGCTATCACAGGCTCATCCATGATGGCAAGAGTTAAAAGACCAGGAGGAAATTATGCTTAGTGAAATTAAATTAAAGCACCGGTACTGAAGCACTTGCGCTCCTGAGCTAATCGACCATTAGGTTGTTTTCTTCTCTTTGCTGCTCTGTCCTGAACTTTTTCATTAGGCTGCTTTAAATATTGTTCTGTGCTGCAACATCGACGCTTTTGTATAGTCCTGGGAGAGCCGGAATATTCCCCCCTTGAACTTGGCACTGAGTTACTAAGGTCACTTTGGCATGTAGACTACTTAATTGAACCAGACTAGTTATCCCATTTATTTCCCCAGTGAAACGCTATTGTAATTGACACAGAATACATTCATAGAGGACAGTAAATCATTACTTCTGAATAGCGGCATTGTTCGCCTCGCAAATAAGTAGCGTATTGTAAGATCCTCTTTCCTATGAGATGCCTAAAATCTGAAAGTGTTTAAAATGCAACAAAAGAAAACAACCAGCCCAATGACAGACTGGTAAAATTTCTAATTTGCCTGTGTATCTTTGTATCCCTGCAGACCATCAGCAGAGCGTTTATGAATGGCAGCGCACTGGAACACGTTGTGGAGTTTGGCTTGGATTACCCGGAAGGCATGGCTGTAGATTGGCTGGGGAAGAACTTGTACTGGGCTGATACTGGAACAAATCGTATCGAAGTGTCAAAGCTGGATGGACAGCATCGCCAAGTGCTGGTGTGGAAAGATCTTGACAGTCCCCGGGCGCTGGCGTTGGACCCTGCTGAGGGGTAACTTGCTGATTTAATTTTTATGTTTGTGAACGGTGAAAAACAACATTGTAATGTTTCCTCTAGGGCATGTCAGTTAGGCACTGCATGTAAATCCTGAGAGAACCCAGCTGGGGAATAAAACCTGGTAATTTAGAGTGCGAGGGCTGGAGGAATATGCTCTTAACGTCCTGAATAATCATTAGGAATACTACAAAAAAAAAAGGAAAAAAAAAAAAAACTGAAAACCAGAGCAGCTCATTAAAAAGGGATTTATATTTTGTTTTTTAATTAACCACAGAATCAAAGTAGTTTTAGGTTTATGGAATTCATTAATTAGAAAAGGACTATAGCATTGAAAAGAAAATATTTGTCCTTTTAAAAACGAGGATCCTTTTTATCAAAGTTAGGGTCCAATAAAGGTATTAAATGATTTAACTTGAGAGTGGGGGAGTGAAGCTTATTGTCTGAGAATAAGGAAGGTGTTTGTTCCTTCAGATAAGGGAGCCTTTTTAGTTGGTATGGACAAAGGAAGCAAGGACAGAGAAAGAGTGGACCCACCTATCCCCAAAATGAAAGATTTCCTGAGAAGAAACTTCTCAGTTGGATTCAAATTAGGGCAGTGAGCAGGGGGAGGGAGGAAGGAGTGGGGCAAAGCAAGGGAAAACTATTTAGCTTCCGAAATAGCTCTTCTACCATGAAATGCTCATTTGAAATTAACTATCTGCTGCAAAACCTTTTTGAGGTTACACCAGCATTGTATTAGTCTTATTTCACAAATGAGAACACCTCGTTTTCAAACGTTAAGGAATTACCGCGTTTGCCAGTGGCACTGCAAGAGTTGCAGCAACGCGGAGACCGGAACGCGGTCGTCCTTCCTTCCAGTTCAAGAAGGTGGTGGGAGCTGTGGCGGCGCTTGGTGGGACGTTCTGCGCTGCCCCCGACGGGGCACCTAGGTGTGGGGTTCAACCCTGATGTGCCAGGGGTGGCCTGGGCAAGTCCATCAGATGGCATCCAAGGCCAGATTGTTAGATCCGGTTACTCAAGTTGTAACAAAAGGTTGCTACGGATTATTCTAGTTTTACACTGGGAATAGTGGTTTTTTCCCCAAGGAAATATAATTCAATGCTTTGTCTCTTCACCACAGAGCAGAAAAAAAAAAAGATTACTTCAGTTTTGAGCCCGAATGCCTGTTTTTCCTTTTGTTTTGTAGCTGAGCTATGTCATTGTACTCCATATGGAAGTTTTCGTGGTGTTGCTACCATGGGGGCCTTTCTAACACTTGGGTCCATGCTGTGCACAACTTATGCACAAAATAGTTGCAAAATTTTGAAGAAAAATTTGCGAGTGTTCCTGGTGTCTAAAGAATAGCGCCCCTTTGATCATCAGTTTCTAAAGCAACCTTTTCCACTGTGTGGTTGGTTGAAATTAAAAGCATTTCACAGGTGTTTGTTTCCAGAGGGATTAAAGCAGAAAGGTATAAACGTTGACTAGCGATGTCTCACTTTAAAAACGAGTGGTATTGGCTTTACAGTATGGAAGAAGTGACTAAGTAGCCGCCAAATATCAAATATACAACCCTCTCCACCATCCAATGCATAAAGAAAATATAACCACGTACAAGCCTGTGCTTCTGTCAACAAAAGTACCCTGCGTACCAGCCTTTTTGTATTCCTTCATTTGATGGACACGTGAGTAGAAACAGAAGCTAAATGCCATGGAAAATACCTCCTAAATAGCCAGGTGTAAATGAATCTGCCCAGTTGCCAACCTCTTGCCTCTTAGCTGGCATGGATCGGTAAAGGCTGCAGTGCTTTCATATGGAACTTGCTGGTGAAAATCCAGCTCCAAGTGGAAAAAAAAAAATAAAGTTGGAAGCATTTTGAGGAAACTTGACTCACTTCCTTGCTTGTATTTTGAAAAAAAAAAACATTTAGTGTAATGGGGCTTAATAAATGCTCGAATTTACAGCTCTAATTTTTCTTTTGTTCCTTCTAAGCATTTTTGGTTTGCTTTGTTTCTCCCCTTGAGTTCTTTTTGGGATTAAATGTGATTACTTTTTTTTTTTTTCTTTTTCTTTTGCCCTTTTAATCAGGTTTATGTACTGGACCGAATGGGGTGGCAAGCCAAAGATTGATAGAGCTGCCATGGACGGCACTGAGCGGACTACCTTGGTGCCGAACGTGGGACGCGCTAACGGCCTGACTATTGATTACGCTAAAAGACGACTCTACTGGACTGACCTCGATACCAACCTGATAGAGTCCTCCAACATGCTCGGTGAGCCCTGGAGGCCCAGCCAGGGTCGTGGGGATGCTGCTGCTTTTTCACGGTTCCCTGCGGCAAATTATTGCTTAAATAATGCAAAGATACACGTCTTAAGACGAAAATAGATTTTTTTCCAAACTCACACGCCTCTAACATTTGCTTCTATAATTGATGTTTATGCAACGCAGCGTTTAGCAAGGCCTCGATTTTTCTTGTAGGTGATATAGTTGCTCACAAAGTTAAAATTATCCAAGCTGTGCGTGTTGCAGTTATATGTAGGACAAAGCTGTCAGCTTTCAGCGTTTTGGAGAGTCTTGTTTTGCTGCTCTTGAAGAGCACTGGCAAATACATAACAAACACTTCATCATCTGTGGAAAGGTAGAGAGAAAGCCAAGATAACAAGGGCGTATTGGACATTTTTCACAACGTAATTTAATACAGTTTGGTTTTTAATCTTTGTTAGTATCCTCAGGGCTCAGGCATCTTTTTTTTTTTTTTTCCCAGTATTCTGCACACGAAGGAGCTTTTCCTGGCTTTTCCTGGTCACCGGGGGGGCTCTCTCTCACGCTGGGGGCTGTGTGATTGTTTTATAAACTGGTCATTACAACTAAATGGAGGTGGACTCTTTTATTCTTTCACTGCCTGGGGTAGTGTACTGAGGACCCAAGCCCTCTCAGTTTTGCACAGCACCTTTTTTTTTAACCCCTCAGCACCTGCAGGAGTGGACTGCCCTGTTGTGTGCCAAATTATTCAAATTATAATTATCACTAGCCAATATTTAAGGCTAAAGGAGTTAGTCTAACGGAGTTTAAGGCTAAGGAGTTAGACTTTAAACAGTATGTTTGCAATAGTGGAACAAAGCTAGAAAAAGATCAAAACAGGAAAATGCATTATGGAGATTATATGTATTAGAAAAGCTTTTCTTCAGCTTCTCATGTATTTTGGTGTGCTCTTGAGGCCAGCTCAGCATTCCCCTGTGTCCTGTGGAACTGGACACAGCATTAGAATTTCATCTTCCCTGTGGCTAGTGGCAGCCGAGCGCAGGGCTGCGCATCCTTGTCTTCTCTGTGCAAAGAGGGAAGGACTTCTTGCTTCATAATCTCCCGTTCGTTTTCTGTGACTGGACAGTAGGACGTCCCCTGGTAACGAAGTGGTTGAAATAATGTGCTTGAAATCATTCCTTCCCCCCGCCCTGCTCCTTAAGGTCTCCTAACATTTGCACAGTATACGCAATTAACTGCTTCCTACCTTTGCGTTTCTGACTGCTCATTCCTGCTGTGGCATTCCAGAGACAGGTCAGTTTAACCTTGTGCATTTAATTTTTCTCATCATGCAACGTAGAATTTCATTAGGCTCATAACAGTTCTCTGTCTGTAAGCAGCGGGCAGAGACCCAAGTGTGGTGCGAGAGATGCTGAACTGGGAATACAGTGTCAGGATCCTGCGTCGTCTTCTTCAGAGGGAACCTCTTTGTTTTGAGGAGGAGGGAAAGGACAGACTCTTTCTGAGAAGCCTGATCATTTCCCAAACTGAGACGTTTTTCTTTAGTGAAATAGACTCTCTTCTGTGAACCGCGAGCAGGATTAGCCCATTTCCGTGAGAGGCTCTGAGACTTCAGGATGGTCTTTTGAATATTGTACATTACTTTATAATTTACTTCTGTAATAATGAAATAGCAACTTTAATGTCCTTATGTGTTAACCTTTCTGTGAAGGGGACACGCCCAACAGCGTATCGTTTGTCCTCATAAAATTCTGCTTTTTTTTTTCCTCCCTTCCTTTTTTTTGAAACAGGCCTTGACCGTGAGATTATAGCTGATGACTTGCCTCACCCATTTGGCTTGACTCAGTACCAGGATTACATTTACTGGACAGACTGGAGTCGGCGTAGCATCGAACGAGCCAACAAGACCAGTGGCCAGAACCGAACTATCATCCAAGGGCATTTGGATTACGTTATGGACATCTTGGTCTTCCATTCCTCCAGGCAGGCAGGCTGGAACGAGTGTGCCTCCAGCAACGGTCACTGCTCCCACCTCTGCTTAGCAGTCCCCGTTGGTGGCTTCGTCTGTGGCTGCCCAGCTCACTATTCCTTGAATTCCGACAACAGGACTTGCAGTGGTAAGCTGTAATGAAGGAAAATAAAACAGGAAAGCAGATGTGTTTAACGACAGATGCAAGCTTTGTACTTGGAGGAAAGAGGGATTTTATTTCTACCTGAGATGGTGAAGCGTTTTGCCGATAGGCCAAGTTAAAGCTCATTTCAATTTTTAATACCAAATGTGTATTTGAAAAAAATTTCGGATTCTTTAGCTTCCCTTCCTCCATAGGAAGCAGGGCATATTTAAATACAATTTTCTAATACTAAAATCCTGCAGACTTTCTAGAGAAGATAGGCTATTGAAAGAAAAAAAAAGAATTAAAAAGTCTTGCCTCAGACCAGTATTACAGTAAAATGAGTGGCTCTAGTGAATCTTTTTAGTGACTCAAATAAATCTGTCTAAGCAGGAAGGCTCAAAATGCTTTTGGTTTTGTATCTGTCTGTCAAACCCTTCTCAAGTGCTTACTTGCTTATTTTGTTCTAATCTTGCCTGACATAAGGGATACGTGATAGTTGGGTCTGTGTTCTGGACTTTGTGGAGCCTTTAGGTGGGTCTGGGTTTAATTCTGCAGTAGTTCCGTCTGCTGACGGATGAGATGTTGAGGTGGGCCACTCTCACACCCCCAAAAGTGTTTCTTCCTCAATGAGGAGACGCTTGGCTCCACGGTCAACCCAGCGCTTCAGATTTCTGGTCTCGGCGCAGCCAAGCCCCATTTTTCTGTATTGTTGTGCAGAATACGAACCGCACAGCCCCTCGGGCTGTGTGTAATTAGTTTCTAACCAAATAATTTATCCATCTCTCAATAACTGGCTCATAATTTTGGCAGCCACGCTGGCTGGCTGATTTCCACTGGTGTCATTCAGATTAGTCAGTGGGTGAAGAGATTCGTGGTACCGAGAGACAGATTGTATCTCGTCCGCGTTATGCCTGAGTAGGGAGATCCAACTGTAGTTTTAAAGCCAAAAGCCAGGCAGCTCGTTCCATGAATGCCACCTCATGGCATTTTTTGAAAATCATGCTCTTCAGTAAACTCTGGTGGGGTTTTTTTTTCCCACTCTGCCATGTGTCCTGTACTCTTTTCCTTTTTTTTTTTTTTTTTTGTTCCAATGGGTGCTTGCCTGACAAGTGGATTTTTGTATTCTAACTCTCTTGGACCTTTCCGCGCGTTAGAAACGTGGCTGGCACCTCTCTGGTGATGAATGGGATTTTGTAGGTGGAGGAATGTGACATCCAGCAGAGAATAGGTAGCAAAATGATCAAAGGTCGTGTTTTCTTGTGAAAGTGCTCTCGGTAACAAAGGAGGGAGAAAAATACAGGAAATATCTGGTGAGCAAATAGAATCATTTCCCCCTGGTACGGTTTAGGGCCGTTCGTGAGGCATTAGGAGTTTTGCTTCTGCCATGTTCAAACCTGGGAACTTTCCAACTTCTCATTTGTAGGTAATTGGAGACTTAGGCTTCTCTGCGTATAATTTAATTTTTCTCTTGGCCACTATAATTGGAGCATGAATCGTTTTAACTTTCTCTTGCCTGTTTTACTTGCTTATGTACTCCTGAACATTATTATTAGTCCAAGCCCTGTCTAGAGGCCAGTTCTTCCCTTCTGGATCACGCTGCTCATGCGTGCATAGATTCTTTTAATTAGGGGAAGGACACACAGCTCTGATGAGATCTGGTATCTCATCAAACCTACCACATGTCATGAAGCTTGCAGGCAGCGTTACACAGGGGACGTGCTCGTTGCACTCCATTTGCCTGCCAAAAATATAGTTGAAATATGTGACTGTTGGGAGGGAGAATGCTGAAAAGTGGGAAGGGATTTCTGAAATTTGTGCTGTTTCAGAGATGCGGGGACTCAAGGGGGGAAAATTCTGCTGTTGCTTTTTATAATGAGCCACCAATTCAAAGTTGGAAGCCAAGCAATCTTAGACAGTGAGAGGGTGTCTTTGGGGAAAAGTGGAAAGTATTTTAGGTGCTTATGATAGTATGTTTACCTGCACTGTTTTATCTTAAGTTTTTTTCCCTTTCCATTGCTTTCTTAACTGCTTGGTAAGAATTCAGATGTTTTCTGAATCTATTATTTTGCTGCACACATTCATATAAACTTAGCTTCGCTTTTTTGCGTGCTTTCTTCTACAGTTTAGAGCTAAGTAGAAGGCAGCTTAAATTATTGGAGAAACGCTTGGAGGGGAAATACAGGTTTTCCAGAAAACAAAAATACCTTGCAATTAGGGCCTGATTGTTACAGGATGTTAGGATTGAAT
This sequence comes from Xenus cinereus, assembly GCA_025774025.1. Lineage (NCBI taxonomy): Eukaryota > Metazoa > Chordata > Aves > Charadriiformes > Scolopacidae > Xenus > Xenus cinereus. Next base: position 79,218,877 of record JAOXJK010000001.1, read on the forward strand.
GTTAGTTACCAAGGAAACTCCCTCCCCGCCTCTCTTTTTTTTTTTTTTTTTTTTAGTTCGGGTGTTTGGTTGTTTTTTTTTTCTAGTAGCCAGAATAAACGTTCAAAGTGTATGCCTAAAATAACAAAGCAAGGCGGTGATCTTCTCTGGAAGACTTTCCAAGGGGGCTGCCTTACCTGGTTTGCAGGCTGCGTTGAACGAGCGCGGCGTCCCCGCTGCTGATCTCTCTCCAGACTCGGGCTGTAGAGAATTGATTGTACAAACTTCAGGGAGGCTGCAAACTGCATTTCTGGCTGCTCGTGCCATTCTTGCACGGCCGTGGCTCCAGGTAGACCGTTATTGAAAAGAATTCTGTGAAAAGGGAAAATGCTTTAACAGCCTCCTCTGATTTCTGACCCAGTTATGTAATACAGGGATAATTTCTTTTTAACGAGGCATTAAATGCCTTGTGCACTCACTCTAAGATACAGCTGGTAAACTACAGCTATATGGGGTGGGGAAATCTTGTTTTCTGATGTTCCAAGGTATTTATAAGAAGAAAAAAATCATTTCTCCAGGAAATTTTTGCTGGGTGACTGAAAAGCTGGAGGAGAACATCAGATTTTTTTTTTCCTGCTTGCAGATTTTTTTTTTCACAGATGAGCACCTAAAAATAAGATAGGTATATATTTGAGAAGACTGAATAGATTTTTCTAGAAAAACACAGCGTTGCACACACCTAAGAGATTTTTCCAGAGAATTAGTTGTCGTTCCATTCCGGTGCAGGCAGAAAGAGCAGGACTGGACCACTCTAATGACAACCTCTGTTCCCTGGGACCTCTAAATAAGGAATCGGCGCTGGCTTTTGCTCGGCTTCCTCTGCAAGTAGAAGTGTACCTAGCAAAAGGTTCAACTTCAAAATAGTGGAGCTACGTTTCCCTGAGACCCCTTTAGAAAGAATATTGACAGTTCCTTGAGCCGCATGGTTGACCGTTCTTCTTTGGGGTGATTTTGACAGAAGCCTTCACAATTCATTCATCCTGCGACTTACAAAATTATCTTTGCCTGTCACATCCACGTTCAGACATTTATAGTAAAAAGAGTAGGGCAGAAAAACCTTTAGAAAAAAACCCTACAATTACTTAAGGCTGCAATACTTTATTTGTTTAAAAGCATTTTAA
>JAOXJK010000001.1:79222343-79238860 GCA_025774025.1 Xenus cinereus
CCTGCCCAGGGCAGGGGGGTTGGAACTCAATGATCTTTAAGGTCCCTTCCAACTCTAACCATTCTATGATTCTATGACTATGTGTCTGTATCGGATGAAAGAAGTTGGTGGGGCAACTGGACCAGGGTGTCTCCTTCCTGTATGATAGTATTTTGGCTCCCTCCTTTTGCTGAGCAGTAGTTTGATGTGGTGCCTCCAGAGCAAATAAAATTGCTCACGGTGGATCAGATTAAACGCTCTTCTGTGGGTTGTTTTTCTTTCCTTTGTAGAGCCTCACTGTTGTGACAAGTCCAGTTCCAAATCAGAACCTAGATATGCAGCCTTACGACCTGAGCATTGACATCTACAGCCGCTACATCTACTGGACCTGCGAAGCTACTAATGTGATCAATGTGACGCGCCTGGATGGGAGGCCCATGGGAGTGGTGCTCAAAGGAGATCAAGATAGGCCCAGGGCCATTGTGGTGAATCCAGAGAAGGGGTATGTAGCTAAAAGAGTGATGTGGGGAAAATTCGGGCTGGAGGTCTCGCGAATCAGACTGTTTTCTTGCTGCTGGCTGGCTTCTGTTTGTCAGCATAAAAACATCTTTGACGTTTGTTAGGATGTCTTGGTCACGTAGCAAAAATGTGGAGAGATGAAATAAACTGTTTTGTTTTTTTTCCCCTCTAATCATTCCTATTCCAGATACATGTATTTCACCAACCTACAGGAAAGGTCTCCTAAAATTGAGAGAGCAGCATTGGATGGAACTGAACGAGAGGTCCTTTTTTTCAGCGGTTTGAGCAAGCCCATAGCCTTAGCTATTGACAGCCAGCTAGGCAAGTTGTTCTGGGCTGATTCAGACCTGCGGAGAATTGAAAGCAGTGACCTTTCAGGTAAAGTAGCACTTTAATTCAATGATTCATTTGTGGGGTGTGGGGGAATGCAGGGAAAGATGTCTTCTTTTCCTTCCTACTATAAACAGTCTGTACTGTGATTCTAATCGCTCCCTAAATTCCCAGCCAGGGAATGTGCATGATTCATGCAGCGTGCCTTTACAGTCTCATGCCTCTATCTGTGATTTGCATTATTAATTGCTACACATGCTATTTACTTCAGTTTCTCACTGCAAGACCTTCGTGTGGTTTCCCAAAGTCACTTCGCAAGTAAATTGCAGCAGTTTTGGAAAGGGGAGGGAGAGGGTTGTTTTTAAAGGCATTGGTTTTGGTGCAGTAAACTGTCAACCAGAGAAAAGTTTCCCCTTAGTGGAAAGTCTGCTGCAGAGTTAAAGCAGCAGGTGTGCAGGTCACTTAATGTTGTTTGAGGTGAAATTATTTGAGAAGGATAGAGCAGATCTAACATCTCCCTCTTCTCAAAAGGCAAAAACCTCCATCTTCCAGCTGTGGAGTTCTCTTTGCCTGCTCCCTAAGGTTGATTACGCTGCTCGTCTGACCTTGATTCAGCTCACTTAGGCACATAAGCAAAACAATAACCTAACAACAATGTACAGAAAGAGAAATAGAGAAGAGTGTTCTGTTGGTTTGGAAAGCTGAATGGGTTCAGTAAATGTCCAGCAAGCAACCAGAATCCTGGAGCAAAAGAGGAGGCAAAACCACGCGATGAGATCGAGTGAGAGGGACTGAGATGTTGCCTATTTACTAACCAGATCCATCAAGCAGCTGTCTCATGCGGCTTTGGTAGTCATTTGTCGCGATACAAGCCGGGCTGGATGTTGCTGATGGTTGTGGCAGGATGTTCTGAGCACATAGGTACCTGTCTCTGTTAGGAGGTGGGATATACGCCCCCCTCGCTCTGCGGCTTGTGGAGGGCAGGGGCAGAATTTCTCCTTCCTCTGCCGTAAATCCATCCCCCATTTGAATATCCTTGTACTTCAGCTGAGTGTTGCTCCACTATCAGAAGCGTAAGTTACACACCTAAGGAAATGAGGGCACGCTTTGCAATCTGTAGAGGGAGTTTGAAAATTTAACAAGAATACGGGGGTTTGTAGTAGTGCCTTTCCCTGCTGACACGATACCTTCATTCAGAACAGCAGCATGGAATCCCACCGCCACCAGTATGACTTTCAGCCTTTTATTAAGCTGCTAGAATAAGGTTTTGTTTTGGAAAACATTTCAGTTTTTCTAGATGATTGGAATTGAGGCTCAGCTAGATAGTTTGGGGTTTTTTTTTCAGTGATTAATGCAGCGTGTCAGTGGAAGATTCAGGATCACTGATGAACTGTGGTATCCTGACTATTTACTCTTTTAAAACACAGGGTGTAAGTTGAGTTAGTGAATTGTTTTTTTTAAAAAAAGTGTTATGATGTATCCCATTATGTTCCAGGCTGTCCCAGATCCAGGGTCTACATGCATAAAGTAATGGGCAGCAGCAGAATATCGTGTGCTTTGTTTCTCTCTTTATGTCTGTTATCTGCCAGAGGAGGAGATGGGTCTAAATTCTAATCTAGTCTGGTTTTAATGATTCTGCATTTTTTAAAAAAGATGTGGCTGTTGATCATCAATGTTGTGTAGTAAAAGCTTGCCATATTTTCGAAGAACGCGAACAAAAAATAATTCCAAAACCTCTCTTGCTTTTTGGCATTTGCATGACGAATAGATTGCTATAATCACCACGATAAATTGCTAACTGCTGAGATGCATTCCTGTGCTCACCAATGCTGATTAATAGGCTCTTTTGAGTAATTTTTCTGCATGTTAACTTCTTAAAACATGCCCAGCCTCTTGCTCTGTCGACTCTGTAGATGCCAGGACCCATAAAGAAGAAGGAGAGCTAGAATGCCTTTTATGTGATGCACTCCTTCTCTTCCTCCCTGTCCTTCAGGCATGCAGTCAGGACTCGGTTATGCTGCCCAAATGGGAGATCCTATTGAAGCTAACCAGATTCTTCACATGATTAAGGGGTTGTTTATGAAAAGATGACTGGAATTAGCTCCCTACCATGGAAACTATTTGGAAATTAGTTCTTCTATTCCAGAATAATTAGTGTGATTTGGAAACGTCTGATGATTCTGGAATTAAGTCATTTTTCTTTGGGAATAGAATGAGCTATGGGTGTGTCAGGATTTTTGTATTTATTTGTTTGTTTTTAAGTCTTTTTGTAAAAGGTATTGCTGGAAAGAGAATGGTGATGCCAGGAGACAAAGCTCCTCTTAATCACGTCTCCCTTTCATCTGACATTCCCAATAAAGGAGACCAGCACCCTGATGAGCCAGCTTTGGATTTTATTGTTGGTTTATGGAAGGAGGGATTTCGGTGTCTCTGTTTAGTCAGAAAAAGTCAGTTACACTTGGTCACAAATATTAAAAAGAAAGATCAAGACATTAAGGGGAGTGAAAATTTTAAGCTTCAGAGAGCTTTAGGAGCATAGTGCAAAACGCCATGCTGATTGACATGGGCATGGCAGAGCAGGGCATGTACAGGCTCCATTTGGGTAGGTCAAGGTCTTAGTTTTAACTGTATTTCACCCTGTCATCTTTGCATTTTCCCCTGTTCCCAGCTTAAGCTTTTTTCCTCGAGATGCAAGGTGCTTTTTCTTACCTTTTCCCTATACAATGAGTCACGTTGATGGGGGTTAAGAGACGGCTGCAGTTATTTAGTTTGACTTGCATCACTCAGTCCATTAATTCCTCCATCAGTCTGGGTAAAGCCTCCTTGGGAATCCATCAACGTCTTTTCTTAATCAGATCATTGCTGGTGCTGTTCCAAAGTTGTGGGCGAGAGCCCAGTCTAGCTGAGGATTAATATTTGAATTTCCGTGTTCTGCTTTAGGTGTTACCACTTGCTAAATGTTTGGAAGGTTACTTAACTTCTGAACTCTATATGCATTTAGTAAAAAGGGGATAAATACACCTTTCGTAGCTGAATTTTTTTGTAAGTTGTCATCACTGACATACTTCAATTCTCAATAAGCCAAAAAACGTTCTTGCTACTAAACAAAGCAGAGGGAAAGAACTTGCTCAAATTATAGAATAATAAAACATATGTGTCCTTTGTCCCATAACACTATCTTGTGTAGGCATGGTAGAGACATTTTTCTGTGGTATTCAGTTGTGCTAGTATATTTTTACAGGGCAAAATATAAAAAAACTTCTTGGATATTGTTTCGTGGATGAACATTTGCAAAGCTATTGTCTGCTGTAGTAAAAGTGAAAAATAAGCATAGCGGTGAGCCCAGATATCTGAAATACCAGGATTTATATGTAAATTTTCAAGCTGTGGCCTAATTTTAGACTGTGTGATATATTTTCAGCATTTCAAAATCGAAGCACATTCCTTATGTTCGTGAGTAATTTTATGCTTAGAATCCGATAAACCTCACTGAATACTTAAGTGTTACGACCATGTCATGTAAAATAAACAAAGCGTGGGTTAAACCTCACTCGTGAGCTCTCAGGTTTTTGGATAACGTATTTTCCTGCTGCCCGAATTACAAAGTCCTCGCTGCCTTTGGACAGTCTTTAATGATACCTTTGAAACAGCTGCAGACTGTCTTCTATTTACGTGGAGTGTTAACCATGAAGTGTGGCAGTTGCTCTTGACTATATTTACTGCCAGGTAATCTAGCATAAAAATCAACAAATACTCTTCAGAGGTGTAAGGCTAAAGCCTCTTGGCTGCTACCAATGATTGCTAAAGGAACTGAGGAAAATAAGTCTTCGCTTGGGAGGAAGGAGCGTTCCCAATTTAGCACGAAACTTTAGTGAAAACAATGTAGTTGAAACAAAAGAATACGAGGAGGTCAGAAGTCAAGTGTTTACTTTAATCTCATAATTCGTGTGAAAAGTACTAACTACTTTGTCTTCACTTGGATTTTATCTTGTATTAGTTACCTCAAGCTAATAATCCATCTCCTTATTCTCTGTTGTGTGCCACAACAAAGCAGTTAATCTCTCCAAAAAGGGATAGAAGAATGGAAAGAATTACCAATTCCCATCATATCGATAAAAGGCTGGATAGGCTCCCGAGAGCCAATCCCCAGCTCCAGATGCTTCTTAAATACACTAAATATATTTGAAGCACAAAAACTGTCTTCTTGATGAAAGTAGAAAAAAAAACCCCCTCACTTGTCTGCAAAATGCATCAGTCTTCCATCAGAGGAACCCAGGATTCCTTGTGGTTTTATAGTAGGCTTACCTGGTAATGTAAAAGTAGAGGAAAATAGTGGTGTGAGTAGTGTAGAAAATGTTTGTGATAGTACTTGATTCCAGTTGAGCTAAACCACTCCTCCCCTTCTGCAGGTGCTAACCGGATCGTTTTGGAAGACTCGAATATCTTGCAGCCCGTGGGACTAACTGTGTTTGAAAACTGGCTGTATTGGATTGACAGGCAACAGCAAATGATTGAAAAGATTGATATGACTGGTCGAGAAGGACGTACGAAGGTCCAAGCTCGTATTGCGCAACTCAGTGACATCCATGCTGTAAAAGAGCTCAACGTTCAGGAGTACAGTAAGTGCAATCCCTCTTTGCGAGGGCGAGCGGTGCCCGTGGGGCTTTGAGGCAAGGGGCGGCCGCAGAGGCATGAACCTGTTTTGCCGTGTCGCTGATCGAAGCGGGCAGAAGCCGGTATTGTTTTGTGTCTGTACATCACCAGGGGGCAGTTAAGTTTCTTTCCTTCGGGCAGTTGGCCCCGGACTGGAAATCTATCACAAACCCAGCGTCGTGTTTTGTTGCTGGTGACAACCTTATTGGTCATCCCATGCAGGCACCTGGCATTTGAGTGTCAGTAGACTCAGTGGAAGAGCTCTGTTATCCCCAGGAGACAATTCTAGCTGTGACACACTCCTTTACTCCTTTTACTCCAAGGCGCAGCTCTCAGAGCCTTTTATTAGGAGTAAATGTTTCGATGGACTGCCTGCCTTGAAGGCAAAGTGAACAATTTTTGTTGGTGGCAATTCATACTGAGAGTAAATGACAGAAGAACAATGTTGCGTTGCACAAAGAAGTGTGTATTAAATAACAATTTATATTGAACGTGGCTGCGCTTCTTAAAAAGTTTTCTGTTTACCAGGGTACAGCCTTTCCCAAACACACATGCTTGAAACAACGGGAGCTGGATGGTTAAAGCAGCGGAGCTGCCGTCATCCTGGAGGAAATGGGCCTGGTTAATAGGCTGTGGTGCATGCCTTGGAGAAATATGTAGAAAAATGTCTGGGGATGTTTAATTAAAGCATCACTGCAGACTACTACTAGTTTTGTTTGCTATTAATCTCAGTAAATCTGTCAGGAGTTCCAAGAGAAGTATGTTGTCCTTATTAAACATTAAAATGAAGAGACGTATTTATCTAGAGCATGTTAATTTGAGTTTCAGAGACAGTACGGAAGCTTCAGAATTCATAAATTAGAAAAGTTTACTTTTTTAATGGTCTTTGATAGAGAAGATGAAGTATGGAATTCAAGGCATCTTTTTGTATTACTAATGCTGCTATTTTTGCTGCAGAACTAACTCTACCTTGCACAAGAAGCAAAATACTTTGAGTACCGTTTGTTGTTTTAGTAGGCTCCGTGGCATGTTTCTCATAACGTTTCAGATCACAGTGATGAGTGTGCATGGCAATTATCGATGTGCGTAAAGGGCAAAAACACACACAACAAAATACAACTTTTTCGGTCGTTTCTAGTAATACTTTCCCCGGGGGGGAAGGAAAGTAATGAAGTGAGTCCTGCGTGCCCAAAGAAATCATTGAAAGATTGTAAAAGAGGTGGGGATTTCTTGTCAGTACCCGTCTTTTCTTATTTTTAAAATCACAGGACAGCATCCTTGTTCTCAAGATAACGGTGGCTGCTCCCACATTTGCATCGTGAAGGGCGACGGCACCACACGCTGCTCTTGCCCGGTCCACCTTGTTCTGCTGCAGGATGAGCTGTCCTGCGGAGGTAAGTCCTTCCCGCGCTCTGGGTCACGGAGCTCTCAGCTTCTGGCTGGAGGAGGGGGTGTCTTCACTTCAGGGGTGGCTTCTGAGCAGAAAGAATGTGACAGTGCAGCAGGGGCTGTTACACGCTTCTACGTGTTTACCTCTTTGCCTCCCCACCCCCCGGCTAAATCTGCAAGGATTGAGAAGGAGTAAGAGAAGAAAAATTCACTAGATGACGTTGAATAAGGATTTCTGTTCACCCTTCCTACTTCAGACCGCTGAACTGTTTCAATTTGATTTGTCAATTGTGTGATTTTTAGTACTTTTTTTTTTTTTTTTTTTGGGGGGATGACTCTGTATGTTCTGCTTTTTCAAACAGTGGTAGGTTCTCATGTTCTGGTATATTGCGCCACAGCTGTGCCATTTTTTTTTATTCTTTTCTGCTGTCCTCCTCGAACTCACCCTCTGCGTGTCTTTCTGAACTTCATTCCCAGAAGGGCCAGTCGCCTCCTCTGTGGTGATACGGCCGCTGTAGCCTACGCCCTGGTGTCTCCAAGGGTGGGGTTGAAATTGGGTAAAGGAAAGGCACTTTGGTGCTTGGGTCTCTTTGTGCCACCGTACTGAATGGATTTATTATGCAATCTTCTCGCCATCAAGGCGACGTGTGGTCTCACAATGGAACAAGAGCTAACATAATCCAGATATTTTCTCAGAGCAAGTTTAGTACCAGGCCAAAAGAGGGGGGAGAAAAGGGGGATTAAAAAAGGGAAAAAAAAAATTCACACTTACTTACTGCATGAGATTAACAGTTACTGTAGTAAATGTTAAATAACAGCTAACATCTGTGTTGAGATAGCGGGACTTGACTAGATGGAGCAGTTTTTCTGTTGTTTTAAAAGAATTTTGACCGAGCAGAGCTGTTGAGGGCACATAACTAGACATTGAGTCACAGCGCATCCATCTGCAGCGCATTACATCCTTTTAACGTTTTCTATACAGTGACTGCCCAACTTGAGAAAGAAAGAAAGTGAGCCCTCGGTTGTGCATACGGTGGTGTTGCAGGAAAGGGGGAGTGGAAAAGCGCGTTGACTTTTGAAGACCTACTAAAAGAAGGGTATAAGAGGCTGAAGTGGGAGGGGAAGAAAATAATTGTGCTTTAAGTCTGCGCGTTTCCCTGTTCCTCTTGTTCTTTGTCTAATGAAGCTCTATCAGTGTGAGCCTGGATCAGTCACACGGGGCTCGAGATCCGCACAAAATGACTGCAGAGGGGGTGGAAGTTACTGTGTGACGTGGCGTGTTTATCAGCTGCTTGATAAATCAAAGCAGCTGAGATCTTCTTGTCCTTACCTGTCCTGACCTGCTGTTTGTTCACCTGGATTTTTAATTTTTGTTTGTTTGCTTGATTTTTAAAGAACCACCAACATGCTCCCCTCAGCAGTTCACCTGTTTCACAGGTGAGATTGACTGCATCCCGGTGGCCTGGCGCTGTGATGGTTTCACCGAATGTGAAGACCACAGTGACGAAAAGAACTGCCCGGTGTGCTCAGACACCCAGTTCCAGTGTGAAAGTGGACAGTGCATAGACGGTGCCCTCCGGTGCAACGGAGAAGCAAATTGCCAGGACAACTCGGATGAGAAGAACTGTGAAGGTACAGAGGATCTTTCGGAGTGTGATGAAAACAATGCTCTCATGGGGACGCTATGATACCAAAGTTATTGCTGAGTAGGATTTGCAAGGATCCGAGGTTCTACTAGTTTTTAAACTGGTCTATTGAATGGGAAATTATTTCACAACTCCATACTTCCATTTCTCCACTTGTGAGATAGAAATAAGACTGATCTGATTTAAGCTCTGTTTGTGAAAAATGCTATTAAAAAGATACTATATTTTTAAACACCAAAACCTTGATAATAGGAATGAACTACAAAGTGGAGCAAATCCTTGTCATAGTTCTTTGCGTGCCTTGTACCAAGTAAAGGTCTTGGGATTGTTTATTTTATAATACCTGAAAAAAATGAAGTTAAGCTTTTCTGAGTAGGTGGAAGTGAGAGACAGACGAGATTCCCGGAGAACTCTTGTTCCTGTAGAGCACAACGAGAAGAGAATATTTAAGCCACCATTACAGAGGAAAGCGCTGTTGTCAACACAATGAGAATTAGGCACTTTTAATTTTGGAAAGGACAGGTTATGCTGGTGGAATCTGAACTACCTCACCTCTATAGAACGTGAGACATGAGCAAACTCTCCCTTTCCCCACTGCACAAGTAGTGAGGAGTTGCAGGGAATTACTTGTAAGCTTGAACGGATGCCTCCTCCCTATATCCTTTCAGTACAGTTTCTTTCTTTGAAGAGACTAAAGGTCTTTGAAACAAGGCTGAATTTCTTTCCAAAAGATGGGCTTGGGTTCAAACAAAAACATGCACACCGATGTTGAAATCCCTGTGTGATGAAGGGTGGTTGTTAGCCAGATGAGATGCTGACATCTGAAAATACGTCGTGCAAGTTAGTTCCCTGGTTGCCTTCCAGTGGCTGGAGACACCAGACTAGGGGCTTTTTATCACCTTCAAAGTGGCCCCGTTATTCAGAGTATTCAAGTTCGGAAAAGCCTTTAGTTTAACTTCTTAATTCCACTGAAGTCAGAAAGAATTTCTGGATTTATAAGAAACAGGAGGCAAAAATATGTGTAAACAACAGCAGCCAGCACCTTGCCTGCAGCACCTTTTTTCCCAAAGTGGTAGTTGATTTTTTGACTCTACTGGCAAAGCTCCAGTTTTATCTTCTGCCTTTCATTTCAGTTTAAAAACATAATGTCAAGTGAAATATATTGTCTCATGATCAAGGAGTTTTCTGGTTTACAGGAAGAGCACAAGGGCATTGAGAAACCTCGTTTATCTTTCTTAAACAATTTTATCATCATTTTTGGCAGATTTATTTTTAATAACTTAATTCTTCTCTCTTACATTACAGTAAACGCTTAGAGTTGGCGATTCTTGTAATTTTGCAGTAGCTTATCCAGGCACTTGTCCCGCGTCCCGCGATAAGTGCCTGCCTTCTCAGTGTTCTTCTGCTTCTGAGTTATTGTAGTCAAGGTAACTTTATCTTGTACTGTCCTCGTTGTAAATAGACAGTAAGGACTGGGTACCCACTGTGCAATATCCTCAACAGAACACTTTTCGGCATGATTGGCATGTGGCATTTTGTGTGCTACTTTAAGAAATTAAGCTATCAGCAGGCTAAGCTCTCCCAGGATGTTCCTGATTGTATGCTTTGGTTGTCTTGTTTTCTTAATCATTTTAAAGGGTAGAAGTCTTCGATACTGACTCTTGTTGTGTGGGGCCTTCTCTTTCCAGTGCTCTGTTTAACCGACCAGTTCCGCTGTGCCAGCGGGCAGTGCATCGGGAAAAGCAAGAAATGTGATCATAACCTGGACTGCAGCGACAGCTCAGATGAGCAGGGATGCTGTAAGTGTAAAGCCTGAGACTAGAGACGTGATTGCAGCGTCTGAAACTTGTTTCTTACCTTCTCTATGAGTTAGATTTTATTCTGCCAACCAGACTGAATTAATTGTTCCCCAAATGAATGCTCCTGTTCCTAACTGCTGTCATGCAATTAATGCACAACATGGTGAAATAGGAGTAACAAAAGTAACTAGTATTCTGAATAAGTAGTCTCTGAGGCAGAGCAGGCTAGTAAAATTTCCACTTACCTTTTTATACGTTTAAAAGAAATAAAAGGTTTGCTTGACTATAATCTGTTAGTATGCGGAGTTGGTGCGGAGTTGAAAACGTCTTTCTAGCAGCATGAGGCTTTTATATATAACTGTTCTGCTTCATGGTTTTCTCATCCAGAGAATTATTAGCAGGTGCTTTTAGAATCAGAGGAGCACACTGTTTATAGAGTAAACCTTCTAAAATTTCCTTTGTGTCTTGAAAAGATGTAATTCTGAGCTTGATTTATGATTTGTAACATGCGATATCCCCTACCTTGAAATCTCCCAGGCTCTGCAAGAAAACCACTGCCTTTAACATTCCAACTTGAAAGTTCTTTTTCACCCTTGCTGCTTTAAAAGAAATTGTAAATAGGGACATCTCCTCTCCTCTTGTGTTAGAGATCTGTATATCACAGATCTTGAACACACACACACACACACACACACACACACACAACTTGAAAATGCAAAGCCAGAGTTGGACCCTTGATCTTGTGAAGGAGATGTTCTGTCATGCTACCAATTTGTTAGTGACATTATCACAGACGTGTAGTTATCTTTATTATAGTTCATCTATTTTCCTGTTTTGTAGCAGTGGCTGGAAAATTAGCCTACCCAGAGTAAGATTGCAGTTCTCGCTGTCCCTCTTCAAGTATGATCAGAAGTTTGTTTACTTATCTCTGTAGACTGTGACAAGCTGGTTAAAGTGGGGGTTTGGTGTTCTGGGAGAAGAAAATGCGTTGAGGAAAAGACTTTCAGTAATGGATAAGATGTAAAACACCAACTACAACAGGAAAATACTTTAAAGTCTGCTTTTCTTGTCAAATTCATGAAGCACAGGCAGGGGGTTGTCAGTTATACCCAGAAATGTCATCGCTTAGAATTGGTGTTGTAGGGAACACCACTCAGTTTGACTGTTGAATAATCATTTCAGATAGATTCCTCGTAAGGATGGCACCTCTAAAGCTGGTGCTTAGCTATGTCTGTAACCATCAGTGTGGGTCAGATGGGGAGTGGGTTAGACAGTTTAACACATAGCAGCAAATCCAAAATTCATCGTAATTGAAGGTTACACAGTTGAGAAGAGGGAGTGCCAGTCTGTTACAGTGAGCGATAACCCAGGTGCTTGTGTGATGAGGTGCAACATGAAAAGTAGTTGTCATTATCTTTAGTGACAAAAAAAAGCACAACTGGAGTCCCCAGCAAAGTGCCATCTGGGGTCACGGCTGCAGGTCTTGTTCGTCAAATTCAAAGGGTAGCCTTGCCTGTCAGCACGAAGCAAGATCAGGACCTGGTTTATCAGTCCCCCTGCACATGCATGTACTGTTCGTTTCCTGTAATTTGTGATTTAAAAACCTCTCGGCGTGTCTGGAGGTCATCTTGTGCACAGGTAGCCCTCATGGACACTCTGAGCCTTTAAACAGTCCTGTCCCAGTGCCTGTTTGTTCCTCCCAGATATTAATTTGAAAAGCTGTTGTCTGCGTAGATAAGAGAAGGCTCTTAGTTTTCCTGTGTGGAAAGATGTCGGGAAAACTGATGGTGGTACGCGAAGCAGTCGGTTAAACTTACAGGATACGATTTTCCTTTTTCCTTTTAGACACGACGGAGGAGCCTGCGCCACAGCCCAACAACACAATCGGCTCCATCATTGGTGTGATCCTTACAGTTTTTGTGGTTGGAGCAATGTACTTCATCTGCCAGAGGGTGCTGTGCCCACGCATGAAGGGAGATGGGGAAACAATGACCAATGATTACGTGGTGCACGGACCAGCCTCTGTGCCTCTTGGTTATGTGCCTCACCCAAGCTCTTTGTCAGGGTCTCTCCCTGGTGAGTAAATGGTGTGATCCTTGTCCTGCTCTTTGTCACCACATAATTGTAGCTGAGGATGCTGGGCATGTATGCGCAGGAGATGTCCGTTCCAGATACAGAATTGTTGGAAGGCAAGGACTGTCAAGGCTTGTTTTTATAACAAGGAACTGCTATTTTACCTATGTTACTCACGAGCGTTTAGACACTCAAATAGATACACAAATTGTGGGAATTCTCTTCTTTTGCTATTAAAGAAACCCCTTTTTGGACTATTACAGCATCAGCAAGGTGTCATGACAGTACAGGGTAAAGTTACACGGAGTTTTATTCGTGGGACTTCAAACTATGTAATTATTCGTGTTAGATTTGTAGACTGGGTTAGTACGCTTGTGAAACTTCTTGTAAAGTCTGTCGTGTCTCATTTCATTGATGAAATTTCCAACACCAATCCACGCACATGATGCTACTGCTGTTTAAAAAGTAAGTCTTAACTGCAATGTTGCACTTCATGTATATGCTTTGCTTCTGTATATGGTGATTAAATACATACTGTAACTCGTGTCTTCGGATCCGGCAGGTTCCGGTCAGAACATAGAGGTTCTGTGGGGCTGTTACAGGATTAAAATAATGCACCAAATTTTTCTGCTTTCTGTAATAACCTGCTTTCATTCAGAGAGTCTTTGAGCAGAATTTTCACCATTATTTCCAGCACAGTGGCATACCTCTCCATTTCCCACTTGCACTCTCTGCTTCAGTCCAGTAGCAAAAGCTCACTTAACGGTGTGGAAATGAAAGAACACGAACCCTCTCTTCTGTTGCACAAATTTCAGTTGCTCAGTTGAGGTGGTCAGAGTCAGTTTCACGTTTTATTCTGAGGCATAGAAATAGTGCCTGAATGCTTGTTCTCTCAAGTCTTTTCCAGCTGTTCAAGTGAAAGAAATCTGTTTCTGTTCACACAGCTCTAGTGTAGCCCGGTGCCAAGTCCTGCAGTTGAGTAGCAGATACACAAAACCAACATGTTTATTCCCTGACAGTCTTCATTCCAGTTGTCCATCAAGGAGCACTGAATTTGCTCTTTAACACCAAGATTCATTTTGATTTTAGGAGTTGTGCTTATACTGCCGTTATCCCCTAGATTATTTTCTTTTTAACTTTTTTTTTTTTCCTCTGTTTGTTTCAAAGAATTGAATGTTGACATTCACCTTTGTTCTTCAGGGATGTCTCGAGGTAAATCTGTGATCAGCTCCCTCAGCATTATGGGAGGGAGCAGTGGGCCACCCTATGACAGAGCCCATGTTACTGGAGCCTCTTCCAGTAGTTCTTCAAGTACCAAAGGCACTTACTTTCCTCCAGTAAGTCATTCTATTATGCATAGACCTTTAATAACTTTCAGGGAACTGTCAGTGTCTTTCTGAGGATAAATAATTGACAGATGAATGTTTTGTTTTAAATTTCTAGCCTAACATACTTGTTTGAATATGGAGTAAGTGATTTTGAAAGGGAAAGGAGAGGAGATTGTCTTTTGCCAAAACAGTATAGGAATTTTAAAAAGTTGTGAGAGTGCTCAGTGCCAGAAAAAGATGTTAGATTGAATGTCAGGGGAGATGACATATATATATATGTCACATATATAAAAATATATTTATTTATATATATTTATTTATAATCCTTATAAATGTTGAGCAGCTTTGGCAGAGCGATCTCCTTCCATTATACTCTGCCATGTGCCTTTGGAGGTAAAACCATGGTTGATTCTCTATAGACCTTTCAAGGAATTAAAATGAAGTTTTGTGTCACGTGGCTTGCAAGTGACAGATAAGCAAATGGGTGTCTTTCAACTCCATAGCATTCCTCTAGTCACAAATGGGTAGTGTGCTGGTGCTATATAAAAGTTGGTACCAGCCCTAGAGGGCTCCCTGTCTCTTCAAGCGTCAGTGGTTGTTGTTTTAGGTATTTTTATATTTTATTTTATTTTATTTTATTTTATATTTTTAGGCCCCCCAAGCCACTATCAAGTGTTAAAGAGTTACGTGCTCGGTCAGCGCAGGTTGAAATCTTCAACTGTCTGTTTTCAATTCCGAGAATCAACCCATCATGTTATATCTTTAGGTTAATCAAAATAGCATTTGTGCAGTAAGAGCATGCCGGTACAGGGAAGAAATGCCTGTCTCGGACAGCACGCTGCAAGTATTATTAACAGCATAATACTTGGGGACTACAGCTAGCAGGAGCAGACATCTGCCAGTTTGCCTAGGGCGGTGGTATCCCTAGTGACAATCTAGTATTGAACAGCTAGCTTCAACTTTACTTTTTACCACTGGGTATGTCAAAATAGCAACAGCAGTCAGCGTTTTTTGAGAAAAGCTTAGTAAGAGCTTCTGTGGGAATGGTAAAAAGTGGCATTGCCAGTGTCTGTTAAAGAACCGGGGAATAAACAGGAGAAAAATCCTGTTTGTTGGGAGGGGCTGTGCATGCAGTTCTTAATTTAAGGTTCCTATCAAACAGTACTAAAAAGAAAATTTACAAACTGATGTTTCCTTGAGTCTCCTTGGTTTTTTTTTTAACTGTGGCTTTTTTCTTTTTTTTTTCCTTAGATTTTGAACCCACCACCATCACCAGCTACTGAACGTTCACATTATACCATGGAATTTGGTTATTCTTCAAACAGCCCATCCACTCATAGATCCTACAGGTAATTACTATTACAATAGCTTCCGTCAGGATCAAAGCAGTTAGTGGAGAAAGCGCAGAATAAAGACGGCCTCTGCTCCTTAAGAATCAAAATCAAAGGCCCTAATTCTGCAAGAACTAAAACAGGTGCTTAAATGGGTTCACGTGCGTCGCGTCACTGAAGCGTGCGTGTGAGTGCAGCACTGTTTGAGGTAAATCTTACAGTAAGTGGGTTAGTGGTACACCTCTTGGGTATTTTGCTTCAGGGGAAATGACAACGCTCGTCACGGAATTAGCTAAATGCCGAAAGAAACCTGGCGCTGTGATAGCTTTGAGCCAAAAATACTTACCCTGGAGTGAATCCTGCCCTTTTTTTAGGCTTCTGTAATAAATAACAGGTTATGTAATTATCAGAAGTGACAGGCAAACACCATGCAGAGGCTAGTAGTTCAGAATTAACATTTATATTATGGCCTAGATAAAGGCCACAGAAATTCTAGTGAGGCATATTAAGGGTTAATACCTGAAAAAGATTACTAACCTTTTGCTTATTTTCTCTGACTTAATATTTATGGGCACGCAAGCTTTATCTCTGCTTACTTGAATGTACCTTTCTTACCTTCCCTGCAAGGTGCTGGAGTTCATTATCATTTTATAACTAGGTACCAAAAATAAAGAACGAGACACCTACTACCCAAGGGTGTAAAGGTTCCCCTCCCAAATCACTAGCAGATCTGGTCAATGAGAGGAGAGCGCTGTATTTGTCTACTGAAAGAAATGCCTCCCTAACACAGAGCCTTTGGGGGCTTTTGGATAATGAGGTCTCTGGGGCTGAAAAGACATCTCTTCTCCATTAGCAGAAAATATGGCCTCTGTTGTGCAGAAGGTCAGACCAGATGTTATTAATGATCCCTTGCAGCCATATGAAAAATCTTTTAAAATGATGAGTAATTTTCTAATGAAAGAAACCCAAATTTTGGCACTGGCATGAATCATGCTGATTGCTGGTTAGCTGTTGTGACTTTTAGTATCATAAATCCTATTAGGGATGTAGTGTAGGGTTGAATGTTTTCCGAATGCTCCCTCACCCAAAAATAAACCCTGGCCTTGCTGCTTCTTATCCTCCCGTCTTTCCTAACATTCTGACTTGAATAAAAGGAGCTGCATCCCCACCCCACCCCAACAACTGACTGTGATGCTGGTCATTGTAGCTACCAAGCCACCTCCCTTTCTAATTTGTTTTCTTTAAACTATCTTGGACTCCTTTTGGAAGATGTTTTGTGGTAGCGGCCTTTGGGAATTCCGTCCCAGTTACTGCTCTGGGGAGCAATTCTCCTGGCTGCTAGGAATGCGCCAGGCGATTTTCAGTCTCCCTGTCTGGGCTTAGAAGTTACTATTAGGGCAACAGAGATGATGGAGGGATTGGAGCATCTCCCTGATGAGGAAAGGCTGAGAGAGCTGGGGCTCTTCAGCC
>JAOXJK010000001.1:79249918-79260565 GCA_025774025.1 Xenus cinereus
CAGGTTGCTCAAAGCCCCATCCAGCCTGGTCTTGAACACCTCCAGGGATGGGGCAGCCACAGCTTCTCTGGGCAACTCACAGTAAAGAATTTCTTCCTGTTATCTATAAGTCCCCTCTTTTAGTTTAAAACTGTTACCCCTCATCCTATTGTTCCACTCCCTGATCAAGAGTCCCTCCCCAGCTTTCCTGTAGTCCCTTTAGGTACTGGTACTATCATTGTGAATAATTCGAAAATACAACCTCTTTGCTTGGCAGTGCTCTGAGAGGCAAAGTTAAAAATTAGAAATAAAGGACAAATTTATGTATGTGTATATTAGAAACAAAGGAAAAAAAACCCACTTGGGCAGTGTTGGCTGTCAGCTTTAATTCTAGCTGTTCTAAATAATTCTGTCACCAGCAAACTTTCTCTGCTCCATTATCGTTCGTTCTTTCGAAGCATTTCTATCTGCTATTTAGCACATTTCTATCAATATTGAGGCTTAGAATGATTTACTGGTGGGTTCATTCTGAAAACTGACCGTGTTTGCTATCTTTACTTTCCTCTCTTTTAAACTGAAATTGAAATTCTTTCTTATTGCGTAACAGCTTCTTTAAGAACCAAGATGAAGGAGATCATTACAGGATTTGGAAAAACGAATGCGTTACATGAATGTATGACTTTTAGCTGCTTATTGATGCCTTATGGAGCTCCAAGGGGTTTGTGAAGCATTACTTTACCAAAATAACATCAATGCTTGAATAGGACCACCAGGTCTGTAGTACATCACCTTGCAGTCTGGCACCACAGGCAGATTTAATGGTATGTAGTTTTTTTGATCACTCCTGGATTCCTTATTTTTCCCTTTTTTTATTCTTCTGACACTCACGATAGTTTAAGCAAGTAGCAAATTTTTACACATAATTGGAGTTTAGGATTTTCATAGATTTTGGTTTCTTTATGTAGACATAAAGTTTCTATCACTTTTTACTATAAGAATGTGTACTTATTTCTTGCAAAAAGGGGAAATAACTGGATTGTCATTGACACAAATCATTGTCCCCTTTGTAAAAATTTCTGACAGTCCTCAGTGTATTTCTTCCTGTATCTAGTGAGGGAGTAGTTACCTTCACTGTTATCTTCGGAATCAAGTAACATTTTGTTTTTCAAAAGAGGTGAACAGTTTGAATCATATGAAACGCTTGTTATACGCATAAAGTTATCAACTTCTTAATCTCATTCAGAACTTTGAACTTCTAAGTGTAATATAGAATTGCTCACTCTAAAAATGAAACAATTAACCTTGAATTTGGGTATCAAAAATAGCAAGGCTTTGATACTAAAATTCTACTGTTTTGTGTGGTAAGCCCTATGATCATCAAAACAATAAGTCCTCCCAACTTTACTGACTTTTTTTGACAACCTTTATTGATACTCATTATAGCTATTGGCACTATTAACATTACTGATTGCTCTAAGTCAGTTTCCATTTTAATAAGCTTTAAGAGATTGTATTGAAGCTTCCCTGCTGGGCAAGACGTCTTCTTTTAGGCTGAATTTGGTTGTGAAAGGTTGGCAGAAACAGTTCAGTAATTTTTCGAGTGACAATAAGAAAGAAGCGTTTTCTTGCTTGTGTTTGAGTTCTGTAAACCGGAACAGTAACAGATTCCTGGGCCTTCTATTATGGAGCAGGTAAAATCCAGAGTGGTTTAGTAGTGGTCCCTTTGAATGTGCCTCTTTCTGTCTCAGTTAATGACTGCGTGTGTTATATGTACATGCCATCGTTGGACATGTAATGAGCACAGAGTAGGAACTGTAGGTGGCAGTCAGGCATTGGGAGGAGAGAGCACAGAAGGGCCGTAAGAACGATGAAAGGACTGTAACGACCAAAGTTTCTTCCATTCCAGAACCTAGATTTCATTGCACGTTTTCTCCGCTTTAACATCACATTGCAATAGAGGAACATGTCGCAACCCTCAGGCATCCCTTCACGATGACAAGAAGCTAATTACTTTATTTGTCGTTTTCTCTGCTGTCTGGTGGAAACCTGTTCTATTTGTGGGTTTCTCACATTGCTTGAGACTCACAGAGGGGTTGACACAGTTCTCTGTAGTGGCTTTTCTAGTCTTTAATTAAAAAAAAAAATATTGGAAGTATTTTTAGCAAAATTAAGATCTGAAAATTCAGGAAAAGGAGCTTGCCACTAAATCCTTCTCCTGTGTAACATTTACATTTGTTCTGAAATCTAGAACATCTTTCTAGAAAATGTCTATGCAGTGAGAGAAGGGGAGAGAAGCTGGGAGTTTCTGCTGTAGATGTCTACTATGAACCATCAAAACAAGGTGGCCAGATACCAAAGCTTCACTGTTGTTTTTTAATCAGTATATAGAGTTGTGTGATGTATAGAGTAGGTTGTGAGATGAAGGGACATAAACTAGCAAGGTGTCATCAAGGAGCAGAATATAGCAATTTAAGGATTGTCCAGTGAATTCTTCGAATGTGGCAGTGACGGTTTTTTGATACAGAAGATTGGAGAACACAAATGGAAAACGCTCTTCTCTAGAGGCTATTCTCATTATTGGGATGGCAACTTAAATGAGCTTAATCATTAGAATAAGAATAATCATAATAACTTCTACTTCTGTGAGATCAAAGTGAAGTGCAAAGCAACAATAATGATCTTCAAAAGAGGAAGAAACGGTACTGAAAAAATAGATAACATGAGTCTGTGTGGGAAACATGAGCAAGGGGAAAAAATGAAGAGCTTCCTGTCCAAAAAATTATATTCAAGACTCAAGTGCAAAATAACCTAATGCAAAGGAGGAATGGGAATTATAGCAAGAGAACATCATTAAATCATACACCATGCAATGGCCTGAAAATCAAAATGGAATGTGAAAAATTAAAGAATTAAATATTCAAGAATTGCAGGAGCATGTGGGACGAAATCAGAGCAATGCATGAAATAAGTAAAACAAAATTAAGGGTAACAAAATGATACGTAAATTAATAAGCCAAAGGTCAAGTAAGAAATTGGACTGCGGGAAGAGAATACACTTTTCTGATGTATACTGTGTGTCAGGGGAATGGTAAGGAGATAACATGGCAGGGAGATTCCAGAGAATGCATTCAGACATATTTTGGGAGGTGACAGATACTTGGTTTTGATTTTGTTGTAGGAGGGTAGACTGAGATGAACCATTAGAATTCTTTTTAACAGTTGCCTGTGATTCTCTGTTTGATAAGTTTTTAATTGCATGAGGTTTTACTCTTTTTTTTTTTTTTCCCCTTGGGATTCCTGCTGATTCATTCAGTAAGGTTTCAGGGTCTAGAGCTGTTCTAAGGGTGAATTAGGGCTGTGTCTTTTAGGAAGATACTGGCTTTTGGATACTGCTTCATTGGGGGCAGAAGTTGGGCAACGTAGAGTCCATGCAAGGGGAAGAATTGGGGAATAAGTCAATAAAAGAGTCTTCTATTCCTGCACGTGCTGTGAAAGCTGAAATTCACCTCAGTATTTACGCTAACTTTTTTTCTAGAATCCTGTTTTCTGTTTTCAGTAAAGTGTTTCAGTTTTCAAGCACAGAAATCATTAGAAAGTTAGGAGCCCTGATGGGATTTAGGAGTCTCGACATCTATTTGGATGTGCTTTAGCTCTCCCAATACTGCTTCCATTTAGATTAATGATTAACGCCTATTGATTCCAATAAAATAAGTTGTACTTCAGTGTTCCTATGCCATCGTGAGAAGGCCGCAGAAAATAAACTTTTTTTTACTGGCGTGAGTAATTTCTGGTTAGTTTCAGGCAGCTCTCTTCTGGGAGCAGTAAATGAAGTGTTACAGCAGTGTACCATGACCCAAGTTGAGCAGTGAGAAATAATGTGCTTTTTATGGTTTAACTTCAGTCTTTGTTTATCATCTTTCATACAGAGATTTGTCACTAACACTCCTGAGACGAATAAAAACTGCACTTGCAGACATTGTAGAAGGGGATTATTTCTTATGATCTAAATGGTAAGAGGGGAGAAGGGTATAGGAAATGCTCATTGAATGATATCAAGGGAAAGAAATATTGCCAATCCAGCAATTCTGTAATCATCATCCGTCCTTGCAAAATCTTTATTAAACTTGCCCTCGCTCGACAATTTCAACAGTCAAAATTACTTCCCAGTGCTCTGATCCCAACTATCGACCTTCAGCTAATGCAAAAGAGTTTGTTGCCTTTTTCATATATGACACTTTCCAATGCAAATCTTCCAGTCTCTTCTTCTTGATGCCTTTATAAATCTTCCTTCCGGTTACTGTTTTTCCAATTTGTGTGCCTGAGAGTTACTAATCGGTCACCATGAATTTAAGGTCCCAAGATTAATCCTCCTTTGGCAGGAGACTGCGGGTTTACTTTATATCCATTGACTTTAGTCTTGAGCTGCAATTTTCCCACCACTTCTCTTGCAGCTTACTCAGCCTGGGCAGGTGGTCCCAAAGAGAAGGGATAAAATTGGCTGTGTAGCTTCTGTGAATAAAGGTACCAGAGATTAAAGCTGACTATACAGTGTAGTTAGTATATTGCGGTGTATATAATTTATTACCAACTGTCAGGAGTTGGTAATAAAGTTGATTTCAAGAGTCAATTTGCTAGTGAGTAGTTTGTTTTCATTAGTAGTGTGTGAGTGGCCGTGGGCTCTTATAGCCGGAGCACCACTTATGCAGTGGCCTTGTTCCTGCTCCTGTAAAGTTCCCTTTCGTACAGAAATACCAGAACTGCCTTATGCAGGAGGCCATCTGAGCGTAGTATTCGGTGTGATGATGTTCCCTGATTTCCAGCAGTGGTTAGTGCCTTCTGCTTCAGAGGAGGTAAGTAGTCATGGGACAACCTGCGTCCGAAGAGGATGTCCCTCTTCAACTCCCAGTATTAAAGATTGGTTCTTGCTCAAACTTGAGAGATTACACAGCTCACAAAGCTCTTGGAGATTTTTGTTGTTACTTCTGTTTTGCAGGGCTTACTATTATAATGGGTTAGTCTTCTCACTATGAATATCTGTTTTGAAGCCACTGAGTCTGTGGTATGTTATATCTCCTGGAAATGTTATATCTTGTTTTATACGCAGTTTTTTTGTTTTTTTCTAAAAGTGTATTCATCCAATTTTGTATAGGCCCTTTTAATCTTTCTCTTCTGTAGTTGAAATAATATTGTGTCCTCTGTATAGGTTTTTTAATTTTCACTTTTAAAAGTCAGGTTGGGTGACGTGATTAATTATTGACAAATTAGATTGATATCTTTCTTTAGCTGAAAGTTAAACTGGTATTATGACATTAAGGAAATACATGTCAGCAAGAAGACTTTTTAAAACACAGTGGGTGTGAATACGTTTGAACTGAGAACTTAGTACTGAAGTGGAACAGATAGAAAATCCGTTCTTTTCTAAGGATTCATTTTAAAGTGGGGGCATTTAACTTTTCACTAATCATAAAACCTACAAATTTGAACAACATTGACCATTGTAGTATTGAAATGTTGCGATGACACCGCAAAATGTGGTGTGAGCAGAGTTTCTCTAGCATATGTATAGAGTGTTAAATCAGTTTCCCAGACAGGATTGTGTTTTGCTCAGATGGTGTTCAAGAAGAGGCTGGATGGGGCTTTGAGCAACCTGGTCTGGTGGGAGGTGTCCCTGCCCAGGGCAGGGGGTGGGAACTGGATGATCTTTAAGGTCCAACTCTAACCATTCTATGATTCTATAGGATAAGCCGTTTGTTCAGTAGCATCTGAGGGAGTAGGGAGAAGACAGTTATCCCAGGCCCCCCCACTTAGAGCAAAATGTAGTTTATGCATCTTAAAACCTTTTTCAATAGCAGAAAGTAGAAAGAAAACTTAGCCTTCAAAGTGACTGTGAGTCACTCCCCTTCAAAGCATTTCCATGGATTTCTTAAAGTTTCTTTCCAGTGCATATTCCAACCGTTTTTGTGGGGATGATAAATTCTTCCTGTCTCACATTTAATTTTGGTCCATCAAACTGGCTCTCATTTTGGTTTTTCTTCTGGCACTAAAGGCTAATTTGCCTCCTTTAATTGAATGCAGACACTGCATCTAACGTGACAGGCACTACCCACTCAATAATGGGATATTGTCTTTCCCGACTCCTACTTGCCTTAATTAAAAGCAGGGGGCTGACCTCGGCGCTGAACTCTGCCCTTATTCCTTCCTAATACTTTTACACATCGCTTCACGCTCAGGCTTGGCAAAGCACAGGCAGCTTCCCTGCTGGCCCACACCCCTTGTTTGTTTGTTATTGTCCGTCGTATTGTCATTAAGGACGAGTTTCACTTAGTCGGCAGAGGAGGTTCCTCCTTGCTTTGGTGGGACCAGCTCTTCACCTGCGGGGACACGGCGAGGGAAGAGGGAGCAGGTGCGCTGGGCACATCCATTTTCAGGGAGGACCCAAATCTAATGGATATTCTGAGGTCTATCAGATATTCAGCCTGCTTTCAGGTTTGGGGTTTTTTTTGTTGGTTTTATTTTTTTTTTTTAAACTGTTTCCTTTTATAGCTAAATCTGGGGCTTTGCTGTGGGCACTTAGGTCTTGAGCCTGCGTAGGACCTCTCTTGGTCAGCAGCTGTCAAAAGTTTCTTTGTGATCTGGGAGGGCACAGCAATAGTTATCCTGGACTGGCCACAGTGAAAGCAGAACAAATCATGTCCTATATTTTGGTAATAATCACCCCAGTACCCCAAACTGGGATAGAGATGGGTGGCTTTATATGGAAGGATGCAAACCAGGAGGCAGTGAGTGGCTGAAGGGTTGCTCTCTGCCCAGCAGATAAAAGAAGTGAGAAACGCTAGGTAAGGGTGGTGGCAAATGCTCCCCAGTCCTGCTGAAAGAGCTGAGATTTCCTTGTGTGAGCACCACACGGAAATCATCTGCCCGCACATCTTGGCTGTGCACTGTGTTTTCATTGAAATTATTTCTACAAAGAAGTTACGGATGAGTGTGATGGATCTGACCCACTAAAAGGTTGTAATTTCACTCCAGGTACCAGTACTGACCCATGGGGAACACCACTAACTACAGGCCTCTGCACCGCTGATCACAACCCTCTGAGCTCTGCCATTCGGCCAGTTCTCAATCCACCTCGCTAGCCACTCATCTAACCCCCAGTTCCTAAGCTTACCTATGAGGCCGCCGTGGGAGACCGTGTCAAAAGCTTTGCTGAAGTCGAGGTAGACAATGTCCACAGCTTTCCCCTCATCTACCCAGCCAGTCATGCCATCGTAGAAGGCTATCAGATTGGTCAATCATGATTTTCCCTTGGTGAATCCACGCTGACCACTCCTGATAACCTTCTTTTTCTCCACATGCTTAGAGAAGACATCCAGAATGAGCTGTTCCATCACCTTTCCAGGGACAGAGGTGAGGTCGACCGGCCTGTAGTTTCCTGGATCCTCCTTCTCTCTTCTGGGGTTTACGCCATCCCTGGCAAGACCACCGCAGCTGCAGATAACAAACAGGCAAGGCAATCAGCTTTAATGTTTTCTGCTTGGTTCTCACCCTTCACTCGCACCGCAAGACCCTAGCGGCGAACTTTTCACCCTGGCCACCTTCCAGACTGTGAGCCTCGACAGCAGACAAGTCCTAGGCAGTAAATCCACTTTTCAGACAATGGTGTCTTTTGAGCTATTCCCCTCAGCGCTTCGCTGCCATTCGCCGTCTGTCCACCTGCAGCTTTTCTGTCTCCTCGAAGGTGTGCCCGGGCAGAAGCAGTGTGCTACTGGCCCCCGGGAAGGAGAGAAAGGAGAAGCAGCTTCGAAAGAGGGAGACTCTGCCATGTGGTGAGAAGACCCCAAGGGTGCCTCCCTACGCCTCATCAAACCTATTTTGGAGAAACGCTGGATTTGCCAGCGTTTCCTGAGAGCTGAAAGAAACCCAACCTTCTGACAACAAGCGAAGGTAAATAAACGGGCAAGTAAAACGGTAGGGTCGGGCGAAAGTTCGGGGCTGTTTTCTACTATTTCTGCCTCCTGCTTACTCACTGGAACAAGGGGCACTGCAGCCAGGAGCCAGGGCAGAGATTCTCTGTGCAACACGTGGGACCTTCTTACCTGGTGCCTTTAGCTGCTCCGGGGATCGGCAGCCGGGGCAGGTCCCACTCGCTGGCTCTCAGAGGGTGACCTTAGTCTGGGATGGAAGCTCCCAGGTACTAGCACGGGCTGCCCTGGTGCTAAAACTGACTGGTTTTAACACAGCACGGAAAGCAGCCGCGGGACGCTTCTAGCGTCCTTTAAAAATAAATCCTGGCACCACCCGCACAGGTTGTTGTTGCAACCCTAACGCACAGTGAAATCAGCTCATTTTTAAAATTAAAGTTGCTGATGGAACAAATAGCATGATGCTGACCAGGGTAGATAGACAATGAGAAAAATCCCAAGTGACGCGTCTTGTTTTAACAGTAAATCTCTGTCTTTTATGGCAACACCCCGAGTTGACGCCAGGAGGTCCTACAGGTAAGCACAAAGATGTCTTGTGAGAGAGCAACATAAAAGGACGGCATGGCCGGTCGCCCTCCCTCACAACATCCCTTCCATATGCACCCAAAACTCACGGATTTGTCTGCCGCTAGCTCACTCATCACCGATTAAAAAAAACAAACAGCAAGACGAAGACTGCTTGAGCCAGAAACAGAGCCTTGTTAATCCCTGCCAGGCAGCAGCAGTGGCAGCAGCTCAGCCTTGCTGACTGCTCCTAGAATAAACCAAAGCCATCGTTCCAGCAAGGAGGTTACCACAGATCCCTGCCATAAAAGGAGTAGATTGCTCTTAAAATCTAACCGATGCAGATGACAAAATGTAAGAACGACTAAATAAGAAACAGCTCGCTTGGCTGATTTCCTATGCTGGCCCCTACTGCTACTGGAAAAAAAAATCCGTCTTAACAACGCAGAGAAAAATAAAAACCAGCTGAATATCTTTTCTTAGACGACTAGTTCTCACATTCCCATTCAAAGACAGTCTATTTTGCTGCTGGCTCTACTCTTGGCATGCAACTTGCCCTGAGGTACCAAAGTGGGGATGAGGGACAAGTGTGGGTTTAGGGCTGCTAAACCTTCAGCTTGAAAAACCGCGCTCACAAACACAGAATTTGCACCTTGCCAAATAGCAGGCTGTTATTCAAGCAGAGAAAACTTAAAAAGCGCCTTCCATAAGCTAGTGCCCAACTAATGGCAAACTGGCGTACTCCAGCAGACCAAGTCTAGTCTTAGTGCAATTAAAATGGAATCAGATCTAGTTCTTCAGAGCCAGCATCTAGCTAACAAGCCTGCTGTAGAAACCAATCAAATCTATAATAAAGCAGCAGCCTCACGATTTTTTTTTCCATAGGAAAAAGGTGTTGGAGCAAGAGACAGAAGGAGATGAACAACATTTTGAACATTCGGGTAAGTGTTTGCCTCTCCCCCCAAAATTATCCCCCCTTTGGGGATATCTGAAGTGATCAGAAAGAGTGGGTGTTCTGAAAAACTAAGGGAACCTTAGATTTACAGGCTAGAGATACATCAAGGATTTCCCAACTCCTTTGAAGAAGGGAAACAAAGGTAGCTCACTTCCAACTTCTCTGTCTTTTGTTTCACACATACGTGTCCAAACAGAGGCACAGTTTGCTACACATGAGTTTAAGGTTTATTAGAAAGATACTTGATCTTTGGTAGCATTGCATATTTTATACATCCAGTTAAAGCGCTTTTTATCGCTCTCATTCAAATTCACGATTTGTGGATAAGTTCTTCACGTAATCTTTGTAGTTACCGCGCTTGTACGCACAGAATGGGTACCTGTAATGGAAGGGCATCTTACTGAGAGGCAGGAGCCTCTTCAGGAAACATTACTTGTCTCTACTGGAAAGTCACAGAGGCGATGCCATGGTTTTACAGCTTCAGCAGACATCCTGAGTTCCCCTCTTTCTCCACCGGGGGTTTGCGGGGGGACAGAAATCCAGAAGTCATCAGCTAAATGGGCCACAAACCAAGCCTCAAAATCATGAACAGTTCCACTGGCAGCTGCCTCTGCTTTAGGTGATGAGCTGTTATTCCTTCCACTGCCACACGTACAGGTCCAAGAACTCTAATCAGATCACTTGTTTTCAATGGATGAAGGGTCAGTTCAGTTTATAGAGAAGTTCCTGAGATTACACACAGCATCAAGCTGCTTTTGAATAAGGAGGAAAACCGGGACAGTAGGATAAGCTTTACATTTCTTGGACTACAAAGTGCTCACAATGTTTGTGTCTTCCACATTAATGGACAAAATAATGCTGTGAAAGTCAATGTCTATTGTGCCGTTCTTTGAAGGTGTTTAAAAGAGAAGAGTTCAAATTAAAAGAATCTGTAGGTAGATCAAGCCTGTTTTCCTAGGGGACAGGCAGTGGAGTAAAAAGCCCTAACTAACCCTTTCAGAAGTACAAAATGGCACCAGCGCTTTGGAGAATCTAATCGGAGAAGGAGGTGATGAGAGGAAATGGATGGCAGTGTGTAGGTGTATCTTCTAACAAGGGGCTGTGGAAGTGATAACAGATGGTACCTCTATGAGCTCCACAAATCTGGCAGCACTTGTCTCACTTGCTTAATAGATGATCACAATCCAGTGGTTCTTGACTGCATATTTTGATATTTTAATGCAGTTTTCC
>JAOXJK010000001.1:79262243-79275176 GCA_025774025.1 Xenus cinereus
CTCAGGTGTGTTGGAGAAGGTGCCCCTGAGTCCATCCCAGGCCTGTGTTATCTGAGTGCAGATGTTCTACTTGTTGAGCGCACAAAATTAAGCAACAATTAGTGTGATAGATGTTCCGTAAGAAAATCTTCAGGCTTTTTGCATTTGAGTAAGAGAAGCAAGAGAGAAAGAAAGCAAAAGAAGTGTGACACTGATACTGAGACCTGCAGGTGAAGCGACGGGGGAATACGGGAGCAGCAGGAAGATGACAGTAAAAGCAACGTTATGGAAAGTGCTGGCAACGGCTGCCACGCCAAGCTCCATTGGCTTGGTCATGGTCTTTGTGATGCTTCTTGCTGTATTTGGGTACCTCTCTGCTGCAGGAGCTGAGCACATCCTCCATGTGGGACTATACCTTTACAGGCAGGGGGCAGCTAAAAAAGGGAGGGAAGGGAAACGACTAACTATATTGTAATAGAGGAAACATCCGCTCCGACTAATGAACTCATGCGGGGGTTCTTCTACAGCTTTTGGGCAGGGCTTTTCAAAATGCACTCAGAAGATTTATTTCCCTGCAGCAACTCTCAAAGCTGTAGCATTTCTTTCCCTCCACTGGGAGCAACTTGTGTGCCAATTTTAATGTGAACACAAGAGTTTCTCAGAGTAAAAGTCGAGCGCTCAACATGCCATGAAACTCAACGGGAATGAGGAAAGTGACTCCTCTTTGAAATGTACATTTTTTGTTGTCTTCCTCGCACACCCCAGCAGAGATTCCTGCTAGTCTTTTGGTCTCGAGAAAGATTTCAGGATAAATTACGAAGGTTTTGGAAAGCCCCTAAATGTGAAAAGAGAAGTTCAGGATAGAGACAGACCGCACCAGGTCACAAAACATTCACTCCCAAGACAAGCGTAATCTCTCTCACACATTCCAAACCGTGTCGCTCCTGAAAACAGAAGGAGTTACCTTTTCTTCTAGTCGGTCCCCTTCTTGTCTTAACAGTGAAACTATTGTTTGTATTATCTTTTCTTCATCTGTTAAAGAGTAACATAAATATCTCAGCCTTCTAGTAGGATCCAGATAGCAAACTATGGCAAAAGCCTTTGTGTCACTTAATCATGAAAACAGCTGCTATTTTGTGGCAAATTCACAATGAGTTGTGCATCCAGGCTTTAAGCAGAAGCTCACTGTTCTAGTCTGTGTGGAGCAGGCAATGCTGTTTCTCCATCTGCCCAACTTTTTGCTCCAGTTTTAGAATCAGGGGAAGGGCAGGGGCTTTAACATTCCATCCCTTTGGGCTTTGAGATATTCCTGATAACCAGCCAGAACAAAAGAGCAGCTAACGGAAGCTCATGAAAATAGACTTAAAATTATATAAAAAAGTCCCCTCATCATTACCATTTATACCTTCCTCAACTCATTAGGACGAACTCTGGGTTTGCTGGATTAAAGAAAATGCAAGTGTGGCAGGATCCCCCTTGTAACCAGAAATCCCTAGAAAGCTTGCATTAAAACTAAATCTCTGCAGGCGTCATGGAAGACAAGCAGTTTGGATTTACAGCAGAGACTGTCGAGCAGTGTTGTGCCACCACTGAAGAGGGGCTGACCAAGACATTATTGCCCCAAGGACTAGTCTTTGGCCTCAGAGCCCCGGTGTATTACCCTGCCCTCAGCCCTGCCACTCCTACTGCTGCTCTGTCACCTTATGTCCCTTTGCCTTTATCCTCCTTTTCCCATGTCACACATCCTTGGATTTTTCAGGATTCTCCCTTTAATTGCAGTAGCAGGCAGGACTTGTTAAAGATTGCAAGAACACTCCCCAAAATGTGGGCAACGGCAAGAATCGTCAGAGCAAACTTCCTTCTTCACAGTGTCTTACCACACGAGTTCCAAGTAACTCACCATGTCTGGACAAAGTGCCTCGGTGTGCAATCCCAGCCTGACCTACTGCCTGTCAGCCTGAAATTCTTCACCCCTACCGTGTTCCTTACCCTCGATTTCATCAGTAGGATTGCTGTTGTCTCGTTTCCGACCCAGGTACTGATCCGTTGTCCTGAACGACACATCTGAAGGAGATTCCTGGGATCTGGAAGTAACAAGCTTGGCAAGTTTGTCTGCAATGTGGTTGACGTCTGCCGTTTCACCTGATTGGGAAGGAGGGTGGGAATTAAAGGCGGCAATTAATCTTTCCAGGAAGTAATTCAGCGATTTACCCATTTACATGCCCCCTGAGGTGGAAGTGCCCATAGGATATCCAGAGAGACGTTTCCCCACGCTGGGGCTTTGCTATTGCTTGAGATTAGCTGGTAATAAATTTAGAGGGACAAGTAAAGCAGCACAGCCCCTCTCTAGTATTTGAGCAGCAGCTAACTACACAGAGGCCGTGCAGAAGGAGTGCGAGTGTTTCTCAACAGCGTAGAGCCTTGCAAGCCAGAAGCACCCCACGTATTAAGAACCATGAGAGCACTGCTCTATGTGAATCTTAGACCTTACTCTGAGTGGTATTGCCCACGGTTAGTTCATCTATAGGTCCAGGTTCAGAAAAGATGATGTATTTATTTGAATGCTCTTTCCTTGTTCCCGTGGGCAAATCCTGAGCAAAGGAGAAGCGGACTTCACTTCAGAGGCACCCCTAGCACAACAGCTTCTCGTGTCCCTGACACTTCTGAATTAAGCAGACGTGAATGTTGGGAGAACTCAGCAACCAAACTGGCTTTATCCACTTTGTGTAATGTGTTCAGGACCCTCCCTGGCTGAAGGTCTGCCTTGGTGAGGGGACACCAATGGGGATCCTGCTATAGCAAAGTGAGCAGGAGGAGCTGTCGCAACGTTTGTTTCATCTAAAAGGTGGTCTTCCTTACAGTTTGCCTAACAAAGTGTGGGATGCAAAGCTCCATCTTCCCACCACCACTGCCAAGCAGCAGCACCTGCGTGACCCTGAGACATCCAGACAAGCTCAGCAGCGTCCTGACCCGTGACACGTGTAAAATTCACAACCAGAGTTTACCGTGAGGGCAGCAGGGGTTAATGCAGCCAATAAAAACTGCATCTCAAGGCTGTGGAATGAACCCGAAGACATTTCCATCCCCTCGTCTGCTGCAGAGCTTGTCAGGGAGCTGCTAAACTTCTAGGAAGGGTATCGGGCTGTTCATAACTTTGGAAACCTAAGATTAGGCAACTGGACAGGCCTTTGATTTAGACAGGTAATCCCCAAAAGCACCCCTGTTTCCTCCAGAAGGGCCTGGGCAAGCTTGCAGCGCAGTTGCTAGCAGTGTAAGTGACAAATACTACTACTAATAGTGTTTTAGGAATTGGTCCAGCAATTGGCTGAAAAGCCGGTAAAGCCCACATTTGAAGGCCAGCAGGATCCCCCAGGGAGGTTACCTCCCAACGTGGGGAGGCTTTACCTCAACGCCATGCTGCAGGGAACATGGCGATGTATTGGCAGGGCCACCAACTGATTGCACCCAAACCGTTGATAACTTTTCCTTGGCGATGTGAAAATGAAATGGATATAAAAGCAGATATCAAGATACAGGCATGTATCCCTGGCAATAGAAGGATGGAAAGTTGTAGTTATTTCCCCCTAGCAGAAGACACTGGGCCGAGGCAGGGACCATTTCTTGAAAGACGTAGCTGGATTAGGCAGGAGGGAGAATTATGGGCTTGGGGAGTAGGAGCAGGCCCAGGACAGTTAAACTGCCCAGGAATGGGGCATTAGGCTGGAGTAGTCGGTGATGGATAATGGTTAGAAGTATCTTTAGATGTGGTGAAAGAGGAGAACTGCTGCAACACCAACAGTATCCAAGCTTGGACAAATTAAACAAACAACCCCTTACCTTATGTATATGAAAACAATATGACAACGTATCATATGTTGTATATGGCAACTTAATGGGGATACCTCTTCCTCCTCTCTCAGTCTTGTATGAGAAGTTATATTTATGTTAGTTACTTTCCTTAGTAGAAAAGGTAAAATATTTAGGTTATTATAAATATAAAAGGTTATATTTATGTTAGTTTTTTCCTTAGTAGAAAAGGTAAAATCTCATTGCCTGCAGTGCGGTACCTGACGTGGGGCTGGCTTTGGTGGCTGGGTACAAGATGTGTACGTGGATGGGTTCCCCAGGTATCATGTGGATTACAACCACCTACCAACTCTTCTTCTAACACATGAGAGGGCAGGTTCAGACTTAATATAATAGCAACACGTAAAAGATAAGATTCAGATAACTCTAGAAGACTGTTTCCATTTAAGATACACGGTGGGGCTATAAGAGGTGGCTCAGAGACATGGGCTGCTCTGTGCTTGAGGCAGGTTGCTGCCAACTGCTTGGCACCAGAGTTTCAAGCAGAGCCTGGCACTTTGGTCTAGTGTGGAATGTATATCACATGATTAGAAGGGGCCTTCAAAGAACTTCTCTTTCTTGCTTTTAACGTGTGGGGTCTTCAGCCTGACTAGTGTTTTATGTTTTCTTTCTAACCAGGTATGAAGAAGAAAAAGCCAATGCTCAGAAAAAACAATCTGTACAGTTAGTTGTACAATACTTACCACCATACAACGGCAAACAGAAAAGCCAGGCGCAAGCATGAATCTTGTGTGTGCAAGCACTACTGAAGATCTGGCAATCTGCCTTCCAAATTGGAAATCAATAGAGCTAGCGTAAGACATGACCAAAAAGTGAAAGAAACATTCCTCCTCCTGCCTTTCCAGGAGCCACCAGCCATTTAAGCTATTTAGAGAGAGATTTAAAGACAAGCAGCAAAAGGGAAGAACTAAGGCGTACTTGTCTGACGCTGAGAATTCCCTTCTGAAACAATCTTAGGATGTGCCTCAGGACTTTCTGCATGACCTTGTTGCAATGACAGCGTGGGGGACTTTTCCTGCTCTGCTCTGCCGCAGAAAAAAGGGAGACAATATCCTGGAAAGTATCTTCTTTTTGATTGCTTTTTGCCCTGCTGTTCAATCACTCCACTCTGGAAAAATCCTTTTAGGATTGGTCCCTCTTCATCCCTTTGATCGTCAGTCTCCACTTTTCTCCTGATTAACGACGATTTCTGCACATTAGCCTCATTTTTCAGAAGTTTCCTATATTTACTGACAGACAACCGCCGCTGGGCATAGGCCATCAGGATCTTGTATTCTATGCTGTCTCGCTCGTCATCTTCCAGCAGTATTTCTTCCATACTGGCATCACTCGGTGAATACATCTCGGTCCCTGCAAGAACATAGTCTCAGCTTTAGTGGCTTAGGGAACAGCCTGTTTTTCATGAGTACCAACCAGTACTTGGCATTTCTACAGAACCGTTCGCAAAAACACCTTATAAATCTCAATGACGTGAAGAATATTGCAGTACCTGGGAGCCAGGGTAGCACCGGAAAGAGAATTAGGGAATTTGGTTACTGAGAAAAGCATGCAAGTCCATCAAAGCATGGGAACAAGAGACCTTGTACATTGCTCCTAACTGCATTTGGTGGCTTAGACAGGAAAGATGAGGAAATTCAAGGAGTATTCAATGGTCGGGTACAGTGCAGGAAAAGAGAAAAGTCCATTAACAACAAGAACTGATTCTCGGGATGGAAAGAAAAACAATTCATCAAAGCATTGCAGAGGAAAAGTCTATCCTCTGGCTCAAATGAGCAAGAATCAAAATTCATGAGAATTGTACTTTCAGAGGAAGCTTTGACAAATCCGGGCCCTGAGTGCTCTAGGTAGGAAAGCAAATGAGAACTAGCCCAAACATTAGGAAAAAATATGATATTTACGTATCATAATGTTCTCAACTGTCCTTTCACTTTAGGGGCCCTGAATCAACCGTCTTGCGTGTTTGACTGCATGCAGTGGATGGCGCGGTGGCACTTATCTGGTCTAATTTGTTCCTGTCCAAATAAACATACCAATCCCACAGTAGGCACAGGCATTTTGCCGTCTTCCCGCTTCCCTAACGCGTTGTAGCTTACCGAGCCACACTGCAAAATACTCTCCCGTTTTCGCTTTGCTCTAGATCCGTTCGCCGCCCGGCCTCCCCGAAGCCAGAGACA
Organism: Xenus cinereus; assembly: GCA_025774025.1. Classification (NCBI taxonomy): domain Eukaryota; kingdom Metazoa; phylum Chordata; class Aves; order Charadriiformes; family Scolopacidae; genus Xenus; species Xenus cinereus. The sequence goes on from JAOXJK010000001.1 coordinate 79,268,264, forward strand.
CGCGAGGAAGAAACAGGAGCGATCAGCTGTGAGGCGGCGACCCGAGAAGGTCTCTTCTGCAGACCCCAGGTGAGGTTTTAGATGTTTGAGCAGGCAGCCCTGGCCGCTGACAGCGGGCTCTCTGCAACGTCTCTGCTCAGTGACCCACGTAAAGTTGAACAAAACTATGCACACATGCAGAACCTGTCACTGGGGTCTCTGTTGCTGACAAGCCGAAATAGGAGGCTTCTGTCCCCTCTGCCCTCTTTTAAACAAGTACCAAATTCATACACACTGTGCCCTCAGGATGAGAGAAACAAATTTAAGCTAATTTCTTCCTGTCCGGAATGTCGTACTGGCTCACCTTTAGCAAAACTCTGGCCTTAAGCTCCTGAAGATCTCTATTCGGACCAGATATCTCACCTCACGTGCCTCTCATTTCACTACTCAGGTCTAAAGGATACCATTTGTCTTCTGGGTATAGGTGGTGTTAGGACTGACACACTTAAAGGGGGGTTGATAGAAAAGTTAGGAGTGTCTGATTAGTCAAAAAAGATTTTCCAGCCCCAGTAAGTTATGGAAAGAAACAAAGATAGCTGATTTGTCACTTTGTTTTCAATGCGACTCTTATTGTAAGATTTTAACTTCATTTTGGTTAAATTTCACATTTGTAACTGTTCAAGTTAAAAAAAAGAAAAGTTTTGTGGCACTCTTGTGCTGTTTTGCCATGAGCTGCAGAAAGAAAATCAATATTACAAAACTTAGATAATCTACTTTTACTTCCACTATGCTAAGCTAAAATTGGTTTTTGATGGTGCTGTTGAGACAACAGAAGGAAAAATAGGAACATATAAACCCCCAAACCCCTCCTTACCAAATGTATGAGCAGCAGAAATTAGGCCAACTCCAAACCCATGGCTTACCTGTACTCTCAGTTCAGCATTGTCCTTACCAAGGAAGGGGAAAGGTATAAGGAAGGAAAAGGGGGAAATGAAGGACAGGAGGATGGGAAAGAAGAAAGGGAAAGGGTTGGGGAGGAAGAAACCTGAAGTGTCACATTGTAGGTCCAACGCGGTAGTTCTTCTAACTTTGCACTGCTAAATGCATCCATTTTAGAGACTCTGTTTTTCCTTCAAGAGAAAGGACTGTTCCAGATGCTGCCCTGGGATAGCACTGGCTTCCACAGTCAATAAAGAAATAAGAGTGGGAGTAGCGTGATAGGGAGAAGGGGGGCAAAATGCAGAAGAAACCATGGCACATCCATTGGTGGAAAAAGGAAAGGTGACTTGTTCATCTCTCAGGGAGCTGCTATGTTAAGTCAGTCCATGAGTGAGCCAAAATGTAATTTTCCAACCATGCTCAAGTTAAGCTATTGACACACCACCATCCCGAGCCTCCAACAGCCTGTCTCAAACACATGGCAACAGCCCCTCTGAAATTTGCTTCCCAGTGCAAGCCTGGGTGTCAGCTTGCTCAGTTTTCCACTTGGAGTGTTTTCCAATTTGACATTTAGAAATCTATACTTTAACTTCATGTGGCAAAACATTCCACTATGCTTGGATGAGAATTTATCCCAGTAGCATCCAAGGTACGAGCAACTACGTTGCCTACGAACAGCAACCCGGGCTTCAGCGGGAAGTTCTGCACTGAGACCTCTTGCTCACAAGGTCATACCAAGGTGAGTCCCTGTTTGCTGGACATAGCCAGGGCACTTTGGAGGCCAGGGAAGAGGGCACAAATTCCCCTTCTCCTGCTAGTTGCTGCCTTGAGATATTCAAGGGGTCAGCGGGAGCTGTCTTCTCACCATATCCGTGTAGGCAGCTTTAATGAACCTGCAAGGGAAACTGAAAGCCCAGCAGGAAAACGTCTGCAAGAGACTGTTACAAGAAATGAACCAAGTGGAGAAAAAGAAGTGGGAGCTAGAAATACAGAGAAAGCAAAGCAGAACTGAAACGATGCAAGACAGGCATGAGGCTTCTGCTTCTTCATTGCCCTGCCTTAGGAAGGGAGAGCTGATTGCATCCCACCCTTGGGATGCAGGGGAGCCCTTTTCCGTGCCCCCTGATTGTTTGAGACCATCTTCCAGTGCAAAGCAGAGCAGCTCAGAGAGTGTTTTAAGCCGCACTGCATTTCTCACTGTCTCTGCTATGCAAAAAGCAAGGCTAGAGCAACTAACTCCCTTCAGCTAGTCGATGAGCCCAGGAACAGGCACTTCCCTTTGCCCCAGAAACCAGACCAAGCATTTATTTCATTTTGAAGTTTGTCCAGAACTAGAGAGAAGATTTTAAAGGCCATGCTATTCTTTTCAATTATTTAATATTTTATTCAAACTCAACTTCCTCCTCGAAAAGACCTAACCTCACCCTTCAGATCAGACACCGATGCTACTTAAAAAAGCCTTTCCCACCATGAGTAGTCTTTATAGATCTAAAAAAAATTGTCTAACATCCATATATACTCATTTTTCACTGATATAAAAATATAAATAACAATATAACATAGATAAGCTATATAAAAATAATTATATCTGTAACTTATAAAGTAATTACATAAAATAATATAAACACCCATTCCCAAACAGCAAGAGGAATTACCAGTAGCAGCATTAAAAAACCCTTTACACTGGGCTGTTACTTATACATTGAGAACAGTCCTACCCAAGGTACAGATATAAATCAAATAAGAGTTCAAAGGTTGGTCTCCTAAACGAGGCTCGTCGCAGACGGATAGCAGGAGGTAAGGGATTATTACAGCTTGCTAGTATGTGACATCAAATAAGCACTTGCACATCAGATGCAGCCGTACAGCTAAGCCTGCACCTCGCTCTGACGGCGAACCTCTGAGAAATGAAACAAAAATATGTTGGTAAAAATGTGGTACAGGAGCTTCCTTACTGGGACTTTTTTGAGCACTGATGTCTCGGTAAGAAATCTCACCCCTGTGTAGACAACAAGGCTGGAGGAGCCTAAAAACAGAACAAGGAGTCGCAGTTCATAACTCATGTATGCCATTAATTGCAGATAGCAAGAAAAGGAGATTATCACCACGTGCTGGTGAGCATTTGTAAAGGAGACTGCCAGTAGCTCGCTTGTTTTTCAGTTCATTTTAAAGTTTGAAATCTTAAGTGGTGACTTACATCTCTCTTTAGACTTACTTGTTCGTACTATAACCACTTTATTTTTCCAATATCCCATCCGGTGCGGAACAGAGACAAGCCAGGCCTTTTGCAGAAGCAGCACTCGCTTTGCACGAACTCTCAGAACTGAGTCTCTATGAAGAACATCTTTTCATGCAACCATTGATTCAGTTTGACAAGTACTTGGAAGTCCTGCTAAAACCCAAATCTGCATATTATTTCCTAGGATGATTAAAAGAAACTTGGAGGCTCAGATTATGGAGAGTAGCAGCATGGTCTCATTCTGTCTACTTAAAAACTCTGGTCTAAATTATTTATCTTCTGGAGCTTGCAGGCTCCGAGGGAGCAGCATTACCCTCTCCCTCTTTACTCTCCTCCAGACTTTTTCGTCCCACTGTTGAACACGCCATTTCCCAGAAAATGGAAAGTGATCTGCCAACACTCATAGCGGTACATTTAGCTGTAACCTTCCACCCACTTCAAGAATTATCTGCCAGGATAGAGAAATTTGGCAAATACACAGATGGACTTCTGTGAACCCCCAGACTAACAAAATCTGCTTTCTCGCGGAGTCTCTGAGAGCCAGTACTGGCTAAACATGCACAAGTCCACAAAAATGCCCCCCAAACTTGCTGCACTGTGATACCTCCCGGGGCCAATTGCAACGATAGTCGACTAAAAGCTCGAGAAGTTTATTATATGAGGCTGAGTGGGTGGGATACAGAAAGGAAACCATAAAAAAATGAGATAAAACTAGCAATCTGGCTGTTGAATCTCTGTTAGAAGGAAGTGTAGCCGGGGGCTCCAAAAGTAGATGAAATAAGTGTTGATTTGGAGGGCGTCCGTCTATAGTCCTGTGTTCAACAAAAACTGGACCAAGTGGTGTCCTGGCTACGCCATTTCTTGTAAGTCTTTGCATTGTTCTTATTTACTAATATATAGTTGCATGTATAACTGCAAACCACCGTGGTGGCTAACTCTACTCTGACTCTTGGCCTGTGCCCACCACAGAGTCTGCCTGAGCCCAAACTTGGGTGCCACGCTCAAGCTTTGCCGGCCCCCTCCTCCCCTCCCAACCCTGCCGGCATCCCTTCCCGTCCTTCCTCCTCGGCTGCCCACGGAGCGCAGACAAGCAACACCACCATTTCTTCCACGGGAAGGAGGTTGGTCTCCCTGCCTCACGGACAGCCCCAGGATTTACCTGTGAAAGGCTTAGGGACCTTGGCCAAGCAGAGGCAACGTCAGTGCTGACCCTGCTGGTTGGCTCAGTTCCCCGTCACGTACGCTGTCACCAGCACTGGCAAAACCCCAGAGGAGCTCAGGTAGCTGAAGGTGGTTCTGCAGTGCCTGCCCTGAAAGGCTGAACAGACGAAGCAGAAAGGAGAAGTGAGAGAGGCCTCAGGTCTGGTTTGGCGCTTCCCTCTCACCCGGAAAAGACAGAAATGCAGTCGCTTGCCTGGGACACCAGCTCTAAATAACGCGCTTCGTTTTTGAGGCAGTGCTGGAGGAAGGGGCTAACAACGAAAGCGCAGCCGTTTACCTTACTGACTCGTCCCAGGTGTGGATCCTTCCCTTCAGCTCTGCTCTCGCGTACAGAGGGGCAGGCTGGGGTACGTGGCAGCGGAAGCTCCTGTGCAAGGGGAAGCAGTGGCCAGGATCCTCTCCCCGCTCCTTTCCGCAGGGTGGATGACCCTAACTTACTGATAGGTCTTGTGGAGAAAAGCAGAACCATCACGGGTCTCCAGAGTTCGTTAGTATGTGAAGCAACACACTTTGATGAAGAAATATTTTGTGCGCATCGAGCCAGTCATTCTCATAAAACCCTTATGAGTTGTCGGTGCAAGAGAGACTGAACCATTATCAATTGTACAGATGCTGCGCAAAAGCTGGTTTTACACACAAGCCCACTAGAAAGGCCTTCTCCAGGTCCAATACAGTTGCTTCTTCTCCCCAGTACGGTTGCCACTAGGACAGAAAGCGATAACTTGCAAACTGAAGGATTATGCGCCCTTTACTTAATCTTAACTAAATAGGACACAACCCAATTAGTGAAGGCAGAGTTACACTAGGAAAACATGCCCAGTGGCAACAGATTTTTTCGTGAGCACTGTTGTGCAACAGATACAACGTGTACTGAATAAAAAAGGTCTGTGCTGATACATGCCTTTCAGAAAAGTTGTCTGCTAGTCTGCAGCTGTCCAGAAGCATTTCGCCGATTCAAAGCTGAGACGCTGCCAAAGGCTCAGCCTCTAGAAGAGAAGGGATGCGCTGCTTGGCTTGCAGCACCAGCAGAAATGGTAAGTCACGTATTTATGACCTGCAGTAGACTAAATTGGCTATCACGGTGCAGCAAAGATCTGTGAGCGAAAAGGGAAGAACAGATCTGCTTGCTGATGGTTTTAGGGGAGCGTGTCACCTGCTGGATCACCTCCACCATTTACTTGCTTGAATTAGAGTTTCTTTTAGTTGTAAATGAGGGCATCTTACCAGCAAGAGGTGACGTGGCTCTCACCATCATTACGGCTAAAATCCTTTCTTATATTTCGCAAATCCTTCATAGAGAAGGATTTAGTGATTATCTCTGTATCTGAGTCCTCCTCCCTTGCTGGCGCAGGAACCTCTCCCTTATCGGCTTTAGAAGCACCCTCTTCTGCATCTGCATCAGAAAGGTCCTCTCCCCTGCTCTCTGGCTTTACTTGGTCTTTGTCACAGGGGCCAGAGGGATGAGCTGACCTCCTCCTCTTCCTTCTGGTCACCGGAACAACTTTTACCGGTGCGGATGGAGTCGGAGCAAAGTCAGTGTCAATGCATATCATATTTCCGCGCCAAAATTCAAAGAGAAACCACCCCTGCAGCCCATTCAGCAATATCAGCACTAAAATAATGATTTTAGGAATGCAGCTCTCATTCACGCTATCCAAAGGGGCTGCATCCTCCGTCTCCGATGGTGACAATTTCGCCTGAGCAGTAAAGGGTAAACATTCCCAAGGTAAAATTCGAAGTATAATTAGCAACAGAATTCAGAATGAAATGCCTGAGGAATCTAGGTAAAGAAACCAGCCATTCAACCACAGTATGGATCAGAATAAAAAAGAATACCAGAATACCACGTTTGAACCACCGCATACAGATACGAAGAGCAATTAAATTATACAACACATAAGGCAAATTGTACAGGGCCGAATCAAGTAACCTGGAAGAAATCCCCATCAAGATATGATACGATATTCTGTCCAAAACCATGATGTAAGCCGTCTGTTTTAATCTCCGAGCAAGCTGGAATTCAAACTATTCGGACAATCTACCAGAGCTCTAGTTGTACCACAGTCGAGCCCCACGTTGGGCGCCAACAAATCTGTCGTGGTTTTGACCGAATTGACCAACCAGAATGACAGATGACCCCTCACTCCCCCCGCTAAGGAAAAGAGAGGAGAGGAAGAGGTTAAAAAAAAATATTATGAGTTTAGGAAAAAAACTAAACTTCTTTAATGAAAATATAAATAAATAATGAAAGAATAAATAATAATAATAAAAGGAAAAAAAGGAAAAAAAGAAAAAAAAAGAAAAAAATATACAGTATATACAAAACGTATCAAGCTCCCAGGACGACCACGTCAGCAGCAGGCACAGGGGAACATCCCAGACTGGACTCGGTGATGGACAGGAGCCGGATTCCGGCTCTGGAGTCAGGAATGCTCGGATCGGGATCAAAGGCAGACGAACAGACAGGGTCCTCCTCAGACGTCGGCCATGGAAGGAAGAGAGTTGACCCTTTGATCCCTCAGCTTTTATACTGGG
>JAOXJK010000001.1:79284252-79299321 GCA_025774025.1 Xenus cinereus
GCCCAGAACAAATGGTTGTATTTTATCTCTTTGGATTAACATATGTTCAGACATATGTTTTCAGTTACATTGACGTACATATAACTGCCCTGCCTGGTGTTGCTTTGCTTCTTGGGAGTTGTAGTTTAGGTTCCATTTTGTGTCCTGGTTTTGGTTCCCCGGAAAGCAGCATCTCCCCTCTGGCTGGGCTGGTCGGGAGATATAGAAGGGCTATATAGGGCAATGTGTAGCAATACAGAAACGCGGTCCAGTAAAATACTTAGTTTTGCTTTCACCCAAAATATTTTATTCAATGAAAAATTGTCTTCAGCTCTCCATCCCAAGTTGGGAGAAAACAAGATACTGAAATAGCAGAATTTCTCGCAACACAGAAGCTCTGTTTTTCATTTGTCCCAGTTCCCGCTCGATGCCCAAAGGTGCTGTGCCTTGTTGCTGCTTCTTTTTTTTTTCACACAACATTAATTACATTTCATCTTCAGGGTGAAGAGGGATACATACCCTGAAGATTAAGGGGGTTTTTTTGAGAAATTATGCTGGGTGTTTACATTCAAGACACCAAGTCTGACTTTCAGAAGTAACTTACAGTCTGCAGTGCCCAACGAACTGAAAAGAGAAATTAGGGTCCTAATTAGTTATTAGGAGAAGCCCTTCTAATTGATTTAATTAGTAGAATATCAGGTGTAAGTCAATTCTGTGCTGAAGTCTCAAACCTCTTGATGGATATGGTGAGAACTATTTGAATTTCAAAGTGACTTTCAAGTTATTTTAAACAGAAATTTGTGTGTCTACGTGTAAGGAGAATATTATATTTTATTTTTTTTTCATAACTGACAGCTCCTAGGATTCCCAAGTGTCAGTGTTTCTCAGTGGGTTGTACAATTTTGGTGGGGTTTTGTTTTGTTTTCTTAAGAGGCAGTCAAAAAAGGAGACGTGCAACAAGTTCTACTCACTAAATAGAGACACTAGAAATATTGAAGAGATTTTCTGACAGCTGCCTGAGATTAGCTTTATAATAGATTCTTTAGATAAAAAAAAAATAAATCCAGGTTTTAAATAAGCATTGCTTTTATGGTTAAAGTAATTTATCTTCACGTCTTATAGAAGCATGGCTCAATCCAGCCTTGGATATTAAAGAAATAAAGTTCAAAGATTCACTTTTAAATATTTAAAATTCACTTCTTTGGATCAAGAGCATCTAGAATTTGTTAATAAGAACAGTGCTATTAACCAAGTCAGACTGCTACCAGTTTTCATACAAATCATTCATATTCAAGTAATATTTATCATGTGCTGAATGCTGTCCACACATGAGAGGACGCTTGTCCTTTCCTGAAAATCTTGCAGTCACCAGCAAAGAAAAAAGCGTGTTATTTGCTGGAGGCTGAATAGGCTCTTCAAACATGTGCACGCTGTTAAACAACCCAGGAAATAATAATGGCTATAAAAATAAAGTAATGAGCTGCAGCTTCCTCCATACCTGGCTTTAAAGACACAGGTCCCCTTTCCACAGTCACTGAGCCTTTTGTTTTTAAAGATCAACCTTTTCTCTCTGGAGTTAGCAACAGATTTATTTTTGTACTTGTATCACAGCGGAGAGAAAAGAGCAGCTACTTGCAGAAAAGTTTGCTACTCGCTCTTATTTGGACTGCAGTCATTGCGGCCAGACTAAGATCTATTGCACTCCTTCATCTCAGGAGGAGGAGGAACACCCAGTTCCCCGCATCCAAGTACAGTCCCAGCTGTTGCTTTCCTGCTCCATCAACAGACATTTCTGGTCCAGTAGGACTGATAGCGATGGCTTTCTAACGACAGCATTTTCCCCAGTGCCTTATATGTTCTGCCCAGTAAACCTTTCGGAATAATAAGATGGATACAGCCCGTTTTTGACAGAAGGAAGGATTGTATGGGGGACCTAGAGGAGGAAGAAGGAAGCAAGAACCAAATTTGCTGCCTGTTTAATAGCGGGATAAAAAGTGTACACCATACAGCACTGTTTTATTTTGTTTCAGCACTGCGATTTCGATGATGCAGCTTCAACGCATCGAGGTCCACCTGTGGCACCTTCTGTAGCAGCCAGCAATCCTTGAAGCAAAAGCCTAGCCGCCGAGGCAAAAAGGAGGTGTGGGATGCGTTCACAGAGGTCAGGCAGCACATCGGAGACAGAAACAGTACCATCTCCCCAAGTCTAGCACATTTTCTGTTACCTCTGCCCCAGCTCCCTACGGCAGAACAGGATTGATGATTGCTGTCTGAATGAGGAAAGTTGCTGGAAGCTGCTGGGCTGCTACCCTTAATTGCAGTCGAAGGGCTACATGTCAAATAGCATCTTTTACCACTTTCTTCAGACACAGTGGCCAATAATTTGACAAATAAAAATTGATTTTCCCCTTAAAAACTCCATATAACCAGCCTGGACATTAATGAACCATTACATTTCTCATCCCTTTCTCCTCGGAGAATTTTCTGGGAATTTCCCTTTCTTCCCCCACTGACAAACTAGCTCTTGCACTGCCCATCTGCGGTATTAAAGATCTCTGTACCTCTGTTAATGAGGGCAAGGCAGGCAAATTCCAAGTAGGGTAGCTTAACTAAATCTTTTTTCTCCCGTTTCTTTTCTTTATTTTGTCCTAAAGCCAGTGCTCTTATCTCCTGAGGACTTTAAGGAAATGTGCTGTGGTGACTCAAGGCAGGACTAGTCTCAGCTGCCCATTGTGCCCTCTGCTGGAGTTCAGGAATTGGAGGGAGCCTGGGAAGGTGAGCAGTAGTTTGGATGCTCCTCTCAGGAGAGCAGGGTTTGCCTCACGCAGGGAATTTCAAGGTAGAATCCCTGGAAATCAGCCGTGAAGCAGAAAGACACTCAGGAGATCTGGCTGATTTATAAAGAGAAGTTCTGGAGAACTCAGGGGCGCATCATCCCATTGTTGAGGAAGACAGGGAATTTTACAAGATGCATTTTACTTTCTGATAAAAGAGAACTACGTACCTAAGCATTGCTTAGGTACTTAGACACGAAACACAGGAAGCCAACGCTCAGCTTGAGATAAAGCCAGCAACGAGCACTAAGGAAATGGCTGGTTGTGTGTGTGAGGAGAGAGGGGGTGGAGGTAATTTGACTTTAATGAAGCTTCCAAATAGTGTCTCCTACAACATTCTCATTTGGATGCTGGGGAAGTGTGGGGTAAAGAAAAGGATTGCTGGGAAAACACTCTGGATTGCCAGACTCAAAGGATAGTGATCAATGGCTCAACACCTGGCTTGTGGCTGGTAATGGCTAGCCCAGGAGTCAATACTGAAGCTTGTATTGTTCAACACCTCTAGCAGTGACCAGGAGGAGAACACAGTGTACACCCTCAGCATCTCTGCAGGTAACAACAAAGTACAGAGAGTGGCAGAGACAAATGGCTGAGCCTCAACGCAGAGAAACCTCAACAACCTCAAGAAAAGGACCAACAAAAGGCTTGCCGTGGGACGGCAGTAAGGACTCTGTGAAGTTCCACACTGGGGCAGAATTGCCCTACGTATCAGCAACCGGCTGAGCAGCAATTCTGCTGGTTACGGTGGATGCTGGTTGAATACGAGCTGATAAGGCACTCTAACTGCAAGTAAGGCAAATTGAACATTAGATTACTTCAGGATGAACATGGCCAGGAGACCACAGTAAGTTCCTGGCTCAGTGCAGCCAAGCCCACACCTGGAACAGTACGTCCAAAGAAGGATGTGGAGAAACTGAAGAGGGCCCAGCAGAAGGCTACTGATTGGTAAGGAGCCTCGAGCTCATGTCCTGTCAGGAGAGATTGATGGTATGTTTATTCTGGCAAGGAGGAGGTTAAGATATCTAACATCTGCCCACAAGTACCTGAAAGGCAGAGCCAAAGTCTTCTCAATAGCGATTGAACTGAATAGTGATTGCCTGTCTGCACTGTGCTGTACCTGTGCCCTTCTTCCATCCTGTCTCCTGGATAGACCTTGGAACTATCTTACTGCCTTATCTCCTCACCAGGCCTTGGAGCTGATTCGTCACATCACCTGGCTAAGGGCTGTTCATCCACACCGTTCAGGTCCTGTGGGACTGTGCAGGGGGTGTGTGTGAGGGCACTGCTTATGCTGTAGTTACCATCAGCTCCTAGCTTGTCCTCCTTTGTGGAGCAGTTTCCTCCCCTACCCCTTCTTGCACCTTGATGTTTCATGGACCTCTGTTTTCAAGGCCAGAAGTGACCAATTATATTTTATACTCAGACCTTCCCTTCAGCATAAGGAATAAACCTTTACCTGGCTGAACTTTTGACACTAATAGCCTTTGACTGACCAAAGGTACCTACCAGAAAAGCACATGCTTCTGGGGATTTCTTTGCTTCAGACACTTCCTTTGGTTAAATTGAAGGAGATGTTTAAATCATGTTGGATTTCTGTTTGGAACTTTTAAGACTTTTACTTAGTGAGTTGCTATATTATTACAGAATATTTTGTATTTTAGATTACAGTGAGTACAGGAAGATTTCTGTTTCTTTTAAATCTTGCTGCTTCATGCTCTAGCTTTGCTTGTTAAAAAAACCACACAGACAAAGACTTACTTGGTAGCTGTTGCAGCAATCGAGCACGGTGCCTTGTGAACAGCCCTTATTCCTCGCTGAGAATGAATTTGGATGCCCAGCATTTGCTTATATGTAACATTAACCATTTGGTTGCCGATCAAAGATGTTTGAAAGGAGAGGGAATCTGCAAATTTCCAAATCACGATCAGTCTGTTCTGAGTGAACAGGACTCCTCTGCCGGGGAGACATCTCCCTCTCTGTGATGGCACCCGCGGGGTGGGATGGCACCACGGTTTTGGGGATAAAAGGCCATTTTTTCAGGGCTCAGGACTGCTCTGCAGGGGGAAATCTCCTGACTGGCCACCTGCTGTCTCTGTGCACAGCTCCAGCACAGCACCCCTGGGGCAGGACGGCCTCTCGGTTTTGGGGGCAAAAGGCCCTTTTTATGGGGCTTTTCTCTGTGAGTTTGGGGCGGTGGGCAGCCATGCAGCCTCAGCTGACAGCGCTGCGTTTCTGAATATGTCGTCTGATAGGTGAAATTCTTGGGAAGAGCAACAGAGAGTTTTTAAGCACTTTAATTTACCGTTTCCTGAGGTTAGAGGGACGCTTTGACCGCTCACTGAATGGAAGGAGGGCTCAGTAAAAGGTGAGACTTAGGCTCCCAAGGATTTGTTTCTTTTTTTTTAAAAAAAAACTTTTTAAAAAATTTGTACATTTTGGGGGTGGTTTGTTGGTGCTTTGTTTAAAATTAGTTTTTAAATTTCAATTTACTCGGGAGGCCTCCACCTCTCCCGCCGGCGGCGCCAGGTGGCGCCATGCCGGCGTCAGCCGCCGTTGGCGGGCGGCGGGCGACCAGGCCTTGCCCGAGGCCTCGCCCAGGGCCCCGCCGAACACACCGCCGCCCCCCGGGCCTGCGCCATGACCCGCCGGGCGGCGGTGGCTGCGGCGGGGTTTTGGGCAGGATGGCTTAGTCAAGGGCTCCCCCGGGGTTGTGGGGGGGAGCTGCGGCTGGGAGAAGCCGAAGTGGCTGTGAGGGGCCCCTGAGGGCCGCGGGGTTGTTTTGGGGAGGAGGCAGGATCTGGGGGTGTCGGCGTAGGCTGGTGCTTCCCAGTTCCACACAGGCACAGCCCACCTCTGCCTGGTGCCTCGCCACACAGGGCCTAACCCCCATCCCGATGGAGATCCACAGAGAAACACGGGGCCGGCTCCCTCTCAAACCCTTGCATTGCAACCGTTCAAATCCGGCAGCGAAAGAGAATGCGTGGGAGAAACTGTCTGTCTTGGAATGACAGACTTTGCCTTGGATGCTGTTTGCTATTGGGAGAAGGGAGAGAAAGGGGAGAACAGGTGCTTTTTGGCTTATATTACTTGAAAAGAAAACTTCACCTTGTTTTACGTGCGTGTCTACCCATGGGCTGCTTTTTCCAGCCCCACTCTCACACGCCGTGGTTGTAGCTGCCATGACCTGCTGTCCATTCAGGCCCTGTGCTTTGCTGTTTTCTTACTGATTTTAGTTTTAAAGCCTCACACCGCAGATTTCCTAGGTTCAAATTCTGCCTTCCTCAAACACCGTCCCCTCCATCTTTCCCCAGTGGTTTCTAGCAGTTTTCTACTGAGTGGAGCTGCTGATCAGTCACCTTGCGTGATGGTGGAGCGGAGAAGCCATGTGGAAGAGCAAACCCAGAGGGATTTGCGCAGTTCCTTCACAGCCCACATTGGTCTTCCCTCATTTTTGCCCCAGGCTTGTGGAGTGCCACTGCGGGGTCGTTAAGTGTCCTACGTCAGTCCATTTCAAAACAGTTTGATTTTTGCTCCGAAGTGTTTATGTGATGCAGTTTCCTTTGCCATACAGAACCTGATGGGCGTTTGCCTGTAGCAAGATGAGTGATAAACTGCAGTTTTTCTCTGGGTGGTGGTTCGTGCCTGCCTATGCTCTTCTTTCACTGTCAGTCCAGCTGGTGTCACTGGCACCAAGAGGAGCAGCTCACTTCTTTTTTCCTACCCCCCACTTGCTGGCACTACCCTCTGAGTGATTGCACAGTGAACCACATGGGTGATCGGATTCAGCTGAGAGCCAGAAAAAAAAGGGGGGGGGAATGTTAGTTTTCACTGGGATCAATTCCTTGCTCCAAACGCTTGAATAAGCTAAACAGAGGACTTGGCCTGGGCACAGGAACAAACAGCGTGGGCAAGGAGAGAACACAGTGTCCACATCAGCTGCAAGTGCTATTGGAAACTTGTGTGTCAAAAGATACCCCGAGGGTTCTTGACGTGAAAGTTATTGAGCCATAGCCTTCCACACCTAGACGTTTCTGGGCTTCTCCAGTGACCTAGAAATGGAGGAACTGGTAGTGGTGATAGTAACAAAGAAAGTGTTTTCTTCCTTGAAATATATACTCACAATGCTTTTTACAGAAAGAGAGAAAAGAGAGAAAAAAGAAGGAAGGAAAGAAGGAAAGAAAGAAAGATAGAAAGAGAAACAAAGAAAACACCCCAAACATGTCAGCTTTTAAAATATGGCCATTCTATTCCTGGATTGTTTTTCTAGTGCTGCACCATTAAATGGAGAAGTCTTTTCCACTTCCCTTTCCCCTCTCCCCTTCCTGTGGCAATATACAGATGGACCTTAAAGAGAGAGAGAAGGGAACGGTGCCCTGTTGATTCTTGTGAAGATTTTGCTTTTGTTCTTTATTTGTTACTAGATTATAAGATGAAAGCAGATGTTTCTTCTCTTTACAATGCACTGTCTGGCCTGTCTAAACATAAGGGAAACAGCACTTCAGCAGAAAATGCTAAGTTTCATCCAAGGCTGAAGACATCTTTATCATGAGACAGCTGCATTGTGGTAGATACTTTAATGAAACCTGCAGCCAAAGTTCCGCAACATCACACTTCAGAATTTATTTGCCTTCTGTTGCCATTATAATTTCCGAGATTTTCTAAAGTTACTAAATGAATGAGTGAAAAAGGGGGCAGGGGTGGGGTATATGTGTTCATCTGCCTGCCTGGCTTTCCTGCATGCAAAAACAAACGCACACCCATTTGTTTCAGTAAAGCAGTTTGCTAGAGATCTGTCCAGTGGCTCACATGTAGGGAATACCTTTTGCAGGAGATTAAGTGCTTTATCTCATGAGTGAAAATAGAAATAGTTTTTAAGAAGAAAAAGCAGACCAGCAGACTTTGCTTTTTAAGCCAGGTAATGTTTGTTGCTGAGATTTTGTTACAATCATTTTTAAGCTGGGATCCTCTGTTTTCAAGTTTATAATATAGCACTTGTGGCTGCCTGACAGAAAAGAGCTATCCTTGACAGACAGAAGTACTGGTGTGGGCACCGTTTTTTTGAACAGGAATGCTGAAGACACATGGATATTGGCAAATGGGAAACACTGAGTATGGCTTGGCCAGAGACGTCAGTGCACTGGTAGGAAAAATCCAAGTTCAAATTAATACTCTTATTTAAACAGGCAGAAGTTAAACCTTGAAAGCATTCACCCTAACAGTCAATTGTGTTTCTCATTTAGTAGTTGCATTTCTCCACAGGACGTTCCTGAATGTTTGCAGGGAAATAGCTTAGGCTTTTATTTAGAGCTAATTTTTTTGCAAACAAAAATAACCTTTATGCTTTTCTCTTGCTTATGTGTAAGTCTGGAAAAGCTTGACTCCTGAGCACCAGATGGGTTAATGCAATAACATTTCTTACCAAAACAGCTGATAGTGGCCAGGTGCTACTCAGACTAGTGCTTGATGCCAGTGACCCTCTCCCCTCACCTCAGCAGTTTTGGATGGCAGTCATATGGCCCCAGAGGCCAAGCCATAGAAGCTAATTCATTGCCCAAGGCATCTGCTCCTTGGCAAGCTCCATGGGCATCTGCAGAGGTGGCTCTACACAGCTTTCCGTCACATGGCCAGGTACCTGGGGGTGCGGGGGGAACGACCTGCTTTGCTGGTTTTTTTCTTTTCTTTTTATTTTCTGGAGCCTCCTGAATAAACCGAGGGGCGTTTTCTTTATAAGGAATTGGCCATACATCCCATATGTCCCTCTATTGTTCATGCTGGGATAATCTGCACTGAAACAGGATCTTTGTTTCCGGCGCCCCTGTCTCTCTCTCTGTACGGAGGCTGAAGTCATAACCCTCTCCGGGCGTCCTTAACATTGGTTACTCTAGAAGCAATTGTGTTTTTGTAGGCAGCTGTTTATAATTTCAGGTCTGTGAGGGAATGAGTGACAAGCTTAAAGAAACAAAGCTACTTGGGAGACTTTACCCCATTTGCTGGAAAGAAGTAAGGAAAGTTTGGGGAAAACAAAACAGTTGGAAGGCAGAGAGGCATCGCAAGAAGAGGGTAGTTGCAAAATGAACCTTATAAGGGAATAGCTGCTTGGCCTCACCAAATTTAGAGGACTAGACCTAGGAAAGGCATACTAGATGATTGCATTTTCCACCAGCTTGAGGCAGGAAACAGGATGAAACAGTTTTGCAGCTCATGTAGTAAGCTATGAGGTGGGTAAACCGTGTTGTATTTGTCTTTTTTTAAGGAACGGGGGGAAAAAAAGTCCCCCCCTATTGTCATTCACCAGCAGGATGGCAGCATTCGCCTTTCCTCCCCCCTCCACGGGCTCATCTTCTGTCAGACACCTTTCCTCCCCACTTAGGAGCGTCAGCTCCCCTTCTTTTCATCACAGGTTACATGCAGTCCCTCACAATCCTTTCAGTGAGGTGATGCACGGGGCATTGGGGTTGTGTGCTTAATGGTTTTTATCTGATGCTTTTTGCTTCCTAGTGAGTTTTCCTCCAGGCTTCCCACTGTGGGTTGCCTTCTTGCCTCTCCAGCCATGTCCCCAACGTTATCTCCTTCCACGTTCTCCTAATGCTCCTCTTCACATATCTCCTCACATGGCTTCTCCATGTTTCCTCTGTATCTTGTCACTGGTCTCCAAACACATCTCCTCACTTAACTCCTCTTCTAATGGTTGCCGTTTCCCCTTAAATATGTTTGAGTGGAGGTGCCACGTGCTTGTTCAGTTGGAGTTTTGACTCACCATGGGCTGGTCCCATCTGTTGCAAAGTCACAGGAGGCAGCTATGACTGGCCCAGGGCAGTTCATGGCCTCCTGCCACCCAGGTCACCCTCACAGTAGCCCCCGCTACTGAAACCCTGCCAGTCTGGCCCAGTGCCCCTCCTTCTCCCAAACCCTGCCAGTTTTGCCCAATATACCCCCTTTTTGCCTCTGCCCAACAGCTTGCCCATCTCCTGCAGTGCACTGCTGCCTTCTGTCTCTAGATTATCCGAGGCTTTACTTGCAAGGAACACACACTACTTCTAAAGTATTGGTGGTTAACTGGTATGAGTTACATACTGGAAAAAAACCTAAGTTTTTTTCCCCCATTAAACCCTTGTTCCTGGAGTCGCGTGATTAAACTTCCACTATATTTTTAATGTAAACTCCTAACCCTTGTGCCTAAAGAGAAAATCTTGAAAATGCAAACTGTAGAAGGCAATTTAAAAAAAAAAAAAAAAGAAATATTATGGGAATTATTTTTGTCTCTTAGCTTTTGGAGCCAATTCATAATGTGTAAGTCCTGAGGGTCTGCAATACCATGGAAGGAACTGCTTCTCTGTTGTGTCCATATCTGCAAAACTATAATAACCTCTGTAACTCTTTTGTGTTACATCCCTACCAAATATGTTAGTTTACATTGCAGCACATTTTTGTCTGCTTAGGTCACAGCCTACAGTCCTCTCCGTGCACAGTGGTAAGAATGGACTTGCTGCAAAGCGTGGTCTGCAGCAATAAAGAAGAACCTGGATGTAAAAGAAAAACTGACACTGACTGACTTTATGGAGAATATTGTGTGAAATGAAAACGCTCAGAAACTCTGAAAGTATAAACTCTTGATTTTGCGTCTCTTCTGCAAGACATTTTTCTTAAGAAATAGCTAGCTCTGCATTTCCCCCATAAAGCTATCTTTGCCTTCCTTCGGCAAGTTCCAAAATGTCTTAATGTGCTCATCAAGCATAACTGAGCTGTACCTCATTCCGGGACATATCACTCATTTGAGTCCTGTAGCTTAATAACTTCAAGACAGCCAAACCTGTCAACTTTTAATGCTGAAAGCTATTTACATCAGAAACTGCTGATCGAGAAATTAATTTCCATTCCAGGGGTGACCACGGCTACACTTTAGACTTCCTGCAAACACGGAGAGGAGTGTTTTAAGTCCATGTTTTGCCCTTGAGATTTATGTCACGTGTTGGAGCCGTGACCATCCAACCAGTATGCACCTGAAGTTTTTGTGTTGTAGTAGGATATGTAACTGCATTAGTGTATAAAGGAGGAGATGTGCACCAGGCTGCTTACTACTGCTTCTTTTTGCTGGAAAGAAAAGCACTGTAGCTCATCTTGGAGCCTTGCAGGAGAACATCAACACGAGTGTAAATCTTCATGAATGAACATGATGTTGTCAGATTTTCTCTGTTCTTCCTCAGAGGGTTGTTATGACTATACCTGTGGAAGCAGCCTCAGGACAAGGAGGATTTGCTTTCCTTTATTCACTATTTAAAGCCAACCTGAGGGGATATTTACTTGCGATAGCCACAGGGGTGAGACAGCCTCACCTTATGTTTCTCTTAGGTTCCTTGGCCTTAGCTTCTGTACACCTTTGAATGGCAATGCAATCCCTAACTGCAGATGTGAGGGGAGATTTGGAAAGATAGATGGGAAGGCATGGAGAAGGGGGGCTGGAGCAGAATTCAGCTAAGATGCTGCACGACCACTTTGAACCAGTTTCAGCCCATCCACCAGTGCAGTGAGATACATCTGTGTAGTTCATTTGGATGTGCAGGAGGGGAAGTCGGGCTTGAAGCTTAAGCCTGCAGCTACATGCAGGTAAGCAAGGTGTGCTTTTGAAGAGTGGAGAAACCACCTCGAAAGGTTATGTATGAAAAGGTAGATGTCCGGGGCTAAATTTGTCATTCCTGGTCATGGCTAAATGCATTTTAAGGTGTTCTTAAAATTGAGACATTTGATTTTACATGGTTTAATGAATTTGTGTGTCCTTAGTCTGCCATGTACTGACTTAAAACCAGTACAATCCTGAGGTATAAACAAGACCCAAAAGAGGAAAAAAAACCCAATCTCAATAGATTATGTCTATTAGATAGTCTTTAGTTAGATTACTCTTTAGTTAGTCAGGAATTATTTCCTCTGTGCAGAAGGTGTGGTCCATTACAGAACCAGAGAGCAGAAGAAAAAGCTTTTCAAATATTAAGACTGAAGGGGGCCATGCTCCTCTGATTATTGTATGCCCTGACAAACAGATCATTAGTTTCAGCTTCTGGAGTCAATTAAATATGGAAAATAATCTGAGTGCTTACATAAAAAAGTATGCAAGGGCATGCTTTGGAAACTCTGGGAAGTTGAAGCCAGACTTGTAACTTCTGACGCCCTGATTCATGGTTTCTGAATGTGTGGGATTGCTGATGTGGTCAGAGATTTGACCCTTAATGCATGAAAGGCAAGTCACATCCCGGGGGGACTTCGTGATGAGGCGTGTCTTGTTCGTGCTGCAGATTGGAAGCCCAGAAGATCTATGTTCCCAATGTATGTATGTGTGGGAGAGAGAGGTGTCCCCATTTTGTTAAGTCTTTTTTAACACCTCGATAGCTATCAAAGCACCGGTTTCTACCTTACTCCTTCCTCACCACCCATCTTCTGTGTAGACCTTGCAGCAACAAGCTGTCATTTTCTCCCCAGTCTGGGACTTGGCTCCAGATGTCACCTGACTCTTCCATGTTCTTGCCGATGTCCAGGCTGTTCCCAAGCAGTAGTCATCAGAGGAAGACTTAATTTCCAAGGGCGGTTAAGTGACTAACCCAAGATCAAACATCAGGGCAGTAGTGGAGGCAGGAACTGAAATCAGGTCTTCTGAGTCAAGTTTCTCTTGGCTGCAGTCTCTGGGTTACACAGCAGAACTCATTTGTGCTGTAAATTTCAGCGGTTGCTGAGACAAAACTTCGTTTTCTTTCCCCAAGATACCGTATCTGTGTCATCCAGTTCTCTGCCGACTAGGAAAGAGCGTCTTAGCATTTGACTTTAAAAAGGGAAGGCGAGCGGGAGATGTTTCTAAGTGGTTGTGCTCTTTTGATCGATGAGAGAGGTGAGCCAGAGTGTGTTCCAGTGACCTCCTGCTATATAAAAGCTTGGCCCGCCTGACAGGGCTTCTGGCTGCTGAGTAGCTGTGAGTCACAGCCTTTACCGCTTGGATTCGATGTGGATTTTTACATCAGACGCTGCGGAAACGAGGTGGCCTCTCAAATATTTGCATTGCTTGGCAAGCTAGGGTAAACGGGGGTGGATTCAGGAAGTTCTGGCAAGGGCAAGCACAGCTGGTGTTAAGGTCTTTGCAGGGCTCCTTTGTGTGTGTGCGTGTGTGTGTGTTTGTAAGGAAAATAGCGAGGCCCCTTGATTTTTTTCCAGCCAGGGTTCCTGGGAAAGGATGAGTAATCTGGAGATTTCCTGTGAACTTTTGGAGTGAGGAAAAAAAAAACCACATCGCCTTTTGGGGGAATCTTCTTGGATCTTCCACCATCCCCGTTTTTCCCCGAGCAGCACAGGCGGCCTCTCCCCTGGACTCAGGCGCTGCTTTGTTCATCCCCTGCTCGGCGGCCGGTGGCTACCGCTCGAGAGCTGTGCTGTGCAAACACTGTTCTCTGCCCTTGTTTGCCTGCAAAGCCCAGGATCCAAACCATACGATTCCCGTTGCCTCCTTGCGGGTGTGCTTCAGGAACTAAACTCCGGGTAGAGCGCGGGTACCAGCGGCCAAGGTGTGCCTGGCCGGGGATACTGGGAGCGTTTCCCTTTTCACGGCTGAGAGCATCCGCTCTGGGAGGGAGGACAGGAGGGACTGTGTGGCCGCAGAGTGTTTTTGCACAACACCTAGCACGGCTGGCTTCAGGTTCACGACTGAGTCAGCTGGGTGCTGCTGCTGCCGCCGCGCAAGTGAGTAAGTAGTAATGACAGAAGAGATGTGGGGGTTTCCTGTTGGCTGAGGAAGAAAGGAGTGAGGGTACCTCAGCTCTGAGGTTATTACTATTTATTATTTGACTTGCAATACTGCCTGCAGAGCGCTTTCGGGGACGGGGTGCTCTGTGGCACGAGGCGCGTACACGCAGCGAAGGCAGAGCCATTCCCCACCCTGAAAAAGGGCGTTCTCCAACTGAGCTGAGTTGTTTGAGCTCTTTGAGAGCAGGGACACTGAGATGATACAGGAGCCGGAGGGTAAAGCGAGGGGTGTTGCTGCAACCAAGAGCCGTGCATAGGCGGTTTAGACATCAGGCGTATGCCCAAAGGACCTGCTTCTATTATTTCTTCATGCTTGTCACCACTATTTGGCCACAACTTTCTCTAACTAGTATTTCTGGATGTGTGCTTAGCCATTTTATGTTCTGAGTGCTTTACAAATATTATGTAATTAGGAAAATAACTCTCTATTTGCACAGGTAATTGCACAACCACATGTTCAAAATTCATCCTTTGGAAACGTAGCCTCGACTGAAATTTCTTTATCTGCTCCTAACTCTCCCAGCTGCTTTTCCCGAAAGGATTTTTAATCCCCTTAGCCCCGTAACTGGCTATGATGATGGTAATAAAATGAATACAGCCTGGGCAGGTAAACTGCTTGCCTCTGCAGTGTAAAATAAATGGAAAGTAAAGGCTGATAGGGAGTACATGTTTTGGATTCCGGTGTCAGTCCGTTTGCTAAACACGCTGGCTTCTAGTAGAAGAAAATCAGTGCAAAACAAACAGCCACATCCCCCAGTGCCTGATCTCCAGTTGCCGGAGATAGAACCGAGGGCTCATAAACAACCCACGTAGTGGCTTTGCTTTCTCACAAGCCTCAGTGTTGTGCCAGACTGGGGCTCGGGAAGGATTTATCGCTACAACTGCCTGTACAAGGTGTGAGCCATGGGCACAAAGCTCAAGCTAGATATATCTTCCTACTCAAATCCAGGGTATTTTTGTTTGTTGTTTTGTTGTTTTTTTTTTTTTTTCTCTCTCTCTCAAAGGTTAAATGGTTCCCACAGGGTGCAAGAAAGGGTTATTGAAAGCAGCAGGTCCACTTTTGAATATTGCACTTCTGGTAAATCTCTGATCCAGCATCTAGTGGTTAACCACTGATACAGGAAATGACATTTAACGTTTTATCACTCAGCCAGAAATGGAAGAACAAGGCAAGTCTGTATGTGGTGAAGATGGATCATTGCCTGCTACCTTCCCCTTAAAGGCATATCATGCCATTTAAAAGGAAATGTTTTTCCAGCCGGGACTTTTTTCTCTCTTTTGTGTACCTTTCTGCTTAAGCCAGGCTAAAAACCTGGAAAACAAATCCTCTTCTTCCCCTCTCCCCGAGGTTTTGCCTATTAGAAGAGGGGTGATGGCCTTATAAACAACTTAAATCCTCTTTCCTGCTCTTTTGTGTCTTTTGGAAGTGTATCCCAGGCCCTGGAGGAAGCTGGGGGGGACGGAATATGAGGGAGGG
>JAOXJK010000001.1:79328164-79345949 GCA_025774025.1 Xenus cinereus
GGGTTACATATATATATCTGTGTGAAACACTTCTATATATACACACATATATGTATATGTATTTGTCCCCACCCACCCTCCTTCCCTCCTGGCTCCATTCTGCCACTTCTTTGCTAGAGGGAGGGAAAACGTCAACATCAGTCTATTGCAGAGGTTTGTCACATTTATTTTTCTCCTCCCCGGAGCACTTAGGTGATTGGTTTTGGTCCATATTCCAGCAGATAACAGCCACTCGCAGCGCTCGTCACGAGCCCCAGCTATGCTGGGATGATATCCCACCCCGCACGTGAAGGGCGACTCCTCTTCCTTTCGACAGGTATGTGTGGGGAATTCTTTTGGTAGCTTTCAACACATTTCCCAGTGGCAACACGTGTAAATTGATCCGAGCAAACCGGAACCCTTGAGCAAATCCCTTCTGTGTTGCTATTGTTTTACGCGGTGTTATGACATGAGACTCGCACAGAAAATAAAAGCGCTCTATTTCCATAGGAAAGCCTTCCAAAGAAAAAAAAAAAAAAAAAAGCATAATCTGATGTCTTGTCCTATGTGAGATAAGGAAAGTCAAACTGCATGTTTATTAGGGAGAAAAACAACAGAAAAAACCCCCAAAACTGAAACAAACCAAAAAGAAAGAAAGACCTCAAGGGAGACTTTGTAGGAACAGTGAAGTAGTGCATAAGTCCAGGCTTTCTCCCCTTTACTTTTCTGCCAGCACCACTTCTGCCTGTTAGTTTGTTTTGTTAAGGTGCTTCAGGTTCTGCGTGGTCTTCAAGCTAAGCAGCGACCCCAAGTACTGCTTCTGTGTTGTTGCTTCCCCTCCCAAACTCTGCCAGCCACCTGGGCAGATGTTTCTGCCACGGACCCACAGAGGCGGTGCACCAGTTCCCTTCAGCACTCATCTTCTTGGTATATTTGTTCATCCAGTTCCTGGGATTCAAGGTGCTCGAGGCGGTCTGTTCGGCCGCTCATAATCTCATCTGGGGTCTTCATGAACCTGCAAAACAGAGAAACGAGCTGATTTCCCAGTGGTCTCAGCTTTTACCTGCATCAAGACGTTGAGGCCCCTGAGCTCCACAGCTTCCCAAATCATCTTTGCTGTATCCTCCCAATGCCTTAGTATTTCCCAGCTCCTCCTCAGCCTACTGGTGTCTTCCCTCCTCCGTACCTTGAAAGGAAACCCAAAAACTCACAGGCATTTCCCCCTGCACCTTGGAAGTCCAAATTTGAACAACCAAACCCCGTAGTCTTTTCCACGATAATATTTACTTCTTCTCACGTAAGGTGCCACAGGTACACTCATTCATGGTGTCTGGTGACAGTAACATTAAAGACCTTTATGGCCAGCACGTTTCAAAGCAAAAGCGCTCGCAAGGCGTGGAGAAGCAGAGGGCTGCTGGTTTGTTCAGGCTTGCGTGCGGGTGAGGGAGGAGGAATACGAAACAGCAAAGGAACAGCGGCGGAAAAAGCCAAGGGCCAAGCCAGAACAAGTTCTGGGGGAAATGGAAAAAAGCCCTGAAAGAAAAAGCTTTTGGGCTAGGGAACTGTGAGCAAAACCAGTCTCTTCCTGTGTGATTGTAGCGAGTGTAATTGTAATGAAGCAGCATCCTCTGTAAATGAATGCCACGGCTCCCAGCGCCGATGCCTTGGTGCAGTGAGTCCGCAGGGGGCTAGAAACAGAAGCCGCCTCTGGGGAGGCACGGCAGCAGGAGGAAATGGGAAAGGACATCCACCAGCCTGCAGATCAGGTCTGCAGTCTTGATCTTTGCCAGGATGCTTTTGCCTCCTACGGCACAGAGATAGCACGGAGAAGCTCTGCTTTTTCTTTCTGGATTTAGTGGCGTAGGAAGAGAGAGTGGCACAGGAAGGATGAAATCCCAGTTTAAACACAACTCACTTCCCTAACTCACAAATACTTCTGGAGAAATTGGGATGAAAGATGTTTACGCTGGAAGTGTTACAAAATTTCACAGTCTTTCATTAACGATGTACTGGCTAACATTCAGCGGTACAAAATGTGTTAATCAGAGGAGCTGATTTTATTTCAGGTTGATGATATGCTCCGTATTCTCGCCCCAGTGAAAACAAAACCAACTGACAGGAGCCTTGTTACTATCGCTGACCCAGAAAAATCACCGCTGAAGCTAATGGGCAAGACTTGCCTCCTCTTCTGCCTCTGAGGTTATAAAGCTGAGGGCTTTCTGTCTGAGAAATCTGAAGTCTCTCAGCAAACGCGTAGCGCGGCCTGGAACTAACCTTTTGCCACCCCTTCTAAATTTGGAAATCATGTGCACATATGCATTGAGGGAAAAAAAAAAAAAAAGAAAAAAGAAAAAAAGGCTGTGACTCACTGCTGTGTCACTCCCATTTGTATGCTGGAAGAACGCTGCTGATCTAAATGGTGTTACAGTGGTGAAAAACTAGCATACAGAAGGGGTGAATCAGTCCTGGGCTACACGGGGGAAAAACACACCAAAGCCTAGGGGCCAGACTGCGCCCTGATTTAAACCCCGTGCTTGTCTTGTTGCCCTTGCGTGAGGATGAAATCAAAACAAGAGAGTGATCCCACTGCCCTCCCTACCTCCTGTCTGATCCGCTTCCTAAATGATGTGGGAAATGGGCTGATGCGAACTGCACCTCGGGTGTTCTTTCTGGTCTGTGTTTGAAGTCGTGTCAAGGAACTAAAAGCATGGGTATTTGTAATAGCATTTGATTAAATTTTAAAAAAAACCAACCCAGAAATACAAGCTAATGAAGAAACGGTATCTGTGACCTCTCTTGCTGCAGAAGACACTCAGGCAACCTATTAGAAATCCCTTCTCTGACTCCATTTTACTTAAAGCTCTGTACAGATATCTGCAGATGACAACTGCCTGCATGTTACTTACAAAGTCTTATTTCCTATTATTTCTGTGCTGCGAGAAATAGCCAAGAAAGGCACATTAATGGCTTGATTTTTTGCAGCTGTTCTTCTTTTTCTCTTCAGATATAAATAGGTCTAAGAAAACAACATCAATAAGTTTTTATTGGGAATTGTGCAAAAAATGCTTTTTTGTTGTTTTTTTTTCCACTTTCCGAAGGAAATGAGGTTTATACGCTCATGTTTTATGCTCCCTGGTGACCTTTGAACCTGTTGGTCAACTTTGGGCAAGTCTGACAAGAGGAACTGGGGTCTCCAAGGGTATAAAGTTTCTGCAGCTTTGAGAAAATAGGCAGCCTGGTTGAGAAGAGACGGACCCCTGTTTTGTTTGTGCCCCCACAAAAGAAGAGGCTCCAAGATAAGCACATTCACTGATCAGCATCACAGAATTCCCCCCGGGGCAGCGCAGTCTTCACACCAGGCCACAGCGATCCAGGCTCCCTTCCTCGGTACTGCTCCTCATGGAGCAACTTTGTTTTAACTTTCCACAAAAAAAAAAAAAAAAATTAAAATCACGCAGTTATTTTTGCCTGTGATTTCCTTCTTCCCTTCACTCTCCTTCCCCCATCTAAGTCTCCTTCTAAGAGCTGACATAAACAAGACATTCCACAGAAACCTTTTCAGCTGTAGATAGTTCGAGTGCTAATGCAGCTCTGTTAGCTATTTAAGAAAACAAACTCTGAGGCTGCCTTCCTATTGATATAATTTCCAAGTGCGTTACTAGATCCAGACCACTGACATCAAAGCAGCCTTTGGTCTGAGTTCAGTGCTCTGTGGGTCAGGCGTACGCACCAGGATTCGCTGGTCTTGTCCGAAGAGAACTGGAGTGCTCGCGCTCTCTGCCACTCAAGTTTGGACAAGTAACTCCCTGCTTTAACGCTGTTTCAAGCACTGTTTCCTAAATTCTCGGTTGTATCATCCAATCCGAGGCGTTAAGCTTTTAAGAACATCTCTTGCAGGTCTCTCTCTTCCTTGAAGGCGGCACTGCCGAAGACACGGTCATCAGCACTTCTCTTCTGTGATGCTGATGCGCTCGCCTGATCTTTGCTTTCACAGCAGCTGTGTCTGAGAAGTGAATTTGGAGTGGGTTTTCCAGCACTTTGGCTGAGATCATTAATCATTTAGCTAAGGTCTTAAACAGTGGTGCAGCCTGCTTGAAGCAACTGAAAAGACTTCTGTTGATTCCACTGATCATTGAAGCGGGCCCCTATTTTTGTAAATTGGTGCAGTTGTCTTGAAAGCTGGGAAGCACTGGTCTAGACAGCTTTTACTGTGCCCATTGTCACCTGTGTTATAGCTGTGGCAATGAAGTATCCCACACACAATTCCATCCTCCATCTTCAAAAACTAATTGTCTGCAAAAAGGAATGGCAAAGGAAAGAAAAAATTACCTGAACAAAAGCCTTTGTCCTGGCTCCTTCCGGATAATATTTAGTTTGTAGTAGTGGCGTAGGGCTCTGGACATTTTCTCATAAGTCATATTTGTTCTGTTCTGTTTTTTTAAAAAGAAAAAGGAAAAATGTGGTGAGATGATTCGTTAAAACCTTCGTAAGCCCCAAAAGGAGTCGCAGAACTATCACAGCAAGCTAAAGTAACCAAGTCAGTTCAAGAAATTACATGTTCCACTCTTCTGATGTTTGCAGGCCCATCCTGCTCCTCCAGTCCTCATCATCAAGTTTTTATGGGTCTCTTTTCTTTCAGGGCAATTTAAGCAAGGAAGTCCAACAAAAATTTGAAGTGAGGTTTTTCTAGTTTCTTGGATCACAGATAACAAAAGGCTTCAGCAACCACAAGAGGAGACATCAGATGGAGGGAGACGCTCATGCCAAGTGGGATCTGACAGGCCTGTTCTTAATGAAACCACCTTTTGTAAAAATGCAGGAACAGTGGCTAATGATTGAATCTGTCAGCAATCCCTGTTAAGAGGATCCTCTGGGATTCCCCTCCATTAACTAGTTAATGCTTACAGAGCATTGTGGAGAAAATTAGAGCCCGTTTCTCCTCTGGTTATACAGGTCTAAATCAAGAAGCCCATTAGGTGGTACATCTGCTTCTACGACAGAGCTTCCCCCTCATTTTGGGAGCTTCTGACCCTAAAGGCCATAGCCAGAGCACTGCATGGGGACCGAGGTATGGCCCTGCAGAAGCTGAGTATCACCAGGCAGAAGTGATGGGCACTGGCAGAGCTGTATGTGGGCAGCCCCCGTGGTACTGACTTGGGACAGAAGGATCAGTCCCTTAGGCTACGTGGGAAGAGCATTTCTCTGGTAGAAGGAGCACTGCTTACTCTGCTGGCAAAGAAACTCCCAGCAGAGAGACAACTATACTGGCAAAACCGCGTTTGCGCGAGTATTAAGCAGCCGCCTTGCCATGGGCAAAACATGCCAAACTAGTAGAAGCATGCTTTTGTTCTGTGAGTCTCCACCATGTTAGAGGAGTGTGGCTTGGCACAGCTCTGTCAGCCCGAGATCGGGCAGAAGTCTGTAGTGTTGTCCTGGCTTTATTAAGTGAGACTGATGCGCCTGTCTCAAACATCCCCTAAGAGCAGACCTCCTCTGCTTGCCCTGACGGCAACGGCGCTGCGAAGGGAGGCCACTTAAAGAGCTCCTTTGGCAACTAAACACTAACAAGGACAATGTTTTCTCTGCAAAATCCAGACTCTGCTCACTGGGGAGACCCCTGAAACAGCATGCGTGCTTTTCCCGTTTCTTACGTGCTAAAAGGCCACTGCATTTCCCAAGTGGCTAGTGGTCTGCAATAGCTTCAGTTTTAGACACCCAGCATGAGACATGATGGCAAGGCCCGATTATTAGCATGGAGGTGGGGAGTCGCATTGAGAAAATCTTGACCTCATCAAGATTATAGGCTATGTATACTCATATACAGGATCATAGAATAGTTGAGGTTGGAAGGCACCTCTGGAGATCACCTAGTCCAGTCCCTCTGCTCAAAGCACGCTCAACCAGATGGTTGCTGAGGACTGTGTCCAGTTCGGCTTTGAACGTCTCCAAGAATGGAGACTCCAGAGTCTCCTCAGGGCAACCCGCTCCAGTCTCTGACCACCTTCCTAGTAAAACGGTGCCACACCTGGGGTCTCATGAAACCTCACAAGGGGAAATGGAAAGTCCCACACCTCCTAAGGTCATTCCTCCCCAGGTGGGGAACTTTACAGTGCCCCTTGGTAAGTTTCATGAAATTCCCATTAGCCCATTTCTCCACCATGTCCAGATCACTGTGGATGGCAACACAACCCTCTAGTTTATCAGCCACTCGTCCCGCTTTTTGTGTTGTTTAAGAACCTGCGGAGGGTGCGCTCTGTCCCATTACCCAGGTCACTAATGAACATATTAAACAGTATTGGCTGCAGAATCAATCCCCTTGGCAACATCACCAGTGACTGTATTTTGTGCTGTTGATTACAACCTTTTCAGGCCACCAATTCAGCCAGCTTTCAGTCTACCTCACTGTATTCTTGTCTAGGTCATACTGCATCGGTTTGACTATGAGGAGTTTACGGGAGACAGTCTCAAAAGCTTTTCTAAAGTCAAGATAAGCTACACCCACTGTTCTCCCTGCATCCACCGAGCTAATCATTTAATTGTAGATGGATAACAGGGTGGTCAAGCACGACTTCCCCTCTGTCAATCCACGCTGACTACTCATATATGAATATTCTCATATGCGTATACTCATATAGATATATCTATACACACTCAGCACCAAACTGCAGAAATCAGTAAGTTGCTTTCCAGGGAACAGAGCGGAATTACCCTCTTTAAAAGGAAATACATAATCCTGCAGCATTTGGTGTCTGTCCCAGGACAGGGTGTGAAGTCTGAGCGCTGGTGCAGGCAGGAACACAGACAGAAAGCTCCTGCCGAGATGTGGTCTACAGCTCCTTGTAGACCACATCTAACCAGAACATCCTTAGCATCGGGTTTCGGGAAGAAATAAGATGCCTTGAGAGAGAAGGACCGTTAATTCTTGCGCTCCTTTTAATTTTATAATTAAATGCCTTTATAACTAAATGCCTTTAAACCCAACCAACAGGTTCCCTATATGAAGGATATGTTTTAGTGCTTGGGGCTGGATGCTTTATATTTCTAATGTGCGTAGAACGAAAGATTACAACTTTCCAGCAGCAGTTTACACGCACGTGCTTTCTTCCTTTTTTCTTCCCCTGTTTATAAGTGAATCCTGTGATGTTACAGGAGGTGAAGTGCCGCAGGAGGAAAACTGCATTGCTTCCTTACCTTGTGGTTTCCCCACAGCCGGGCCAGCCCGTTGGGATCCACTATCCGAAATATTTTGGATTCTTTATCTTCCCATCGGATGAAATTTTCGTACCGGCTGTCAGAAAGCAGCTGATAAACATAATCCCAAAGCAACCTACAGTCTGTGAAGAGAGGAGCAAGAAAATATTGACTTTTTTTACCTTGGGATTAATTCTGGAAACTTGTGGGTGGATGTGCAGTGAAAGGACATTTGGGATCAGGGTTGAAACAGCTGCTGCAACGTGAAATGCAAATGGCTTCGTTGGTATCCACTGATGTTTGCAAATACACAGCCTCTTCTGATGCATCCCAGTCCTTCTGACATTGACTGAGCATCTTTATCACATTAAAAGCTGCGTGAGATGACCTGCTGATCTTAGTTGCATTTTTATTATTGTAATGATGCACATAAACCCACCACCGTTGGCCCCGATACTGCTCCTGGCTGTTTCAGTGGGGAAATCAGGAATTCTGCAACCTGCTCTCCCTGTTTGAGGCTGCCCCTTTCTGTGCTAACATGAGCGGTCTAAAGCTTGGGCAACGTTACAGCTTTCCTTTATATACACCATGTGATATAAAATTGACACCTTCTATCATTTTTGAGTTTGCTTTTTGTTTTATTTTTTAAGGTTCCTGAAAAAAAAAACCCCAAGTATTATAATTACTGGAGTGCGACTGAGAGGTTAAATACTTTCTATTTGGATAATTGAATTCAAATTTCCTCTTGGCAAACACTCCTTAGGTCGCTAATTAAAGGTCTAACAGACACTTAGGTTTTAGTTTAGTGTTTTTCAGTTCCATGGCAGTCTCTTGAGACCGGGGAAGCCAAGAGCTGAGCTGCTCCTACTTCCTGCTTGCAATGTGTGTGTGTGTGCGCAGCGTAATAACTGGCAACCATCGAATATGGAAAGCAAATTGCACAGAGCTGGGGGTTCTTGCTGCTGTCAGAAACGGCAGAGTTTTTATAACTCAACTGTCCAGATCCCTCAGATGGACGTACAGTTGCGTTTTACTTTGAAAGCAAAACCAGTTTCTGAGAGATGGCTTGTTAGAGTGGTTGAAGGGCAGGCAACCAAAGAGATCTAGCTTCTAGGTGCTAAAATGGATTCTTGTCGGCTCACCTTTCTATTCCGGTCTGTCTGGGTTTGGTATGTGTTACGATGGGGATGATGACATGTTCAGTATAAAAATATAAAAGGGATATGAATAAGGCATTTAATGAGCACACCTGAAAGGGTTAGAGATATTAACATGATTAACGGTATTTCCCATTTTTGAACTGTAAAGAGTATCTCTGAAACCCGTACTTTCTCTAAGCCCAGAGTTTAGTTTGTCACTGCCCTTACTATAATCTCTCCCTACCAGTCCTGCAGAGAACAAAGCAGCGCGTTTTGAAGAGATGACATCGGGCAAAAATTGTAGGTTTCCATTCTGGCTGAAACCTACCCCGATGGTCACCTCATCCGTGACATCTACGAGAGGAGGAATGTGAAAGGAAAGAGACAGTCCTATTTTTTTGGTTGGAAAAGGTTATTTTCAATAAAATTTTTCACAGAAAAATTGTCCGTTTCCATTTGAAATTTTTATGCGTCTTAATTTAAAAAATGAAACCGATTTCCTTTTTTTTTTTTCATTCATGGATGCGAATGTTGTTCAACGATAGCTTCCCCCCCCTCACCCACAACAAGGTACCTGCAGCTGGGACCAGGACAGAAAATAATTCTCCTCCGCGTGCGTTTGCCAACGACCAGCCTAGATGGGTCCCTTCTTGGCACAGGGATGCGGAGAAGCCTTCCTTTCCCTCTCCCCACACCCCAAGTCGCCTGCATAACCCAGCTGCCCACCCCACGGCTGCAATTAAAGGCTGCAATGCCAAACTCTGCTGGGGCTACCCCCTTGGGCGGCCCTGGGTGCAAGTGACTTCTCCCGGACCACGCAGGAGGCCTGTAGAAGACCGTGAAATTGAAAGTCTCGGACCTAACACTTCAATTTCTGTCATCTTTCCTCTCACAAATTCACAAACGCCAGTTCTTCCATCACCCTTCCATCAATAGTTTCACACACACACAATGCACATACGAGAAAAAAACCCTTCTTTTCTATACTTCATTTATAAGGAACAAAGGAAAGGAATTATATTGCTCTGCCGGTTTGTGCCTTTTAATAATGTGGGAGGTGCTCAGATAATAGAGTAGTAAGAGAGTAAATAGTTCCTTGACACGTGTAATCATTCCCAAACTCTTTCAATGAAAGGCTGTATAGAAAATGATTTTTTAGTGCAAGAATCTTAATTAAAAAAAAAAAAGCCAAGAAAACCTTTAACTGTCTTTTATTTATTTTGCTTTTCTTTCTATTCGTCTAGCTCTGACTCCCCAGAGCATATTTTACCAGTTCATCAGAGTCAGTAATACTGCTGCATTCCAAAAAAATCCCTTTTTTTTTCATCATCCTGTATAATCTGTGATAACTTTAATAACAAACCCCGCATAGTCTACGTCAAGTAGTCACGCTGAATTCACTGTTTTAGATCGGCATTTCTCAAAGATCTCCATGCTTTCTTTCTGTCCAGTCCTTCATTAAAATCACTCTAAAGATGATTGCTGATTGTCTCTGGGTCAGCGGTGAATCCATTCACCACGACCATCAGTGGTCAGACCTGTGGTGGGCTCAGGCTGGCCCCACCTCAACCGCAAGAGAGGTCTGTCTTGGTGGGAGCAGTTTCAAGTCAGAAAACTTTACTTTCACCTCATTATTTGCAATGTTATTTTTAATCAGTGGTGTACTGCCGTAACTATGCCCTAGAAGATGTCCAAGGGTATAAATACAACTCTTACTGATGGGGATGACAGACCTCTCTACAGTGGCCCCTGGAAGAGTTTCAAGGAGCTGGTGGCTCCTTAATAGGTGACTGGGATTGCACATGCAATGTGCATCGCACGGTGCCAGGCCTGCACATTCACCTCACTGTGGCTAGCAAGTAAATCCTAGCCCAACCTAATGGCTTTGGTTATTTTCCATTGGCTATCGTTACTTCACACACAGAGTGCCCTCCTCCTGCACAAAAAAAAGAAAGCACAAAAAAATTCAGCCCAAGATGTCTGGGTGGCAAATTATTGGACTAACAACCGAGCTTCAGACTCTGAGAAGAGGCAGGTTTCAAGTGCAGAATTGTTTTTTGTTGTTCACTTAATTTTTAGAATGGATTCAGGCTAAGCTTGAATATAAATATTCCTCAAATGAGAAGAACTCCATCTGCATCTTGAGATCTTCACAAGAAAAGTCCCAAGTGATCAAGGGCCCCATACCATATCCTAAACTGACTGAGCTGCTCAGACTTGCAGAGGTATTTAGTAGGCTGGTGCAATTTGCAAAAAAAACCCAAAACCCAACCACCCAAGTATCTTAGACCTCTAAATCTCTGTTTGCTTCAACAAGAAAATGGAAAATTTAGGAATTCCTTTAGGAATTTGAGCACAGGCACTCTGGGTTTTTTTTTGTTTTTAATCACGAACAATTTACACCATCTTTCTCCCCAGATAGCACGCTAAAAAAATATGAGGTTCTGGAGGGGTCTCCCTGACTGACAGAGGAGCAGCCACTAAATAATGTACCATTATTAGGCCAGTAAAGACCATCTTTAATAGGACAACAGAGACCACAGGTCAGACTACCTGATAACTCTTACTGAGTGTAATGAATCTAAAATATAGTAGAGCCCATCTGGACTAAACTGCATGAAACTGGTGAAAACCCAAGAAGAGGCGATGCTAGAAAATGCGATTACAAGGAGCTTCTCCACTGGGAAAAGAGACACCTCCACAGAAGGCTGGTGAAGACAATACAGAAGGTTGCATCCCCCAGGAAGGTAAAAATTGTTACATGTATTTTCAGGAAGGATGGAGAAACGAAGAGAGGAACTCTTATGTGGATGGTTGTTTTGTAAGCGTAACACCACTTGTTTGAGGAAAGTCTGGATGGTGTGACTGACTCCATGAAGACTAAATCACTTCCTTGGCTGTCAGAAGGCCTCCAAAGGAGCAATCACATGGGGGGACTCTCCACAGGGTGTCTGTTGGCTAGTGAGCGATGATGAGAAAGCACACGGATGTTGCTGAGGCCCAGCAAGTTTAAAAGTGTGGGAGATTCAATATGAGAGTTGAGTCAGGGCTGGTACCTAAATTGTTTGGGCATGCTGCAATTTCCTGCCTTTTGGCTAAAATAAGCTTACTTAGAAAGTAACTATGTCTCCGTAGCACAAGGAAACATCATTTCCCCCTAACACACACATGTAGTTTTTTTTTAAAGTGAACTCAGATGGCTGAACTTTGTACAATCTGAAGGTAAAGGGATTTAGCTGAGGAGAGGGCAGGGACTGAGAGGCTTTAAGGCGACGCAGTATCAAACAACCTGGCCAAAGTGGGGAGGTGGTGAATGGCTCCCAGCAACATGGCAGGCACTTCCACGTCCCACCATTTTCTCAGCTGTCCTACTGGGCAAGAGTGAACGAGAAAATTAGCTAGGAATTAGGGCAAACTGTACCTTCAAATGGAGAGGCATGGCTACAACTTTCCTCCTGCAGTTAATGCTTCTAGAGGGGATTTTTATAGTTATGCACAAGGTAGCGATAAGGTGCAGAGTACTTAGCTGGCTCTCCGAATGTCCCCCAGAAGCGCTGCCCTACATGTGGAAGAGGAAGCAGTTTCACACTCCTGCTAATGACAGCCGTGTATCGTACAGTCCCGAGGAGGGCAGAGCTAGAGGAAAGCCTTGGGGGGCTGCCTCCCCACTCAGGCTCAGGTTGACACCAGGCACAAGAAAAATAGGCAGCTGCGCAGCTCTGGAGAGGGTGGGGGAGAGGAGATAGAGTGGCTGGAGTTTGAGGAGTAGAAATAAATCTCTTCTATAAACAGCAATTGTTGGCTTTAAACCTCACTGATGCAGCAAGCTTGCCTCCTCGCTCTAGTTTTAACCCCCCCCCCCCCTTTCGCAGGGCAGAAGTGCCCAAACCTCAGCCACTTCCCTGGATGGTAAAACTCAATTTCTGGCTGAAAAGCTCTGTTTAGTGCTCACGCTTACAGCACTGCTTTGGTAATGTTACAAAAGGGGAGACTGTAATATTGTCATGAAGAATCCCTTGTGACAGTCAAATAGACACGTTAAGTATTCTTCATTTCAAATATCCTTTAGGTCTACAGGCACAGCCTCCTGAATAGACATCCAAAGAACCTTGCATATAAATACTTCCTAATGGCTACATGATAGTAATACATATATCCCTTAGAATTGAAATACTATAGCAGAATGATCTATAAATTAAACATCGTGGATCTTAGGTTCCTAGTATTTTGACTCTTGTCCAGCCATTACGAATGACTTCTCTAGCATCATTCAGCCAAGGTAGTCTTGATGTTGCAGTAGTGAGAGGTCTTACATCTCTACTCCCTTAGACTAAATAATGCTGTTAACAGTACGGGCATACACATGCGAAAGACCTCTTTTGTTCAGAATATAACATTCCCCTGCATTGCAATATTTCCTAAAACACACACTGCATCTGAGACCCCTGGTGTTTAAGTGAGGCCCGTGGTGGAGAAGCAGGGCTGGCCTTCTTCATGTATCAACTACCAAACTCCTCTCTTAACCACAGAAATGTTTTGCGAGACCCACCCACATTTTGCACTGAAGAACATTATACAAAATGCGTTCGGTCGGGCCGATGACTGACTTGGAAACTAACACGGCTTCAGAGAGGAAGAGATCATGCCAAAGTAACGTTGTCATACTCCCTCTGACATCAGCTGAGGCCTTACCCCTTGCTGAGTAGGTTAGCCTAAAATTTCTCCAGCATTATATCATTTGACTTAAGTGGTTCTGTGATTTCTACCAGCTGAAGAGTTCTCCCAAGCTCGGGCCCCTTTATTTTACAAGGTGGTTTGAGCTTCAGCTGCGTTTGTTCACAGTGAGGCAAGTATCGTCTGTTCACGGCTGAGACTATTGAACAGAACTTCTCTAGGAGTTCTCCAGTACTCTGGTTTCCACAAACACACCTGGAGTGCGGTTAGGACAGCAAATGTGCTGATGCTCATGGTATCGAAACGATGAACTGGTAGAATTAGCTGCTATGAGAACAAGGTCCTGATCTCCCTTCCATTTCATCCTTCCTTCCTCCTGCTGCTTACCTCATGCTGGCTCTGTTTTTAGATTTCTCCGTGAGCCGACTTAAATCACTTAAACAGAAGAAAACAAACCCTCCAAAAACCATCAGCTGCCTTTATGCTATTTGAGAGCTGAACCTGTGTGCAGGAAGATCTCGAGAATGCCAAAGCCAGCACAAAGATGGTGGCACAGCTACGCTGGCAGAGCAGGCGAGGACGGGGAGGAAAGAGGGGGAGGCCCCGAAGGTCCCCCGGGCCTTCAGCCTACTGTCTGTGATCATCCCCCTCGCCGGAGAAGATCACTAAGTCTCTGAGAAGACAACGCTACTTTGGGGCACCTGGATTTGTTTAAACTGTAGCCAGATCAGAGAATCAAGAAATCTGTAATCACAAACCCAAGAAATCACACAGGTTAATGGCTGTTCACTTGTGCGGAAAATAAAAAATATTGGGAGACAGCTCCTAAGTCCTGACCTGGTTTAGGCTTGCCATGGAGATGAGCTCTAATTGCATTTTAACCATATCCTATACTGTGCCACAGCTTTCTGGACAAGCCAAATGGACCTTCGCGCTATCTAACTGCTGCATGAAGCTCATCAGGCTGGCTGATGCTGTTATTTGTTTCAGGAGTATGACGTACTTATTTCAGCAGACAAAACCACAATAAAGAAGTAATGAAGTCTCACGATTAAGGGGTTAAACGGCTCTGAGCACTGAGGGAACACTGATCCCGAGATGGAGCAGTCCTGCTCATCCCTATGTGGTGATCCATGTCTGGGTTACTGAGGGAGAAGAGTTTTCTTTCCGTCAATGTTGGCTGCATGAATGTTGGAAGCAGGATGGTAAGCCAGTAGAGCAAAGCCAATGTTTCTGTGTGGAGGAACCTCTTGACAGACAACTGTTTGTTCAGCTCAGTAAATTCAAGCTGGGGCTGAGGAAAGAGGTTGCCAGATCGCACAATACGACAGTTGTATGTTGCTTCTGTCTTGGACCCAAATGCTGTGTGGGAGACCAGGCAGAAGGAGAGCAGAAACCTGAGGCTGTCGTGCTGCAAACAGTTGTGCTGTGAAGGTGCAAAAGTAGCGCAGCAAGACAAGGCCAAGCGCTGTCTTTGGCAATAAAAACCTGTAAAGGGAAGCAGGATCCAAAAGGTTCATATCCCTCATGTGGTTGAAGAAAAGAGCACTCAGGTCACAAAGAATATGTAATGGATGGGCCAGGGGCAGCTTGATAGACAAAGACTTCACAAGCTAAACTCTATTGTATTGAAAAATGTCTTCTTTTTTCCCTGTCCCATTCTCCTGCTCCATCCCTCTGTCCCCACCAAACAGGTATTTCCAGTATTAACTTCAAATGTTGTTCTCTTCCTGCTCCACCACAATGGTAGAAAGCACTCTTCCGTTTATCTTGCTAAAGAAACCTGCCTCTGATCCTCCTGTGGCTTCTCCTCACTTTTATTGCTCACAAAGGGCGATGGCTAGGAAAAGGGAAGGAACTTCAGCCTCTGCCTGTTCACACGCACATCCTACAAACATCTCACAACCACCTTGACATTGGAAAACTGGCCAAACACTCTAATGATGGGAATTTAAGAATTAAGGATGAAGTTTTATCTTCTGAATTGTACTTTAGAGAAGCGGCAAAGACAGGAATAACTTAACTACAGAAAGCCATTCCCAACAGGAGTAATAATTTTTGACCGCACAACGTGAGAATCTCCGGTATCTTCTGTCACAAGCTCAGTTCACCCTTGAGGTTTAGACTTCTGTTTTGGATATATATTTTTTTTCAACAGCAGAAAATAATTGTCTGTGTGAGACTACTGCCCAAGAACCTCACTTCTGTGCTCCATCTGAAAGCCCAGAGCACTCTGAGAGGTGTGAGCATGGCTGGAGGACGTGGCTCCCGGTGCATTCCCAGGAAGCCCCTCCTGAAGGGACTTCATAAGCTGTAAACTTGCAACTTCTGATAGGTCCCTTGCAGAAAACTGAAATGTGACCTCCCCTTCTTAAGGTTAAATCTCCACATTTAGACACAGCCAAACTGTCTCTTCCTCCCCTTCCCTCAACGGAGATGGAAAACAGTAGTCTTACCCTATTTTAAAGGTGTGCACTTGAATTAACACAAATTCGTGCAAACATTTGTATGCCACTTCTGAATGATTAGTTTTAAAACCAGACTTAAACAGGCCTGTCTCTAAAGACAGTGAAGTGCAGTGTCAACAGTACAGTGTATTTTCATGGTTTAACTAAGAGGGTTCAAAGGGATACAAGTTTGCTTTGCAGAAGAAAATCTGAATTACTGACACAACTCTAGCCTGAAGAAAGCGTGCAAAATACAGGGGAAAATAAGGGGCGTGTTTTTATTAAATGTTTTATTGAAAACATCCTGCTGACCCCGATGGAGGCTGAGGGTACTCTGAACACACCTACTACATCTGTCTAGCCGTGGCATGTAGGTGCTCCAGTACAGCAATGAGACATGAAATCTAAATGGCTGAGCTTTCCTATGGCTTAGTCAGTCCTGGCTCTGGAAGGGACCGGAGCAAACCCTGACTGCAATTTCTGCTCCTGTAACTCCGCGGTAAGAATGGAGCCGGCTGTAAAGCAAGACACTTCACATAAAATCTGCAACCACCCATCCAAGCATTGCCATTCAGCTATTGCTCGAGTGTCATTAATTAAATTGGCAAGGAAGGCACACTTTCATGCTGAAATTAATTGTTAATGCCATGTTAAGATGACTCTCAAGGTTATAATGAAAACTTGTCCTATGAATATGAACTCTGTGAGCTTGATTCTCATCCATACTTCGGTCTCTTTATAGTAGTCTGGCTTTCCACAAGGGGCTCAAAATAGACGTGGCATATACTGCAAATGTGAAAGTGTACATGACTACAAGAGCGAGTGATTAAACAAG
Organism: Xenus cinereus; assembly: GCA_025774025.1. NCBI lineage: Eukaryota > Metazoa > Chordata > Aves > Charadriiformes > Scolopacidae > Xenus > Xenus cinereus. The sequence continues at coordinate 79,344,430 of JAOXJK010000001.1, forward strand.
GCCAGTGACATTATCATTGTCATATCCAAATGGGAGTGACAGGCTGTGCCTACACCAAGATTTCCAGGTTCTTTCAAGGCTCCAATCTGTCTGTATGAGCTGCTGCCCTACGGGGAAGGACCGTCAACTGCCTGGAAAGCAGGCATTGAACCCCCACCACTTACAGCTTCGTATGCTGAAGTGAACCGCTGTTTTGGTTTTCTGTAGTTTGACAGGCTATAACTGATAAGCGTTCAGCTGCTGAGACTGTCTTGTCACAGTTGCCCCCCAACTCTGTGCTTCACAAAAGCCCACAGGTCAGTACTACATGCTGTCAAACCCTGCTGGGATCATGCCTAAGGACAGTGGCCAGTCCCAGGCATGTAATACAGATGGGCATTAGCAATGACAGCTGCCATCTTAAAAAATCCGAATACCTCTAAGGAAGCACACAACCAAAGCTAAGTCTCTACAGCTTGGTTTGTCAGCAGTCATCCGCTACAAAGGAGGACAGACCAATAATTTTCAGTTTAGGTAAAGAACGCACCACAGTGAATCTCAGGACGCAACTTTGGAAGGGTGGATAGTAATGAATGAAACGGCGATGCACATCGCTGTACGGACAGTAAGCTTGGGGGCTGGTGTACACAAAGAACCTGACTGGTGGAAGCGTTTCCAAATATGAAGTGCCACGGCAGGTCTGTGTGGCCACGTCTGGCCACATAAGTGACTTTCTTTTAGAAGAAAGTTTCTACCTGCAAAGTAGTATTGTCATTCTGGAACACAGTCACCTACCAACCACCAAATGACTATATGAGGAAATTAAGTTCAAGCCTTTACTACTAAAACCCGTTGTGCTCACTGCCTTATACATGTAGACAATTCATTCCCTTCACAATAAAAGATCAGAAAGAATGATTTGGGTCCAAGGACCCAGGTTATTGTCCCAGTAGGAGATGGGCATAGTTGGGCAGGTTTTGCCTTTGCTTGGAAGATGTGAGTAGAATATCGACACAGAAGTGATCACAGATGTGAAGCATCACAGAAACATTATCACTGGCTTTAAAGGCTCCAACAGACAAAAGCAGCAGCAGATAGCTCGGGGGTAAGTACCCAGCCTCTTGAGTTTATGGCTAGCTTGGGTTGCTGTCACGGTGCGACGTTTAATGATGAACCAAACCAGGGAAATACCAGACTGATCAGTAGTCCGGGGTCTCGGTTGTTCTAGTTTCAAACTGGATAATAAATTTTTAAACAAATTGGAACGTGTAGATGTGAAAAAAAACTTTTCACCTTTGTGTGGCCTTCCTTTCTTTATATTTACCTTGTCTGTTTGGGCAGTAAACTCTTTGGGGCAGGGACTGTAGCACAATAGAGCCTATAGGTATTACTGTATTGCAAACACTAAAAATCAAATGGAAGAGGAAGCTGCATCCCTTATGTGATGGCTAACAGTATTAGCTACTGCAAAACTTCTAAGTTGTGCTTAGTTGTCATTTTTTAACCCCTTTCCTATACTCTTCCTTACCTGCTTTCCCACC
>JAOXJK010000001.1:79345955-79366419 GCA_025774025.1 Xenus cinereus
CCTACCACCCAGCACGTGCCATTGCATAGCAACTGTGCCTGCACAGCTATTTTGTACAGAAAGGAAAATAAACTAAGGTGGTGTAACTCTATTTTCACAAAGGATTCTGCTGGTAAAACAGTTGAAAAAAAAAAGATTATCCTACAACTTGACACAGTCGTAAATGTCACATCAACACATCCGGAGCAAATACAGGCCATGTGGGCACTGGGGCTCTGCTCCTCGTAGATAAGTTGAAGACACACCAATGACCAAGGTGCTATGCTTTGAAGTGTGGTGACTTGTGATATTTAAGCTCTAAATGTTTAGTGTTACGAATCTAATAGTTCGATCAGCTAAGTTTATTTTCCTTTTCCTCCTTTAAAAGAAGCTTTCCAGCTCAACTCCAAAGGAAAAAATTAAGTATTAGTTGATTAGCAGTTTTTCTAAATGCTGTTTGTGAAAGATTCACTCAACTAACTCCTCCTGTCTTTTCCCCTCCCACGCAAGTTTATGAGAAGTGATTAAGTTTTGCGAACGAAGGGGGAGGAGAATTCCTGGTCCTGTTCCCCCTCCAACCTCTCTCCCCACACAGAACGACCAAGCTGCTATCCTTACAGAGCTTTGGGATGGAAGACCTCCCCGTGCTCAGAGCTAGCAAATGGCCCACATCCATCGTAAGCGCTATTCTGTAGATTTTAGCAGAACGTGAGTCATTCGTAGCTGATGAATAAGGGATGCATTTTCAGTTTCGGCAGCCAGACTGTTTTGATTGAGAAGTCACTTGTACACGTCTGCGTACAGATCTGTGGGGTTCATGCTACGCCCCTGTACGCCCTGGCTGTGTGGCACACTGAGGGAGGGACTGCGAGTCAGGAGCAGAGCTGAAGGTTCATGACTTCAGCAGGGTAAGAATCTTGCCTGTCCTCATTCCAACAGCAGTCTGTAGTTTTTATGGGCCAAACCGATAGTGGGTTGGCCCATAATGGTCGTAGACAACGTGCCTCTGAACGGTTTAAACATTACCTGGCTTTTCCTCTGACTCCTGAAGGGGAAGAAACAAATCTGGCAGCTCATAAAGTCAAATACAGCCCAGTTGCTAAGGTAACCCAGCCGATAAGAACAGCATACTAATAGACAACAACAGGCTCAAGACTCCCCTGCCTCTAGATTTCCCCCACCGCCACCAAACGCAGAGCAGAACCAAAAGCAATAGGCAGGGTGGGCCTCTGCAGAGGAACAGCAACGCCCGTCCTTCCAAGCTGCTCGTGCGAACGGGCCTCAGACACGCACAGAGTGAACCCGGAGCTCAATGGGTTTTATTGGGTCCCAATTCCAACCGGAGTCCAGCGGCACCTACCACGGCTCTCTGGCACCTGACCTTCCCAGCCACGCAGGTGTTTGGTTAGTATCTGTACTGGGCAGTGCTTCACTAAAGGGGTATCTACACCCCGAAGTTTCATAGCCAGCGTTTGCTGAGGATTAGCGAACAAGCCTTTCAGTCCCAGAGAGCTAGGACACAAAAAGACGCTGGGAGCTGGAAATCTCAGGAAACCTACCTGCTCAGCAACGTATGTCCCCTCACAAGAAACATCCAGGATCGTGTCAGCAAGTTTTAAGTGACTGAATCAAAAGTGAAGTGAATTCCAGCATGTCTTAGATTAGTTTTCTAATTAATGTTTCTAAGCCAACTTCTGTGTGATGAAAGTTAGGAAGAAACCAACCCTGTTGTAGTCAGATAGTCCCATAACTGCCTTGTGCAGGGATTTCTGTGACTTTAGGCAACCAACAGGTTTCTGGTGAGATCTAATATGTCAGTTCCCCTTTTCCCTCATGCTAAGAAGCTGAGGTAGACCTGCATATCTGAAAAAAAAAAGACATTTTTGGACCTAAATAAGGTTTTATGGTGAAAACCTGTCCTGGCTGAAGTCAAGGGCAGAGGTCCCAAAGAAAGCCATGGGGGCAGAACTTCAGGATGGCTGCAGGGATGGTTTCTGGTGGCTGTGGTTCCACCTGGGCCGCAGTGCATGCCTCAGCCATGACACGCTATGAACGCCTGCCAACGCAATAACCCCTGCCTCTCCTTGTACCTTGGGGAAGTACCTTTTATGAGATATCAAAGTCCTAAAATGTTTGATAACAAAACCCTCCCAGTCAGAGATGTATGGGGAGTGGAATTTCCATTCTGCAGAAGAGCTAATTTCAGGCACCTCTCTTGACTGAAAGTGCAACTGCATTTAAAAAAAAAACAACAAAAAACCCGAATAAAAAAGACAAGTATATTCTTTTTCCCCACAGAGTGAAATTCTTGGAGACTAGGAGGGGGGGGGGGAGAACCACAACAGACTATTAAAAAAATTCAGAGGTAAAAGTAAGCCAGATAGTCTGCCTGCTTGCTAGAGCCCAAATTAGGAGCTGACTACCAACAAACACTGTTGCCGCTTTGAGTGGTGAAAATTGTCCGTTACATCACTCTGCTAAACTCCCCTTCTGAGGCATTTTTAATATTTTTAAATGCTGTCAGAGCTAGATGACTCTCGATGCCTGAGTTACATTAGCTTAACCCTTGCCTGTTGTATTTACAAGGGATGCAAGTCTGCCTTTGGACCATCCCAACACAATGACCTCTAGTTCCCACAAAGTTACAGCAAAGAAGTTACGTGCATATTGTGTTGAGAAGGTAGCTAAATGTAATTTTTAAAATCAATTCTAGCCATTGATGAATAATATATGGGACCTTAATGAGTAACATAAAGATACTTTATGCCTTTTGCTTTGCTAGAAAAGTGCCTTGGAGAAAAAGAGAGTAAGACCTTCAACTTGAAATTCTTTGCTGTAAAACGGAGAGTGCTTTACCAGTAAAATTAATATTTTGAGAAGTGATATTACATAAAAAGGTAGGAAAGATTAGTCAGCCGGTGAGTAGAGGTCATTATTTTGTCTGACAAGAAGTCCAGAGCTCTATCGATCGACCTCCTGAAAACACAGTATTTGTGGATAGCAGCAAGCGAAAACATTGTTTTCTTCCTCAGCACCAAGTAATTGCACGCTGCATTTAAAACCAGACTCTATCTACAAGTAAACACGTTTATGAGGCTGTGAGGTATCTCACGTCCAGGAAGAATTCCTTTTACAATTTAAAATATCTGAGCTGGGAATAGAACATGTTTTGGAGCCTAGCCCAGTGTTTTAGTCAGCAGCCCATGGCACTTCCCTGGTAGCTGCTCCTCATCACTATCTATCTCCCCTGAAAATCACCTGCATGCAAATGGTTAACCAGTAGAAAGTCAAAGATCAGTCCTCACCAGTGTAAACAGATAAGCACTTAGCTCTGGCACTGGACTATTGGTAAATCTTTTCATTACCCAACCCATCAGTCTCCCTCATCCATAAAATGGAAATTATGACAGTGATTTTTAAAAAGCTCTTTTTAACAATACATCTGTATTGATGCATATTTGCAGTTTAAGACCCAAGTGTTATAATTTTCATGGTCTCTCTCAATTTGCAGTGGCAAGCCATGGTTGGTCAAAAGCCTCCATGTTAACTATAGCAGTGTCAGTGAAGATAAGGACACCCAGGTGGAAAATAGATTTATGTTGACATAAAAAAGAAATGCTCTTAAAATGAAATAACTTAATTTAAACTGCAGGCTGTGAGATGGGGGAAGCAGTGTACTTTCTTTCTAGGGGGGCTAAGTAGGCTGCCAATTGAATTCAGTAGCACCGATGAGGTTGACTTCAGGTATGAAACATGGGCTGTCTACATTTTTGGTGGCAATCTGGGCTTTGTCACCTTTAAACTGGCTGTGAACCCTTTCTAGAGGCCAGCTGCAGTTCAGGAGCCATTACAACCCAACCAGAATAGCACGACCTTGTGCCGGTACAGCTAATGAGGCTTGTTGGCACCTACAGTTGAAGGACATGGGGTACTGATGGAAGTACGCTGAGAAATTTATCAGTAGAAATCTAAGATGCTAGCAACCGCCAGCTCTGTAATCCCCCCAACCCTTGGCCATAAAGCACTGCCTTCATCTGAACTGAATGCTTGAGTACACCTTAGGTCTTTTTGGCATGAAATACTTCACCAGCTCTTTAAGACGTGCCACCCACGCTGGTGGGTCTAAGCAAAGCCACAAGACTGCAAGCGAAAGCAGCTAAGCATGCAATTATAGCCCATCTATAACACTTTAAACAGCTAAACATATTTGCCAAGCAATGATGTTACGCCCAACTACCCATGGGCTTGGGCTCTGTTGCTCTGCAAACAACATCGGGATGGGAAGGATGTGGGAGTACTAGTTACTGGACTGGTGTCACTGGACCCAGTGCACAATGTGCAGAAACCAAAGATTCCAAATTATGTAAGAAAACTCTTGGGTTTAAATTTAAAAGTTACACCACCACCTGCTCCCCATATTTTTTCTGATATTCTTTTCAGTCTAGGCTTCATTTTTAGAGAACATTTCCTTCTGAAAAATAAAAATTAACAACCGCCCTGATCTTCCAACAGTACTTTTTGGAAGGAAATCTCCAGTGATGCAACCAGTAGGGTACCTTCTCCACCATAACATTAAGTATATGTCTTAACTTGCTGAGAATAGTGTGGGTAATAAAAATCAAAAGAAGAGAGACAAACGTCAGCTAGGCAAAAATGTCAGAAGATCGACTTCTGTAACCCATCTCTCTACTACGTGAAAGGACCGTGGCTATTGTTGTGCTTGATATTTGACTAGGTGGTGAGATATGTATCTTTTTAATTTAAAGTGGTAAGTCTTAAGGAAACAGAAGATCTTCCTCATTAAAGCTGAGGGAGCACCAAATCTGTAAAAAAATTAAGGCATGTAAGGACAAAAAAGAACAAGATATTTTAAAATGTACCTCTGTGGACATGTGTAATACCCCACAGGAGCTGGGTATCACGTTAGCTCACTGCTGACATAAATGCATGGAATGTTTTTGGGTGTGGTGTGTATTTACATCTCTCAAAAGAAATTGGTTACTGGGGCATTCAGCATATTTCTGAAGTGGTTGGATTCCCCTTTCCCCTCTCCCAATCTATTTACAGTTCCCTTTCAAGTACAAAAAACATTTTCTGTAACCTCAGCTTCCTGATTCAGCTGTTGTGATGTCAGTTATTTACGATAACAAAAGTGAGACAATGCCTGTGGTTTGTGTGGGACAAAGGCAACCTTGTTCCGTAAAAAGGGACAATCCTAGTGTGAGAAGCACAGAAAAGCTATGAAGTAGGACTCTGAGGTGGTATTTCATTAGTCCCGCCATCTCCAGAATAGCAGGCTTGACACTGCATTATCTCAAAGGTCACTGACAGAGGATTTTTTTCTTTCCACAGAACTGGACGCTACCATGAATGCAAGGGTTGGAAAATTGCCTCTTTGCAGGACAAGGCTTTGGAGATGGAGATGGGAAACAAATGGATTGCCAGTGGGTCGAGAGGCAGTGAGTGTCAGGACACTGATGTTTCAACACCAATCACGCGTTCTGTGGTCACAAGCAAGTCACTCTGCACCTTTGCTTACCTGCCACGAAACTGGTTTGATCATATTTAACTGTCTAAACCACAGATGTGGTGAAACTTGCAGAATGCCAGTAAACTCTTGAGGTCACAGAGTAGCAAAAGGAAACGAGAAGCTCTTAATGCACAGCGTAGTTAGTTATGAATGAAGAGTGTCAACTTTGGTGTAGCTTAGAGAATGTCACGTACCTGCTATTCTTCCAATTGGCATTGCATGGTCCTCAGGAGGGGATACAGACACCATGATGTGGTTCATATAAGCTAACTCTTCTCGGTGGGACAGGTTGATTGGCTTTACCTCCCTGTGCAGCCCATCCTCGGACAACCTTGGTGGTTTGAAATCGGAGTGCCTGGGGTTCAGTATCAAAGGATGCATGATAGGGCTGGGCATCAGCTGGATGACCCTGGTGTTCTCCTGGCGAGGGCTGGAGGGCTTCTGAAGCACCTCAGAAGGAGGCGGGCAGTGGTTGTTTTCTATCGGGGACACTGAGAGAGGATAGGACTCCTGGTGGTTGTTCTCTTGCTGATGCCTTGTTCCTGGCACCCTGTCAGCTGGGGAGAGGCGACGGATAGTGTTGTCCATAGGGGACTTCAGTGGCCGCTGATCGGGATCTGGTGATGGACGGTGGTTGTTGGTGATGGGTGATCTAGAACGATGCAACAGTTCAATGGTTGGGGGGTTGTGGTGGACTGTTTCTGTGGATGGTCTTGAAGGTCTCTGGACAAAGCTATCTGTGGAGAAAAAAAACCCAAACAGATTGTCTATATTGTGATCAAGGTATAGGATCTAACTGTCAAACTCCTAGCTGGGCTCACTGGGTACTGCTGTCAGCTTGGAAATGTTTTCATTTGTGTGACCTACAGGTGCCCAGAAAAGCATCATGTAAATGCAGATAGTTATTACTACACAGAATAAAATCAGTACCATGAAAACAATCCCCCTCCACCACCTTGTAAAGGTAGTTACCAGGGGGATGTGTTAAGAGAAATCTCATTTTGAGAAGCTTACTGGAACACACGTGAAGCAAGTATGATCTGATTCAGCTGTACTAACTGTGTTTCTGTGCAAATGCTTCAAAACTTATCTCCTGACATTCATGTCTCTACATGTGGTTCCTGTTATTGTACCATGATGAGCACTGTAAGGTAGAGGGCAGAGATATAAAGGGAAAATGTCTCCAGAAAAATATTAGGTATTAAGTTTTAGATGGTAGTGGTTTGGGTCAAGGTACAGAATATCTTAGTCTGAAATATGGACTGAGTTATCTAAAAAAAACCCACTGGTAGGAAGCTCTTTGTGAAACACTAGCTAAATTTTATCCCTGCCTTGATTTTAAGAGCATGTAACATCTTCATAAGGATATTTTCACCTTGTTTTATTTAGTCTCTGCTGTCTGCTGCTGGGTTGTCCCATATAAGCACTTAATTTCTTCAGCAGGAGATTCTAGCATCACTTTTGCGTGAGCATATTTCCCCAGCCGTGATTCTTAACAGTAGCGGGGAGATAAATCATGGCTCTAGGTCAATGTCTTCACGTACTAACAATCCTCTCACAAAATGAAATACTTGATGCAAACGGTGCAAACTTTCAGCTTAGCTAAGGCCATCAATTTTGACTTGGGAAATTACTGACAAAGAGGAAAATACCACCAAAGTGCAGTGACTAACAAGTTTTTATCTGAAAAACAAAGATCAAATTTCAGTGCTTTTTGTTAAAAGCCTCGGATGATAAGAGGAGGAAACTGCTGGGTACATGTCAACAACTGAAAAAAGTAGCTGCCTATTTGTGGCTGCCTGTTTGTTCACTCCATTTGCTCTGATCCTCTTTAACCATCCTCTTGCTCTCTTGTCGAGGCAACGATACTTGTTGAAGATCCTGTCAAGGTGATGACCCAGGGGCTCCCGCTGCCCTGGAACACAGGCAGGCATCAAGAGAGGGACCAGCACTTACTCAGGGAAATGCCTGAAGAGGAAAAGCTCTAGTCCTGAGAAAATGTAGTGCCAGGCAGTGACATAGCACCAACCCTTTTCCCTACTCAATGGGCTGTTCATCTATACAAGGATGCCAGCCGACAGGAAAACCTGAAATTTTAGGCAGAAGCTACACGGCTCCAGAACACTTTTTTCAGACACTTGTGGTCCCAGACAAGAAAAATGCATTCATAGAACTATTTAAGGTCCTCACAATGAAACAGCTGGAGGACATGAAACTCCAGAGCTATTTACCGTTCTTGTTTAAACCCAAACAGCTTTAAATATGATGTGGCCAGCTAATGTGGGATAGACCAAATGACATGAAGATCAAAGAGGAATTAATTTACAACCGTACCTACCTCTGTGGCTGTCTTTTCTTCAAGTCTCATTTCTTTGCCACAATAGAAAGAAAACCAACCCCCTGACTTTACCCAGTGTCCGATCTTCTACGGACCATCCACCCCCATCCCTGTACACGCACTGAGCTTGTTCTTGGCCTGTAAATATAGACCAGAATATTGTATTGTTTGTCCTACTGATTTAAAGTGCCTTGGCTGTGGGGAACAGCTGTCTTGAAAGTAGAAAGGACTGCCTTGCTGTGCTTTCCACCAAGCTCTCCGCAAACACGAGCTGGCTCTGTCAAGCTCCGAACAGAAGCAGGGCTATCTGTCTGCTCCCAAACCATGCTGATCCCGAACCAGGACAGGGTGGACAGAAGGTAAAGATCAAGGAACTCTATAAAAAGCAGCAAGAGGAAAAAACACAAATACAGTCTACTATCGTTCACTTTCCTCCAAGATCTTTCTCTTTTAATACTTAACTAAAGGATCTCCTCCTGGCCCAAGTTGCTGTTTACCATACAACAATTCAAACTCGGCTCCAAGCAGTTCCACTGCCACAAATGACCCTGAACAAAATAAAATCCTCATCACATTCATTCCTTGGCACATCTGATGACTGTTAAGTCCAGCACATACGGTATACCATTTCCTGCGGGAATAGATTCACTCATCAGCCCGGCTCTTCGTTCTGAGTGACCAACACTCTTCTCTTGAAGGGAAAGCTGTGAAAGGGAATTCAGCTCCCTGGAAAACTGCTGACCTATCTGATCCATACAGGGAGGGCTGGGGCTGCACTCACCCACTCTGGGAGCGAGCAACTGCTGGCATGACAATCCCAAAGATTGGCACTCCATGCTTATCCGTAAAAGAAGCGCAGGGAATGACAGTGTAAGCTTCCCGTATGGCAACCCACCAAATGACTCAGTGCTGACTCAGAAGGACCACTGGAGATGTAGGTAGTTCACTCGCTCTCCATTGCTCATCCCTCTACAGGGACAGAGACCGATCAATGCCCACAGGGCAGATTCCAAGCCAAGGCCAATGCATCTTGGAGGTATTCTGAACCGCTGTCGGCCGATTTCAAACAGTCAAACCCGCTTTGCCTAAGCTAGTAAAAAGCCACTAGATGTAAATGTTGGTCTCGCCTGATTCTGAATTAACTAACTTAAAATGAAAGCATTTAGAAGCAGGATCATAGGTGTATAATGGGCAAAAAAGCCAGTAGCAGAATATGGAAAAAGATCACTGGAGTAAGAAGGGGTTCTAAAAAAGATCCCAGAATCACAGAATCACATGGGGTTGGAAGGGACCTCCAGAGACCATCTAGTCCAACCCCCCTGTCGAAGCAGGTCCACCCAGAGCAGGTTGCACAGGAACGTGTCCAGGCAGGGTTTGAATGTCTATAGAGGAGGAGACTCCACCACCTCTCTGGGCAGTCTATTCCAAGACCCATCACCTACGAAGTTTAACCCCTCAAAATTATGCCAAAGTAACACTTGACCCCTCTGTTACAAGGAGGGTTAAGTTCTTCTTCTCACATTCATTCTCCTTTTTTTACTGACTATTCTGCTAAGGGAAAATGGTAAACTTAATTGTGCTAGTTTCTCCCAAGTGACTCTGTAAAACAGGAAGAAGAAAGAAGGAATGGCAAAAACCATACATAAATAAATTCACCCGCCTATAAATTCTTGGCATAGAGATCTTCTGATTGCTCAGAGTCTTGTGGCAGGCAAAGTGTAGTTTCTTTTGTTTGTTTTGAAGTTCTTCTCCCAGCAAAACAAGAACTAATATTTTTCATTACAAAGAAACATTTTAAGTAATAGCACAGAGTTCTCTAAGCAAATACAGTGGCACTATCAGTAGCCAGACTATTGTGAGGAAGAAATCAAAGTTGTTTCTTGATCATCCTGTGCTCTGACAGAAATTGGACTAGATTGCAAAGGACTTACGTTTTAAGTGACGCATGTGAAACGCCAACTCAACATCCCTGTGAAAACCTCTCTGGAGTGAAAGTTGCTCCATATCTTTAACGTTGGGATGTCTGAGAGGGCAGCTAGTATTTATGTTTGAAATTTAGAAAGGGAGTATTTGTGGGTGAATGCCAAGCTTCAAGAAAAAAACTGAGATGTTTATAATGGTCTCTGGAAAGTGGCTCTCTTAATACACTTAGGCAATTGTCTCTTGCACAACTCTGCCAATTTAACCTCATCCTGACCCATAGCACCCTCTTCTAATCTGAAATATTTACACAGTTGTATGGAAACGCTTTGGAGTGTCCTTATCCCACCTGCCGCTGTCCTGTTTTTGGCTTAGACCCAGGGTTTTGCTGGTGCCACTTGATTCTGGCTTGCTCAAGCTGGCCATGGGCAACTTAAGCAGGTCTGACAGTATACCTAAATTTTCTCTTGCAATCCCTCGTTGAACCTTGAAATAATTGTGCATCTTAGTTAGCAGAGACTAGGGCGATATCCTAACTAACTTTGTTCTCTTCTCCTTACTTAAAAAAGAAATAACACTACTTTTTCCCTTGAATTTAAGGGAAAAAGGTGAATTCTGCCTGATGCTTTCCTGGAAAGGACTTTTCAAAAGGCTTAGGCTTTATATTTATCTGTTATTGGGAAAACCAAAAAGTACTTTAGCGTATATATTTTTAAATAAAATAAACCTTCCATTTTCTATTGAAGGAAGCATACTTCCATTTTGATCTGAACTAAGTAAAATAATCCCAAATCTGCAATTCCACAAACCTGTCTATTCTCTCTTCACCACCTCTGACAGCCGTGGTGTGTATGGATAGTACTAGAAGGCTAACTAATAACATAAGCAACTAATTCTGATAGTAAAAATCAGATAAAATCCACAGAAAAAACCTTCTCTCAACATGAATTGCTCAACCAGCTCAAAAGCTGAGCAACAAGATGCACTCAGCGCTAGGAACTCTGGCATGATGCGATGACAGATTGCAGGTTGAAGTGACTTTGAGTTACATGTTCCTCTCCAAGGCTGCCTTCTCCCTTGCTCTGCAAACAATTGCATCTAGTTGCACCTCCAGGATACTAGAAGTCCATGAAGGATCTTTGGCTACCTAATTAGGAGTGAGGATAAATGAATCAATAGGGTCAATAAAACTTTCTGGTATTTTTTTTGATCTGCATCTGGCATAGCTTTTAAGCAGGCTTTGGAAACAGCACAAAATAATAGAAGATAAATGGAAAATGGACAGTTGACTCCCTGGACCAGCTGATTGTTCCTAAGCTATGGAGACAATGGGAGGAGAGTAGCTTTATTTAAGTAACTTTGGAACAAGAAAATGACATAATTCCTCACAGCCTTATCCTACTCGCCTCTATTAACAGCAGCTCCCACAAGAATGAGAGAGAGTTACCTTCATCGTGATTCTGGTGTAATATGACTTCTGGCTGAGCATGGATAGAATTCCCAGGGTGGAAGAAAGGTGTGAAGAGCATACGAGCTTTCCTTTGCTTCAGGATATGCTGAAGGAGTTCATACAAAACATCACCTGAAAGACAAACAGCAGGAGAAAGGAAATGAACACCTACATACTGCTGAGAAGACTCATTTAGCCATCTGATGCATGAATTCATGGCTCCTGGGTGCTATTTTCAGAGCCCAACATGCTTGCAGTAAAATCCTACATTTCACTGTTTTGCAAGGTCCTTCCCTGAAAGAAAGAAAAAAAAAAAAAAAGAAAAAGAAAGGCTGCATATCACACCTCTGTGTGTGACTGTGGAAAAACGGGAGAATGACATGACATGGCTTTTATTACCCCAATACAGAGGTTTTTTCAGGCCACATGACTGCCCATCCAAGAGCTCCAAACCTTTACAAGCAGTGGTTAGTTCAGCGTCCTACCTTCTCTCATCACAGCCTCGTTTTTTTAGATAGACACCTTAGGACACAGAATTCTTAGAGCCCGTAATTTATGCAGTGAGTTGCTGGGAGCAAAGATGGTGCTCTTCTTTAATTACTGAACAATTTAGGGTTTACGGGGGGAGGAGATAGAGATGCAGTAAAGCCTCTCCATGCAACACCGGTGCCTCAAGGGCAGAGGCAGTGTGCTACTAAGATACTTCGTTCTAGGAAATCCACAGGAGGAAGAACTCCCAGTTTGAGGAGTTACTTTGGGACAGACTCAAAGACTTGAAAAGAATTGAGAGACTTAACTATCCTGAACACCTTTGCCACGGTGACAACTCCTGGAGATACTCGAGTGCTATGGGTGCCTTAGGAACTTCTATACGTCGCTCTTGGTGTCATGGGTTGGACTCCTGAAAAGCCCAAAAGGGACCCCAAAGCTAGTTATTTCTAGCAACTAGAATGTGTATGGAGCTCAATGAAACAGGCAATATTAGACCATTAGATCATTAGATGCAGACTAATGAACAAAACGTGGCAGCCTTGGCGCTCTGTATGGGCAAATATAGCCCGTTAGTTGCCATTGTATCATTCTCCCACAGAAATGTCTGCAGCACATTGCACTGCACCAAGCTGACATGTTCTCGCATGAATGGATCCATAGGCTTGTTTCTTTTTGGTGTAAAGGCAGGCTGTCCCTCACGTCCCCCAGCCCCATTTTCTAGCACCACAACATCTAGTTCCTAGTCATCTTAGTCCCTTAGACTAATGGAATAACTGCTTATTTTGTCTTTTTATCTATTACATCTTCTACTGATGCCCTTCCTCCAACAACATCTACGTGAAACATCTAGGTGCATATACATTTTGTCTGATGTAACTGGATGCACATTTCAAAGTGAAAATGTACAACCCAGGGTAGGAAGTCTCTTGACTTTTAATTCTGCTTGCTGCCTTCTCTCTGTCACTGCTTATATTACAGAAGAACAGGCTGCAGCAATAACATATTATCTAAAAAGGAAATGAGTGAAGTTTCACTTAGGAGACCTTGGATCTCCTGGGAGAGTTTTCTCAAGTGTCTGGGGATTTTTTAGTAGTTGTTTGTATGAGATTGTAAGCTTTGTGCCATTCGTCCCTTGTCTCTTTAAACTGCCAAAACTCTATTTGTGAGCAAGTTTAGTGTCTTAGCATAAAACAGCTAAAGCCATCCTGCTTCCTTAGTTTAGGTTCCTTTATTTTTAGCATCTTGGCTGCTTTTACTGTCTCAGCAGTGACTTTAGGGCATTTTTAAAAGGTGATTGCAATACCTGAAAAATCCAATTAAAAACAAAGCCTCGAGAACCCAGTTACCTTTTCCATGTTCAGTACATGAAAGGCTAAAAAGTGATTTTACCACAGAATTTGCATCTTTGAATGCAATAGTAGCATAACCTAGTGTTACTAGAGCCATAACACTCTAAGTAGTAAGGCAGCAAATTTGTACCTCTCTTGATTTGGCCTGACAGACTAGTGAAAAAGTCCATAAAGGTGGCTGCCTCTTTTTTTTTTTTTTTTACCTGAAAAAAGTTATGCTTCTGCACCACCCAGACGCAGTAACGCTAGTTCAGAAGGTGAAAAGCGTTTTTCACTCCCAACCTCCTCTGCTGTCTCCCTTCCCTGGCCAGCCCTAAACAGAAGAACAGCCGTGGGGCTGCGAGCCCACTGTATTGCTAGGACCACTGGGGGGAGTGGATGCGGTTCTCCTGCCATGAAGGAAAGGATAGGGCTTTTATGAAGCGACACTCTTGAAAAAAGTAACGCCTCTATGGCAAACATTAATTCATAGTTCTTAAATTTCACGTCTAGTTAACTTCTGGGAAATGTTAAGGTAATGCCCCTTTACCTATAGTCATCTAAATTTTTAGGGACTGAATCAGATATCCTCTAGAAGGCTTGTATCAGTGAGGAATACCTGGCGAGAAGGAGGAGAGAAAAAGCAAGGGAGGAAGCCTTTAGTTTGGTTATTTCGTTCCAAATTTAGCTAAATAAGAGCTTAACCTTCTGCATACAGTGAGGATTTGCAAGCCAGAGGCTCTTCTCTGGGAACGCTCTATCTCCAGCCTACAAACATTTTAATCCTACTCATTTCAAGTGCCCTTACAGGACACAAGGGGACGAGCAGGGGCATAACTTGTAGGCAGCAAGGCACTGGGATGATAAGGGGAGCTGCAGACAAGATACAAAAGGTGTCCCTTACAGTCCTTGCCCACATCCCCAACTTTTGACTTAAGGAGGACTAATTTTGTAATGAAATGCTTCAATGTGGTGTACAAGAATTAAAAAAAAAAAAAGAAAGACGTTACTAGGCATCAGTTTTCACTGCTGTATTACACTGGCAATAGACATTAATGTTTGGCATCTCCTTCCACACAAAATTAATCCTGGATATGAAGGACGTGCTTAAAGAACTTCGTATACACGAAACGTAAGCGTCAGTTCGTGAGGCAGATTCTGCAGGAGGATGGTTGTGGGGGTGCATTCAAGGGAGCTGCCAAGCAGCTTGATGCAGAATTAGTGCCACGGCTTGTTTATCAGCTGGATGTAAGCAGCGCCAGCTGTACCTCTGCACCGAGTGAGCCTTGCACTGGAAGCCTCCTAACAGCAATTCTGTCACTGCTCGGTCCAAACTCTTTGATCACCTATGGTGATTGAATTACGGGACTTTATATTTAACAGGAGTACCTTGTATGGTCACAAAAGAAAAGCTCACAACTCTTATTTAGAACCAATAACTCACATTTAGTTAAACATCCCTGACAAAGGAGGGCAGAGGCTTACTCTGACTGTAAAACTGGAGCAGACAGACCACAGGGGATATAAATACAGGCAGGCAACATACACATTTCTCAAACTTCTTTGTGAATAAATGAAGACATAATTTGAGCAATAGGCAGATTGATTCACACACCTGTCTGCGCTGTGCCTTGGGCTGGACTCCAGCACGTGAGAGAATATGGTAAAGTAAAGCAAAGCCCACAGGGGCTGTAAAATAGAGGAAAGATCCCCCGGGGAGGAGTTTTGCAGTCACTTTTAGCAGAGCGTCAGCCAAGCCAACTGTGAGGCAGAATGCTAATATGGGGTTCTTAAGAGGCTAGAGCACTTGATTAACTTGCTGCTGTAGTTGGGTCTGTGAAAAGATAAGCCTTTACAGGGAAGAGCTGGAAGCCACAAAGTGCTGCCAGAGAAGCTTGCTTTCTGGGAGTTCTACAGGGAGTTTTAACTAGAAACAGGTTGGATGTTTGGGTTTGGATTTGCATTCAAATTTGCCTACAAGTCAGGTGCATCAGGATTTCGTTCCCTCCTTGTCCTTTTTGTCCTTGCCTCATAAAAGTGTGTCTGTCCTCTCTCTTCTCCCCTTGCCCAGTCCCCCCCAACAAATGTGACTGTTTCCTCCTCTGACCCTCTCCAGATTTCGCTGCAGCTTCCTCTCTCTTTTCAATCCCAGTTTCTGTAAGTAATCCTCACCTGAATGAGGAGACCTGTATCGAAAGTCCTCTTTGGTCAGGAGCAGCAGAGCCTTGCCGTTCATCTCAAAAGTGTTGCTCTCAATCGGCCTCAAGGAAAACTCCTTCTCCGCCCACCTGAGCCACTGTGCCACATCATCCCTGCTCCAGTAAATGGGCTGCAAACCTGTGGCAAGAAGAGACCGTGATTGTGTTACCGAATGGAGACAAGGCACGGGAGTACAGGCAAACATCAGCGAATCACAGAACCATGGGAATAGAGGCAAACATCCCCCTTTCTCCCCAAAGTCTCAGGGGAAGGTGTAGGAAAGGAATGTTCACGTTGACACAGAACTATTCTAAGCACTGGACTGTGAAACACTTCATTAGTTTAAGCACCTTGGTTTATCTGTGACATGTTGAGAAACAAGAACTGCCTCAGCATCCTGAAAAAAAAGCTTCTAGGACATTATTTCATTCCAGGTTTCCACTGTGAAATGGGATTTTCCTCCAGCTGCTCCTTCTGAGGCGCAGAGCGGGCAGGAGGCGAAGTCCTTGGCCCCATCCATCCTTGGTGGGCATCCTTTCATAGCAGAGAGGCGTGCTCTCTCTTCGTGCCCCTTGTCATTGATGAAGAATGACGAGAAGCAGCCAGACGCTAGAGAGCTACGGCGATACTTCCCTCTGGGTAGCTGAGGTCTGTAGAGAAGGGCTGCTTCGCGCAGCCTCCGTAACAGCGTGCCACGGTTGTCAGTGAGGATAGGGTTGAGAAAGGTGCGTTCGGACTGGCCCACACCCTCCTGCAGATGCCATCACCCTAGCAGATGCTATTCCCACGCTGGAGGGGAAAACAAGCGCTGAGGCTGTGGCACCTTTAGCGCCGCTTTGGCTTGTGTTTCCTAGATAGCCACAAACTGTTACCAGCGTAACTCTACAAGGGCGGTATGCTATTTTACAGTAAAATGGGTATGTTCGTTTTGGGCACGGATTCTCCAGGGCTTCAAGGAGAACCAGCCAGCTGGTACAGCACACACAGCCTAGACTACTGTGTTTCCTCACAGGGGCCCAACCAAGTTACCATGAAAGTCAAAGACCTTTTGCCTGCTGCCTTTATTGGGTCCAAGCAGAGCGGCTTGGGAGGTGTGACAATTCAATTACAGACCAATATAAAATAGCTTCCTTCCCCCTGGAGAGAAGGCAGCGTGCTGAAGAGCTGTTTATACCCAGGTAGAGAGATTATCTCCAATCCACTGGGAGATAAAAGCTTTCTTTCCTTTTCCCCCTCGTGAGATGACTCATTGTTTGACTTGCTACAATGCGTTGCGTAGAAATGAAAGCTTCACGCTGTGCATAGGAACATAAAATTTGCCCTATCTGATCAGATCTCTGGTACACAGCCTCTGGCAGGGGCTAATACCTTATGCTTCAGAGGAAGACGAACCTCCCTTCCTCATACTGCACCTGGCTGATTGTACGCTGCTCATGGGAAGAAATTTCCTTCCTGGCACACCATTCTCTGGGATCTGATTACCCTCCTCCTACCAAGCACTAAAAGAAACCTGGGAGAGTTGTACCACTCTGTTTTGTTTTTGTTTTTACTCCTTTAACAGATAGGCAACTCTTTTTTCTGTTTTAGCAAGAGGTCACATGCAGTGAATTGCACTCTGCTGCTATGCCAGATTCCCAGACAGCGGCTTTGGAAAGTCCCAGAGCCACAGCTGCATACAGAACTGAATCTCAGTCGGAAAAAGAATTGAGATCGAGCCTGAGAAAGGGTCAGAGCTGACCTAAGGAAGGGATGTCTGCATGGCAGCAGCAAGAATTCCCATCAGTTTTCAACAGCCCCTGTAGCACTGTATAATGTGCCACACAGAAACAAGCAGTAGCGTGAATTTATTTATGAAGGACTTAAATTCTCTTCCCCCTATTGAATTAGGGTCTGATTACTAGGGTCAGAGTTTTCTGTAGGACCATCCTTTTCGAAGGGCTTGGGGTGAGGTGTAGATCTGCTCGGAAACATGTAAACCATCATCTAAAATGCCAGTGAGGTTCATCTTTTGCTGAATACGGGGTTATTCCTGCAGAAAACACACTCCAGACCCTGGGCTGAGAAAGAAGTCAGACTTGATGCAGCCAGACCATGACTTAAGAAAGGGTTTAAAAGACCATCTCAGGAGTGTTTGAAATGCTCATGCGTGGTTTCTTTTACCTCCCCCTTTGCCATGCCACTCAAGTAATAAATTGCCCAAAGGAGCACTGTAATGTGGAAATCTTACTGGACTTCTGATGTGCACTTCACAAGATGAGGCACAAAACAAAACAAAACATCACTTGGAAAATCAGGCCGACACGGACACAGCTCTATGATAATTTCATATGAAGTGTGTGCTCCCTTGTAGATAACAACAGAATTAATAAATCACTCCCTGTACAAACATAGATCAACGTTTCCCATGTGCAGGTGACAGCGTATTTTTGCCTGAAGTTCAACTAATACAAAAGTACCAAGTTTAAAGAGAATTTTAGATTGATTGGCACTAGACCCAGACCAGCCAAATAAGCTACATGCATTGGGAGAAGCCACGTGGTGCTGAGCTGGCAACTCTGAAAAAGACCCAACGCTTCACACTGCAAATCAGGTCTCTGCTGGGTTTCAGCAGCATCTCCAAAGCTTGTGAGAAAAGCCCCGAAGTAGTATGACCTAGGACCACTTGGCTTCCAGTTACTGAGAATCAGCAAGCAGCCTTTCAATTCAGTTTGGCTACCACTAAAATGAGCAGGTGAACGCGCCACATCTCTCCACCCATGGGGTGATACCATAATTAAATACTTAACATTGTGTTTGGAAGATAAAACGTGCCACAAAATAAGGTAACTGTTTCTCTCCAGATGCATTTCCTCTTCTCTCCTTTCCCTCCCCGCCCTGCCCTGCCACTTTCCTGGGAAGTTAGTTTCTCAAAAAAAGCCTTCTTTAGTCACCTGCCTCCACTACATGCCCGTTGCTTTGTGAGGCTGAACCAGTTCAGTCGCAGGAGGCTCTTCTGGGGGCGCAGACCAGCGTTGCTGAAAGTGTTTCTGAAGCCACCATTCAAAAAATAATTCTTTCATGTGCACTACAGCATTTACTAAACTTGTATCCCACCTTCTTCGCCCTTTCTTAAAAAGAAGCGGTTGATTTCGTGAAAACAAGGCTATGAGAGGGTTGGCTTTGCAGCTGAAAGGATTTTACAGCACAGCATACATAGCTATCAGTAGGTCCTGAAAATGCTTTCCTATACTCTCCATGAAAGAAAAATTAATCCTGCTTATACAATTTTTCTTTTTTGGCTGCTGTTTCTTATTTTCCCCTCTCCATCTTCTCTTTTATTGTCGTGCCCACGGTGGAGGAAAATGGGCTCTTTTTATCTCTCCAGTTTTATTCTCTGTGAAAGCTAAGAGCATTGTCTTCAACTAACAAAGATATTTACCAAGCAGAATAAAGTAAGGAAAATGAGTGCTGTGTTACAAAACGAGGACAGAGTTTTGCCTGCTGAACCGACTCTTGAAATCAGTGGGAAAGCTTTGCTGTGTGGATCAGACACGGGGGATGCTGCCTTTCTCCCAGTCTGCCCTCTCGGTGGCCAGCGTTGCCACGGGCTTCAGAGGGTGAATTTTGACCTGGGAGTCAGACCTGGCTCTGCTCCCATCTGTGCTATTGCTCCGCTGGCTGAAATCTGGCAAGCTTTCCCAACCTTGGTCTCCCTATCTGCCCAGTGTAAAAATAAACAGCAGCAAAAACTGCTTGAGCTCAGTAGCTGAAAGCAGGTTAGACGAAGCCACGTAAACCGTCAGAACACAGCTCTGGGAGATCCCAGCATATTCTGTGTCTCCTGTCATCTTCCAAGCACGACCTCCAGCAGAGTAAAATGCAAGAATTTGTAGACACGCTTATAATCTGACAGCGTCATATGCATTAAACAGGGAGCAAAATTCATGCTCACCTTTCTAATGCCGCAGGCTGGCGCACTGGTGTCTTAATAGATTACCTAATTCTGTTGCTTATTCTTCCTCTGAAGTCCTGTTTCTAACACCTGTTACACTAGCTACCTTATAAATGGTAAGAGTGATCAATTCTCATGCTCCAGGGCATAAGCTGATAACCATCTGGAGTGCAGGAGAAATCCACTCTCCGTTCCTTTCTATTCTTGCTTAGCAAAACCAAGTACAACGACAAGGGGCCGACGGGGTAATTTACACCGTGAGGCAGACAGTAAACTTGTTTGTTCAAGCACATGCACGTGTAGACACACACATGCACACAGCAGAATGTACTGGCCTGCTGAAGAGGAGTTTAACCTGATGGTCTCTGAAGGGTTCGCTTCTTTTGACAATGAGCCCCTTAGGAAACTTAGGCATGGTCAGGCTTTGAGGTTGGAAAAACAGAGTGCTCCGCTCACTCACCTAGTATAACCTTCTACATAAAACTACACAACCAGCAATATTTGCATCTGACCACAAACTTCTGGTGGGGTTACAACTTTGCTTTTTGAAGAGATGTAGCCAACCTCCAATCTTGCAAAATCATCTCCTTCTTTGCTTTGGAAGACAGGGTATGCTTTTTACAGTATGAGTTGCTATGTACGGTGTAGGCAACAGATACATCTAAAACACGAAGTAGAGTGTACTGTGGGCTGTTTTCACCTTGACTCACTTTGGAACAATCTGAAGACACAATTCCAATGCAAAGTGTGAGGTACAGTACCACTGAGAACTGCTGTTCCGTTTTAGTTTCGGTATGAGGATGCAGCCGCACAACAGCACGCGGGACGGAAACAGCGCTCACGATAAGTTTCATCTCACTTTTTGTTCCACTTTGGTCGGGCACTCCATCCTTACGCTTGGCTGCCGGGCAGGCAGGCTGAGGAGGTGAGAAGGGGGTAAAGACAGATCTCTCATTGATCCCTGCTTTCTGCAGGGCAGACAGAATTGTTCTCACTCCCACGTCCAAAACTACTTAGCGCAGTTGGGCGAAGAGCAAAGGGGCCAGGGCGTGCAAATAATCAGCAGCTGGTTTCCGAACACCCAGGGAGAGACGCATCATCACCGGCAGCATCGGGCAGGCCAGCTCTGACTACAGGACAGTACTTGAGCCTTGAGTGGGAAAACTCATCAGTGACCTGGACAAGGGGACAGAGTGTACCCTCATCAGGTTTGCTGATGATACCAAACTGGGAGGGGTGGCTGACACCCCGGAGGGCCATGCTGCCATCCAGCGAGATCTGGACAGACTGGAGAGCT
>JAOXJK010000001.1:79366519-79386242 GCA_025774025.1 Xenus cinereus
CTTCAGCAGGGGAGTTGGACTAGATGATCTCTATGGTCCCTTCCAACTCTAAAAATTCAGTGAAATTCAGTGAAAACGGTGATGGAGAAGTTCAGAAGACTTGAATGTATGCTACCAAGTAGCTCTTTAGGAACTGAAGCTCTCTTTTTTTTGTTATTAATTAACAAAATTCTTCCATGTTAGCTGTAAAGCATAATATGTGGTTCTGCATATGATAGTGTATGTCAAGCAGGAGGGGCATGAGGTTGTGTTTTTTTCTTCATTTCTATGTAAAGGTGACATGGTCTGGAGGAAACCCATACGATTAGATTCAAATCCTTCTCCCAGGCTCTGCCAGAGCAACTTTTTAAAGTCCCCTCCTTTTGTCTCACTTCTTCATTTGGAAAGCTAGACTACCAAAATGTTAAAAAGTGTCATGGGGCTTGGCCAGTTAAAACCTGAAATGCTTCGAAAATGCAAAATGCTACACAGCTGCTTCAAATTACTATGGTTCAATAGTCCCGCGGTGCTGTCTCTGCTGCTCTCCGGTTCCCTGTTCAGAAGTATTGATTGTTGCTGCAGACTAGGGCCCTTCTTCTGACACCGCGCTTGAACCTGACAGCACAAACCACGACGTGCTGCTCCCCGAGAAGGGCTGCAGCGCTGAGCTCAAGAGCAGTGTGCCGATCACGCCGAAGGCGATGTCAAATTAAAGCCCAGTCTGGGCGCTGAGGTCTTCCCGAGGCAGGAATTTTGTGCTGTCTCTGCTGGAGCTGCCGCACCGACCCTCTTCCCACAAGCATACGTGTGGAAGATGCAGCCCTACCACAGGAGAAACCCTGCATCGCTGGTGGTCTGTGCGCTTGCTGTCACGAGCAGGGGACAGAGGTCTGATGTGCGGTGACATGCCTGGCCACTTGCTCTTCCCAGCAGGTGCCACTCGACCCAGGCAGTGGAGAAGCAGTGGCCATTCCTTGGTGCTGGCCTGCAGGGACCGACACATCCTACAGTACAGAGCTGGCTCCGCAGTTTGGAGGCCCAGAGATGAGATAAGCAAAGGTAGAAAAGGAGGAAAAGGTTAATCCTGGCTAATCCTCAGAGAGAATTATTTGGGAGGTGAGTACAAACCGGTACAAGGGAAATGGACGGCAGCAGTTGAAAATGCACCTTTACGGGTCTTGTTAAGGAAAAAACATTTGGATAAGGAACAGAGGAGCCGTGTGATGGGCAGGCAGAGAGATCCCAGTGAGGCTTCCGTGTCCTTTAAAAAGGTCTGAAACTGCCTGTAATCAGGATGAGAAGGCTTTGGGAAGCTTCATACACTGCTGGGAAGAGAGGGCGAAACAGCTTTTTCGGCAGTAATCTGAAATGAAAGGCGCAGGCTCATGTCTCCCGCTGTCCTGTTGAACAGGGTTATTACAGGTGGAGCACAAGCGCAGGTAACGCTCCGTGCACCGCGTCTGCTCTGGGGCTTCTGTGTATGCGGACGTCTACAGAAACAAACCTCGTGAAGCCCGGTTTGTGCCCTGCTGACTTTGCTAGCCCGGTGGCCCGTCACCCATCCCTCCTCTTCTCACTGTCCCTACAGAGACCCCGGGAAGTTGACGCACCCGAATCCCTTAGGGCTTCAGGGTCATAAAATAAATAAAATTGCTTTTCTAATGCAGCCTTTGGAAAGCCCGTAAGAAACATATTGATTGGAAAATGCTTGATTAGGATGATCAAGCTCTAAGCTCTCATACAGGGAAATAAATCTTTTCAATTCCCCACACCCAGTGCCAAGCTCAGCTTCCTGGAAGCAACTATGGCCCTTTCTGGAACTGAGGTGAAAATCCCATGTTCCATCACCTCCCCTGACCTGCTGACATTACACATGGTTTGCATTTGCTGATCAAATGCACAAGCAAGGCTCTAAATTAGCTCGCTGAGCTGAGATAGCTCGCTGATTAATGAGGGAAGATGAAGTCACCGGTACAAAACCCCCACAAAATCTGAAGTGTCTGTAAGTGGGAAATGAACGAGGGAAGGCCACACTCCACAGAATTCAACATGAAAAACATATTCTTTCTCACTCTACAGCCAAACCCTTTTCTTTGCAGATACAGGTTAGTAAATGAAGTAAGTCTCTTAACACAAAATTACTCAGCTATGTCTAAGATCCCCTGCCCCAGCAACGGAAAAGTCCCTGAACACCGCAGA
Source organism: Xenus cinereus (assembly GCA_025774025.1). Classification (NCBI taxonomy): domain Eukaryota; kingdom Metazoa; phylum Chordata; class Aves; order Charadriiformes; family Scolopacidae; genus Xenus; species Xenus cinereus. Next base: position 79,368,698 of record JAOXJK010000001.1, read on the forward strand.
CCAATTCCTGAAGTCCTTAAGAGTTGTACCTGATGTCAGAATAAAGCCTCAAGTACAACCCCAGTCATTTAACGTGGCCAGTTGTGCTGCATTTCTCGTAAATCAGTATTTGACCCATAGCAGCTGCCCCTCTCCTTTCTGTTTCTATCTGCATCATCTGGAGTCAGCTTGCAGAAAAAGCGGACCTTAGGATGTAGTCCCCCTTTCCTCTGTGAGCTGCCCCGTTTTGGGATCAGTCACAATAAATGTTATAACGCTGGAGCACTCTACCTGCTGCTGACAGGCCTGAAAAGAGAAATCACCCAGGACAGGGCAAACCGGTCTAAGTAAACGGTGCTGGTATGCATGCTGAAGTGGCCAGGGCTTGGAAGTTCTGGAAGGGAAAAGCTACCAGCCAAAGAAGCGAGCGACCGCAGAGGTGATGAAAAGACCAGCCTGTTTTCTAGGCACTCGTTCCATGAGCCACGTCCAAGAGCTTTCAAGAAGGGCGCTGAACGGCTCCAGCTTCCCTTCGCGTTGTTTGCAAAGCCTTCCTAGAAGCTCGACAAGCGCTCTCCTTCCAGGCAGGGAGAAGGCTGGCTTTTTGCATCCGGGCACCACATTCGGGGAAGGCCGGAGCCCTCACCGTGAGGCCGGGGGCAGCACATCGCCGTTCGGCCGGCTCCAGCTGTTCAGGCGCTACCGCCGGTGGCTGCCCCCAGCAAACACCCCGCTCGGGTCCCAGACGACCCCTCTCTTTGCCCGTGCGGTGCCTACCACAGGGCAGGTGACCACGGGATTCCTACCCGAGCGGCTTGTGCAAGGCAAGCAGCTGGCAGGGGGATGGGGAATGGGGAAATGCTGGTTTGGATCTGCTCCCAGTAATAGTCTTAATCCACTCCTGACTTCTTCTCGACCAATTTTTTGGCCATTTTCCACGGAGCAGACATTGCTTTCCTACTGCTCCCTTCCAAAAGGAGCTGAAAGAAATGTCCTCTGTTGCTTTTTTCCCTTGTATGTGCACAAACCATATCCCAAACAAAACCAGCTGAGCCCTGACAATGGCACGGGTCAGGCAGCTCAGAAGACCACGCTGCCAGAAGCAAGCGGTTTCGCAAGCAGAAGTCAAGGAGATTATAGCAACCTAAATTTTCTTCTCAGCAACTCTTTATTGTTTCAAACCAATTTATCTTAATCCAGGTCAAAATTCAGGTCTAACAAACATTCTCTACAGTTTTCCTGTATTGAATATGGCCACTGCTGATACTACTGTTAGTAATACTCCAGAGTGCCTTTCAACTGCAGACAGATCAGATGGTTCTATCTGTTTTATAGACGTGAGGCACAAAGTCATTGGACACCTGCCCATACACTGAATCTGTTATAGGAGGGACTGAATCCAGGAACTATATTCTGCTGCTCTTTACAACTGGACAAATGCAGAGTATCTTTACATCCTTAAAACCTACTTTTCCTTCCCACTTCTTGGGTCACTTCCTTGCTGCATCCTGGCAACAGTAATTTTAAGGTTAAAAAAAAAAACAACCCACCTGTATTAGAATGAACTGTCAATATATGCTGTTTCTTTCTTCTAACGCAATATGGCCTCGATCCCTGGCTGGGGTGTTGAAGATTTGTAAGTAATTAGAAATAAATAGATCTTGGTAGTCTTGACCTACATATGGTTTTACTTAAGTCTTTTGCCTGCTGCCTAGTTGCTGTACAGTGGAGAGGTGTAGAAGTGGAGAGAGTGAGAAGTGCTCAGATTATGTCCACGCTTACAGCATGCAGCAATAATGCTGGTGATGGAACCGAAAGCTCTGGTTTTAGGTACCTGACCAACGCTCCAGAAAGACCTGAAAAACCGAAGAAATAGTTGCTAGCTGCAATGAATACAGCTGCTAAAAATAAGATGGTTCCTCTTAGCAATTTATCATCTTAACCTATCATCAGCTGGGTCATCTCAGTCTTCCAGTGGCTGCAAACTTAGAGGTGATTCTACCATTTCAAAAGAGAGAGGTTAGGAAGCCCTTTTTGTACAGCTGAATCAAGTGGAAAGTTTAGAAATCTCAGTTTCACATGCCAACAAAACACCACCACCAACATAGCAAGACATTGTAATCCTCCTGTATTAAGAAGCTGCTTTCTTCTCACAAGGAGATTTTGTTCTCAGAGGCTCACATCCTGAAGAAGTTGGGTCCCTTTCCCTTGAGGAATTTTGGCTGGGACTTTTGTTTCCTAACTCAACTGCGATTGTGAGAGCTGGGGAGGGGGGAGCGTGTACACAAAGAGCATGTTTTCCAGGCTGTTTCCAGGGAACGTGAGGCCAGCTCCACTACAGAACAGTCTACGCCGTGACAGCAAGATGTCATCTGCTGGCTTCCTCCGTGCTGGGGCTCCAAGCCTTGCGAGCTGCAGCTGCACTTGCGCTGCTACTGTAAAAGCAGATTTTGGCAGCGTAGCCAGAACCGTGGCTTACTTTGCCTGTAACCATTAAGCAAATCAGTGTAGAGAAAATTTTACCACCAGCATGTGGTAAAGGCATGTCATACTTCTACTGTAACTGATTGCAGTTTTGGACCTCTCTCTTTTGCTTTACGCGGGCGTTCTCCTTCAGACTCCCAATCCAGGAGGGCTACAAAAGCCTACTTCAGTCCAGCAGGATATGAGTTCTTCTGTGCTTCACGCGAAGACCTGCCTTCGGGTGACATTAAATATTAAATAACTGGGGGAAATGGTGCAAATTACAGCTCTGGAGACTGCATGCTGTACTCTTGTTCTGAACCACATCTTGGGCTTTGGAGGTAAAAGCCCGCTCTTAGCATGCTGCAGACATTTCCTGCTCCCAAGATGTTGCAAAGCAGAGTTCTGATACGGTTAAAAACTCCAGATTTAGCTTCATTTCTTGATGGTTCCTTAATGAACCAAATCCCTGCAGCTCTTACAAACTGTCAGTCATTTCTCCAAGAAGACACTGCTGTCCTAGAGAAAGGTCAAGTGCTTAAAACCACAGCTCTAGATGCTGGGGGTCCTTTTCCACATCCAGAAGGAGAAGGAGACCACTGAGATGGACTCCAAACTCCACTACAACGCATCACCCATCCGGGAGAAGTGACTGCATTGCATTTGCATGGGGCTCGTTATCTCTACCCTTCCAGTGCAACTTGTGCACAGAAAGGCTTCTTGTACTAAGGTACTTGAGCTTGAAATACATTGATAATGAGAACAAATTAAGTGTGTGCTCTTTGATTATCAGATGATAAATTATCATGATTATCTTTGCTGCAGCTTGTGAATTGCTTCCTCTCCAGGGTTTAACTCCTGCTTGCTCTGAAGGCAGTCAGCACACCCACTAACTTCTCATATTAGGCCCCCCCAAAAACTGGCTTTCGCTTCCTTCTGTGCTAGTCTTACGAAGGCGAGGAATTGCTTCTATTTGGGAACGCTTCAAAACATTGCCCAAGGAATCAGAAATCAACTTTATTAATTGGGACAGCAGGGAAGATCCTGTGTGGGAGCTTGTCAGATTGAAGCCAGGATGCTGTGCTCGTGTGTCTCAAAGACATGTGCATCCTGCAGGTCGGAGGCAGGGCTGCAGCGCTCGCAGTCATCCCTGGGGTGCCCTCTGAACCAGCTCCCCCAGGTGCCAACCACAACAAGGGCTGGAGCGTATGCTGCGTGTTCAGCACAGCCTGCCTGACACCGTGGTAGCCGGTTCACGCTGAGGTCTGTGGGTACTAGGGCTATGGCACCGACTCGGCCCCGGCGGCAGCGCAGATACACGCTTGCGTGAGCTACGGCCACCTCTCTGTGGGAGCCTCAGATCTCAGAAACACACGCTTACAGTTTCTCCCCTCCGGCGTCACAGGTGTCTCGCTGGAGTCCTGCGCTCGAGGGAAATATCCTCCCTCCTGAACCGGGTATATTGGAATCCCTTTCTATTATTTCTATTATATTCTGTCCGGTAAGAAATTATCATCAAAGATGATCGTTTCCATCTCAGTGCTGGGATGTCTGTAATCACCATACCATCCTTCAAACCAGCTCCTTTCAGGCCACAGCTTGGACAACATGTAGTGTTCAGTGATAGTGCTGACTTACTATTGTTTTCTGGCCACCCCTTCGATGTGCCAGTGCAATTGGTGGAGGAGCTATGCTGTCTCTCATCTCGACGAGAGAGATAATCTGCATTTAAGTATATATGTACACTGCTTTCTGCCAGATCAGCTTTCTGAGCTGATTAAGAGCACAACTGCACTAACAGGTCAACACAACTGGCAGGGAGGTGGCATAATGCAAAAAGAGTAACAGCTGGATGTGGTGACAGAGAAGGGAGGAAATGCTTCAGCTGGTATTGTTATAGAACATGTCATGTCACTGAAAAATGCATGGGCTTACTGTATTACTTGAGTTTAATCTTGATGATGTCACTGAGAAAGGCTTGCTTCCAGGGCTGGAAAAGTTATTGCAATGTCAATAGAGGCAAATAATTTACCTACGCATTTCCAGTAGAGGATCAAGCTTTGCATGAAAAGGAAAACAAACGGAGGAGATAATTCACAAGGAGGTTCTGTCTCATCCTGCTTTTCGGGTTTCTTGCAAAGGTGCTGTGAGAGAGGCTGCACACCTAGTAACTATGCGTAACTGACCCCATCGCAGATTCACAATTCTTGATACTCTATAAACCTATTATGCTAGTTATAGACACCTAGTGACGAAGACATCTTGTGCTCTCCTTCCTTCCACCTTTCCTTTCCCACAGGAAGGATGGTCATCCCTGTGCTTCCTATTGCCAACTGCAGGTGTGCCGGGAGAAAGGGGACCTTTTTCTTTTGAGAGAGGCGTTGTGCTGCAGCTGGGAGTCCCAGAGCTGAGGTGGGACCGGCTGTGGGGCTGCGACAGCAGAGAAGTTACTGAAAGTCACCCCTCTCAGTCCCACTAACAGCGGCCCCTCTTTTGAAGGGGTGAGGGGTAGCAACCCTATTTATCTTTGTTTAAATACTGTGAAAGAGAATCAAATATCACCTGTCAGAAATATTTAGAATTATCTAATGGCTTCTTTACACGGCTGACAATTGTGCCAGGCAGTATAAAATATTGAGTAAGGAGGAGTCCCTGCCTGGAGGACATTGGGATATAAACAGACAGGACAGGGAAGGGATTGAATGTACAAGCAAAGTGACAGCACGATGGTGCGCATACAATGCTGGTCCCCCCGGGAACCAACTGAAACTACTGGAATCCCCACACGCTCTTTAATAATTGGATATTGCGAAAATGTAGTTGAAATACTTTTTCAACAACTCGTCTAATTAAAATTTTCATAATAGTGCTCCCCCATATTTTGGCAAATTTCACCCAGCTCTGTGAAGGGCGTTTGTCAAATTATCTATCTTATCTGTTGCAGAAATCCAGATTTCTAGGTGTATCTGTTCACACACCACTTTTATTCACAAAAACTCAGGCAATCACAATCATGTTGAAGTCAAGAAAGCAACGGAGGTGTCTCTATCAAGTAGTAACTTCTTTTCTGTTCTTCCAACATTCAAGACTTGCTTAGTTTACAAAGCCCAAACCAGTTTAGCTTCATTCTTTTGTATCGTAACTTCCAAATCATCTCAAGTTTCCGCTCTCCTGGGATGACTGATTCCCAACCAACTTGCACAAGGTGGAACATCTTTTTTAAAATCCACCATTTAGACCTAATGGTCACGTGCCTGGACTTGTCTGAACTCGGCCAGCCCTGATGCCATATCTTCTATCCTACTAAGAAACACTTGCCTGGATAACCTCTTTGGTTAAGTCGACTGTGTTACAAATAAAATACCCATGAAAGCTGTTTTTGCCAATTCTTGGAAATGCTGTTCAGTATTAGGTTGGAGGAAGGGAAGTTTCTTGGTAACTAGAGAAGGTGAGTCAAAGCCAGACTGCCACAGGAGTGCACAGCTCACGAGCCTCTCGGGCTGTGGATCAAAGTGTGCACGTGTATGAGCGGGAGATGGCAGGGAGTGGGGCGAGTAGAAAGACAGATTTGAGAAGTAAGAAGGTAGAAAGTGAACATCCACATTAGGGAAGGATAGGGAACTATGTTTTGAAGAAAGGGTACCTTCTAACCTAACTTTTCAGGTTGTCCTGCCCTAACTTTTCCCTTCGTGCCTGTTTTTATAATTCCCACATTACAGAAATTACTAAGCTAATAGATAACACGTTGTCAGTGCAAAGCAAGTTCACATTCCAGGTCTTTACTTTCTTATTAACAAGCTACAAGTGGAAAACTACTTTTCTGAAATGCTTTGCCAATTAATGCGATTTTGATTTTTTCACATGGCTGGGGTCAACTGGCTTAGCACTGACAGCATGGTACAGAAATGCAGACATGGGCACATTGTCAATTTGGCGGGGGTAGGGGAGAAGTCTTCTTCAGCAATTTCACAGAAAATGACATTAGGGAATGCAAAGTGCCAAAAATTTTCCCGTGAAGCCCTGAAAAAAAAATCTGCAGACTCTAGATGTCTCACACCACTCTGGCAGATAATAAACATAGAGCATATGGACTCCAATACTGTATGTTCATGAAAACACAGTTCTCTGTGTTTGACACCATGTAGAGTTTCTGAGGACATGAATGCAATTTCAGAAAAGATTTACACCCTTGTTATTCAGGTGTTTGGATAACCAAACAGTGGAAATTCAGAGAAAGGTTTATTTGTGGGCTGGTTTATTCCTTAATAAATTATAGCATTTCTTTCTTGTACCTTCCCTGAAGCAGCTGGAATGGGCAACTGTTAGGTTGGTCCTAATTGTCAATATTGTCTCTTCCCTGCTCTGACCAAATTTTTTAATCTAGGTCCTGAAACACTACTTTACTTGAAGATTAACTCTCAAAAGAAAGCACTGTGATTAATTTTTAGCACGATGTTTTGTTGATGCCTCGTTTTGAACTTTTTCTAGATTTCTTCTTTCCCCCATTACCCCTGAGGTGAGTATACCGTGTGAAGAGGAGATTTCTTTCGGCAGCCCAACCTCACCCTTATTCATTTCGTGCTGCACAGTCATACTTTTGCAACTCTGCTGACGGAATCAGGTAGGATGGAGGAGGCTGATTCGGCAAGAGGAGTCTTTTGTTTGAATGTAAATACCTTGGTGTTATCAGAAAGAAAACAAGGAGTGAGCAGCGTGTGTTGAACAAAACAAAAAAAAAAAAATCACAGCGCTGTTATTCTGTTTTTCCTCCTTCTCCCCCAGAACTATAAGTGAGCCTGTGTGTAAGAGAAGGGCTGGCATGCAGAACAAGTGTCGCTTCACTGCCTCCCCTTCGCTGCTAAACGGCATTCTTGCAGCAATTCCAATTGCTAACCTGGAGAAACGATACTGGGAAACAGGTTGTTCTCAGTAAGGGGCATTAAAAACTCCATTTAGGAACTAGCTTTGAAGAAAAAAAGATTTTGAAAACCTAACAACAAAGAATGGATCTAGAAGAACGGGCTGAGACATGCATTGGTAAAGCCAAAGAGTCCAAGACAATGCACGCTAAGTTTTTTCCGTGTATCTGGGCATATTGCTGTCTCTTCAGTTTTGTGTCCAGAGAAGGGATTTTCATAGCAGAGGGCAAATCAGCAAAGAACTTAGCCCAAAGCTCCACATGAAGTACCAGCATTTCTTGAGACCTAGTTCCTTTTCTGTTGTTTTTGGTTTTGCCACAGATACACACATGAACACAGCCCCCAGACTCTACTGTTCGCAGTAGTGGATGCGGTGTTGACCTTGACTGGGACAGAAGGAGCACAGCTCCTTTGCATCAAGCTTTATAGTTCTCTCTCTAATTCAGTTCACTGATCATTTTGAAGGCCCAGGTTGATTTATTTTTTTTTGCACAGCCTGCATCTCCATGCAACAAGAAGGACCTTCAAGGCTCAGAGCTTTTGTTGGGTACTGAGGAATGCCTCCCTCTGTGGCTTCCCACCAGGTTGGTTGGTCCCACAACCCTGCAGCCTGGCAGCTCCAATGCACACGTTTCTGCCAACTACTACCAACTACTACCCTCCACTAAATCCTGTTCTTCCACCCAAGACATTCTTTCTCCCACCACGGGGATAAGGAGAGAAAGACGTGTTTGGGTTCTTATTTTTGCACGCTGCTCTGCTTTAACCTGCAGAAAGATTACGCTGGTTTTTCAGTCTTTGCCCTCTTGCTTAAGTAATGCTACTCACATGGTTATCTTTTAAGCCTGGGACGCAGCAACTCGAATAAAGCTGCATTAACACACTGGATGCATCTCCAGGGTGTGGACCCAATCCAGAGCATAACACTTCAGCCGACCCATTCATCTGACCGTACCCTCCAGCTGCCTCCAGACAATTTGGGCACAGGCAAACCCTAGCTACGAAAAATCCTCACGAACCCATCACATTCACCATGAACTTATTCCACCCAGCTGAATGTTAAACGGGTGATCAGATAATGCCTGCTCAAGGTTTTGGAAACGCTGGCTTTCAGTCCTGAAAAGCATGTCTGCATCTCCTGTGGAAATTGGTGGTAATCTCCACAATTTAGCCGCAGCGCTAAGAGTAGTATTTAAGGCAACAAAAGGGAGAGAATAGTTTCCCAGAGTAGCAGAAGGTTCACGTTACTCATTTTGAACATAATGTCTTCCTTTTGTGTTAATTATTAAAACACTTGATAAATCTTGACATGCTTTGGTGTTTGGAAAACACCGTGTAAGATTAGGTGATGCTTCCCTGTGTTTCCATTCAGCTTGACCAACTGCGCAAGTGGTTTTAATCGTAAGAGGTAAGAGAAAAAGAGAGCAGCACACCTGGACCAGGCAGGCCGAGTTGGACTGAACAGCAGGACTCTTCATTTTCCCTTCTCTCTTCAGAATGGGCATCAGGATGGAAGGACACCAGTGCCTCCAAAGAAATCTGGGGCTACTTCTGTACCTTTGTCAAAGCCTAGTAGTTTCTTTGCTCTCTTGGTTTGCTAGAATCCATGTGAAATTGAAAAAAAATGGTACTGGGATACCATCAGGGTGCTTGCCCTGTCCAGGATTCATTTAGCATCTCTGCCAACCTCTTAAAAAGACATAAAAGAGGAGACAATTTTTAATCTCCTTTCACGGTGTGGTTGCCAATATCACAGGCTAAAGCTGCATCTCCTCAGGAAGAGGGAGTTGAGTGTGTCCATAGCTGCTATTTCCTAATTGGCAGGCACAATGGAGAAGCCTTTTGCTTACCCTGATAAGGTCGTTTGCATAACTCTGCCCAAGTGGCTTTGCATATATTTTTTCTCTTCTTTTTCCTTCTCTCTCCACTTGCTCAGTTCTCAGACACTTCTCCGTATGTCAGAGAGGCTGTAGGAAAACTTCATCTGTAGTTATTCCCAACATTCATTCTATTATACACTTATTGATTTCTTTTTATTTCTTGTAAAGAGCCGGTGTACATTTTGGTAACTCTATTCTTATTTGCACAATGTTAAATAAAGACAATCGTGCTGTTAATGCAAAAAGAATTCTGCTTTCTCTGTATAGGTTTCTTTCACATTCAGTCAAAATGGCTGTGGGTTTTCTTTCTGCTTTTAAATGAAAGCTTCCTACTTACATTTTTTAAATTAAACAATTTAAATTTTTTCAAACTAAAAGCAATTCTCAACAAAAGTGTAAGTGATATTCACACTTGTATTGTGTAAAATGTAAAATTGCAAAGAAACCCTCATAAATAGTGGGAAGGAAGAAGAATACCAAAGTGCATCAATTTAAGTAAATATGACATTAAAGTAATAAACAAGACACTGAGGGTTGCACGGTTTAACCCGTGTTTTTGTGGACATTTATTTACAAAAGCAGTTCCAGTGACCTTAGTGGGATGTCTCATTTGGATAACTGCCTTCCAGGGAAAGAAACAGATGAAAAATCTGTCCTTTTCTTGGTTAATTTTTTTTTTTTAATACATATTTTTAACCTGGGAGGGAGTGTCTCTTTATTTCCAATTTTTCCTTCTGGAAAGGATTATGCTGAAGTTTTGTCACATTCTGAAGTTCTCGCTAACAACAAAGCCCTCACCTTGTTTTTCACAGCAGCTTAAAAATACCCAGTATCTATACATCAGTGGGCCTGACGCCCTGTTTTTACAGAAAGACAGAATGCAGTTACTTCACTAAGTACAGCAGCTCACACAATGAGGCCCTGCTCCATGGGAAGGGCCAGGAGGTGCTGTCCTAATTGAAATCAAATGATCTTCATCATCTAATTCAACAGGCCTGCGTTATTATTCTGCATAATTGTAGTGTCTCGGTTGCAATCATAAACCAGGACCCTAGTGTGCTTGGTAATGCACACAAGCAGGAGAGCAATGTTATTTTTGTCCACAGAGTTTCCTTAGATTGTAATCTCTACGCAGAGCCAATAAGAGGATGTACTTTATTGGTATTTTTCCCAAATCTCCAGCTCGTGAAAGCTAAACAAAACAGAAACGATGGGGTAACATCATAGATTTTGCTATAGGAGGCAGCATCTTTGTCTCCACAGGCGGTAGAGTGAGGGGAAAAAGGAAAAAACAAAAAAGTTAATCACACTCAGGAGACTGGTGAGCCCCTAACAAAGTTTGAAAATACAAAATCAGAACCACTGAAAAAATGAAAAGGGAAAGAAGTGCAATATTTCAAGGTTGGCATTAATCCACTGCATTTAAGATGCAACCACTTTTTGGTGCTTTGGTTTCACAACACTCACTGTACTGTATACTTTGAGTTTTGGGGTAAAACAGATTTTGGGGTAAGCAAAATTTTCCATAATTGTTACGAGAATCAGTTTGATAACCATGCTAAAAGCTCCTTTTTTCAACTTAGAATACTTTGGAATTACAGTAAAAATTTTATGGTGTTGACCTCTTCTGAGAAGAATTTTGTTTCAAAGACAGCTGCTTTTATAGTATTAAAAATTAATGTCAAGAAAGTTTACTGACAGCTAAGCTCTATTAATGATTTAACTTCTGAACTTCACTATTTATATTTACAAATTAACAGTGCGAATTCTCAGTTTACTGATCTGCCAGTTGGATCATTTTTTGCAGCCTTGAGCTGTTTCACTTTACTTCACTGAAAATACTTAATAGCCAATCTGTACTGAACTCTAGTTTTCCCAAGACTTTATTATGTTTACACAATATATTACAGAAGATTTCCTAGTGTATTATTAAGCATTATAAATACCAAATCACGTTTTTCGGATGAACAATACAGTGCTTTTTCCTGGACTTTGCGTAGCACACTTACTCAGTCTGTCCAAGTACATGGTGAGGTTTATGTATTACCTTCACAGGATGACAAACACACTTTACAAACACGTACCGTACTACGCAGATCTTCCAACCATCTTAGGACCTAATGGGGTTTAACCCAAAGCCTGCTACAGTCAATGGAAGAGCTTAGTCTTGATTTGAGTGATTTTAACTGCCAGGTCTTCTCATGAGTGCATTTCCAGCTTGATAGTCTGTTCAGCAACCTTTGCGCTGTCTCAGTTAGTTTAGCTTACCAATTCTCCAGCTCCTGCCTGCAAAGCACACATTGGTGGTCTGCAGAGAGCTGGCTCTCCTCCTCATTTTTTCCATCTGCTAAATTACATTACAGACTGCTAAAAATATAATAAATACTTTCCTACAGTTACTTTCCCATGTAAACAGCCGAGTTATTTGCCACAGGGATATTGAATATGAACGGAAGGGAAGGTAGGTCTCTGCGCTGCTGCGGAAGGAAGAAGCTTCTAGCAAGGAAGACACTGGTCAAGGGACCAGGGAAACCCGAGTTCAGCCACAGGCCTCCTATGTGATTTGGTACAAACCACTTCTGACCTAGCAAACCCACACGTACTGAACGCAGCCAGGAAGAAACTCTCACACACTTCAAGACAACCATTTCATCCCAGCTGTAGTTACCAACGCTGATGTGGTTCTGGACAGGTTGTCCGTGCGAGCTGCAAAAACACTATTCATGCTGAGATAGCAGGGAGCAGACCAGGACTCCCTGCAGGCTTAACAGCCTTCTCCTGCAATTATCCTCTCTGCTGGCGATGGGTTGATCCCCTTTCCTCTTTATCAGTATTTAGTAAAGTTATTTGTGCAGTCTCCAGAGTCCCCACTTTGCTAGATGCTGCATGTGTTGATGCATACGCAAAGCTCGTGTAATTGAACGATCAATGTATGTACAGGCAATGTGAATTCTGACATTTCCTCATGTTTACAACCTTAGTAGCTGTAACACAGAATATATATACTGAGTGTAATTTTTTCCCTTGTTTTTAAAGTATCGGTAATGGTGAAAAAAAAAAAACCCTCAGAAATTCCACCATGGCATCATAGTGAAACCTGCATGGGTCAGCAGCAGGGCTAGCACTCTTAGATCAAACCTACAGACCTCTGCCACTTTTTGCTAAGGAGGCAACCGATAGCGGCAGGAATACGCTGTCGTTTGTCGTAGGAATCAAGACTGGCAGGAGGGCATGAGAGACCTTGCTATAACCCTGACTCAATTTTGCCAGCAGATGTATGTGACAGCAGAGGAGGGGTAAGATTAAGAAATCCATCCTCCTAGCTCGACTTCACGTTCCTTCTCTCCCCACTTCTCATTGTGCCAGTCTGCAACACCAGTCTCTGACCAGCCCCTTTGCTCCAGGCTCTTCTCTCTGCCCCCCAAGTTTGAGCTCCTCTCACCCTTGCCTGTGAGCGGGCAGACCCCTCTCCCACCCGCACGGCCCAGCAGAGGGGTACGCAGAGCACGGGAGAGACCGCCCCTCTTCCTTTAAGTCTGTTCCAGATCTTAGGGCACTAGACATTTTGAGAGTTCAACACTGATGTATTGTTCTCTGTCCTGGCAAAGAAGTTATCGGTCACAGCAGTTAAAAAGTAGAAAAGCCGTAAAACTATCAAACCCAAGTTCTTATCATGGGAAGCGTCTGGAAACCTGAAAAACAAGTGGTGCAACCATTCACCCCACAGAAAGAGCTTGTCATTTTTCCCAGATGCCTTCAATCCATGGCAGGCTACGCAACATAGAGACTGGTGGCTACATACAGCCCTGAAGCTGTTCCTTTCCCCTACCAGGAGACTGGAAGCAGTGTCTCATTCCTGTCTGCCCCATAGCTGAGAAGCAGCACTTGCAATTTGGGGTCCCCTATCAGCCAAGAAATGACAGCCAGCTGGCCAATCTCACCAACGCAGTGACTGGCTGGTTGGGCCAGCTGGCCAGCCTGCACACATTTATGAGTCAAGTCCATTAATCAAACTGAAACAGTTACTGCTGGTTGAATGAAGGTTGTATTGAAATTATACCGTATTGAAAATTAAAAGCTTAAAACATCTGCCTTTCCTAGTCTAGGGGGAGCGGACCTAAAGAAGTTCCTCCAGGACTTTGTAGTTCAATTTAATTTCATCTCAACCTGAATTTCTAAAATAAGACAAAGAGAAAAGCAACGAAGCAAATGAAGTGCCTTCACCAGATTCAAGACGATGAGCTATGAAGAAAAACAGGAACATTCAAGTCCAAATGTCTGGATGATTATTCTCTTCTCCATCTTTTGGTAAAAAATTGCCACAGATTCCTGGCATAAATCAACACACTGAAGAAATAACATGCAAACAACAAACCCCATTGTGTAGGCAATATTTAGGCAATGCATCACAAATAGAGACAAGAGTACTACCAAAAATGAGGTTTAAGGAATGCTACCAGGAACCGGTAACTTTGGGGGGTGGGAATTGTAAAAATCATTGCATGGTACAGATGACTACAGCAGACAGCATGGGAAGCTGAGGGGATAGAAGAAACATTTTCAAGAGTTGAAAGGGACACTGTGGATAGCAAAGGACAGTTTGGGGAGCGGGAAGCTCAAAGTATTGTTTATGGGGCAGGCGCATCTCTGTGCTGACAGATTGTGCTGAAAGCTCTGAAGTCCTACCTCCTCATACAGTCAGTCATCACTGCTCTTGACAGAGGAGATGTCAATGGGTCACAAAGAAGCACTAGCATCATGACATAATATTTGAAGAATCTGAGGCATTGCAGGGCTAAATGGTAAGAGTTGTGGAAGGACGTAGGTCATTTTCAGGAACCTTGATGGCCTCGGTGTTCCCCAAGGTCCCACCTAACCACAAAGGCAACATGATGACTGTTGACATGTGCCTTTGCCTGAAGAGCTCTCTTGCATCAGGGTGCTTTCCCCAATTAAGTTTCATGCTGTCAGCCTTGGACTGAGCCTGACAAGAGCTGACCTAGCTGGTCCATGAGGAGTCCCCCTGCGATAAAAATTAATCTATACCTTCCAGGGACCTGGGTTCAACAACACCGAACTGCAGTGCCCAGCCTTAGTAAAGACCTCAGCAGTCACCAGCAGTGGTGGGTTTTCCAGCGAGCGGTTCCCCTGTCCTATCGCCCCAGATCACTCAAGAAAAGTGGTTGACTCTTCCTGCTGCCCAGCCTCCTCCGGCAGAAAGCACCAGGTGACAACGCCTCCTCAGCTGCTGCGGTTTGCGGGCTGGAGTGACTCGGTTATCTGCCCCCTGCAGCATCTCGTCTAACAGGAAGCTTCCCCAGAGTTTTCCATCACAGGAAATTTCCTGTGGGGAAGCACTTAGTAAGCAAACAAAGAGTTCCTTGGTACGCATACAGCTGTAAGAAAAAAAAAAAAAAAACACCAGAAGAAGCGCGGGCAAGGGTGCTAGGTCACGGGATCCAGCCTCCATGAGGAGAACCATGCTACCTGAGAGGCTGGGGCTTCCAAATCACTGGGTGCGATCATTATGCTGAAGTTGGGCTCGCAAGACTGAAGTTCAAATATTACGGTCAGCTGCTGTTCGACCTCTCTGAGGAGTCAACAGCCTTCGTGGGCAGAGCTCTCCCCACAGGGCTGCAGAGAGCACAGACCACAGCCTCAAGCACCGTTTCAGTGGCCTTTTCTACGGCACCTTCTCCAGCGAGGCCAAGGACTGGGTACAGGTGGGGGGCATACGACCGTCTTCACGGATGAAGTTGGGACTGCAGTCTAGGATGTGTTGCCAAGTGTCCCTATGAAGCTCACTTTGCCACCACCTAATAATGGGTTGGAGACACCCTGCCCACAAATCTCGCCTCATGGAGGATCTAATCATGCTCTGTACATATTGTTAGGAAAAAATACATTTTTCGCCAGACTGTTCAATTTCCCTTTTTATAAAATCTGTGCTTCTGGTGTCTTTTTCTTTCTCTCCCCTCCTCTTTCTGCCCGTTGAACTACACTCATTTCCTCCTATTATCTATCCAGTTGTCTCTCCCCTCTTTTTTCTACTGCAGTGTTTTATGTTAGCATCCTGTATCCCTCCTCGGTTTTTGTCTCCTCACTCCTCTCTCCAGAGGGAGTTCCCCTGTGCCCTGCAAGCGTCATCTCAGAGAGGTGGGGAAGGAGATGCACCTCTGCTAGAGGCAAAAATAAAGATGAACCAAATATAAAGGTGAACACCTGGCATTCAAGACAAGTTTCTGGCATCAGGCAGATTTAACGCAACGCGTGGGACATGGCTCTCTTGAAGATTTGAAGTCGTCTGGGAAGTGCCAACCAGGAAGCCTCATGGAAGGTGCAGGGACCGTACTGACATGGGAAAATCCTGTTGGAGGATACTGGGGATACTCCTGTGTACACCAAGTTAGTCTATAAGGTGGGCACAAAGTATGGCAGCATGAGAACCAGTGACCTCTAATTGTGCACCATTCCTATTTGCTTGGTTTTTTGGTCATGAGAGTAATCATCTGCAAACACCCAACTCTGATTTAACATTTGCTCGTGCGGTGGGTTTTTTAAGTGTCTAGTTCAGGCTTGGCTCTTGAACCATATGACTGCAAAAGGCAGTGGCCGACTATTTTCCACCCTGTTCTAGTTAATTGCAGCTGTGGTAAAGGGACTTCTGCCAACACACCCACAATGCTCTGCTCCACAGGAAGTTCCCAAGATCTCTTCCTGCACAGGAAATTTCCTGTGGTCCAACAGACATTCCTCTTGGCTTTTATCACTCAAATACATTTGTTTTGGCAAATATCTGTTCTTAAGAACAACGAGAAACGGACAGAGCAAAGGCAAACACTGCCATAAAAAAAAAAAAAAAAAGCAAGCAGTTATGGTAGGGGTAAGAAGCATGATCAAATTAGCCTCTGTCACACATGAAAATATATGCTATTGAAGCTGACTCGTGAGGTTTTCTACCTAAAATATTATTCAGAAATAAAGACTGTTTGATATACACAGATGCAATGTTTTTGAGATTACACACACAAGTTTTCTTTGCCTTTTAAAAACACCTCACTGATGTAGTTTCCTAGAAATGTGCCAGGCAGTGTGAAAGGAATTCTGCATCTTTCCTCTCTTTGCAAGTTTCATTTATGTTATGGCCCTAGTTCTGAACTTACCTCATCATTATTAACATGAGAAAAATTAACAGGAGGAAATGCTCAAAAAGAAATGCTTTGGTTATATTTCACCAGACACACCCTCTTGTAATCAAAGCCCCTCCAAATTGCTCATAAACACAACAACAGTTGACAAAATTTTGGAAAGTGAAGAGACTTCAGTTTCAAGCTTCCAAATTCTTAAGGTTATGAAGCCCAGGAGGTACCGGGTAAGATTTTCAGACGCATTTTCATGTTTGAAAATAAAAATGAGGGCATAGGGAGACTTCTAGAAGTACCCAAGACACTAAGAGATCTACATTGCTTATACACCCCTGTAAACCCCAAAAGGCACCTATGTTACCTTCACTCAGCAAAAAAAGAAAAGATGAAGAGCAAAACATTTGGACTGAAAAAATCTTTTTCACCGTGAGGACACTCAAGCACTGAGTCAGTGTGATCTCCTTCCTTGGAGGCTTAAAAGACTCAATTTGATAAAGTTCTGAGGAAACTTGTCTGGCCTCGTACCTTACCCTGCCTTTTTAGCAGGAGGCTGAAGTAGAGACCTCCTGAGGTCCCTTCTAACTTGAATTATTCTGTGATCCTGAATATCTCTGTAAATGCCACCCACTATGCTTTAAAGATCTAATTTGACACTACTTCAGCCTGTAATTTTTCTTAAATAGCAAGGGGAGAGAGAGTTAGAGCTTACTATCCCAGCTAAAACACAGAACTTTTGAATGAACTTCAGTGAACTAGGAAAATAAAGGGAATACATGATATCCTGTAAATTAGGTTTTCAAATAATTTCATGGAATCATAGAATCATTTTGGTTGGAAGAGACCTTTAAGATCATCAAGTCCAATTGTTAACCTAGCACTGCCAAGTCCGAAACTATGTCCCTCAGCACTACATCTACACGTCTTTTAAATACCTCCACAGACGGTGACTCAACTACTTCCCTGGGCAGTCAGTTCCAATGTTTGATAACCCTTTCTGTGAAGAATTTTTTCCTAATCATGGAATCACAGCATTGTCGGAGTTGGAAGGGACCTCTAGAGATTATCTAGTCCAACTCCCCTGACAAAGCAGGGTTGCCCAGAGCACATCACTCAGGAGCATCCAGGCAGGGCTTGAAGATCTCCAGAGAAGGGGACTCCA
>JAOXJK010000001.1:79390230-79400294 GCA_025774025.1 Xenus cinereus
CCTGGTCTGGTGGGAGGTGTCCCTGCCCAGGGCAGGGGGGTTGGACCTCGATGATCTTTAAGGTCCCTTCCAACTCTAACCATTCTATGGTTCTGCAATGCCCCTCACTTACGTGGCAGAAGCTCGAATGAGGTTGACTGTAAAGCGATGACCAGCACAAGGGATACAAACTCCTGAATTTTGAATGAGTTTCCTTTGACAAGCTGCAGAGGACAGATCCTATGCTGGCCGGGTGTGTGGTGTCTGCCTCTCAGTCCAGCTCGGTGGGATGTGATATTATGCACCTAGTGTCATCAGGGAAAGTCAGAACATCGAGACCCAACGTTCAGCACTAAACATGCCCATGCACTGACCATTCATGCACGCACCAACCGATGCTTTTATAATGCAGAAGAATAAGGGCCTTGCCTGAATAAAGCAACGTAGCAGGTTTTTTTCCTACTTGGGGAAAAAAAAGTAGATGCTGGCCAGATACATAGTAAGGCAAATCGCTGACACAGAGTTTATTGCCACTTGACTTCTTTTGATCCCCCATCACACCTCTGAGAAAGTGAAGTTGTCTCATTCTTCTGAGCTGTGTACTTTATTGACACCTATTCAGCTGCGGAGACAAAGCAAGAAGGCTTTTATAACTGCACAGCAGCAGGAGACTGAGACATCTTCCCAAGGGGCCTTTTCCAGTCATGTTTATTCTAACTTTCCTTGGGACGATCTCAGCTTCCATGATTTTTAGATTAAAAGTATTTCAGAAAGGAGGAGGAGGAAATAATAAAGACTCCGGGTTTTTTATGAGATCTGATACAGCCTCGCTTCTTTTCTCTTTTTCTATTTTGTGTGTGCATAGAATTTACAATTTAATACCAAGTTCCTCTGAGAGGGCCATGAAGCCCAGTCAGTGCGTCCTGTGAGATTTAGGCTAAGGCAACAGCTCGAGGAGCTTTGTCAAATGTGAACATGTTTACAGGACTTCTCTCTGCTCCATACATCCTTCTAAAGCTGAAAACCGTGCCCTGCCAGGAAATAAGCTTCAGGAAAAATTGCCTCCTTGTCCTTTTTTTCCCCCAGCTGCTCTTACTTTTGATGAGTAGAGGCTTCAGGCCTGTAAATCAGCTGTTTTAAAAAGAAGAGAAAAACATCATGACCGATTAAGTACTATTATCAGGCTGTGGGGAGTATGTTTTTCACTGTTTTGGAGAACACAGAGGAGGATTACTGGATTCTGCATCTTGCAGTATTGATGCCACCTCTGCTCTGCACTACTCTTTGCTTCAGCTGCAGCTGGTGTGGGGTAGCCAGGCTGGCTACGATTCAGATGCAGCAGCAGAAGACTCAATTTGACCTGGCCCCTGTGCACGCTAGCTCACTAGACTAAAGCTGACTTGGGGAAGCCCACGAGAGTGGTGTGAGCAAGCCCTTAAACAGGCTATTTAACTGTACCATGAGCAACAGTTTTATGAGCACTTTAGGTTGGTTTAAAGTGGCACTGCCACAATAAATCAGTCCTACCTACTCCCATCTCGTGTTCCAGTTTTCATACAGCTCCCATGGAACCTTGTTAGCGTCCACGTAGCCGTACAAGCAGTCTGATCAAGGAAACGACCCAGGGAAAATTAAAAAAAAAACAAACCCAAACTATTTTCTCCCAACATTAGTTTTAACTCAGAGGAATTTCTCAGTTTGAATATTTGCACAGTGGAAAAAGAAATTCTGTCAGCGGCCAGCATGCCGGTGAGAAGAACAGCCAGGGCACTCAGGGGAACTATACGGGTTTTGGAAGACCCTCAGCAAAAATGGTATTCGGGGATCTTGGGATGAAAAGCATCGTCACTTGTTTTTATTAGCAGCCAAATCAAGGACTACATTAGCAAATGATCTCCTGTGAATGCTACTTTTGTCAATGGTGTGGAATATTACCAAGGCTTTAATATTGCCTGTATGCCAGATATAGACAATTAGCATGTTGTCAAGGTCTTCGACTCCTTAATCCTGCAAAAATAATGTCAAACAAATTGCCTTCAGCATACCAAACAATTTATTCATAAAAGAGGCTTAATCTCTTAACGGTTATTTGTTGAAGAGCGTCTTGCTGTGTTGAAGAGAATTATGATAGTTGATGGTTGGACTCCTTGTACATGTTTTGTTATTATTGTTCTACTGATGATTAAAGTCCTAACCGTGAAGGAAATGCCAGGGGGTGGAGTGACTGACAAAATGCTGAGTTTTCTGATTTTTTAATTTGTTCAGCTGACAAGTGGGGTTTTTTTGGCTTCCCTCCCCCTTCTGATGCTGTACCATTCAGTTAAGTTTTCTCTATCACTTTCCATGACACTTCCGTATCAGTAGGGAAGTCAGTGCTGTGGGAAAGCATGAACACCAACTCTGAAGTGTGGTGTGATCAACAAGGCTTCTACCATGTAGAGTAGAGAAGAGCTATTTACAGGCCTTTGCCTCAGCCATGGGCTAACCCTGACATGGAGGGTCCATCTTGAGCTGTGAGAACCTGTTTCGCTTTCTGATTCCCCCGGACCTGGCAGATTAGCCCTGAGCTCACGGCTACACCTACAGTTGGTGTAAGGATGTGGGATGGATGTGCATGGACAGTTCTTCACCGAGGACACGACAGAGACCATCTATTCACTTAACAGAAGCCACTGAATCACCACCAAGTGTTTATTTACGATCACTGCTAGCATGATTTGGACTGAAACCAAATCTATTAGCGTTCCTCTGAGCCAGCTTGTTCTCCCTGCTCACCGCCCTCCCTCCTCCATTTCTCCCCCCAGACTGATCCGTGACTGGAATAAAAATTGATGTTTCGTGGGTCTATGATGTATGCTACATGGGGTTTATACCCCATCTGCTAGGCCATCTTGTGGGTTCTGGAGAAGTAGAGTTGGTGTGGCGCCGATCAGACAAAGCCTACACCAATAAGGACAGAATAAAAAAGTTAAAAAACCAAACCCTAACAGATAGGAGGACTAAGGCATAAGGAACCCCATCTTCAAAACACATTTGAATTCCAGTGTGTTCGGGGGTATGGGAGGAGAGGTGGGGAAAGTGACAGTCAGAAAAAGCTGTTGAAGAAGCAGCTTCAGGTCTTGCAACCAGAGCTTATCCAGCTGAAGTTGTTCAGTGTCCCTGCCTATTAGACAGGCTTCAAGTCAGAGAACATGGATCATCTCACTGGAACAATTCCTTCAGTGCAGCCTGAGATTCCCTCACCTATCTTCTTTATTATCTCTGAAAAGGAGATTCCAGTTTCAGTACCTCGTTTCTCTCACAAAAAAGCACGGAATATGATGAAGCAGGACCTGGTCCAGGACAACCAGGGCCACAGGAGCAGTAGATTCAGACTGAACTTCCTAATTTCCTGTAACCTTAAGAACAGGAGAGGGCCTCATGGGAAAGAGCAGACTGGAAATATTGGCTCCAAACCAACCCCAGCAACACTGTGTCATTGTTTTCTAAGGCTCTTGAAGATACCTGGACTATGAAAAGCTTATGTCCTCCACTTACAATGGCTTACTTAAGCTGGGAATTTTTGTGCGTTACTGGACTGATTGAGTCTCACTTAGAACAACCAGACAGCCTTCAAATAGCAACAACTTTAGGTCTTTCCTAACTCACTTAGTCTTCTAAAGTTGAAGACACCTCTGTGGCACTGCCAAGGAACTTGGCTTTTCAAAGACAGCTACTTTCTTTTAATAGTCACCTCTTTATACTTACATGTTTAGTAGTCATCTTTATATTAACCTGGAAAGTAAACAGTTGGAAATCTATGATTGACAGAACCCACACAGATCAGTAAACTACCAATGATGTGAGGTAACAAAAGGGAAGTAATACACGTCAAGGCCTTTAAAATAAGACAAAAGAGAAATATTGGTACTGGTCTCAAATACCAGTATTTGCTTAATTCTCCTTTTCCTTTCACACAAGTTCTGCGTTGCTGCATATCTGTTCAATTGCCGTCCTTCTGAAATGAGATCAGTAAGATCGAAACCACCTTTACATCAAACACAGTCAAATCAGTGGCTCTTCAAATGAATTAAGGTTACATTGGCTTTCATACTACAGAAACCCTGTGGAAAATACAAAATCTGCATTTGTTTTTACGTGCGTGAAGAGAAATTCGCAACAAAATCCCACACAGGAAACCATGTCAGAGCTGCTCTTTCTGAAGTTCCCAGCGTGCGCATTCACCACTGGAAGTAAAAAAAAAAAAGAACTAAAGCCAAGTAGTCCCACTTACTGTAATTGCACCAGAACATTTTCCAAAATGCAGCCATCGCCTTTGTCAGCGTACACAGACTCTTGTGACCGTTTTGGGGATGGACCACGGGGCAGAATTAAGCTGTCAACAGCAACGTAGACACCATTCCAAGGCCTGATAGCTACAAATGAGGAAAGGTCTCCCCGGATCACAGTTTGTTTGCCCTCTGTGCTCTCCCGAGGTATCGTTGTATGCTACAGACTTGCCACCCATCTAGGGCAGACTTTGGAAACCCAGATGTGGTGAGATAAGGTATTATCCAGCCTCTCTCAGCGCTGTTCAGTGTAAAGGCTCCTCATTCACTTACCCTCCCTCAAATGGTCGCAGCTTTTACACTAAAGGCAGGCCTGTTAGATAAACTTCTAATTTTCAGTGCCTTTTCACCCATATTCCCTATTCTTCCATCCTCTTCAGGCAGAATTATTACCAATACTCTGGAGATAGTGGAAAGAAGCACCTTTCATCAGCAGATTTCAAAATATTTTCTAAAAATTAATGTGTTTATCCTTGCAAAGGACCTTTTTCTAGGTAGGGAAAGTAAGTAGCATCATGCAATAAAGTGTCACAGGCAGTAAAGGATTGCAGGAGGCTTGATAACCTGTAGATCATTAAATACAGCAAATGGGACAGTTTTTACCAATAATGCAAGCCTTGGGCAAACTCACGTAAGTGAAGAATGACACATAAACTCTCTGTTTGACAGTCAGATAAAGAAACCACATCCGTCATTCTGCTGATGAGTCTCAGCAGTTGATTATCACCCAATAAAATGTAAGAGTATATTGATTCATTCATATTCATTGACTAAGCCTTCAGAAAATCAACTTCTGCTGCTGGAATAATGTGTTTTGCACACGTTTGTAAGTCACATGATGCCAAATATGCCACTCTTCTGTCCCAATGCAAGCAACCCTGGTTTGGTTTGTTTGTTTTTTTTTTCACAGAGCAGACTGAAGGTATCTTGCCTACACTCCCCTCTTGGTTTCACAGCAAACACCTATTCTGTAATTTCACAACTCCAGATGTAATCCCTTTGCTCATCTCACCTCTATCTCATCTTCTCAGTCTCAACTCTAATCCCCTCCACAAATATACACACCTACAGTCTGCATGGGACAAAGGGTTTCGAGGCACGTGATAACCATAGGAAAGTCAATAGGTCTCAGGTTTTGCACACATCTCAGGCACCCTCAAAATTTGGACTTGGAAGACCTCACCAAGAACTCCAGATTTATGTGAGTAGCACACAGATCTTTAAGGCCACAAGGCACCGATTTAGAAGGGACTTCTAAGTGGATCACCCTTCAGAAAGCATCCCCAAATTGAATCCTCTCTATAGTAATCCTGTTTAAAATAGTACCAGCCCCATCAGCTGCTTAGACTGCTTGAGCCATTAATCCTGCTGGATGGCTCTTCTAGAATCTCACTCATCTGACAGCTATACACCTTACCTATCCTAGATCAATTTGTTCATGGCCATTACTGGTTTTGGTTTTCATTCATGCAAAGTCAGAGGTCGGTACTGAGTTTTTACTTACCTCAATCACCTAATTATCTTAATTTAAGACTCATCCCTGCCATGGCTAAGCACCCTTGTAATAATGAAAGCTACAGTACTGAGAGACAAAAAAAGGTATTCTGCCCTTACAGGCATAACGTGCATGACAGGGCCCAATGTGAATTTATACAGTGGAAACATCAGTAAAACAACGCAGCCTAGTAGTTCATTTATGGGAGCACACCTTGCCTGGTGGGCAAGCTCAACGTTTCTAGGTGAGAATATAAGGTTATTTGATTTAAGTCCAGCGTGTTGCTGAAAGCTGAAATGCAGACCCATTGCTGGATTGGTGTCTGTGCTGCATCTTTCACAGAAATCTTTGTGTTGGAGTTGGAAATCCTTATTATATCCTAGAGCTAGCTGTCATCGTAGACCATACAAAATCCTATGGAAGTAGAAAGGAAAATCTGTAATGCACTAGGAAACACTTTAGACTCTTATTGCATAGCTTTAACACCCACAGCAGCATTGCTCCTATCTCCTTTGCGCTTCTGCTCTGACTGAACAGTAAATCTCATGCACTAGCCCTCCAAACAACCCCTGTGGTTTGGCACTGCACACAAACACTTAGCCAGGTACTATTCATACCCACTTGTGTGTTCAGTCAATGAACAGGGAAAAAGAAAGGTATATTTATTCTCTCCGCTCCAACAGCTACAGAGAGTGCACAGTCCTTCAATGCTAAGGCATCAGTGTTCACATTTATTTAATAACCCAGATTGTTTCTTGAAATTGTGCAATTCAGCCCATGGAAATTTCCTTGTTTGCATAACTCTTGTCATGTTGATATTGTTGGGGTTAAACTCAAAACAAAATGTTGCACGATGATGATTTTAAAACTGAAAAACTTCATTTGGTAGAAGGGGGGGGCGGG
Organism: Xenus cinereus; assembly: GCA_025774025.1. Classification (NCBI taxonomy): domain Eukaryota; kingdom Metazoa; phylum Chordata; class Aves; order Charadriiformes; family Scolopacidae; genus Xenus; species Xenus cinereus. Next base: position 79,396,936 of record JAOXJK010000001.1, read on the forward strand.
GAATTTTTTTCTTTTTTAAGTTGACTTCCAGTAAGGCTTGGGGGTCATTTTGAGTTGAACAAATTGCAGTCACAAGTCATGCTCTTCTGAGCATAAGCAACACAATTCCCAGAGTCTTAGACATAACAGTTGAAATGGTATTTAAAAGTTCTGGCTCATCCACTCCCAGATTTCCTGGACACTGGCTTAACACATGCTAGAGAAACCTAAATTAGTAGTGATGGAATACAGAAGTTCAATCCTACCACTCTTCTCTTTCCTGCCCAGAATTTCTCATACAGGCACAAAACTCCATCCTTAACCCCCAGGCAAGGACTACAGAGCTCTTTGAGGGCTGCCACTCACCAATAGCTAAAGCATCATCTTGATTTTCATGAGAAATCTGACTGATCTGCTGTCATGCTTGTTGTGCCTCTTTAGTGCTTCTTCTTCTTCCTTCCTGCATTTTAGGTTGTGGCCTTAAGATGCACAGCTGCATTACTGGCAACAGGATGGCAACCAGGCTTTGATTTTGCTTATTTTGTTGTATCAGAATAGTTTAGCATTTTCCAAACAGGGCCATGAATCTGTAGCTGCTAATGATGTAAACAGACTCACTATCAGGGGGTTAAAAAAGAAAGAACAAGGGAATGTCACAGACCTCTACTTTTAAATTACTCTCGCCTTTTCAAATAGTTAACAGAAAAGAGCTACTTTTAACTGGCGAGTTTTCATTAGTCAACGGTACGTCACTAACGGCCTTTTCCAGGAAATGTGTAATCAGGGCACTCCCTCGACTCATACTGGATTTAAAAATAATAATTATTATTATATATGACTAACATCCTTAGAAAGGAAATTTCCCTAAGAAAAAATATTGCTTTGTGTCTCTTACAGTTTTCCGCAGGTATAAGCAATTAGCGTCAGCACGAAGTGAGAGATCTCCTCTCTTCACCAGCTTCAGAAAGGCTAACTGTCCATCCCCAAAAACATTTAAACCAGACAGTTAGGGTCAGCTAGGCAGAGCTGAATCTCTGACACATGTAAAAGGGACAACAGAAATTCAGGTGATTCTGGTTTCAAGTATTCTTGGTCCGTATGTGTTTTGAGACTGCTTTTTCAGTGTGAGCCTGCCACAATTCCTGCCGTACTGCTATAGTCCCAAGGCTGCTGAACTGAGAAGACATTCCGTGAAAAGGACAAATACTTCATTTTCAAATTCTCATTTGTGGATTTCAGGGAGTCTTTTGAACTATTTACAAGAAGGCTTTGAAAGATAATTGAAAAGTAAACCTAATGTCAATACGCCTTGCTTAGCTATATAGTGGTTGCTACCTGCCCCAGAAAAAATTTAAAAGAGCAGCATTGAAAAAACCCTGCAAATTACAAAAGACTGTGAAGAATCCGACTTTGCCTCTCTTATCTGTGCCTTAAGCTGAATTTTAATCCAGGTCTTCACTACTAAAAAAAAGTAGTGCACTGATTCACTATGTCATCGACCCTTTAGTAAAGTGAGGTGTGTGGGGGGCTGCTTCTTTTTTCACCCTGTCCCTTCAAGTAACTTTTGTGCAAATATAGAGAGACACATTTCCTGGAGAAAATCAGGAAAAACAGGTAAGGAGTTAAGGATTTTCATATACAATCAGGAACAAGAATTGAAAACCCCTAAACAGGGACCGTGTAAGAGAGGAAACTCATGTCCATAATTTTCACTTTCAACCTCAGGGTTCTCCATGCCAATCCACTTTCTCATGGGAAGCAAATGCAGCTGGTGTAGAGCTGTTCTCTGATGCCATGTTGAAATGCTGTCACGGTGACAGCTTGGGCAACGTACCAACTAGCACTGCTGCACACGTAATTCTCTCTCCCTCCAGATCCCCAAGAGATGAACCTATCTCAAAGTCAGGCTCTCCCAGGGTTCACTGGAAACTGGAAAGCTTTATTTTATTCTTAATTGAATAACTCCCTCAACACAAACATATAGATATTTAGAGGAAGTCAAACACAGTCAGAGTGTTTACATTTCTTTCCTGTTAACCTTTCTTGCTGCAATAGATCCGTGATTGTAAATTACACTGAGGTGAAAAAGGAAGCATTTCAAACGATCAGGGTGAGATCCAGCTCGATAAAATACCAGTTACTCTTCGGACAGCCAACGAGTCATAGTAGTAGAAGAATCCAAAGGATGGCTACCTTGAAATGATCTTTGGCTCACATGTTCCTTCCTCAACTTTTCTCAAACCAAATCTGCCAAGTTTCAGTAACATTGCACATACTTCATGCAGCACTGTAGGAGAACCAGACGCTGTAGTGAGAGAAATGCCTCCAAATATTTGGTATAAGCACCCCACAAGCAGAGATTTAGAGTGGTCTGAGTCAGTGTAATTCAGAAGATGGAAACTTAGCCCGATCAAAGGAAAGCTGAGGCTGAATGCCAGCCTCCTATGGGCAAGACTTAATTGTCTCACAAGGGAAGTCAGAGAAATTTCACCAAAGCGGACAAGCATATAACGAAATGAACATGTGGGGACACGTACTATACCTCTCGCCATCTCCAGCTTTCTTATTTCAAGCAGAAATACGCGTTACACAGAGGGACAGAGCTCAGGATAAGGTATTAGAACATCACCTGCAAGAGCAAGGGTAGTAAGATGCATCCTACCTCAGCTCTTCAGTCCTTCCTTTGTCCTCAAAGACCTTGCATTATAGGAGCGATTCCTATGATAGGAATAATTACCTACAATTTATTTAAACTCCATCACTGCTAGTTTTTAGCTGATTAGAGAAATCCCTATTGACTCGCTATTGCCAGAAGTGAAATATAAGATTTCCATCTTCTGCCAACCTAACAAGAGCGTCTACTAGGAATCTCTGGGCTTTCCACGTGGAAGTAAGAACAATACCCTTAGAGATCAGTAATGCAGTTGTGATTTTCATGTCCTTTTTCTACCTCGTTTCCTTCCAGCACTCTTTTGATATCATGCCAAGAACAAACAGTGTGTGCGTTTAAAGCAATAAAAAAACAGCCAAAATTAAGTGTCCTCCCACCCACATTTTACTGGAATTCACTATCATTAAGCTGAACAGTGATTTTGGAGTGGCACCTGATTAACAATGCAAACCTTTGTTACAAAAAAAAAAACCCACAGTGGAACTGTTCTGTCCTACGTGCAGCTCAACAATTGTGGTCCCACACAGATTTCCTCCTGGCGTGGCTACGGCTGCCACCATTGCAGGATGTTACCTAGATTTTAGTTCTGAGTAGATTATAAGTAATTCTGTTTAGTTTTTGCTTTTAAAAAAAAAAAAAAAAAGGCAACAGAAATGAGGTCCGTGTTCTTTGGAGGGGAAAGATGAGAGACTGGGAGTTTACAGTTTGG
>JAOXJK010000001.1:79400394-79448515 GCA_025774025.1 Xenus cinereus
ACAGTTTGGGAAGGAGGGATGGCAAATCCCAGAACTGGCTGAGGTTGCGTCAAGCACACGAAGAGAGAGGTGCACATCACCCTAGCCTAAGAAAGAGGCAGGCAATAAAGAAAATGCAATGAAGTTTCTTTAGGTGGAGATTAGCTGAACAAAATACGTTTGCAAGGGCAGAAAGAGGAGCAGCTTATGCTAACAGTACGTGGTATGTTGATTTTAATCATTAATTTAATGCTATCAAAAGGTGGTGACAGCATAAAAGTCCAAAGCCCAGCGTTTACCTGCCCTTTGTAGTCAGATTGCCTCGTACACTTCTGGGTCCCTCACAACTCAAAACGAAACAGGCTGAGCAGTAAGCCTGTCCAATGTCCCACACAAGTCTCCATCCAAGGTACGTCATCCACGTCAGGCAAACACTAACAATTTAGCCTCTAAGCCCTTTCAAGCTGAACAGGCACTGTACCTGGCATGGAAGCTGTTTCTGAGAGACCATCCTCAACTGCCCATCTACCTCTAGAAGCGATAGCACTGCAAGTAAAAATTACCAGGTGTCTTACAAAATAGATTTAAAACGAAATAGGTGTTTCCATACTATTCTTTGCTGATGTCTACCTGGACTACAGAAACTGTCTTTTTAAAACCTGTACTCCTTAAAAGTATATTGAGAGTTGCCACTTGAGTATTTCTTCAATTTCCAACTGTCATTGGTTTAAGAAAGACAGCACCTCAAAATGCAAGTCATGGTGAGGATCTTTCTGCTCCGATCCGTTTATTTTTCAACCTCCTCTGGCCCAATGATACACCTGAACGAAGAGGAGAGTCTAGTACCACTCAACAGAAGTCTGTTTCTCTGAGAAGCTCCTTCATGCTGTAGCCCTGTGGCTGGCATCTCCCTAGTACAGGCTTCTAAGGATAGATGCTTCCAAACTGTCCTTTAAGCAGCAGCACCACGTCTTTAGAGGGCCATAAGAAAGCCCTGACCACAGCACAGCCAGAATTGCCTTCACGGTGCTGTCATGTATCGTGGGCACGTGCTGTGGTGCGGTACGTCAATCACGACGAGCAAAGTTCTACATTTCAGACTTTACACTTTGCGTATCTGTACAATACGAGGAACGATTACGCGTTGCTATTGATGAGATAACTTCACAAATTAATATCGGAGTTCTGTTCCTTGAATAGCTGCAGGACTCCCAAGAATCTGAAAATGAGGCAACAGGCCTTCAGCAAAAAGAAGGTAAAAAATGCCAAAGCTAAAAAAAAATACATCATATACATACATACATATTTCTAGTCAGGGTCCTTTGTATCTGACTCCTGAGCCCTGTGAATCACCTTTTCTAGCTTTTCTTTATGCAGGCCAGAAACTTGCTTTAAAAAAATAGAAATAAAAAACCTTAAATTCTTTCATTTGCACGTAACTCCAGCAGACACATTTTTAAGAAAAACTTCCCAAAACTGCAACGTTCGCTATAAAATAGTGGAAGGCTCTGCCGGTGACTTGAATGTTTTAAAACTCCTAAGAAACTCTCTAAGCAATGGTGAGGGGTAAGGCCTTCATAGCAGAACAAGGCACATAACACACACCAATTCAGGGGACTCCTGCAAAGAATTAAAGCAGTTTTAATTGCCAGCTGAATGGGAGGAAGGGGAAAAAAGGAAGGAAAGCAAATGCCCATGCAATACTTGGAGCAGTGCACGTCAGATCACTTTGTGGAGCTAGGAATTGTGAGCAGAATCACCCATCACGTTTTCAGATAATATAGTTAAGACAGAAAAGGTGACGCTTGTTTGTTCCCCCTACCCCCATGCCATCTGAAATCATACCTTCCATCTACAGGTACAACGTGTTTGGCAACCCAAGCAGTCTAATAGAAGGTCTTCACCCAGTTCACCTGAGCTCGCACCAGTAGGCACCCCTTAGGGCACAGAGACCCACAAGCTCTCGCCTTCATTTTTCAACAGATCGGGATGGTGCAGAGCAGGGAAATAATATCAGCCAGATTGTCTGTGTTGAAAAGCCGGCTCTAAGAGCCTGAGCTCTCTGGGGATGCCCTCCCTCCATTGTGTCTTGTGGGATAAGAGCAAAGGTCCTTTTTTCCTCTTATTTAACAGGAAATGGATATCTGCAACCTTCCCTCCCAGCTATTTTCACGACCACACCAAGACATTCCTTATTATCTGCACTGACTTAAACTCTGCCGGTACCCCCTAATTTCTCCTTGCCACAACCCCATCAGAAGCCACGGCAACCAGTTTTCACGGCAGCCACGTGCCTTTTCTAGGACCTACATCTGGGGTCCTCACTGTGGCAGGCAGCCTCGCGGGGCTTAAACCAGAGCTCCGTGGGGAAAGGAGTACCGCGGCTCATCCATTTAGCAAACCACCTCCAACATCACACCCTGTTGGTTGAAGGGGGCTGCGAAAGACAGACGAGAGGGCAGAAAATAGCAGGGGAGAGGGAAAGGGGGAGGGAGGGTAGGAAAGCGAGAGGTACAGGGAGGAAGGCTGGGGGGAAGGATATGCTCCACTACGGAGAATCCTGTCAGGATGCAATTTATTTTCATTCTGCGCGGGAGTATAATGGTGCACTGCCTGAGCTCTTTTCAATAGCTGTTTTGAAGCGAACCAGGCTGGTATGTCTTTAATTTATCATTTCATTATGAAACGGTTTCCCTTCCAAGAAGCCTTCAAGTCAGGAAGCTCTGTCTGCCCACACAGGAAATTCCTTTGCAGCAACTTCCCCAAAAAGGAAATTTCCCTCAGAAGCGAGCCCAGCTCATGCCTTTGAGCAGAGCTGTTTGAAGAGACTCTGGCATGCGAGCCCCGCAAACACCCCTGCCTGCCTGCCTGCCGACGCGCCGAGACGAGCGGCACTGCCCTCGCACAGGCGAGAGCAGAGACCCCCCTGCGCCCGGCTTTTCTCCTGAGCCCCCCTCCCCAAAGACAGCCAGGAGCATTTGGAGGAGACAGGTTGCTGGGCTTTTACTAGAAAATAAAAAATAAAAAAATCTATTTATTCAGGAGAGAGGCACAGGACACGCAGAGAGAGATGAGAAAGAGCAGGGGATGACGAGGGGAAAATGTAGAAAAGCAACAATCCGAACAATCCCATTTTCCCCCTTTGGAAATCAGGGGGAAAAATTGCATCATATCTTAGATCTCTTCTGAGGGCATGCCAGAGACTGCACTCCATCCCTTAAACCTACTATGGGGTTCATTTAATGAACTTTCGCAGTGAAGACTTGCAAGCAAAGGAGAAGGGAGGGGAGAATACAGAGAGGGAAGGGGGGGAACCACATTTACAAAAATGAATCTCACAGACATCTTGTGAATCATTAAGTGGGAGAGAGCCAAGAACATCCAGGCCAGAGTGAATAACAACATACGGTATTTTATGAAGCACCTTAGCAAAGGCGACACAGATCAGAAGCCCTGCCAGACTTCCAGTAAGTTTTTAATTTACTATTTCAAATCACAAGTAATACCGAATAATAACTTTTTAATGACTACGCCCAGAAACCCAAACTGTTGTTTGGTGCAAGAGAGGAAGCAGAACTGAAATTCATGTTACACGTTACATGGATGAGACAAGGCCACAGAAGGGACACGGGCTGAACTGGATCTTGGACTGGACGACAGCAGGAAAATGAAAGCAACCCTTTGGTGGTGTGTGGAAGAAACAAATGCTAGGGATAACAGAATTGCATACAGGGGTGATGACAATCCTCTGGAGGCCTACGTGCCAGGGAGAGAGACCCTCTGCGTTTCCCCCTCGGTCTCAACTTCAGACTTTTTTTGCCAAACGCTTGATGGGGGAAGATGTGGTCCTTGAAGCTGAAGCTCCAGCAGGTGGCTGCCTGCCCTCCTCTCCCATTCCCTCCTTCACCAGATAGCTTTACCCTGTTCTCTCGCCAGCTAATTTACATGCCTTTTTTTTTCTATTGCTGCCCTTGGCATTACATTCAGTGATTCAGTCAGCTGTTGTGTAAAGAGACTTTTGTCAGAATTGCTTAAAGGCAAATCCCCCCACTTAACTTTTATCCATGGCCTCTAGCTGATGAGTTAGTTATCACCTAAAAGAGCCCTCTGGCGTAGCATATGCATACCAAATATATATCTGCTTGGATGGCATCCATACTACTGTCAAATCACTGGAGATGATTACGAGATGGGGTAAAACATAAAAACTGCCACACTAGAAAAGATTGCCGACCCATCTAGCCAAATGTCTTCAGTAACGGCTGCATAAGCAGAAAGTATAAAGAATAAGGAAACATTAAGCAGTCTCTTCTACAATATATATTGCTTACTTCAGTCGCTCGTAATCTGTGGCTTAAGCATGTCATGAGCTGTGGTTGCATCCAGACTGCTGTTTCCATACTGACCAAACGGCCTGTCCCTCTCTCCACGAGTTTATCTGGATCCTTTTAGAGATCCATTTACAATTTCACCCCTAAAACATCTTCCTGCAATGATTTCTTTCATGTACTGATGCATCCTCATTCTTGTTTCTTTTAGACGTGTTGCCCAGTGATTTATCTCAGATCTCTGGATCTGCTGCTCTGTGAGGAACTGTGAATAATCATTCCCTGTTCACCTTCTCCATACCAAGTATGATTTCATAGCCACATGATAACATTCTCCCTGCCAACCTATTCACTTAAAAACTGTCTTTTCCTCAAACTGTAGAGCCCTATGCCCCATTCTAGTCCCCTGGGAATGGGAAAACTGGGGAAATAGTCTATTCTAGCTAGGTCCCCTATTGTATTAAAAATTACCGTGTGGATGAGACCACCACACCCTAGTGGGACTGAGTTTGAACAAACTCAAGGTGTTAAGAAGCTTCTCTAGAAGTGCACGAGCTTCAACAAGATTGTGTTAGAACTTCAGCTCCTAACAATTTTGGTGCAAAATCATTAATTCAATGCAGAGTTGCTAAACGAATTTGAGAGTGGCAACTGATTTTTGACAAATATCTTTGCTTAATGCTACAGTCAAGGGACATTCGCAGGTTTTACTGTAAAACCACATGAAATAGTCATGAGCTACTCACATCAATAATTGTTTTCTGCTGAACAGCCACAACATCCTTCTGGATAAAATTTCCCTTTACTGTGGCCCCATATGAATAAGTTGCTGTCTCTCAAGAAGAATTGAGAAAATATTATTAGAATATGAATCATTTACTTGCACCCCAATTCTCAGTGACACTGGGAGCAGTTAATTTAGTAGATGGCCATTACTTCAAGTGGTAAAGACACGCTGGGCATTTTATTCATACAGAGAAAGATGATGTCCCTGCTCTTCCAGTTGTCAGGATCTATTAAAGTGTGGCTGTGCTGAGGCTCAAATTATACAAAGCATAAGAGTAATTTAATGCTGGTTAAGAGACAGGTTTTGTACCCCTAACAGTATTTTTACAGTCTTTACGTTGTTGATGTTACACCAACTTATAAAATTGTACTGTGAAAATGCTTCAGAGCGGGAGCCCAGTCATTTCAGGATAAAATTATCAGCATAAGCTACCTTTATTCACAATAGGTTATACCACTGATTATTTCGGTTTCCAAAGCGATGCCAAGACTGTTAGTCTTCACACCAGTAGTCTTGGGGAAGCGGCCCATGGAGTGCACTCAGTAAGAAAGCATAAATGCAGCTGGACTGAGCCCCCATCTACAATTTTAAACCAACTTAAGAGATTTCAAAGCATATACAATACTGCTGACTCTGTACGCTCGATACGGTAAAAGCAGATTGAAAGACCAGTTCAGACCTGGGCCTCTAGTCTCAAACTTAGGCTAACCTTCTGGTGCCTGCTCGATGCAGCAGAGATGTGGAGAGGACAGCATCGCAAGCCCACTGGGCAGCACGTGTGGGATGAAAGGCGCCTTCCACCATCTTCTGCATCCATTTTTTCTAATCATAGGCAGTAACTTTACAACTTTGCCTAAAAGAAATGCTCGTAACACGCTGTAAGTGTTAAATAGCTTCAAGAGAAAAAGGAAGAGTAACAGTCTCCGTGCATAAAACCTAAGTACTTGAGCAAGCCTCATTCTGCAGCATCTAAATATGTACACACAGAGATACGTGATGTGTGTCAGCTTTTAAAGAAATTCAAAACTTCTCAGCTTTGAAATAAATTTTGATTGTTAACTCTTTTCTGAGTTCTCACATGTTCTTACTGCAAATGATGGAGCACCACGAAAGGCTGTGGGTGAGAAGCTGTGCTCTCAGGGTTATTCTGGATTAGCTGGATTCTCCCAAAGCTCTCACAAGAAAATCATAATTATGGAGAACTCACCACAGCACTGCATATCCAACCAATTTGAAAGACATCTGGATTTACTTCTGGGTGTTCTGTTGAACTGAATCAGCCGCCAAACTTTTTGAGATTCAGCCATTGCAATTGCACACACTGATAATGGTGTGGCAGGAGGCCAACAGCAAATACTGACTCCTTTAACGGCCCAGCTGCTTCAGGTCTGCCCATCATAAACACACTCGGCTCGCTGTCACTGTTACCTTTGCTGTCACTCCCAGTCCCTCCGCTTGTTTTTCATTCTGCACGATTTTTAAAACTGAGAGAGGGTGTAAAATTTGGAGGACTGTAAGTGTTCCAGCTCCAACAGACATTGAGTGCTATCTCTTGTTCCTATTTTGCTGAGCTCCAAGGCTTCAATCCTGCACCAAACCTTGAATTTCTTCTACTACGTGTGACCCATTCACCACTACCTCACACCCCTGTTGCATCTCTGAGAACAACACAAAGTGGAAGTAGAGAATGACTCCTGTGATTTGGTTACGCTCACTTTCAACAAGTGAAAACCACCAAGCGAGCTGCAGAGCAGTGACGAAACAAGCCCTGTGCATTTAATAACGATATTTGTCACCGCTGCCTATTAGTATTTAAAGAGCAGTAAAAAAAAAAAAATACCTCTAATAAAAAGATCAAGGTGCCTTAAACAATTACACACTCAGCAACACAGTAATGACTACCCAGAAAAATGCAGCTAAAAGCCCAGAGGTAGTAAGACTACTAAGGAAGTTTCCAAGGAAGCGAGACAGAAAGAAGTATGACACACAAAAAAAAAGGGGAACAAAGAAGTATCTGTGTACAGAGGGGTTTTTCTGACAAAATGCCTTCAGTGAAGCACGGAGAGGAAGCGAAAGCCAGCACGGAGGTTAAAAAAATTGAAGGAGACAAATTGCTTGGAAGAAATTAGAACGAAAGAGAGAATAGGAGGGAGGAACTTATATACATAAAGGGAGATTTCCCCCACTAGGAAATACACAGGGACCCACTCAAGTGGCAGAACCGAAATGGGTAACTGGTTTGTGGAGCGGCAGGGACTGGGGCTACTTCCTTCTGCACTACCAAGAAGGAGGAAGTAGAAAGGGAGAAATTCTCAGTATTGCACAAAACCAAAGAGACACAGTCCTTCCTTCATCGCTCTTTCCCCAAACATTGGCCAAATAAGTAGAAGCACAGCACAAACCTACACGTTTACTCACACACACATATGCTGGATAAAAGTGCAGGAGCTGCTGAAGTCGGTGAGACAACGCCTCACGTTTCAGCAGGTCCAGGAGGTCACTCTTCTTTCACGCTGCAAGCATTTATTAAGCTGGCTCGACAAACCATTTCTGGTTCAGTCCTGACGCTTCCACCCAGCACTCGTGTAATTTTACTCAGGAGGGTCGATCCCCGGTTGTGCTTTCTGAACCCTCCTTCGCCACCACTATTTTTGTTGTTAGTGCCCAGCACGGCAGAACCCCGAGCTCTGGAGTATGCACGGAGGGAGGGTTTAAGTATCACAGAATCTCTCTGCTGGCTTGAGTTGATGGAAACGTTCTTTAAAGCTCAGCATCAAAGCATTCACTTTATAAGCTGCAAGCCTTGGTTCTTGTGCCAGCAGCGACTTCTCCCCCATAATTAATTAATACCGTATTAATTGTGCATGTTCCACAGGCCTGTTGAGGAGGTGTGGCAAGGCCTGCACACGCAGATCAACCTTGCCTTGGTGCAGCCAAGAGGGGAGCGCAGGAGGGAGAAGGTAAAACCCCTTCGGGCACCTGCGAAGGAAGAGGGAGTAGACAGGCGACGTGCTCAGGGGCTACGCAGCCCGGGTTTGAGGAGGGGCACAGGCTGAGCCCCGCCGCGGCGCTTCAGCAAACAACGAACGATAAGGGCACGGAGGGATCTTCCACCAGCTGCACCCCTTGTGCAATCTGTTCGGCTCGGGGCCAGCTGGAAGCGCGGCCAGCGGGGCCAAGAGGAGGGGCCCACGGCAGCTGAGTGCCCTGGCGGGTAGGATTTGGCCACAAGTCATAAGATCCTGTGAAATCACTGGAAGGAGAAAGGAGGAGGAGGAGGAGGAGGAAAAGGGAGATTATTCGACCTCCTCTCTGCTGTGCTGGGCCTCAACTCTCCGCTGAGTCCTGGCACTGAGGAAGTTGCACCTTCGCCCTTCCAGGGGCTTCGGTCATGGTGCTAGTGGTGCCATGGCCCACCACGGGCACCTCACTCCCCCCAAGGAAGACTAGGGAGAGCGCTCGTGACAGGACCAAGTGAGAAAAGAGGCCACCCCGGCTACTAACACCCCTTTGTGAAGAAGCCTGTCCCCAGACATGTCTCAGGATTTGGCTGAAGACACTTGCCCCAAAGCAGCCAGGCAGGACCATGCTAGACCCACAGAGCCTTCCCTGCTATAGGACAGAAACCAAGGTCTAATGAAGGTCTAAGTGTTGATCAAGGTGATTTACGAAGCAGACTCATCCTTTATAAAACAATCAAGCTACCGGATACATATATATTTTCCATTGTAATCTGAATGACTGGTAGAGTTGGCCTGAAATCTAATCTGCAAAGACGTTTTCACACTAACTTGCACCAAATTTATTCATGTCTATAAATTCCTGTGTGGGTAAACGATTATTTGTTTTTCTAAAGGTACTGTGCATTTGGTGATGTTAAAAGAATAAAAGAAAATCAGGACTGGCAAAGGAAAATTTTAGCAAGAGTCCAAAGTGAAAGTCATGAAATTAAAAATACATGAAACAGAACCATAAAAAGGGGGGAGATAACACAGAAAACTTACAATATTTAAAAACTAACTGTACAAAACTGTCCAAGCAAGTTACTTTCAGAAAAAAAGAATTTATGTCTAACTATGACTTTGCCACAGCACAGCCACAGTAAATGTAACAAAATGCAGTTGAAGATCATGATACTTATTCTGAGATGACAAAGCACCTTAAAAAACTATATATAGAAAGAGAAGCACTAAAATATAGGCACATAGCAAAAGCATTATGAATTCTGCTTAAAGCAGGAAATTCTCTCCCCTTATGAAGAAGGCAAAATAAAATTTATGTTTACCATATAAAACGGAGGTGTTTTTTTCTTTTACAGTCTTGTGAGAAGGATGACCAGAAATAAACAGACATCTAAACTTTATGGAATTAAATGTACAGATGCAGATTAAAATCTTAATTTGCCGATCCGGAGAGCCAATGAGTGCCAAATCTAAGACTCTTTTCCTACACTGTCCCTTTCTTTCAACAGTTTGAAAGAAAGGCTAAACAAATCTCCCTACATTTTTAAAAAACAAAAAGGTAGCTATTTATAGCTCCATTTATTGGAGCTGTTTCCTTATCAGGAAGTATGTAGCTGGGAATTACTGTCTGCCTACATCGGAAATTCTTTCAGGGATACAAAAACCCAAAAAGGAAATTTCCCTTCAAAAATATTCTGTGTTTTCTTGCTGCTGGTGGGTTTAAAATAAAATGTCAGTGCTCTGACCAGGTCACAGCCCCTTTGGGAGGTTTGTTCTGCAAACAAGAAGCTTTAAGACACCTGAGGGGAACATACAAAAAAATCTAGAGAACTGAAAGAGGGAGAATGCTGAGAACATATTAATAAGTTAAGAAAATAAACCTTTTTTTTTTTTTTTGCAGGATGCTGAGATAGTGCAATTTCATTACCAGCTTTATAGTATTTTCCTCTGAAATGAGCACGTTCCTAGAGCTTATCTTTACCAGAAAGCATTTGCAAAATTTATCACTCTGGCAAAGAGCTAACTCTCGTAGTGCTGACTACAACTGGATTGTTGAGACCAGGTCTTTACTGTGGTCAGTGTAGTTGTCAGGCTCTCCCGACTGAACTCTTGTTGGCCAATGCACTGCTTCCTCCTCCACCTCCAGGGCATGCCCAGTGGTGCATAGTTCAAAAGCCAGTGAGACTACCACCCTTCCTTTGAGAAGTGAGTATGTAATGCCAAAAGCCTGTACTGGGGGTGCCATCCCCTTCTGCTGCAGGACAGGGTAAAGGCCATGTAGGACACGGGTAGTATATTGCTTGCCCACAGGAGAGGTCCAGTTTTTTGTGGCACATGGGATACAGTCCTACAAGTAACTCTGGGATTTGGATAGTGAATCTCCACCTACGAGGATCCACTCAGTAAACTCTCTAGCAGGAAGACTTGCACTGTCTCCAAACCAACCCCCATAACTGAGGAATTTGCCACAGAGTCCCTCATCCTACCTCTCCACTGATGGCAGAACACCCCATACTATGCCTGTGCAGTCTAAGGGCAGGAAGGATATGTTGGTTGATCATTAGAGACATTAATTTTATTTTAACTTGTCACAGTGTAATTTAACATTTTCATTTTCTGGTCTGTGTAATTGCCATAGAGCTACTTGACCCTGGTGCCAGTGCAGAATGGACAGGTGTTTTCAGCGGGATACAAAAGTATATGGACATCAAAACCAGACAGGCACATGCCGTAAATAAAGTAGGGCGCTTAAGGGTGTGATTTTTCTGCATAAAGACTCATAAGCAAAGATTCAAAGCTGAGCAAGTATTCTAGGGCTTCGACTCTAAAAACCCAATCAATGGTGACCGTTTATTAAACTCACAACACCACCACCGACATGCCTATTAAATAAATAACTCGTAAGTTCTTCAACAAGGATCACTGCTACATTAATAGCAGCATGCTAGTCCTGCACTACACTGTTTACATGAGGAGTGAGCACATTCAAACGTACTTATCCCATGAAAGACAGCACACAAGCATCCACAACAGTGCAATGGCCAATGCACAAGCGCTTCCCCCTGCCAAGTACCTTTGGAAAACGATCTTGAGAAGAGGCTCTTGGCTGAGGTGTTGGACTGAGCCTCCAAATCTGCATGGAATCATTTTACTAAAAATTTTCTTCAACAAACTTTAAAATTATTTAGTCCTCTGGCTCCAGCAGTAAAATGGGGAGTTGTGAAATGGGTGTAAAATCCAGCTTAGTGGAGATTTTGTCAGGCTGTATTTGTGGAGCAGCAGAAGGACAGGAGAGAGCAGACATACAAGCACAGCAGAAGGAAATCCAGCCTCTCATAAAGGGCATCAAATAATTGTTTTCTCTCTGTGTGTATATACACATGACCTATTACGTTAATCCCTGGTACCCTGAAGCTGCAGAAGGTTTCTCCTCACACACTATGTACCCCTCTGAGTGATGGACAGTGGTGCTCTCTTCCAACATTCAGAGGCTCAGCTCTGTTTTTTATTAGGGGAGTGGACATCGCATGCATGCTATGTTATTTCTCCAGGGTTTACTACCACACTTGTGTTTTGTTGCAAAGCACTCGCCACACAATGGTTTGTTATTGTGGAGTGGTTAGTCACGGCTTACACGCAGTTTCTCTTCTGTGTTTTCTTTAATTGTAGGCCTATTTATGAACACTGGGTTCTTTACATTAATTTAAAAAAAAAAAAAAAGAGTATGGAAGCATTTATAACATAACACAAACGAAAAATTAAAGAGACACATTTGGGATGGAAAGAGAAAAGCAAGCTAATTTTAGGTTCACTGATCTTGACAGCGTCCCTTTAAGACAAAGCTAAAAATGCTTCAAACCCAGCAATACCATAAATGTCCTGCTGCTTTTGCTTCTTATTCCTCCCCACACTTTCCAGGGGAATTCCACAAGGGATCGGCTTGAATCCCAGATTAAAGCAACATGGTTCCCTTTCCCCTCCGAATAGAGGTGAGTCTGTGTTTTGAAGATTTGAAACCCTGGAGTGAAGCTTTTCAGGAGGGTAAAAGACTGGCTTAGCACCACTGGGACGCCCACGCTGCGGGCTCTCCGAGCCCTGAAGCGCAGGTCTCCCACCTCAGCACTGCTTTACCAGTTCCCACTGGGGCAGGAAGGGTCTCATCCCTCCACACACCGTGGACTGTCAGCGCAGGAAACCGCTGCGTTAACTCCAACTGGGTAACAACCAGGTACATTAAAAAAGGGGGGGAAAAAAAAAAAAAAAAAAAAGGCACTTGACTCTAAAATACTCTCTCAGGAAGCAGAAACCAGCTCACAGCACCGGCCTTTTACAACAAGTTTTTTCACACTTAACCTGGATGCCTCTGCCACAGTCACCGGGCAGAAGCAAGGAGGTAACAGATTTAGGGTTCAACTCAGCAGCTGTTTACATCAAAGGTGACAACTGAAGTGGCCCCGAGTCACCCTGATGCAAACCCAGTGACAAGGGGCTTGGGCTCCCACAGGTGATGGACAAAGAACATGCCAGAAAAACGTAAAGCGGAATTTCCCTCAGCTAAAGGCCACGGCTTTCTCAGCTGGATCACTAATGAGGTTTCACTCTTCCCATCCCAACATACTCCAGATAAAGCTCCTTCAAGTAAAACAGTAGCATCTATGTTGTGCCCAGCCACGGTGCAAGAACGAATCTGAGACTGGGCTTCCCACCCATCCAAATTGCCTGTTTGTACGATGACTTTGAGGCTGGCCTGACATGCACCATAAGAAACACCCAGGAGGCAGAAGCTGGAGTAGATGAGTTGAATTCAGATGAGCACCTGAGGCTGTCTGTGGAAGAGGCCACCTTAGGTGAGAGGCAGAAATAATCAGTGTCTCCCTGGCTCGCGATTTTCATCCTGTTTGCCTAACCACCGGGTGTAACTCACAACCATGAAGGGGGTCAGGCCCAGTCACTTCACTAGGGTTGACCAAAGTAATGGTCACTGAGGCCAACAGGACGGCCGGCTGGGATTTCCACAGTCCAGCCAGGCTGTCAGTAGATTATTACTAGTTATGAACTGAAAGACCAGGAGGCACTGCTGAACAGAGGAAGCAGATGGGCCCTGCCCTGCATAGCTCACAATACAAACATCAAGAAAATCCTACGGTGGAAGAAGAAGATGCAACATCGAGAAGATGAAACACCGCAAGCGGTCAGGTGGCAGCAAGCAAGGCGACTGTCTTGGCTTAATTTTTTTTTTCTTTAATAGTGGTTTTGGATTGGTTAGGAAAGGACTAGCTATGCAGAGAGAGAGTGAAATATAAGGTGAAAAGAGATTACGAGGAAAGGCAAGCATAGGGAGAGGAAAGGACAGCAAGAGAGAGGAACAAGGCTGAAGCGGCCATAATATCAGAGAGGAGCAAAGAGGGGGATGAAAGAAGCTGATCATCTGAGAAAGGACAGTCCAGACCCCATTAAAATCAGTTGGAAATTAAGCACTCGTTTCAGTGGGACCAGGCTGAGTCTCAGAGTCATTAATTTGACATTCTGGCCACCTCTCACAGTCCCTTTGTCTTAGACAACTTTTATTTTATTTTCCCTGTATGTGCGTCAGTCAGTTTTGTTCCACAAAGATCCTTCCAAAGCAAATATTTTTATTGCTTGCTGCTCTAAATGTGGCTTAGGGTGAAGGGCTTTTTTTCCCGTCTCACTACAAACTTTCAATGCATTGAATATTCTAGTAACTAAATAACAATATGCTTAATGCTTCGAAGTGGCTTTCCAGCTGCTAGCCAAAATTGTAGAATAATTAACAGGTGCCAAAGGATTAATAAAAGGAGCAGCATAATTAATAGACACTACGCAGAAAAAAATGGATCCTTGGCAACCCTGACAGTGTTGTTGTTTCCTCCTCCTTCTCTTAATTGTTTCCTGCATTCCTTTAAAGAAAAAAAAAACTGGTGCCCTTAAAATACAAATGATGCATATAAGCAACAATGTGTGATCAGGAGAAAAAAAAAACTCAAGAAAGTCACAATAAACTGCTTTCAGGTCTGATAAAGAACCAGCCCAACTGAGAGCCCAGCTGCCTGGCCTGCCCTACTACTCATCTCCATACTTGAGGGTTATACAGAAGGTTTTTTTGCAGAATGTGGTACAGCTAGGGTAAAAAACATGTCAAACCAATACAGAGCCACTGGACTGGTCCCCACCAAATCAGAGTATCAAATACCAATATAAATGGGTATGCAGAAATATTTCAGTGAAACACTCGCTGAAGACTTAAAGCCTTTAATATGATCATTGCAGAAAACTAAATAAATTTCCCTCCTGTCCTCCCTAATGAAGGCAGAACAGACAGTAATAACAAGGAGCACAGAAATGCTGAAATAAAAAACGTGATCTCACTAGCTGTATGTGACGAGGTCTGGATGCTCTGAAGTTCATAAAAATCAGCTATAGCCTGGAACATATGGCATATTGGAAAACCAAAGACCAGAACCTAAGCCAACGTTTGAAACAAAAAGTACTCAAATGATTTTACAAATGGGTCCTTAGCTTTCTCTACCACCGTGAGCCCCTAAAAAGTGAGTGCAGTCAAGATGACACCACCAGCACTGCAGTCCTAATATAAAAGTTGTCCTCTATGAGGTTATGCATGTAATCCTGGCATCTAGAGTGGCATTTTACTCCAAACGTTGGTGCAGGCTGCTGGGGGGTCAGAAAAAAGCAACAGCAAGAAAAACTAGTTGCTGCCAAGAATAATTGCTTCATGTATAGAGAAAAGTACAGAAAACTATGTGCCTTGCTATGACAATGGGCTGCAGGCGTACGAAGGATGGCAACACAAAAGAAAGAAGAGTTATTAGTTCAGAGGAAGAAATGAACTCTTGTTCATGCTTGTATCAATAGGAAACACTGTGAAATCTTTGCCCATGAGGTCCATCTCCCTAAACAAACACACATGCGTTCCCAAAGGAAGATGCCCTTCAGAGATAAAAATCAGACTGTACAAATCAACAGAAACATGTAAAGGGGAATGTTGCTGCACAGGAGCAGGGCATGCAACAAGTCCTTCTTCAGCACTGATATTGCTGTGTCTCTCGTTAAAGAAGCTTTATGTTGAAGGAGACACAGAAAACCACAAAGCCTTTAGCACATATTTATAGTTGCTGTTGTACAAGGCAAACCACCTTATTTTCATCTTGCATATTACAAAAAAGGAAAAAGCTGTCTTCTCTCTGATTCAGAGCATATTAATGAGAGAGAGGGAAGGGTTCTCATATCCATCTCTTACAAGCTGTATCCTCTATTCAGTTCCAAGAACTTCTTACCACAAGGTATTGGCCATAGCACAAAATGAGTAAATAATGACATGTACCAGACAAGACAAAAAGATTGGTTTTCATTTAAAAAAAAAAAAAAAGAGAGAAAGAAAAAAGGAGAACTTTCTCTCCATGGTAATATGGAGTACATTTCCTCAGAAATAAGGGGTATGCAAATAGTTTCACGACTTCCACCTATCTCAGCATTCTTCGTTATCACAATTATCTGGGCAGTCACTGTACTAATTTTCACAACTTTTAAGACTCTTTGCACTCATGTTTTTTTCATTTTACAGCCGGGAAACTAAAACAAGATGTCCAAGGTCACAGAAGGCACCAAGGGCAGAGCCTTGTGTGAGAGCTGAACTTGCTTCTCTTGAATCCTCAGTAAACATCTCCCATTTTCCAAACTCTCCTTCTAGCTGAGATTAGTGCAGTCTGGTGGAGATCAGATATGCTGCAAAGCTACCACAGCGCACACACCAGGGACAAAGAGCGAACTGGAGATCACTGTACTTTTTGACTATGTATCTAAAATAGAAGAAAACATAATTCTCCAGCTCCCCGCTGATAGTCTGTTTACAGTGTCCCCAATAGTCAGTTACTAGGTAAGAAGTGGACATTAGGCAAACAAGTATCTTTAGAAGTATTGGTCAAAAGTTCCTTACAGAGAAGTACAGCATCAGAGAAAGGTGTGCATTACCAGAAAATTATTCCCACTCTCCCAGACCTTAAAGTTGTACTTCTACACACAGAAAGAGGGCAGGCTGGGAAGAAAGCAACTAATTAAAAGAAGAAATACTGGGTGAGAAGGGGAAAGTGCCTCCACATCACCCCCAGGAAAAGGGGTTTCTCTCTATTTCTAGCTGTGATGACCACAGAGAAGTAGTCCTCCTCTGCATGCTTGTAGCAAAGAGGGATCTGCATTCCACCCTTCTAAACGTTGCACTTCTCCTTTTTCCAGTCTCTGGACCAAATCAGCTCAGCATAGCTGAGACCCATTTGCTCACCAAACAGCGAGAAATAATTTATTGCACCAAAGGAAATTGCTCTACTAATTGTCCTGATACTACTGGCTGTTAGCGCCTTCAGAGTGCTCTTAAACATCAGAAACAGTGAAATTTCTAATAGGAAGGCATAAAACACTGCCTGAATCCACAGAGTGCACTGCAAGTTCCATCTGAAATGTTTGTCTCTTAGTTCTACCTTCACTTGGGCCAACTGCTGTTCTCAGCTGCCCCTATAGCATAGCTCTTGAACTTGCAAGCTGGCAGAAATGAAAAGGTATGGGAGAGGACTGAACTCTGCTTTTATTTTGGTAAATGCCATCAGAATGTCATGGAAACAGAGAGTGAGTGGAAGCCTGACAAGCTACCAGCTCTGTGTATGACTGGAGAAACTTAAAGTATCTCTACGTTGCACTGGAATGAGTGCAACAAAAACAATAATAAGGCTGGAACCAAACAGTATTTCAGACCTCAAAAACCCTCAGACTTTGCGGATCTAAACCCAATTTTCATACACAGTACCACAATTAGAAATTAGCTACTTTGCCTGACTTCTAAGGCAGTTTGAATTTAGGACCAAAGCTGTCTCTCAGACACATCTCTAAAAAAAACCACCCAAAAAATAAAATAAAATGAGAGGGGTCCATGCAGGAATTGCAAAATCCCATGTTAATACCTCTTAAGCTTCATGACCCAAAATTCAAAAGGCGCTTGGTTATTTCTATACCTGGTATACAGAAGAATGGTCCCGAAATATGATCTTCAGTCCTGTTGTCCTCACTTTAAGGATGTCTGAAGTGGGAAATGGCTCAGAGAGTATCATTAGATGATACGAACAGAATTTGAAATCTGGAAGCTTTACAGGAAGATTGACAGCCTTAAGAACCTCTCTTCCTACCCAGTTTAGCCAAGAAAAGGTTAAGAAGTTACTTTATCTAAAAGCACCTATATCAGGAGTAGACTTTTGACAATATTTAGCAGGAAAGGAGATAATGAGATCTAATAGTTGGATCTGAAGCTTGACTAATTCAAACTATAAATAGGGCACTTAAAAAAAAAAAAGGCAAATAAGGAGGATAATTAAGCATTGAAAGAACATCTAAAGACCTTATATCCTCCCCATCACTGAAGTCTTTACATGAAGAGCAGAAATCTTTCCGCATAACATGCTGTAGCTCAAACACTTACTGGACCTAAACACATGAGTTACTGAGTGAAGTCCTGTAACCCAAGTTATATCAGAGATTGTTTTAGGAATTCATAAGGGTCTCCCTCCTAGCCCAGCTATGAATCTATATAAGAATAGTGGCCCTAACAGTGTTTGAGTCAGTTGGTGACAGTGTTTGGGTCAACATTGACTGCATACTGGGCTACAAAATACTATACTGCCAGGGACTACAACTAGTAAGAATACGTAAACATGCTCCATGTTGTTTCTGACCCGAGTCACTAACTTTGTGGAAGACTGTTCCACAGAGATTTAATGATTAATCATCTGTGTTTTCACACTACAACAACTCAGACTGGAGTGGAAATACTAAGAAGCCTCCTTGCAATTTTAAAAATGTGCCAATCAAAAGAAAAGAAAAACCACAACAAAAATCAAGGCGAAAGGTTGGATCACACCTGAAAATACTGGATAAAAAGTTTTCACTGAGAGGAAGCCTTACAAACTTCACACTACCTAGCACGCTGACCAGCTGAGAGGAAGGAAGCGGGTAGTAAACACAGTGTCCCACTCCTTTCAGTATTAAGGGTCTCTGCCTTCCTGCCTTGAGCATGTCAGATCTAGTTGGGGAGGCAGTAAGTAACTGGAAAGCCAGCCACGATCCTAGCTGTGGAGAGGACACACAGAACTAAACGCTACCAAATAGTGCAATGAGGAAAGTCAAGAAAGATCTCAGGGATTAAAAACCACAGTGGGGAAAAGAACTGCTGGAGAAGAATTGCTTCTGTGTTTGTCTCTTTGTGTCTAAGTTTTGGGCAAAGCATAGAAATGCCCCGCAAGTGTGGCAGCAAGTCCTCCTGGGGCTGGGCAAACAGGCCAGCAGGCACCCACACGGGCAAGCAGGGCTTGGGAGCTCGGGGATACTTGGGCAGCGAGCAGACGGTCAGAAATGCTGCAGCACCAGCTCCTATTCCCGTCAGAAAGCACAGAACAGGTACAAGCTGGACTACAGCCCAGCAGAGGCAGAAGAAGAGGCAGCAGTAGGCAAAAAGAGGACCATACAGGGCAAAAACTGACCCTGGGACAGTGCAACTCGGTAGCCAGCAAGGGAGCGGGCACGGGATTACAGAAGCACCGAGAGCAGAGCTTGCATCCAGAAAAGGAGAGTCCCTGGAATACTGCTGAAGACAGCAATGAGAATGTCTTGTGATAAACACGGACTCTTTTTTCCTCCCTCTGAAATCCCAAACCCATTTGTCAGATGGCAACGCTTAACTGTGCACAATGTTTGCTTTCGGCCCAAAGTTAGGTTTGCTTCTGGCCGTGTTGCTCATTGTGGCTCAAGTACCCCAGGAATGTAACACCTGACAAAAGCTTACTTAAAACCTCTCAATTTACATCAGAACCATTTCCCTTCCAAAAAGGAAAATTCCACTCTGCTTTGTCCCCATCCTATCTCACTAACTCACCTCTTGCTTGCCAACAGCCCTTGGCCTTTCCTATTCCTCAAACATTAAATCATCTCAGCAAGGAAATGCCTGGCTCTCGCCTTGCCCCCAGCTCCAGTTTTTGTTCCAATGTCAGCGATGTGCCCTTCCTCCTTTGCAGCATCCTTTTGTGCACAGCTGAGCTCACTCTTCCTCCTTTCCCGTTGCCTCTGTCAGCACACGTGCTCTGTAGTAGAGAGCCTGGGCACCAGGAGCATTTAATACCGAGACCCGTAACAACCTGAAAAATACCCACGGCACAAATGCACTCCCACTTGCCACGGTTTGTGAAACTCTGACCTTGTGTCGCAGCACATCGCTGAGCAATTCCCATACCACGGAAGGAAACACAGCCCTTCCCATCAAAATAAAACCTGTCACGAGAAATAAGCCAAATCCTTGACAGCGGGTGCAGGGGATAGTGGATGGCAGAGGGGAACAGTATACCGTATTTAAGTGTAATTTCCTTAGTAAGAGTATTTAGAAAAATCAAACCAGCAAGAGCTTTAAAAAAATTAAGAAAATAAAAAAAGTCTAAGCCAGGGGGCTTTCCTGCTCTCTTCCATAAAACCAGAAATACCTCCTCACCACACCCCCCGCCCTCCTCAATCCAAGAACACAAGGCGGCTCCGCGCTGAGACTCACGCAGGTGTGCTGGCAGTCTGATCGTGTCTTCCTCCATCCTGATGGCTCGAGGCACTGGGACATGTAGTGGTGACGAGGAAGTGTAATTTGGTACCGGGCTCGCTGGAGGTGTGTAGGAAATTCTTTCCTGCTGTTAAACAGAAAGGAAGGGGGTGGGGGGGGGAGAGAGAAAGAGAGAGGACAACGTGAACTTTGGAACAGAGGTGTGATACCAAAGGCAGGGGAGGGGGAAGTGGGTGGAAGGAAGGAAGCGTGCGCGCGTGGTGGGGGCGAACGGCACCAGCGACGCACTCGGCCGCCCAGGGAGCCACGGAGCTCGCAGCCCGTCCACCTGCGGGCAAGAGCTTGCACGGGAGACGTGCCGCCCGGCACCGCAGCCAGAGGCCGAGCAGCTTTTAGGTTGACGGGTTTAATTTTCAGAAGGTCCAGAAAGTTTCCTAAGGGTCTTCTCAGAAATTTGCTGAGGGAGGAAAGGGAAGTGACACACAAGCGGGGAGACTCTGAGGGTTTTATGTTGGTGAAAATCTGACAGCAACCCCATGATACATGCATGAGTACCGTTACCCAAAGTGCCAAAAACACTTAATCTTATGCTAACAAATCACTCATTATCTCAGCGTGTTTATTACGTATTTAACACTTTACTTGTTCCATAGCATTTTAAAGACACTAAGCAATTAGTTTTGTCTTTGCTGCAGAAAACCATCCTCTATCACTAAAAACTACTCTATTTACCATCGAGTAATGTTCTTTTCTTGCCTAAACTACTTACTAGCACTTTCTTTGAATTAGTTTAACTCACAACCAAGTAAGTCAGCATACAGAAAGCAGCTAGGCAAGGACAGTCAAATAGAGTTAAACAGCAAATTGTGAATGTTGCATTAGTTTCATAATTGTCACTGTTAGGTTTTTATTTCTGAAAATGTCTGCCAAGAAACTTAAGACTGAAATTTCATCTGATCTGATGGGAAAATTCTTACATATTTTAAGCCTGTACTCCAATCACAGCACAAATTATACCCTTTGTAAATAAACATAGCCACAATTTTACAGGAGCATAAAAAAATCATTATCATATGCTTCCCGGAAAGCAATGCGTGTTATTCCCCAAAACCGTGCTGCTGACATTTAATGATGGCAGTGCAAACAGCGTGGATTTACACCCACATACATACAGAAACAAAAAGAGCTACCTTCATTTCTGAGCATTTGCAGGAGAGTACATGTGCAGCTCCCTGCTCTGACCCCGATCTCTGGCAAATGGAAAAGACAAACGGTGCTGGAGCAAGAGAAAGTAATTACTTCCATTATGAACCACCACATTATCGCGGCCGTGCGGTAGGGAACTAGGTAGGAACTTGGAGGCACCTGCAGAACGTAACGTTAGCACCCTCGCTGCCAGCAAAGGGAAGGAGAGGTTTGTACAACACGAGTAAATAACTCAACGTACCAAAGCAGAAAACTCTGCATGGCAGACTAGGTGACGTGTCCAAAAAGAAATGGGACATGGAGCACCTTGAAAACCTTGCATTTCTCTGCCACCACTTCAAAGCAAGCCCTGCTCGTTCTGGCACAAAGCGCTGCTATCACCTTGCTGCTCAGGAGCTCATGCAGAACCAGAAGTTTCACCTCAACATCTGGATTCCCACCACTATCCTACAGCCACCACCGCTGACAGTCATGGCAGAGAAGACTTGACGGCACGTGGAGAATAAATAGTCCATCTCAACACTAACTATTCTGGGTTTAGACAGAGTGGGTTCACTCCACCACCACTATGTTGTTATTTCTGTGAGTACAGCCTCCTTGGCTTTCAGCTCGGTACTTCTTAAACAGAAATTGTTCAATCTTCCAGTCTCCTGCAAAGCCCTTTGAGACCTTACTGTGTCCACTCAGTTTCTTTCTACTCATCACCGTCCAGGTAATAGCAATGCATTAGCTCATAGGAATTTCATTTTCCTTCGGTAGCAAACAGGGATGTTCATTGAGACGTGGTGAAAGACGCACCCGCGGAGCTACAAAAACATTATTTCAACTTAGGCAACTCCTTGCCCGACCTGAAACGGCTGACGCTGTGCTTCACGGCCCCGCGAGGTGCAGCTCCCTGTGCCCATTCTGCAGACTCGCTGCCCGCTTGCACCTTCTCACCGCTGGTACAAACAGCAGCGACTCTCAGCGAGACCAGCCACTTCCTAGCATTTCCTGCTGCGATCCACAGCTCAGATAATCGAACCACACTGCAGCTGCTCATTTTGTTTATTGAATGAGATATTTATAAAAAGAGGAACGCTTCTGAAACGTAGCCACACAGATGCCTGCCTCTGCAAACAGGCACTAGATGGGAGACCTGAAGTCCTTTTCCTCCCTCCTGAAGAATGCAGGGTACAGTCCAACCTAAGGTCACGTTTCATGCTCACAGAAATACTGAATCACTGCTGCAAAGACAAGGACTAAGTGGCTTCAAAGGGCCTTCTCACTGGCCAACAGCAGGAGAAAAGCGCAAGCAGAAGACAAAATTAAACCCAGAGCCCCATGCACTTCCCTCAACGCTCAGGAGGCGCTCTACCAAGCTAAGACATGAAGCTTGCGGTACCTGCTGCCTTTCTCTCGGCACTCATCAACCTCCTAAAGGCATACGGTAACCCGATTCATACAAAGACAGCTTCATTTAGATTTACTGTTATAAATAAATACATTTGATTCATTGTTTCCTAGTATTCATAAGAACGGGATAGTAAAAAACCAAAAAGTTGTGGAAATGCACTTACTTTTTCTACACACCTTGGATGCCCACAGTAATGGGTGAAGTGGTAATATTCGCAGAACACATTTTACAAGGCACAAAAGGGAGTTAGCTATCTGACTCGTATTAGTGCCTTTGAAATGCCCTCTCTTACTAATCCTGCATTTTTTTCCAGCACCTTTAACCCAAGTATCAAAGCAATTTACAGACATTAGGTAAGTCTTTTTTTCTTTTTACTAGACGCACAGACAACCTGAGTTACAGAAGGAGCAACGCTCAAATAAGCAAAGTAATTTCAGAGTTAAGCTGTCTTGAAAAAAGGACAGCATGTACCTCTCGAGGGCAATGCATTTAACAAGCGCATCCTAAAAGAGCAGCCCTTGTAATTGTCCTGGCCACATTTCCAAAAGGTGTGGATGGTAATGTCACAAGGAGGTCAAGGCACTGGCCTTGTGGAAAAATAAGCTTCATCCCTGTTTATGGAGGGATGAGTCAGTAACATGGCTGGAAGCAGAACTGCAAACATCAGTCCAGTTCGGCAACCGACCATAGCTCTGCGCTTCAGCCACACGCAACTCCTGGCCTACACCGACGTGTGAATGCACAAGGTCACATTTGCTCCCCCAGGCTTTCTGAGGCTTTTTAGAGTCACACTTCCAGGAGGTACCTGTTGTGCTCACACCCCTGAGAACACATTTGCTTTAATCTTCCTAACTGCAGAACTGCCTAGGGCTTCTCTCCATGGGATCCATCAAACAAAAACATGGCCGGTATCTTGTGCTTCTAAGGTTATGCAACCAGATACTCTGCTACCAGGATTTTTTTTTGAAAGAGTTTCCTAACCAGTCAGTTTAGTATTTCCCTTTGCATTAGGGCCGAGAATAGACGGTTCAATGGTAGGGCTGTTCAAGCAACAGCTTGGGAGGAAGGATAGGTAGCGCTGGTCAGAGAATCAGCACGAACCTTGTGTGTACTTGAGCAAACAGCCTTGCTGAGCTTAGCCTACTCGTAAAAGAGACTAAATCAATACACATTTGGTGGGGTCCTTTGAGATTATTGGCAATGAGTGCTAGGAAAGAGCTTGGCATTACCCTATTCCAGATTCGCTGCCCGCCAGGGGACTCTATAAACATTGAAACCCACAAGTGACCAAACGCTCAGCCCCAAACAACTGCCGTCTAACAAGCAACTTCAAAATAGCAGCACCCTAGTATTTTGCCAGCAGCCACAGCGAGGTGGATAAAACAGTTGGCATATTGCTTGCTGTCATTGTTTCTGAAAGGCTTCTTCAGCCCACAGTGAGTCAGGAAAGTTTCACCGTGAAATTTCACCTTGAGTACAACAAAATGAAGAGATGCATTAAGTCAACATTTACAGAGACCCTCGGGGTTTACTCTAGCAGTGGCTGGTGCTCAAAAAGTGCCACCTAGACAACCAGCCAGGCCTGCTTAGGCTGGGGCATGCTTTCACCTGCCCGATCTAGCAGGGACAGATTGACATACTTGGTTAAGAATCAAGACAAGCTATGGTTTTGTTCTCTTTGTACTATAAAAAGTACAAAACACTAAATTTCCAGAAATTACGTTAGATAATTTCTAACATTTCCAGAGAAAGCGTTAGATCAAACCATCCTGTCCTGAAAAAAACAAGGGAAGGTAACTCCAAAGGTATATTGATCATGACTATCGAGTAGGAGTGTACGTAACAGCTGACTAGACTCCCAAAGCCATCAAAGCACACACTGATTTCAGTTTGAAGAATTGAGGTAGAGGCTTTACTCACAAAATCTACCTGAACAGTTAGAAAGTTCCACCAGGAGCACAAATAATTCATATGGCTAAGATTTTAAAAGGGTCAAAATTGCAAAATTAAATTTGTAGTCACCTTTAAAAAACAGGTTGCAAGTAAAAATAGCTTCACGCTTTTGCTAAAATTACACTCTTCTACCCTCCAAAGCAGCAGCCTTCATTGTGAATGTTCTCCAGCTTTCAGTCTGGTAGTGGTTTTGTCCCTCTACTAACTCCACTCAGATGGCAGGCACAAAGGACATACATGTTTTGCAGCAATGAAAATAAAATATGTAAGAAAGCATGCTAAGCAAGCCCCTATATTGTTCCAACGACATGACTACTTCAGTAATTGGATAGGATGGCATACTAAAATGACGTGGTTTTTTTTTTTACTGAAAAACAAAGAAACACATTACCAGTGCAGAAGTTTTCAGGAAACCAGAATGGCCAACATGGTCTGCAAATACCCTGTGTTGGACATAAAAAGCAGCTGCATAAAAACCCACTCCTATATTGCATGTTATGATACTACACAGGGTGAAATTCCCTAAGAGTAAAAGTTGACAAGCGCTTGACCCCCAGGCTGCTGATGTCCACCTTCCACTCCACACCTCTCTTGGTGCACCTGCAGTTCATCTTCACTTCTCCAGATGGCCCAGACTCCCCTTGCTCCCCAGAGAAGCAGGCGTTACCGCAAGGTGGAGATACAGATTTGTGCTGCGGTAACCATCGGGAAACCAAAAGTTAGAAGCAAAAAGGGAGAAAGTTACCTGTCCCGTCCTCACAGGCCATCCTTACTTACTCACAGGACAGTAGTAGTGGGATGCTGCTTTAAGGGAAGCTTCCAGCTCCCAGGGTATCATCCCATCACCCTGTTCCAACTCCTCACCTGTAGGACACGCGAGAGAGGTGTGCAGATGTTCTGGTGCCCTCTTACATTTTTTAGGAAGCCCTAGGCTTAAAAATCCATGAGTAACATGCCCTTGCCTTGTGCAAATCCAGGTTTGAAATGTATGCTTGCAGCTCTCACAAAGGCTGGTGTTCCAGACACAACGCAATCAGGGAGGATGCTCCTCTCTGCAAGGACATGGGATCAGGGCTGCTATCTCTTCCAGGAAGCCCACTGAGGCAGGAAACGTGGAAAAGGAAGCCAAGAGTACCAGGTAGCTGAGGGGAGCCTGCTTTTGCTACTGTGGATCCTCTCAGCAGTGGGTGACTTGGGTACGGCAGAGGGGGAAAAATGGCCTTAGAGAAGAGGGTTGTTGGGGGGAATGAAGTACTTCCAGCAAAGATTTAGAAGGCCCTGTGCATCTGGGCACTCAGCAGGGCAATGGCAGCAAATCAGCTGCACAATAGCAGGAGATTCAAGTTAATCATTAGGGAAGCAAGTGAGGGGAAGAGGAAAGGGAAGGAAGACACACGCAGTGTTCACCAGTGTTTTGTATGCAACGCTACAGCTGGATACAAAAGTCCAAGAGACCACTATGAGATGAGTCACAGGGTCTAACACAGGGAGGAGGGGGGAAATCAGAGCCCCTAAGGGACTGTGTGGCACCGGGTACACAATTAAAACATCTTGGGATCTTGGTAAATGCATACTTCAAGTTCTGCCACCAACAAAGGATCAGGCTCCAGACAAAGCAAAGTACAGCTCTGCAGCACCAGGGTACGAATTAAACTGTCCACTTCCCTCCCTTCCCCCAGTTGCTGTCATCTTCTTAATTCCATGGCAGACTTCTCCTCATTTTTGATCCCATTAATATAGCAATTCACGTCAAATCTATAGCAGCATAATCAGCACACTATCGGTAATTAGAGAAATTAAAACAAACACAGCTCTCTGGAATGGACCTTATGCAAAGCAGCACTGGGAAAAGATTAACATCTCATTTCCTGCGCGCAGAGAGCAGAGATTGTCTCGGTGACCTTAGTGATTTTGTGAAGTTCAGTTCCTCCCTGCCTCCTCCTTTCAGCCTGCTTCTGACGAACCTCCTGGCACAGGGGCAGGAGATGGCGACCCTCTCACGTCTCAGTCTCTACTCAAGCAAGTAAAAAAAACCCAGACAGAGGTGCAACAGTTCATCACAAAAAGGAAGGGGAAAGGAGACATTGATGAAGTTCATGCTTCTCCCCAAATGATTACAACCACTGTTCTAATTAAATTAAAATCTTACAGACGGCAACACTGATGCACTCAAGTGTTGTGAAAAGGCAGCTTGCGGAGGTCAATGTTGTTGCTGAAAATGCCATGATACAATTGCATTATTGTCTAAGCACTGCAAAATATCTCAAATTAGCAAATATAAATGAAGCAAAAAATCTGGCTGAACTCAAAAAGTCTGTCTTCGCTGAGGTCACAGATAATATGGGGGAACAGAGAGTAGAAACAGGCTCTGGGAAGATAATATCATGTACAACTACAAGATAATACTAAGGCAAAGAGCTTAATAAGATTCAAGAAAGAATTAGTCATTTACATTAATAATAAAGGATGTTATCCATAGATATGCCAGCTAGGCAGCACAAAATACATATGGGAGGCAAATTCTGGTTCAGAATTTGGAAGCGGAATTGTCGTGCTCCAAAATGGGAGTAAAGCCTTATCAATGGGAAGTGGGAGACACTTCTGCTCACCCTTCTGCAGAGAGGCTCTAAGAAGAGGCCGTGGAGCTGGAACTTGGCCCACCTGACCTGCTACTTCAAGGCAGAAGCCAACCATGGATTCAACCGCTTGATGTTAAGAAACTATCTGCCCCTGGCTCTTTTCCACAGGCAACGCCAAAATTTGTTGTCGCTGAAACATTCCTCTGAAGAACTTGTTAGTGACCTCTGTTTAAGCAAGGCACGGAGAAAGGTGGGCCACTGCTCTGATCCACAGGGCAACCCCTTTTGTGCCTACATCATGATTTTGTTAGCACACTCACCTAGCACAAAGTGCCACAGAAGGCTAAGAAAGAGAGTTTATTGCACAGCTAGAGAAAAAAACCAACACGCGAGGCTTTGAAGTATTGTGGCCAGTGAGTAAGCAGCAGGGAAGCAGGGAGGGCAACAGAGAAAGACTTGCCAGGCTTAGATAGCTGCACATAAGAGATATTTCACTGCATCTTTTTTGCATTCTCTTTTCTAAAAGCGGGAGTGCCGGGGGAGCCTCATCTCTGTAACGTTCAGTGGTTGTACGACTCTGCCTGTATGCGTGGGAATTCACACCCTGAACACCCGTGACTGGAGTCATGCACTCATTTCAGTGCAAAATTTCTGGAGGCCATGAAACTAAGATGGGAGAACTAAGAGGTGTACAGGGAGCTGCCCTCTCACGTGTTATGGGAAAGGAAAATCCTAGAGTTACTCCGCAGCGTCTCAGGGCCGGCATGGCAGCACAAGTGTTTGCACTGGGTTGCGTTACGGAGCTGTCACCGTACTGGCAAGCTGCAATCCTACTATGTATTCAAACACATTCAAGCATCGTTTCTGGTCTTTGTAGAAGGGGTGAGTGTTGCTTTCTGAACATTTTTCCCGAAGCTACAAATACTGTGAGAGCAGGATCCTTCACAACAGGGGATATCAAATATTTCCATAGCATGAACCACAGGCCAGAACTGTCACATGGACGAGGTCAACTCATTCGCCGCCATGGATTATCTACGTGCCCATCAGTTAAGCAGCGGAAAAATCGTGGGAGAGTAATTCACATAAAAGTCATAGCTTCTTTTAATCCTCAGTCACTGCTGGAAACAAATGAAACACATATTTTAAAAATACATTTTAAAAATACAATTTAAAAATACAAGAAATGACCCTTCTGGGTCCCATTGCACGTGTGGACTTTGCTCTCATCTATACCTGCAAAATTCTCCAGCAATATTTTAAAAACAATTATTCTGGTTCTGATTTACATTAGTGGAAGTAAAGTCTACATATGGGCCTCAATCTTTATCTTCTCCAGCTCAGTCACTTAAGCTTCTCTCCCTATCTACACGAAATCAGTTTGAATCTGAGGGTGAACAGTGTGTATATATGCCTGTTTGGAAACAAATTGCATCATGATACGCCATAATTATCTTATATCTGTTACCATTTGAAAATACAGGCACACCCAAAAATCAGCTACTATAACAAACTGGAAAAAAAATTGTTTATGTTTGATCACGTAGGTGCCTACCCTGGTAAGCATAAGAATGTCTCTCCTTTACAAAGGAAAGTTAACCACCTCTGGAGGCACTGAGAAGACAACCCTGATCACAGGCTTGGGTTCTGGCATTGGAAAGCCATTTCAGACCAGAGAACTGGTGTACCTACTTATTATCTTGTGAAACAACAGTTTAACCCTGCAAGGTCAACATCTTTACAACTTTCCTCACTGGCAAAATTAACCACCACCGGCATATACAGCACCACCACGTTCTCGTGTCAGTGTTTCATCACACTTCAGACTTCTGGCAGTTTTTCCATGAAAAAGGACATACCAAATACACAGAGAAACATGGGGCTGCCATGATGAGGTCCAACTCTACACCTTACAACTGCTGCTCCGAAAGGTTCAAGTGGTGCAAAAGTAAGCCAGCCTACACAGCATGGCAGGGAGCGTACTATATCCCCTTGTTCAACACCACATCTAAGTATGTAAAGGCAACCTGCAGAGGGAATCTAGGTCAGCCCTGGAAGATGATAGCTATAATAAGGGTTGTTGGTGAAAAAATAGGCAGATCCACTTGGGTGCTCAGGAAAACTGAACAGAATCCATGAAGAGAAAAAGACAGCCAAATAAAATACCCACTCTCAAAGACTGCCTTAATAAGCTAGTCCAGAAGCAAGAGGCAATGGATGTTTGCCACTATAAAATATCAGAAGGATTCAGATTATTTGACTCCCAGCACGTTAAATGCAGAAGGAGTTCCTAAAAAGGACCATATACTTGCGCTGACCTTGTCTACTGTACAGAAACTGGATATGGCAGAAACATCAAATTACGATCTTCCTCTCCCACTATCTTTCCCTTGCTCCAGCCACTTACTTCAGCGTGAACAACATGAGACCACTGTGACTAAAAAAGGAAACCCTAGCTGACAAAGGAGAGTGTGTAAAAAACAGCTGGTAGGATTTCGCTAAGAATATTGCATCCTGCACATTTGCAGGCTCTTCATTCTGCATCATGTATGTACACACGCATCTGAATAGGCAAGACAGACAAATTTTACAAGAGTCAGAAGGTCTAGCTTATAAGGAAGGCATAAAGGAACTATGGAGATGGAGACAGATATGACAGATACATCCCAACAGCCAAAAGGAAATAAAAACAGAGGAAAGAGAAGACTGGCTGGAAGACATTGCAGAAGGATGAGCTAATAAGAAGCTGCAATTAACATGTTAAGATGCAATGGGAGACCACTGAAAGAAGCTGAGTTACATCAAAAGAAATAAAATTTGCGGGAAGGTCAACCTGTACAAGAATCAGGTTGGTGTTTGTTGGGTTTTTTTAATTTATTTAACAAGCTGTTACAATTTATTTTGCAGATTTTGGAAGGTCTCTTCAGTTGGCAGCCCATGGCTATGAGAATGCAAACTAGAAGAACTGAACGTTTTGCCGATCAATGCATCAGACACAAAATATCACTTAGAAAAAGTAATCAAACCACCTGGGGGATAGCTTGAGGCATAACAGTATCTTTTATTTCCTCTAAAACGTGGTCCTTCCAGCACAGAACCATCGGGATTGGCAGGCCTTTAAGGAGACTTTTAAAATATGTTTGTACAGAAACAGCTGGCCACGGTACAGCATATCTGATCCAAGAGAAAAGATGAGCTTTCACTTGTGTTTGAAAAGAAGCTGGATGTACGAAGCTCCCGAGCAAGCCACCCTTTTAAGAAGGGGTAGGTGACAGGAAAGCAGAGCCCAAATTTGACAATATGGTCCGTGTTCCAGGGACAATGACAGGGTCGAGTGGTGGCTCTTTATTAAATGCTTTCTCCTCCATTAGTGCTGCACACTCTAATGATTTGGCCATTACCATTAACAAATCTGCAATGTCCCTGCCTGGAGCTAATAAGTAATGAACTAAGCGGGTGAATATTCTGTTGTGTAAGGAGAGCTATTAGCAATCCTTTCCCAACTGCTCTGAAAACAAGAGATGCCTTCCAGGTACGACCTGTCCATGTGACAGGGTACATCCCACACGGCCCTTATTCTCTCACTCCGGAGATTCCAGCGGCGCTCCCAGCTCTCCGAAGGGGAACAAGAAGTGGATCACCCCCTGCACGGCGCTGCTGCGCGGGGCCGGGTGGCAGATGCCACACCGCAAAGCCCAGTGAAAAAGCCAGCTCCGCAGAAGCCGTCTGAGGAAAAAAGGTGAGGACGGGAGTCTGTTCCCAGACACGCTTCTGACTCTCCAAAACAAGTTGTGGCATCACCGCAGCCCTCGTCCCCTTGGTTGTGCCAACAGGGCAACGGGATAATGCTGAGCACACAGGTCTGTCAAGCCCTGGGATGGCTAAACACAAAAATCTCAGTTGAGCTGCTGTCCCTCTGCCATAGCTTTTCCTGTTCGTTAAGTTCCCCAATTGTTTTAATTGTTCCTTTCAAGCTTTGCATTGCTTTTTGTTCTTCCTCAAATTATTATTTTGTTTTAGCTCACGATCACAAAGCATTGGTTACGATGTTGCTCCTGGCAGAAGAGAAGCGCTGAAGTTTCACTCTGGTTATCTTTGGCTCGTTTTCACAGCTAAGCGTTGCTGGTTCACAACTGAAGGGACACTGTAGTGAGAGCCACTCCACCCTTAACGTAAGATTGCTTATGAGCTGCAAATATTGCCTCACTACATAAGCGACAAGCTTGGGAGCTGAGCCAGCTGAAAGGGTCAATTTTGCTTTAAGAAAAAGAGGAAAGTGCTAGTCCTGGGCTCGTTTTGACTCAAGCCTTGTTTGACTGAAGCCTTGTCCACAGTCCTCATTATTACACTATTTAAAAATGTCCTATAATGCCTTTACCGCTTTCCTGCAATGAAGAAAAGTGTTACTACATTCACCTTTACAAGTGGAGGGCCCAAAACGTGTAGATGAGGTGGTCAGTCCATCAGGAGCACAGGGGCTGAGCAAAAACATACTTTCTTAGAAAATAATATTCTCTTCTAAGAACCCTACTGGGATCTGAACCCAATTGTTAGGATTTGATGTTTAATCAGTGATAGCACTCAAGAGGCAAACTAAACCATGGTGCCATTGTTCAAGGCACCACAGAAACACTGAGCAGAAGACACCCCTGAAGAACTCGAAGCCAAACAGTGACAATAGAGAAGCACCAGAGGAAAGACCTTTTTGAATCCTATTTTACAATTAGGAACAGAGGTGCATGAAGAAGCAGCAAGCTGCCTAAATCCCATTTTGACCCTCTCTTCGCATGGCCATGTTTCTGGGGTTACGTTGCTGCTCTGGAAGCAGAAGGATGAACCACGAGAGAAAAGTAAAATGACACAGACATTCCACAGAAGCTTAGAGAAGGCATCATTTAACTTTGCATTTTAGCATTCATTTTAAATACCCTCCCCATGCGCATTTCTGCTTTCTTAGTGCTCCTCCTCGTCAAAGCATTGACGGAAATCTTTCGACTCACAAGTGGTAGCGGAGACGGCCTGCATCAGAAGAGAGCTGTGAACCCGTTCCAGAAACACATCCCTCCTCTGCCACAAGAACCAGGACAGAGGCACTCCAACCCTTCCCACGGTTACGCAACGGCACAGATCCAGTTAGGAAGGCAGCTCTCCTTACCCGACCCAACTCACAGCTAAACGGCCTTAAAAACCAGCACAGCTTTCTGCTGGCACGGGCAAAGCCAAACAGGGGAGCATCAATCACCCCCGTCTAATCAAGCAGGGTGTGTTTAACACTCGAGCTGAGCTGTGAGACTGTCAGAGGAGATGGGGGAAGGAAAAAAACAAAAAAACAAAAAAACAACCAAACCTGCTTACGAGAAGCATGACAAAACACTTCTTCTGTTCCTACAGCCAAGAAGGTGACTGGGACAATTGCCCAAGAATAGGAACATTCTCAGCATTTGAGGACACACATGTTCTTTCTAGCAAGCGTCCCCCAGCCCCTTCCACCACATGCCCTTCCCCACGGTCCTGCTCACACATAGCAACGGTTGAGGTTTTCGTTAGGGGAAAATTAACCAGATTTTTTTAATTTTTTTTTTATTTTAAAGCTGGCAACAAAGACATGAGACTTTTCCTGGCATTTCTCCTGTTTATACAGGACCTGCCAAACCGGTTGTGTGATTTTTATGCTGCTTTCTTTTCCACAAAGTCCTTCGAAAGGCGGAATAACAGAAAGCAAATAAGGAAAAAGTTTGGTTATATAGGTACAAAGATCAATCCTTGGTAATACAGTTGAAAAATCAAAAATTAACCAGAATCTTCCTAAATTTATTTTGGATATCCAAAGACCCTAGTTGTTTATTATTATGATTGCGTTGAAGTAGAACAGTTTCTGAACGGCAAGAGGCAGTCCCATTTCAAGTTGTTCAAATCTAAATACGTAAGTTATGTGGCAGATAAAATGAGAAACTGATGCCCAGAGAAGTCAGAGGAACCCGCTCAAGGTAAGCAGAGCCAGGGACAGAGAGCAGGTCTTCTGAGCAATTCACCTGGCTCCCTGCATATTAGGTCATGCCACTTGCCCTGCGTACACGTGCCTAATTCTTAACCAAGGCTTGGCTACTGTACGTGGATATGGACGCCTTACCTCCAACACCAAACAGTTCCTGACCCCAGAAAACTATGCTGCTTTATCCTCCTACAATGCACTGGACAAAAAATAATTCATCAATTGCAACTTCCTGGCTGTAAGTCTGCAGCCAGGGATCTGAAGACCAGAAGTGGTAACAAATTTTATAGTAAACATTTCCCTCAATACACACAATCTTGCTGAAAATCAAAACACTGCACCAAAAATAGCCCCTTCAATTGCTACATAGGCTTGGGTTTTTTAATGTTGAGGTTTGTTGGGGTTTTTTTCAGAATAACTTATCTCAAGTGCAGGAGCACACTGTGCTGTTACACTTTCCAAGTGGAACATTTGGTCTTTGATTCAGAAGAAATTTCTGTTTCGATATTAATTTTCAGTATTAATTTATTCAAAATCCTGAAGCAAAAGGAAGAATGACATGCAAGTTTAGCTTTCCATTCGGAGTGCTCTTGTCTTGCTCTACGGTCAGAATTTCCCCACAGAATGAAAATGCTATGGGCATGAGGGAAAAAAAAAAAAAAAAAAGGAAAAAAAAAAATCAATTTAGTGTACCAAACCAGTCACCCAACCCACACAGCCCTGGGTGCCCACTGTTTACTCAGGTGTCCCCTATCTTCTCCAGTGGGACAGAAAGCACGGCCTTCCCCTCCGACACCGGCGTATCGCTCCGCTCTCTCAGCCGTGAGGCCACCTAGCACACACAGAGCCTGCCACTCAGGTGGCCCCGCTTTAACTGACACGGTAAATATTCATTTTCACCGGGCTGTATAATAAAGGATGAGATAAAACCCTGAGCAAATAAACGGGCAAAGTTCGAGCTTACAGCTGCTCCTCGTGGGCCACTTCGAGCTGACACACCTGCTTCTTTGGCAACTGGTTTTGCTCCCGAAGGCTTGGGCTTTGCAGGGCTGGGTGATGTGCTCGTACAGGATCTGCCTGTCAGCCAGGAGGATCCCAAAATGATTTACAAACAATTTATGAGGGATTTACAAGCTCACTGCACAACAAGTGAATGGGCACCACTGCTTACACACCTGCAAGCAAAAATAATAAAAAAAATAAAATAAAATAAAAAATCATTTACCAGGTTCCAGTTATACCAGAACTGTTTGGGAGCCCTTAAAGTCAGTTTAAATGAGAACAGGCAGCCCTCCTGACCCTGCAAGTCCAACAGAAACACCATCCCGTATAGTTGTAAGCTGCCTGAGCTGGTCCAGCTCCCTCCGTGGCCACCATGGAGGGGGTTCAACAGTAATATCACAACATAATGACATCGCAGAGTGATAAAGGATCCCTTGTAACGGCCCGGACACTTACAGCTTGTGTGGATCAGGCGTCACGGGCATAATGCAGCCATCTTACACAGGCTCCTCCTCTACAGCACGCGTCCTCAAGCCGCTTTTCGGCTCAGACATCCAGACATCCCACTGACGGCAAGTGTGGTTCTTCACACCAGGAGAATCCAATCTGAATTAGACCAGAACGGTGCACGCCGTACGCGTGACGGGATGATATCCACCCAACAAACTGCATTCATCAAGCAACCAGCAACCACTCCATTACCTCCTGCCTGCTAACCCAGTGCTAAAATTACACAACTTTGTGAGCTGCCACAGAAAACTATACTTTCTTATTCATTTACTCCAAAGGCATCTCCTCTTCCTATCCCCATCCAGACTGGAATCCTGGCAATAAAAATACAATGATCCGAGGCCCCAGAATGGAAATGCTAAAGCTACTAATGTATTTAAAAGCAGAGTAGCCTGGTTTGTATGGAAACCTAAAACTTTCTGGATTAGTTGATGTAGGTGGAAGAGCAGAGAGGCTCCCAGGCAAAGCTCCGCTATATTTTAACACATGGTATGCTTACACTTATGTTATATATGCATATCATTACATATAGCCATTGCAATGTTAACCTTAATGTCAAAATTTAGAGTAATAATCAGGAACCTGTGCTGAAACTAAACCCAGCCTGCCAAGTGTCTAAAAATAAATGCAAGATCTTAATCATGTTGCATGAACTAATCTTAAAAAAAACTGTGAGGAAGCGTGCACATTCCTACTGACACAGGGAACTACAGGTGTTGCTGAACACTGGACATTGCAAAAGTGGGAAATGGAGATACTGGTATCTTCAGTGAGCAGAACTACCTGCTCCTACTACTTGCAATATCTGGCTGGTGACACAGTCTGTGATACGTTGCAATGTGACAATACCCCTTGCCATAGCTAAGCCCGTAATTACGGAAGAGCTGAAAAAAAATGCATCAACCCTGTTGGGAGATGCATATAGCACCCTTAGCACAATAGAAATTATTAGATGTACACAGAGCTTCTAGTTTGGGGAAAGAATGAGGAAGCCTATTATTAAGAGACAGTGAGAATTTAGGGGCATAAATTCTCCAACACACGGGAGAAAAGAAAAACGGGAAACACCGACAGCCCCGGGCACAGCAGAAAACATGGGAAAAAAATCATATCTCACTGTTGAGGATGGAAAAGAAACCCAAGACAGACATGAGAGCAAGTGGGAAGAAACACCATGAGCTCCCTGGTCTGTAGAAGCAGCAAACACTCTTACTTTCAAGATTTATCTATAAAAGCCATGGAAGTCAGAAAAAGCATAAACATCTTTTTTTATTAAAGGTGATGAGTTTTTCACCCCCTCTGTATGGAAATACAAAGTTCCAAGGGCACTAAGTGTGCAGACTTCAGACACAACAACTGCAAATTCAAATACCTCAGCAAGTCCCAGAGAACAGAGACCAAAGTGTGTGTGTGTGTGTTAACTATTCAGAATACCTACAAGTGCCTGTTAATACAATGAAGAAAGCGGTCTTTTTTTTTTAAAGGGAAAACATTTTATTCCACCCTCACACCCTAGCAAAATTAGTCCTAATTAAACCAAAATTGGGAGATTTCTTTTGGTCACTGTGGATCCATTAACACCAGCTACATCTGAAATGTTACTTAGCCAAAGCCTCCCCCATTCTTTAGAGACATAACTCAACACTAATCTTGCGATAAAAATCATTGCTATGCTAGGGCTCATCTAGAGGGCTTTTTTGTCCTGTATTAATTCAAACTAACTTACCTCAATACGCATGAGAACAGACACTGCACCAAACTTAAGGCATGCCCTTGGTCTCAAAAGTAGTGTATCAGCCTAGGAAAATCAGCCAAAGCAGTCGTCCTGAAGTAAATGTTGCTTAGTAAATTTTACAACTGTCTTAGTTAACGGGAGTCAATTGTAATCTCTTCATTTCAATTTATACTGGGCCACAAATTCCCGTGTAGTTAAAGCTCAGGGTTTAGTAAACAATTGCAGGGATTTAATTGCTGTTCCTTACCACCCTGCCACCAGGAGTTACAATCCTGAAGCGGAGTAGGCAGAAGGGAACGCATGAGTGCTCTTTATCCACTCCAGAGCAAAGTCCAGGGGCTTACCTGAAACCACTGGGGGCTCAAGACCAAGCAAAAGTGACCCCCAGGTTAAACAGAGGCATTTGGTTAGCTACACACAGTGGCCACATCAGCAGCTGCGGAGTTAATATAACTAAGGGTTGCTCACGCTCTACTATTTTCATAACTTGAGCTTTGGAGACAAGGAGTTTCAACCACTTAAGCTCAAGGAGAAAGCAACACTCCAGTGGAGGTAAGGATGCGCATATAAACAGGAGAGAGTGCAGTGGGGAAACTGGAGTTACAAGATATTCTGCCAGAGCAGTGAGGACGTATCTTTAGTGGTCAATCTCTCCAGATGGCTTTTTTCTACTAAAGGATGCTATTTAGGGCATGCAATCTACACCGCTATTCAAAAAAACCGCAAAAACAGCAACAAAAAAACCCCACACCACACTCCCCAACTCCCAAAAAACCCATTTCACACATTATGCGTACATTTAAAATATCTATCTACCTCCCCTTTCCCAATATCCACAGATTATTTCTAAACTCCTGGCAGTCAACTTGTACAGCCACGAGGGTAATCCCAGGTGCAAGTGCTTTGTTCCCTGACACAAATTTGCACAGGCAATTTGTATAATTAAAGAACATCCACATGACTACTTGCCCATCTATCTTTTTCTTTCTATCAATTTCAGAGACTACTGTTTTTGTTTCAGAGAACAAGGAGGTAAAAAGAAACAAAAACAAATTAATTTCTTCACTCGTACACACTGACACCAAATCTAGGTTGAGTGGCTAAACCACCAGCACCCAGAGAGCTGGGCCTAATTTCTAAATTTATACATAAGGCTGTAGCTGTCGATGCTAACTATTATTTGTCACACCAGTGCAGACAGCAAAAGCCTAAATAAGCTTTGATGGCTGAGGAGCAGGGCCTGACTGAGCTTTTGAGAGCAGACGACGTAAGGCCGCGTGGATCCTCTCTGTTCTTGCACTTGGGGTTATGATTCTCTGCTGCAACAACAAACATCTAATACAAACTTTGGCCAAAACGCAATCTCAGTCTTCAGAAAACTTCAGGTCTATAGGAAAGAATCAGTACCTGATTATTCCACGTGATATATGTGCACTTTAAGGATGATTGTACAAACAGTAGATGTCATATGCTGTTTCACTGCTGTCATTCAGCTGGAATTTAGAAATCTAAATCTTTATTCAAAGACCTCTGAAGGCAATTGGAGGAAAAAAAAGATCTTATAGGAAGAAAACAGAAATCATTTCTTCAGTTAAATTTTACTTACACTGACGCAACAGATCTCCTTCACCACTGTAAACCCCTGAAGTCTACCTGAACTTTGGCCTTATTTTCTTCAAGTTTCATGCAGAAAACAGGCCTCCAGACAACTTGGACATGGTTTTGTTCCTTTAAAAGTGCTTGAACCATAGATTAAACAAACTTTGACTCTTCTTAATCTCCTTACCATGGGGATGGCTGTTCACACTTCTCTTCACAGCTTGCCGCTGCTGAAGTGTGTCCAATGTCACCCACAGTAAGTTAAGATTTCAGGTGGGGAATTAGCAGCAGGGGCAGACAGAGTCTCAAAGACGCAAAAGATGCTGCTCTCGTGATGAACTCATTTGTAATGAAAAGCCACGGGAAAAATCTCCTGCCTCTCTCAGCTATGTCAAAGCAGAATTTTGTCAAGTAAAAATCTTGTCCGAAGTTTCTCATCAGGGGCTCTATGGAGGAAATATTACAACATATTTCCTTTTAAACCAGTGTCAGCTGCTTCTGTCAAACTGCAAACATCTGATCATGGAGCCCTTAATAAATATTCGACACCGGGCAGTTTTGGGAGGCAACTAAGAGAATGGCTCCAGCACTGGAGGAAAAGCCTGTTGTTACACGGTAGGTCACAGCTACCTCCCTTTGGACAGAGCTGAGAGAGAACAAGCCTGTCTCTCGCTACGGCCGTTCCACTAACGCCCATGCTCATTGCTTAATCCTATCTCAAGTCCTGCGCCCCGTCCTTCCTAGCAAAACATGAAATCAGCAGGAAACAGAGACGGTTTACGGACTACACGCTGCCGCCGAGCGCAGGCCTGCTCATTCCCAACAACGGTTAAATTTAGTACAAAAAGAGAGAGAGCCTGAAAGAAGGGACGCTTTGCATCACCAGGCTCACAAGCCCGTTGGCTTTAGCTCTTTTCCTCCCTTCCTTCCCCTGGCCTTTTGGGAAAGCACAGTCACTTCCGCGGGAGCTAGCAGGGGGACGAAAACGGAGCCGAGCAGATGTTGCAAGGCTCGTGATAGAGGGTGATGAACATCAGCATCCAGAGTACACGCGGAATAGCTGGGGAGGCAGAGGAGCCCGGGTTGGAAGGTACCCCCGGCGGTAACTCTGCCCAACCAAGCCAGCAGAACGGCTGGCAGCAGGTCAGCCCGAGCAACACCGGGATCACAAAACACATCGTGGCGATGAACTACCTGCTGCTTAAAGCTGCTAGGGGATAATTTCAATTACCCCAAACTGAAACCCAGCCTTACAGGCAGATGGAAACGGCACCTCATCTGCACAGCTCCTAAGCCAAGCCACGGGCCGGTGGTCAGCAAGTCCTAGGCCACGAGGAAGAGGAGTCTCTTTGTCCCCACGTACCCACACAGCACAAGGGGACTCGGCTGCAAGGCAAACCCTGTACCAGAAATGCTGAGAGACTGCACCCGCAAGGCCTGGGGTGGGACGAGGCCAGGCACATGGAATTTTCCCCGCACACCCGGCCAATGGAAGGACAACCGGCAGCTTGTTACGCCTGCATGCTTTCCTCTCCTCTATGGATGTGAAAAAACGGGGGGGTCTCAGCAAAACACCCCTTTTGCACCAATTAGGTCTTGGCAATCCTGGGTGGATTTCGGGCAAACACGCACATCACATCAGCAGCATCGCCGCCTTCTCCATGCAGCACCTTTCACAAGAGACCTACCTCTTACACCCACCTCACTAGCGTGCAAACAAGCAAAGCGTGTCTCCAGGTTTCCCTCCGGCCAGTGGCAGAGCCCAGGGAAGTGGCCCAGCTCCCTCTCACCACCGCCCACCCATGGACGGCCCTAGGGGTGCCAAAGCATGGCGTGTGTGTTTGGGAAGATGGGGAAGGCACCCAGCCTGCTGTCATGACAGCGGCTGCTCCGTGGTGCCACAGCCCAAGGAGCCTCACAGGCTTTCTCAAGGAAACTGAAAAGAGATGGAGGCTCCACGGACAGCGAGATCTGGGCTGGCTTTTGCTCAGACAAGCCCGACCCGAGAAGGCAGGCTTGCTGCTGCCCAACACACCGCATCTAGGCAGCCTCTCTGAGCCACTTCGAGCTTTGGCCACAGCGTGGGCCAAAATACATCTGGGATGGCTCTGCAGCATCAGAACACGGCAACCAAGTCCCGTCCCCCTCCCCACACACCCGCTCCAGAGCAAGCCCTTTTCCACCAACAAATAAAGTAACTCCCGCTGCCAAAAATTCCTACCATCTGCTTTCCATATTTCTCTATAATGGAAAAATAGATTCTCTGCTATTTTTAAAACAGAATTATTTTGCAGTCTTAGCTTCTTTGCTTCTTAATCAACATCTTTACCTCAATATGTAGATGCCACTA
Organism: Xenus cinereus; assembly: GCA_025774025.1. Classification (NCBI taxonomy): domain Eukaryota; kingdom Metazoa; phylum Chordata; class Aves; order Charadriiformes; family Scolopacidae; genus Xenus; species Xenus cinereus. The sequence continues at coordinate 79,440,388 of JAOXJK010000001.1, forward strand.
AAAAAAACAGGCTTTAGATACATGGAAAATCTGGCTCAGGAAACCACAACAGACCCCACAATCAATGGGAGGTAAATCCCACTGAGATGATAATCTCTTCCCAATTTCACCATTTAAAGAAAATGACAACTTTCTAACTAAAAAGAAGAAAAGAAAATAATCTGATATCCAGAATACATTAAGGAAAAAAAACAAACCACCAAACCCAAACCACTAATTTTGATAGAACTGGATCAGGAAGCAACTACAGAGGCAAAGCTGAGTGCATAAGAGCTTTTTGTAAGCAGGTGGGTTGCAGGTGGAAAGGGACAAATAATACAGCGATAAGTACTTGAGGCAGTACCTCTTCAGCCTGGATTAACTGCAGCTAGAACATCACATCTAACGAGGTCTTCAACCAAATTTTTCCAAGTCCAATCCAATGACATGCTGATAAGCTTCCATATCTATTTTAATTGATGAGAGCTGAGGACATTCAACAGTTTTTAGGACGGTCATTCATAGTAGAGATCTTAAGATGGGAAGTAATACAGAGAAGTGGCTGATTTTCTGTTTGTGGTTAACAAAATAAGTCTGTGTATTTATGGAAAAGTGTGTTTCTTCTGAAAATGGATATAAAAGAACTTTCTTTTCATTACAAAGGAAAAATCTATTAAAAAAATCATTTCTTCTGGCATTTTTCATAGGAAATGCCACTTAATACCAGCTCTATTTCTACATAATAAACATGCTACACAGATGTAAGAACACGCACCACATCCAATGTATTTAGTTTATTAAAAAAAAAAAAAGCAGAGAAACACTAACTCGTCTTCTCCTGCAAATTCCATATTTGTGCATGAATTGATGTACTACAAAGAAAGGGACTGAATAAGTCTCACTTTAACCCTTTTTTTTTTTTTTGGATAGTTAAACTCCTGCTTTATTTCTGAAGTGCATGCTTTAAAGTTAACACATCATCATGTGGGTGAATTTCTAAAAACAGTCTTGTGAAATGTCTGGAATTAATATTGTATATGTGCATATGCTTGGCGTATTAGCCAGTACTCACATTAAAAGAGAAGTTAGAGCGTTAGAGGAACAGCTAAATAGGCGAGAGTAACACAGCAGCTTTGAAAATGAGCCTAAAATGCTTAAGCCTACATGTCTTGTTAGATCCATGGGTTCAGGCACCAAACATGGAAGCTAAAATCTCAGCCTTGGAGTCTGCTCCAAGTCCATTCATAGGATCCACACACACATTGCAAAGAGAGTTATTTACCGAGTGTTTTGCTTCATCTGTACCAGTGCAAAAACGACAGACAAAGCTTTTCCTCCAGATTGCTTATCAACATCTTCATAACTAGGGCTCCCATTAAAATGCCAGAGCGGGTAGGTTTGCTCAGGGATCTCAAAGATAGCACGCTTCCAACGCTTTTCACCGCCTGGGTCATACCCCACATTCCCCGTGCACTCATCCCTAAACAAAGGGCAACACTTGTGCTTTCCTAGCAGCGTGGGGTCACAATCCTGCCATCAGATCTGTGTAGGGGGGGGTATCTGCACATACAGAGACTCCCACTGAAGTTCCAGCCACGGAGGTCCACCTACGCAGATCTGATTGTGCAATCAGGAGTTTGGCTGGAGGCCATAGTAGGAACTTGTCTACGCTTGGGGTTTCCTTTGTTGATGTAAAAAGGGATTCCCACTACTGCCTTTCACCTCTGTTTAAAACACCTTGCCTACAGAAAGTAACCAAGTAGCAGAGCCATTGCAAATTAAGCCATTGCCCAATTTTTATTCCGGAGTCACTCCCCACTTCAAGACAATTCTGGAATCAAAGTATTTTTGTTCCAGAATAATTATGCTGCTAGTAACGTGGGCAATGTATTCCATGGTAACTAAATTACAGCAGGATAACCATTCTAGGAGAACTAAGATGGTTACACGCCCCCGCGCACAGAGCCAGTAGACTAGGCCATAAGGAATATGGGATAGATCCGACTGCTAGCTAAAAAAACAGTGGGAGTCTTCCCAATGACTTCAGTGGGCTTTGGCTGAGGCACTGTGTAAAGGAAATTGCTTAATTCCTGTGTATTTTTAAAAAGAATTCTAAAAAAAAAAAAAAAAAAAAAAGACTCATATAGAACTGAGCTGCAAGCCTGCAGGCATTCAGACACGTGAGTAATCCCACCAAACCCAGTGGGACCCATGTGCATTTGTAGAGCCGTGTTCTTGGTGTGTGTGAAGACTGTATCTATACATCAAGAGCAAATTATTAACCCTTAACTTTCTCACTGAGAGGCAGTCCGAGAGAAAGTTTTGAAGCACGTTCAAGCACGAAATACACCTTGCTTTAATCTACCGCCCCCCCTTTTTAACTTGAGCAATACGAAATTAGCAGTGTGAATTAAGGACATCGAGGTGACAAGCACTGCAACCAATTCCTTCTGAAAAAAAAAAAATCACTCCATACAATGTTTCCTGAGGGATTTATTTTGCGGTTGTTTAAATTTAAGCATCAGTAATTTTTTGTTTTTAATTTTTTTTTTTTTTAAGGATAAAATCTTTCCATCTAAAAATTCTAACCAGATGTGGATTTCATACTTCCAAATTTGGGAATGTTCGGATCAAGAGCTGTTGTTTAAGTCTTTTAGCCATGATCATCACTGTAAACATAAAAGTTTTCAATTATTTCACCATGAAACCATCAAGATACTCAACCTATATTTGGCCAAAACTAAGTGCAGGTCCAGAAAAATCTCTACAGATATTTACAGGACCCAGGCCTAAATCACAAAACCTTAGATCACACAAATTTTGCACCATTCTGCTAATTTGGTTATGAAAGTTCGGCAAAATTTTTTATGCAAATCTCACGTATGGCAATTATGTGGGTGAGCTAAGGGCAAGTTTCAAAATTGGTATATGTGCCTCTCCTCAATTTGCATCCCAAATTGCAAGTTTCTAAGAGGATGAGTATGTTCCTTTCTCTTTCTTCAGCTGGGCTCTGCTTCAGTTGCTGCTCCTGACCTTATGAGATGGTGCCGAGATAAGCAATCCCTTCCTGAACCACCAGTTCCATCCACCCTGTCCATCTCCCAAAATAAAAGAGAAAAAATGAGAAAATATTCATTGCATTGTGGCTCTAGCATTCTACTAACCCTTTAACAAATTTAATTTAACCTTTTAATAAATCATTTAACCATCAGATAAATCTCTATGTAGATATTATTTAAATAATTCTTAACCCTTCTGGCTATGGAATTAGATGTTAACCCAATGCTTCCCAATTTGGTAGCACCTTTATGGCAGTGACCATGTTCTCTCCTCCTTCCATGTATCAGTCTTCCCTTTCACACTTTTCCCTCATCTTTAGACATCAATTCATTTCCTTCAGTCCTTCATAAAATTTGCTTTTCCTCCATGGAAACTAAGTTAACCACATGATTCAAACATCACAGAGAACATCAGTCCATCGTTGTTACTAGCTTGTACTAACTTTCTATGGAACAAGACGTTTGACGATTGCTGCACGCTTACAGGCAGAAGCATAGCTAAAGCCTCCCAGCACTACAAGGCAATAAAGCAGCATTTCTCCTTTAAAAAAAACAAAAAAAAACAAAAAAAAACCAGGGGATACTGAGGCACAGACAAGGAGTACACAGGGAGCCCAAGGAATCACCCATAAGAATATCATGCTGTCTGCAGGATTGGACACAAAATCCACTTCAGACCAACTCTTCAGAGAGCATACAGTAGTCTCTAATTTTAGAAAATAATATTACTTAAAAGTAAACATAAGAGGCAACAGCATATATTATGCATAACATTATGATATATGTAATATATATCGTACTTAATGTAGCTTTTAACAATAACATACACAACATACATTTTGATGCCAAATTTATGAGCTGGAGTTTATGCCAGTTGCAATCAGTAATAGAAACTCCCATCGGTTCTAATCTGAATGGATTAAGTCCTGATGTTAATATTGCAACACTCACAAAAAATCCTGGATCTATAGATGGAAAGAAACACAAGTACACAAATTCCTGAGATATGATCCTGAAACTTGTTCTCTCATAAACAGTCTCGTTGACAAAATCCAAGCCAGGTGAAAGTTCTGAATCATATCCTTCCAAAATCAGTGGCAAATACCCCAAGATGATCGAAATGCCTGGAGGGATATACTGAACTGAGGTTGGCCTACAGAGGAAAAAAAAAAATAAATGAATGGTGTCTCACGTGATATATGAGAAGAACTCAAGCAGCAAATGGAGTTGTAACACTCCTTCTAAGTGCTGTAATCCCACCACCCTGCAAACAGCTCCCGAGTTGAGATCCTGGAAGAGGTTATTTTCTTGGTAACACCAAATTGCTGCTAGCGCAAGAGCTAGGTTGGCTGTCAAACCTCAGGGTTCATTAAAGCAGCTTCCAATGCTGACCTAAGCCTGCCTTTTAGCATAATCATGAAACATTTTATGCTGGGACAACTGCAAAGACTGAAGCTCTCTTTGAAGACAAGCAAGTGGGTGTACTGGAACAGTCACTGGTTGTTTGGTTTGGGGTTTGTTGTTGTTTTAGGACGGTTTTCGTTTTGTTTGTTGGTGTTTTTTTTTTTCAGCTGAGGTACTACATCACTTACATGCTCAAGGCATGAGTAACAGGGGTCATTACAGTGCTGTATGGAAGTGTCTGCTTGGTGACCCTGTGCTGCCTCTATGCGACTGTTCTGAGCCCACCTGGAGGTTCAGGAGTTTCTTTTCAAGTCAACTCCATTCAAGAGCCAACTTTAAGGACAAGTTTATTTGTCTCCATCTCCTGCAACCCAACTGGTAACACTTCCTCACTGTAAATATGACTCTTTGCTCCGTCTCATGTACCCTGAATGATAAGACAGGTTCTACTGGCCAGATGTTGACATCCTTTACACCAAGAGATACAGCTTTCTCCTGATTAACAGCTTGGGTGATGCTAATGGCTTGGCATAAGTGGGAACAGCCCTGCAGTTTGGATTCAGTGAGCAGTACTGTTCGTGATGCTCTGAAAAGAGGGAATGGTAAGGGGGCTATCACCACACTTACCATTAAGCATGTGTTTAAATGTGTTGTTGAACAAATGCCCAAAGCACTGGGCTAGAACAAAACAGGTTGCTATTCCTATCTTAAGATGGCAGATGCTAAATAGGCTGGTCCCTTTTCACCACTGCTCCTCTCTGCCTCAGTTTCCCCATTAGAAGAACAGAGAAAATTACACCGATTTGCTCTGTAAAGCCTTTGGAAACAGTGGCTGAAATAGGAAACAAAAGCTGGGCCTTGCTCCACCAAGGGCTGAAGGCCTGGTTACCTCCCACCATGGGCTTTAAGGCAGGGAGTTTAATCCTTCTCAGGAAGGAAGTTAAACGAGCTAGAAGAAGGATCCAAGGATCCAAGCAGCAATGGACCAGTACCTCGCACGAACCATACACATTACAGCTCTGCGATAGGAGAACACCCAGCTATCTCACCTCTCCTCCCAGGGACAGCACGTCACACGATGTGACCCGGGTTGTTCCTCACACCTCCTCCATAACTTTTAGAAGGGCTGCACGCAACGTACACCACAGACACATGCAGACCTACCGATGCCCATCAGGTCTGAGTCACGGAGCTGTGCCAGCAGAAGCGCATACTGTGGACCCAACCACACCACTAAAACTGCATTCATGCTGGAAGCGTGTGTTTTGCTCGTGGACAGTGGTGATTTTTACAGCACTATCGCTTCGCTACACGGCCACATTTATCCTCTGTCAATATGCTCTGCCTGCTATTCTTGTCCGTGTAAAGCACCGATACAGCTTCAAAAAGATTTCTCTTCCTTTCACTGGCCTGCACTCCCACACTTTCAGGAAGCTGTTTGAGCCTCTCAACCTCTCATTTTCTAATCTGCTATTCCTATATACACACACACAGAGTCCTCAGGAATTCTGCTTCAAACCACAGGTGGCCACCACAACTGCAGGACCGTGGGAGTCAGGAGGGGTACACAAAAACACGCAGCATCACTACTTGAGATGTAAGTGGTGAGCGAGCCCCAGTTCCAAGAAGCGCAGAGCGAGGTGCATTTGTACTCACCGCAAAGTGGCTACAAGTGCAAGCAAAATTTCTCAGGGGTCCCCCAGGGAAAGAGAACTCTTCCAGGAACCTATCCCTCTGCCCTTTTCTCAAGGCATTTAAGAACCCTCAGCTCTTCACAGGGATAACCTGCAGGCAAGGGAAGATGCTCAGAGGGAGCTCTCTCCCCCAGCACTTCAACACCTTTTTGTAAAGCTTTTGACTGAAGCTCAAATTGGCACCCAACTTGCAAAGCAAACCTCTTCTCACCAGTAAAACATGCAGGAACAACCTTTGGGAGTAATGGGAGAGGAAAGAAAGAAGAAGTGACCTGTGAAGAGTTGGAGACTATTATTTACAGGGCTGAAACCATCCTCCCACACACATACACACACCTTTCCTTGTCTGCCGTACTCGTCCCAAGTAACAATTGCACAATAACTTTGCTTGAGCTGATCTAGTTCAAGGATGGATCCAACAAAAATGACTCTCAGAAATTTAAGCAAGCCCAGCAGGGGCAGCTCCAAAATCCTCCGTCCAGCTGCTCAAATAACCTAAGAGAGATGCAGATTCTGTGCAAGCAGCCGCTGAAGCTTGGAAAGCGCCTGTTCACAAACAAGGTGGCAAACGTCGACCATTTCAGCCTAGAGAAGGAAAAGGAAGGGAGCAATCCCTGGAAGCTGACTGTCAGGTCAGAGCTACCGTCCCTTAACAGAGCAGAGAGTCCACACCAGCAGTGATGCAGCAGCACTGGCAGGACTTATTTCTGAGAAGCAGGGAGGGTGATGCGCAGCTATCCAGGACTAGTGTGGAAGCCACATTTCTAAAGTAAGGATTTCCATTCTTACATAATTTGTTTCCACCCAGAAAAAAAATATAAAAACCTCACTTTCAGATACTGAGGAGTTCTCCTTGGTAATTACAATGTTCCAAGAGTTAACGGCTACCGATTCATAGGGAAGTGTTTTAGCTAAGGCTTCTTTCCTTTTTTAAATTAAACAAAACAAAAATATCCATTCAGTCCATGCTGAACAGGTCTACAGTAGTACTAGTGTACCTTGGCACCTAGTGACCTACGTATGGTGCAAAGTGCAAGGCATTGTAGAAGAGACAGGAAATCACACCTCTGAGATGGGACAAGAGACAAAACCAAGAGAGACGAGAACTTTAAATAAATCTGAAAGGGATTTAACAACAAATGGGAGATTTCTTCCAGTCACAGTACACACAAGGAAATGATAGTAAAATAACAGCCAGATGAATGGAAGATAGGTGGACAGCAGACGACCAAACTAATGAAGTAGCTCCTGCACCAGTTTCATACTTGACAGAGATGACCTGAATGTTTTACATTTTGCAGTGGGCGGGAAGAATAGAAACCCTTCCTCAGTATGTGAGTTCCAACTTGCAGGCAGTGCAGAGGCTTGAGAGGAAAAGATGCCTCCATCTGAGACAAGGAGACAGGGCAGTGGAAAGCAGTCTTGTATCACAGCCAGCGAGTATCCCTGCCTCCTTTCTCTCCCATCAATAGTGCACACACATCAAAGAGGGATGACTCATCTGGGCAAGGTCAGCCTTAAAATCTGTTGAGCCTCAAGTTGCAAAGTCTTGAGCTGGTGCAGGGGAGGAGACAGGTAATCAGGCAGCAAGTCACCTCTTGCGGCTGCAGAGAAGCAACAGCATCAGTGCTACCCACTGATTGGGAGCAAGAACGGTCAGTGAGTGACCCCCCTCCTCCACCAGGTTGTCTGTCAGACAGAGAAGTCACACAGGCTCAAGAGATACAGCATCTGCACGGTTTCAGGCAGTGGCCAGTGTCACTTGAGACTGGACATGGGATACGGACAGGTAGCTGGGTCGGTGGGTCAAGAACAAAAAAATCTGGAGGCTTTGTCATCTGCTTGTCATGCAGGTGGGATGGGTAAGCTGTAAAACACTGGTTGAAGAGATGCAATGGACTCTGCTCATGGACCCCTACCAGCACCTCTGGACTACTTTTGTTGCTGTCGGTGCCATCACCTGCTAATCAGAAATTATCATTCTTAGAAAAC
>JAOXJK010000001.1:79448615-79461743 GCA_025774025.1 Xenus cinereus
AATCAGAAATTATAATTCTTAGAAAACAGGCTGTCCATATTCTGAGGGAAAAGTGTTGTTTCAGTCAGCTTCCTCAAGCTGAGTGAGGAAAAGACAAATGCAGAACAGAGTTCTGAAACGCTGAATCATTCTGCTTTGTATAAGAATACCTCAAAATAAAAAATAACAGTAAGAAAAAGAGACACAAACTGACCTTGCTGTTAACAAATCCCTAGGAATCTGATCAGACTTCTAAAGGTTTGTTGGTGGGTTTTTTTTAAAACCAAAGATTTCCCCTCCCCCCCCAGGTCTGAACTTTCAGAAAATTAATTAGAAGTAGTGATGTTACCTGTGTGACAAAATCCATCTCTTGACTAGCTTTCATTGTGTCCAGTGCCACTGACTATTAATGAGTTTTCCTTTATCAGTGATCTCCTGCTCAATTATAACTATAGGCTTCGGCCCCATCCTCCTGAACTCCATGGAGCACAGAGATCAGGTCCAATAAAACACAACTGTTTTATAACCTCTGTTAAATACTTGAGTTTTGAAGGGCAACTCAGAATCACAGAATGGTTTGGGTTGGAAGGGAACTTAAAGATCATCGAGTTCTAACCCCCCTGCCACGGGCAGGGACACCTCCCACTAGACCAGGTGGACTTCTTTCCGCCTTTAGCTCCAAAAGTTTCTTTAGCTTTGCAAGTAACTTTGGAGAAGGGGGGAGAATTTCTCAAGTCTTTACCACAACGATCATCTACGCTGCTATGAACCAGAAGGAACCATTTTACTTAAATCTACCCAAATCACCAACACTGGGGCAATACCAAACTGATAGCTCAGCAGTTCTACCCTGGGCAGATTTTAATATTCATTTCTGTTAAATTTCAAGTCCATTATCCTAGCCATGGTTCAGGCCTCTTTTTATGCATTAACCAACACAGTGGTATCTTTAGGAGTTCTTCAGATAGAGTTCAAAACAGAAGTGGGTAGCTTTTTTTTTTTTAAAAAGTTAACTCCCCAAAGTCATACCCCAGTACTGTTAAACCCTGGGTCCTACTGCTAGTAATCCTACAAAATTAATCATCCCAGCAAGGGGTTACAGCAAGATCATTATTAATTACTTGTATTACAGAGGCACAAAGAGTTTCCACACGTGATCTGACTCCATTTTGCTAGGCGTTAACACTTTATGGAGGGACAATCACATTAAATGACTTCAAGGTCACAGAGAATGCAATGGCAGAACAGTGACTGAACTAAAACCTCCTGTATCTCTACACAGTACCTTTAACCCAAGCCTATCCCCCTTTATCCAGGATAATGAGTATATGCAGCAGGCTGGTATATTTTTATAACCGTTTTGCAAGGCCAGCATAGAAGATACAAGAAAAATAAAACAAGATCTATGACCTGGCCTAGTTTCCCATAGAAAGGATGCCACAAATACCTTTCACGCCAAATGCAATACAGGGCCGAGTTCCCAGGAAAGCTGTGATGAACATGGCTCATAAAGAGCTAGCATATATGGACTGAATGTATCATTTCTGTGTTTGCATGTTTCGAGGGCACAATTTTAATAGATAATTGAAACTCTGAAATGACCTCTAGGTTAGGCACGTGGGACAAACTTCCTCCCCGACCCTGAGAGGCTTCACGCTTTGCCGCATGGTTAAACAGGTCCAGGCCGTCTGTCAGCTACCAGCGATACAGAAGAGCATAAATTTGCAATCAAAGTGGGGGGGTTGGCATTCAGTGTTCTCAGTCTGTCTCGGAAGACTCAACACGTGCAAGTGCCTCCATTTATTAAAGCAGCGTTCTCCTACAATTAAACCTAAATGGCACAGCCAAGGTATGTTCAGAGATACAAAGCAAGTCATAGCATGGTTGGAAGTCCGCAGATGACAGTGGCGGGACCTCACACTGATAGCAGAAGGTGCATTCGTACGTCCAGGCAACAGCTCTACCCTTCACACCAGAAGAGCAACCCCTGCTGCTTCAGATGCTTGGTGTCTGCTGGCATAAGAAAAGGAGAGATGGCTTCTCAGCACAAGAACCACCATGTTTTCCTAAACCAGTGACCACTTTTCCTGTAGCTACTCTATCTAGCCTAAAGGGACAGTCCTCGTAAAGAAAGTAGGCGTGCTATTTTTAAAAGCTTTGGTTGTGATGTCAGGTAACACAGACCTGGCCAAAGCTTTATTCTGAGTTTCATCAACGCTTTAATCCCTGATCAACTGGCACCGCCACTGAAAAAACATGCCCTGCCCTCCTCACGTTCCCAGCCGCTCGTTCCCACCTCCACACCATGCTCTGCCTTGCGCTAGCACAAGCTGTCCATTTTAATCCAGATCTGCTGCCCTTTCGAGCACACATCCGCCCAATAATTTGTGCCAGCCCAAGGGAGGAGGAAGGGGAAGGGTGGGACAAGATCTTTCAGGGTGCTCCCACCTTATCTTGAATTAAGAGTCTCATCAAACTACTTCTGCAGCAAAACAACAATGGTGTGCTTTTGTAGTGCCTTTGAAGAACGGTTAAAAACCTGCGGAGAAGTAACCAGCTTCGTGCCAGCCCAAAGTCGGATACAGGCAAATACTCCTTGAGAGAGACACTTCTGGAGGCAGGGAAGGATGTTATGACAGCACTATAGAGCCCCACCATAGAAGAATTCAGGAACAAGCAGGCTCAACCTAGGATGAAGGCCCAGGAGCCCCGCTCAAAGTCACAATTTTCACTTGCCTTGCCGTATCTTGAGCAGGACTCTTCTTCATATCATGCTTAAAGAGCCTCACCCCAAATTATGCCAAATCCCACTATACTTCAAAAGAAAACAGGTTATAGCACAGCCTGACAATATAGTCCACGACCTCCTACGTGCACTTTACACACATAGTTAAGGCAGAATTTAGGGAGAATACCCTTACCCCGTGAAAAGGGCAACGGCAGAGCATACAAGTCAGAGGCAAAACGGGAGGAGGCCAGACACTGGCTAGCCACAGGAGAAACAAACATCTCGGCACAAAAGACTTGCGCCTGGAAAAATGCTCTGTGTTCAGGGCTTCTTAACGAGCCCACAGCCAGAATAATTAACAATGGATGGCAGCAAGACTTGAGAGCGAGAAATGGAGGGAAGGAAGTTAACGACCCGGCCACGCGAGCAGCCTGCTACTTTTGCACACTGGGATCTGTGCGCTGCCTTTTCATTTTAGGCAGCTGCTATGCAAGCCAGCAGCAATGGGAAATCAGACGGGCTAAGATTATCCTTTCATCTGACACACTGTTAAGAAATCAAAGTTAAAGGACTTTCCATTAACGGTCTAAATCACTCCAAGTTTACCACTGTACTGCCATATAGATTATCAAACCCTCGCCTTTTTTTCCACTGGAAGGACAAGATCAGATAGAATACCGCTGCTTTCTAAAACCAGGCATATCATTTAGCTCCTATTTCAAGTAACTTGAAGAACAAACGGACTTTGCAATCTCCAAGGGTTGCGTTTTCCCAGTTGCTTTGTCACCACCGCTTTTAAGGACTGTGGCTTCAAACATTTGACAGGCGAGGTAAAACTTGAGGTACAAACCTGGAGGGAAACCCAGCATGGCGACTGCATGAATGAATAGGCTATCCATTCGGAAATGCGAGAAAGGGGCAGGCTGAGAACTGGAAAAGGCAGGCATGAGAAAACTTAGGCCTGCTTCAGCCAGCCTAAAATGAGGGCTGCTTTTAAGAGCACATCCTTAACTGTTCGTTTGTCCACAGGTGGCACTCCAGCACCCACTCCTGCAGCACCATGAACCGTCCTGGTACCCAAAGCCTGAGTGGAAAACTCAGGGGTTGAGCAGCTGAGTGCAAACAGCTAGGATATCACTAAGTAAGAAATTAAAGATGATCTACAAAACCCGGGCAAATAATACAGTCCTTGGTCACGGGATCATGTTACTGCTGTGCTTGCACACTGCGTTAAGAAAGTGCGTGTCCAGACTCTGCATGTGGTACATGGACATACTTTTATACGGAATGATAAAATTAACCTGTTTAACACCGCAAAAACAGAATATCAGCATCTTCTGGGAACTTTTGTTTCCGTTTTATTGTGTTGGTAGTGGGTATAATGTCTTCAGACATTCAGGCTCTACATCCAGCACTTGGGAACTGCCAAGAAAGGGACCGTCCAAGCCAGTGCGGTGGGACAGGATCTCAGAAGACAGTTAAAGGTGAGCAGGTTGTGCAGCACAAACATCACAACTAAGTTCAGCCTCGACAAACCAGTCTGGACCACATGACAGCAAGCTGCTATGGCATCTGCCCGCTGTAGGACACCACACTCTAGATCCGTGGCTTGGTAAAGGACATACAACCATTTGCAGGTTGGTTTGGTTTTTTTTCCTTTTAGCCAGCTCTCCTTTCTGGTTCTAATTGCCCACTAACTGCATTTGCGCAGGACAAGCATCATTTGAGAAATAGCTCACCTTGCACTGAAGAAAAATACCTGGTGTACACAGGGTCCCAGGAGAAGGTCCTGTCTGCCCGTTTACTCATTTCTTAATCATTACGTGTAGAAAAATGAAGTCCAGGCAGTCAGTAAACAGCACTTCCTCCTCAATTTTCTCAGCTATTAGGAACTTGAAAAGAAGAGTCAGGGATTGAAAGTCAAAGAGATTGAACTATCAAATCAAGATAGTCAGTCCAAAGCAGGTTTCAAGCATGTTGATGGAATAAATTAATGGAAGCACTGGAATTGTCCCTGTATTGTATAACACCTGTTCATCAGCCACACAGTCACGTGGTTATGTGCTTGTGCCATCCAAACAAATGCATCCTCGTCTTGCAAGGAACTATGTTCTCTTGTCTCTTATCGGCCATCAGAAGAGGTGTGGCTGATACAGCAAGCAGCATTTGAATTATCTAAGAATCTAATTATTTCTTCCACCCTCCATCAGTCAAATCTTGGGAAAAACCTAGAGAAATAAAATAGGTCAGGGCATTTTATTGCAATAAATGGCATCACAGCCCAAGAGGAGAGCCAAGGACAGGAAAATCCCCAAGAATTTTCCCGAACAACATTCACTGGGAAGTTCTTCATAACCCGAAGAACATTTGTCTCATGAATTTCAGAAGGTCAGGTTACCTCTGCTGAGGAAACATCACAGAGCAGAAGGTCTGATTCTATGATTCACATGAGAGGTTTTCTCAACTATTATTTTTCCGCTTGTCAGAGGCATCTGTAGGGAGTCCAGCACCAAAGTATGAAAGGCCTAAATGAAAATGGAAAAACACAGCAGTTCTGGTCAGCCCAAAGGTCTGTTTAAGTTCCACATCTCCAGGAACGCCCAGCAGGAAATGTTCAGGGAAAGAGCATAAGGAATAAACTCTCCCTGCACACTCCCTCAGCAACCCTCCAGGTCGGAGCTTTCTGAGCCAAGGACTACAGCTGTATCTTTGCAATTAATGGTCCCGAACAGACCCATCCACTATGAACGGCCTTTTAAACCAATTGCCTGTTGGGCCCTACGTTACAACTCCTGGCAGTAAATTTGGTAACCTCACTGTACGTTGTGTGAAAACATACTTCCCCCTATTTATAGCTGCCGGATGCTTCCATCTGATCCTCCCTGTTCCCATACGATGAGAAATAACCCTTCCCGATTCTGCTTCTCCCTGCCTCTGCCTCTCATAAGCTTCTAAAGCAAATTTTTATGATTGCCACAGGAATCTGCAATGGGCCCAGCACCCTGCAGTTGCTGCCACAGCAAACTCCTCCCCCTCGTTTCTTAATTCCTTCACTCTCAATCCCACCCTACTTCCCTGGCTCCTGTTTTCCTTCTTCCACTAGCCTCCAGTCCCATGGCTTAGAGTAGGTGTATAGAAACGTAGATACCAGATCTCTGTTTGGTTCAAACAGCTCCCTATCTACATAGGTGTGAAAAGCCACCCCATGTCAAAGCTCACATCTTGCAGCAGTGCTGAACATCTTTAAATTTCTTTAAATTTCTGCATCTGGCTGTGAAGGTAAATGGGCTGAGAGCAGCATACTCCAGGAGCCCTGGGTAGAAATCAAGACAGAAGCTCCAACCCCGAAGTGCAGGACTGCTCACCTGGACTCTTGACACCATCAGCATGTGTCTAGAAAATCCTGCAGGTGACCAGCTTCTTGGAGCTTTCAAGACTACGATATAATGTTTTCTCAGAAAACCCACAGGGATAACTTCTGAACAAACGATGTCTGTTTTTCAAGTGTATACAATTATTTCATTTTCGGAAGCACAGATACCAACCAACCCATTCAATTTTTGTGAGCAAGTAATTTGAACAGCGGGCAAGTAAAATTCTGCTGGCCAGTCAAGACTGTTCCTCATGGAAAGCAACCCCAAAATGGAACTTCCTCCATCCCCAAAAGTTATCATTCCAACCACCTCTACTAATTAATTCCTCTAATTTATTTGGGGGTTTGTTGTTCGGTTGTTTTGGGTTTTCTTCTCTTTAGAAGATGAAAATCTAACTATGCATGTGCTCACTATAATGCTTAAACTTAAATATGCTCTAAAAACAAGACCCACTCCAGGCCAGTTGCTCAGTGTCCTTTGGACGTAAACCATCGAAGGAGCTATCTCAATGTCTTCAATCCATAGCTTTCACCCTTTCTTCACCACTGTGTCAAAGATCTGCTGACAGCCTGGGTCTACCTATGTTTATTTTTTAATTGAGTTTAAGAAAGTGACAGAACTTCAGTTGTTGTTTGGGGGTTTTCTTCCTCATTTTCAACAAAATGGAAGCCAATACAGCTGAATGAGTATTGTGAATATGACAGACTACTGTGTATACCACTGGTGGAAAACGGACAGGGAATTAAGGAACTCCAGCCTCAACTGAAGGCAACTAGCCCTCTCTTTCATTTAAGTTCACCTTATAACTGGACGAGCTGAAGTGATGGTGACAACTCTTCACCTCCTAGGGACGTGCAGTAGGACCATGAGGTCCTCACGTCAGCAAGCAGGAATGGCAATCATGAGTGATGGGACAAGTATAATCTAAGCACAGTATAATCTGCCAAGCAAATAGTGATGGGGATTCCCAGGTAGGCTGCAGGCAAAGGGCCCGAGGATACCACGTTGGTAGAGCACAGCATTATTTTGCTCGTTTTCCATTGCTTCAGCCCTCTGTGGATAGAGAAGATGGGTCTCACCGCTAAAGCATCAAATGAAAACTCAGTATAGAGGATAACAAGCAGAAGACAGAGGTTCTGACTAGCCACCAAGGCATTATGTCTAAACATGTATAATTTTTCTAAGCCACTTCCTTTAAAATTTCAATTTTAAAGTTGGGTTTTTTTCATTTAAAAAAAACCCTAAGAAATGTGAAACTGAGTGAAACTAAGAAAAGCGTACTGAGATCCAGTCATAATTATAATAGCAGAAAATAATGTTAAAGGTAAATCCCAAGTACAAAACTTTGTGCCAAAGCATAAAAGTCCTACCATTTGAACAAGTGGGAGCCGCTATTATACACCTAGAGCCTGAGCCTGCCAAAGAGCCAAGCCCGCTTTTGGCAACAGATACAGAGAGAATATTTTCTTCTTTCAATCTAGTCAATTAGTTCATTACAATGACTAGTTTACCCAAAGCTGGAAATCCCTTCGGAGTTGCAGAAACAGGAACCTTGTTTTCTTCCTTCAGTCAACAAATAAAAATGAGATGTGAGGGAGCAAAATCTACTAACACTAGATCAGCATGACAAGAAACAATGTGCAATTAAAAAAAAATTCATTTCCTTAATAAAAAAGGTTTTTGTTTATTAAGTAATATTACCTCAAAATGTACCAGATACTTCCTTTTCACCTACGATTATAAAATTTTTTTTTTTAAAAGGACTACTTCTAATGGTCAGGGGTTTGATGGGAGAGACTGTATTTGTAATTACATTTCACTGCAAAGCCAAGTGCAGTCTGTCATAAACAGCACATAAAATTAAAAAAAAATAAATTTAAAAATCAATCAGCCAGCAAATAAAGTAATTTGTTATTTTCCAAAATAAAAACTTAACTAAATCTGTGTGAGGCTATCCAATTACTTAAATAGATACCTGTGAACGTATAGATTAGCAAAAAAATGTATAGATTAGCAAAAAGGAGAACTAATTTTAGGTTAAAGGCCATATTTAGTTGCACATCGATATGTTTTAATGGCTATTCAGGACTGTGAATCATACTCACTTTAGGAAAAATAACTAAAAAGTACACATGCGTAACAAAATCAGAATTGATTTTGTATATCCATTCTTCTGTTTGCCATTAAAAAAAAAAAAAGTCACAATCAAAGCGCAGTGCAAGGTCTACACAAATGACAGCGAGACAATTCAGTGACCGCTTGCAACATTTGGCCAGGCAGCCAAAGCAGCAACTCTCATGCCCGTGGCTGCAAGCTCCGGCCGGGACACCGTTTGTCACGTACGTGAAAAAGAGTTAATGCTTCAGGAACACATTTCACATGGGTGATAATGGGAACTGGGAGACCTTTGGAAAAAGCGTGGGTCAACCCACATTTGGCTCTTCGACATAAACAACGTCTCTTCCCCATAACCAGAAAACTTCCCTTTTTCAAACACCGATCTATAATTCCTCTTCCATGTATTTCCTGAAGGTTTTCCCCTCTTTCAGTTGAATCTGAGTAATTAAAGCAACAAAGCCAATCTCTTGCTAGACCTAGCAATCCAGACTTCACAAATCTCTCTGAGTCACAGACACAAATTCTTCCTTAGCTCTCTTCCCACTTAAAATTAACTAGTGCTCTTGAAATCAAGACTGCTGGGGCTGAGACTCAGGAAACAATCCAGAGGAGACTAATAAGCACTTGAGAGCAGCCTTCCAGGGTGCAAAATTTTACACTGAAGCATCTGAATGCCTGTACATCATCAGAGCAAGTCTATCTTGCCTGGGATCTTGTCCCCAAAAGACAAGGAGCCTCTGTTTCAGGAAAGGCTTAACAGACAGAAAAAGCAATCTTTCCCCTGTGTAATTATAGGGGTTGTTCCCCCACCCCCCCCTCCTTACAGGCTGTTAGTCTTAAGATCTTCCCCATATTCTTCTACTCTCTTTTTAAATCTATTTGTACTTTTGGCCTCCACAGCATCCTGCAGCAGTGAGTTCCTTAATTTAACACAGATGGAAGAAGTACTTGTTTTAATCTTGCTGGCTGGTAATTTCATTGCCTGCTCTAGTTTTGTACTATCAGCAATAACTGCTCCCCATATTACACTACTGTGTGTTTTTATGGATTTCTATTATACCTCCTTCAGCTTTCTCCCTTCCAAGCCGAAGAGTCCTCGGCAACGTAGCTTCTCTTCCTATGGAAGCTTCCCCAGGCAACTTCACTGCTCATTTCTGTATCTTTTTCAGTGCCACTACAAACCTCCCTAATAATCAGAAAAGCAGGCTGTAAATGAGAACCAACCAATACACAGCACGGATTCAAACTGCAATATATTGATACTTTCTACCTTACTCCCTGCTCCCTTCCCAATACAGTTTTATTTGCCTGTTCGACCCCAAATGGAAAACTGAGCTCAGTTTCCTCCTTTATTCACCAACGACATCATTTCTTAAAATACGATGCCGGCTCCCAGACCAGTTCTGGGATGCCTGTCAGCAAACAGGACCAAACAACTCTAGGAGACCTCACCGTTTCTGTTAAGCAATAGAGCCATGACAGAGCCTCACTCAAAACTACCGAGAGGAAAAAAAAAAAAAAATAATAATAATACTGCACTTTCTGCCCACTTCTCCAACTCTGCAAAACTCAGCCACTGCCCATCAGCATGGTTCAGTTGGCTGTGCTAATTGGCTGTGCATACGCTATTAATTCACTCTCTTCTTACTCTGAGGTTTAAAAGAAGTTGTAATTTGTCCCAGTTGGGAGGTAATAAAAGCCAGCACACGGTCAGTCACGGATGGCTCTGATGACTCAGCTGCTGTGGCGTAGCTTGCGAAGACACTACCTCCAGCGTGTTTGAGCCCAGTGTTCACTGTGCAACGTGCGATACGTATCTCAGGCCACATGCCATAAAGTATTTCACAGCCCATAACCTTCTTCGCCTGGAAGCCGCTCCCACAGTCTTCCCCGAGTCCTCTTCTAGAGAACCCATTTGCTCAAGCCATGTGACAGCGGCACAACCACCCAGACTGCCAACCGAGAAGTATCTTTTACACCCATCACCGCTCCTGTTCCTGCAGCCTGGTGCCCTTCCCAGCATCCTGGGAATTACCAGGAACCAGTGCATCCTCATCCCTCCGTGAAAACAGTTCAGCCCTTCGTTTCCTCACACCCAGGGAGACGCAGGGTCTGTCGCTCCATAGTCACAGCACAGCCCCAGTTGGGCACCTGGCATCTAGATGTGCCCTACACCAGACTGCTTGACCCAGCACAACCATGCTCTGAACCGGAGGGAGCTGGTCCTCTGGAGCTGGGGTGAGGCTGCCGGGACCAGAGCCGCCATGGCAGAAAGGCAGCGGCACAGCAGACCGTGGCCCATCAGGGCCATCCCCATCACCCTGCGGGCTTCGAGTTGTAGCCGGTCTCATGCAGTAATAATAATCCAAGCAGCTTCTCTCGGATGTGGTAGGGAGGACCCATCTGCCAAGAAACGTTTTTTTTTTTTTCTGGTAGCGCTCCAGTGATAACTGAGACCAACACCCTCACCGCGGCGCCTCTGGTTCCCTTCCACCTTGAACCTGAACTCCTGGGCAGCTCTGAGAAGGCTCAGCTTTGCCTGTGTTTTAAAGCACAGGGCGGGTAGAAAGATGAGAACTCACCCTTCAAGAGGGAATATGGTGGAATAACAATCTCCAGTCCTAAACCATAAGAAAAAATGGTTACTTCTGTCATGGAGGGGTATCCCAACACAAACCTCAGATGAGCTCTTAGAAAGTGGGATGGAGCTCCCCGATATTGCTGTAATGCTGGGTTTGCTCCATTTGACCTCCACGTATATCAACAGGGCTTCACAGCACTCCGTCAATGACAGAAACCACTTTTATGTGAAGTCCTTTTTAGGTAAAAAAGGAGAAAGACAAAAGGAAAATGCGGTTTGCAGATATTGAATGCCTTGTTATGGCCCTACTAACTGGATAAATCTGTCCCTGAATTCTAGTACTACCATCTCTGGCACTTCTATTAAACATTTCATTTATCTGGTAGAACTCCAAGCTCCTGGATTTCCACAGAATCCCATACCATTTAGAAAACATTCCTAGTTTCTGTTAATAGATGTTTTGGAGGATCCCACTGAAGACATAATGGAAAAATCACTTCAGCCATACTCTGTTGAAATTCAAACTATATAAAGAATCTCACTGTCGGCTGCATTCCATCAGTTTTAAGGATACTCCTTACTGGATGCTAGTTGGTTTCCTCCAGATCAAACTCTCAAGACTTTCAAAACAAATAATTTCCAAGCTTGATCAGACCCTACCTGAGCTAGCTAGAAAAAAAAAAAAAAAAAAAAAAAACAAAAAAACCCCAAAAAACCCTACAGCAAAAGCAGACAAAAAACATCAAACAATGCCCCCCCCCAAAAAAAAACCCACAAAGCAATGATTCATCGTTCCTATTTATAACCATATTTAATTTTATTTTAAAATTAAACATCCAAACTCTGGATTTAATATTAGCCAGCTGTTAATAGTTTAACACGTAAAATCCAGTTGTCACATTCAAAGTATTTTTGCGGAGTTGTACTAACGCTTAACTCTTACGGTCAC
Organism: Xenus cinereus; assembly: GCA_025774025.1. Classification (NCBI taxonomy): domain Eukaryota; kingdom Metazoa; phylum Chordata; class Aves; order Charadriiformes; family Scolopacidae; genus Xenus; species Xenus cinereus. Next base: position 79,460,345 of record JAOXJK010000001.1, read on the forward strand.
ACCCAGTGCTGCTCTTGGCTTTATACACATCTTTAAAATGATTTACAATGCTATTTATTTCCGTGTGCAAACATTCCGTAGAACACCAACATAAATACCGCAGCGAGACTCGCTCTCTTTCATGTACATTTTCTCTCCAGACTGTCTTAACCAGGACAGTATTTGCAAACCGTACAACGCTGAAGCAAAGAAACTGCATGTATTCCTTAACAAGGAATAACCTTTGGAAAATCATTTAGAGGAAGAATCATTTATAGCTTTCCTTAACTGCTATACCCAGTTCACTCTGGAGCTCAGTAGCATTACAGAAGAGAAGAAATACCATCTATCAGTGAAAAGCCTAACTCCTTTTAAAATCCTTTATTTACCACTGCTCCAGACGTTCCATAAACAAGTTCAACTTCAGCTGGAGTTTTCTACATTTATTTTCCTGTCAGCAGTGGCATTTTTGGAAAAAAAAAAAAAAAAAAATCAGTATAATCTGGGCTTGAGTTCCATATGTTACTAAAGAAGTAGATAAAGAGAGTAGCTGTCCTCTGTGCTCCAACAAAACACTGCCTGAAGACAACTCAGCAACACCAGAACCAATATGGTCTAAATTTGGCTTGGGTTGTAGATCTAAAAAAACAACCCACGATAGCAGGAATCAATTGCCACAACTCTGCTGTTAAAGGCGCAGTAGTTTTGGTGGCCTGTCTGGTCTCTTTGCTCAGGCTGGACCTGAGCCGTTTCACGATTTGGCTTTTTCACAATTGCTTAGAGGAACATCCCATCCATGGGCTCTCCCGGGTGGCCTCCTTCCCTCAGGAGGCACAAGGACACATTCCGACCTAAAAATTAATTGTTGTGACAACGCTAGCAGCTGATCACCAGCCACTGCCTTTGCCAGCCTGTTCTCCCTTGACAGAAGAAGGCGTTTCTGATCTAACCGAGAGGGACGTCCTCCTACCCCCGGGGGAAAAAATAACACCTGGGACAGCCGAGTGTGCGGCTTCAGGTCTCCTACCAAAAAAAGCCAACAGCCAAACAACCACCAACCTCCCCCCTCGCCCTTCCCAAAAACAAGCAAGCCAGCAACAACTCAGGTCACTGATTTCTGTATAAAAACACAATTTGTTTCCGTGCTGCCTTACAAACAGTAAGCCTCACTACTGCCCTGCAGAGGTAAGCGGCACTGTTCTTTTTATGCCCGGTTTTCACACACGGGGAAAGCAAAGGCTAAAGCGAACATTTTCAGAAGCGCTTGCTCCTGAATTGCTGTCGCTAGGTTTGGACTATGTTTTGGACATTTTGGCCTTTTTGTGGCCTATTTGTTGGACATGTTGGCCTTTTTTGGGCGACTCCTTGGACATTTTTGTCTTTTTGAAACACTTCCGCCTTTTGGGGACATTGTTTTTGA
>JAOXJK010000001.1:79470878-79509979 GCA_025774025.1 Xenus cinereus
GCCGTTGGTCACCGGCCGTTGGTCACCGGCCGTTGCCGCGCGGCCGGCACCCGGCGGTGTGGGGCCCGGCCCGCCGGCCGCGCAGGGCCTGGCTCAGCTCGGGGGGAGCGGCACGGCCCTCCCGTGGCGTTGCACGTCCGCAGCCCTGCTGAGCCGCCGGTCCTTACAGCCTTGTCTGTATTAATCTCTTTTATTTCTTCTCTCTCTCTTTTTTTTTTTTTTTTATAAAAGGAAAAGGAACGGGGAGTCAAGGCGGCAGGGGAATTACTTTTCGAAACCCGGTGTTTCATACGGCAAAAGGCTGCGGTGAGCTTTTGTCCCAAGGTGAAACCCACAAAGGCTCCTCCGAAGAGTTACTTAAGAATGAGAATCTCCGAGCCATTAGTCCGAATACCTCTGGGTAATAGCTGCAAAATTAAAACAGTGCCTTGAGCTTTCAGACGGCTCCCGTACAGCACACGGCAACTCGGCGCCCCCAGTTCCCGGGCCGGGAGCGCGTGCCGCAGTTTGTAGCGCAGAGGTCACACACAGCGTTCCTCCCCGCGCGCTGCAGGGACTCCTCCCGTGCCAAGTATGCGCGGTATACTAGGAAAAGCAAGTGGATCTTTTCTCACCGGAGCCTCCTCAACTTGAAAATCCCAAGGCTGTATGAGATGAAACAAGTAGTCCTCGGGCTGTTTCAGGAGCTAATAGTGGATTAGTTACTACGATCGGTTTGAAGTTCAACATGGTTATCAAACAGATTGCAAGAGTCTTCTCTACTGGGACAAGTTATTTGCATAAACTAAGTCCTCATTAGGAAAACCACCTAAACTCTCATCAAAAGACAGCAAGGTCTTTGGCCAGTCTGGCTTGTACTAGTTTTACAAGGCTGTAATTCCTCTCTTCGTGGATATTCTTGTGTACATGAATGTGAAACAAAGCACATTCCCTGATGTCATTGTTCTTACCAGACCATATGCATACACCTTCCGTACGCCCATACATATCAGAAAATCAGAGTACAAAAAGGTGTGTTAAATCCAAACTAATAAATCAGTAGTTAAATTCTATCTTTAAATTTTATCTATAATTTTACTACCTTACCACAAAAGGCACAGATTAAAAAGAGAAGAGAGTTCTTGTCTCAAGTATTAGTAATGTACAAACATAATAGGAAGCAAGATGAATTTTAGGTTAGATATCACTTTGCAGCTTATAGTGTCTCTTGTCGGCTGACCACAAATCTTCACTTGAAAGAAGCCAGTGGGCTAGATTCATTCCTGCAGGTGTTAACAAATTGAAATGACAGTTTGCCCCCTTGGATGCTCGGAGGAGCGCAGTTGCCAGAAGACAAGGTCACCTGCCACATCCTGGCACAGAAGTTGCCTGGCTGCTTGCACCATGTGAGCGTTCTCCGACAGCTCTTTTGGAAGTGCCCCTGATAAGGCAAGGGTGACCATCTCAGCTCTGCCTCCAGAAGTCTTCCTCATCTATGGAGCTGGAGTGACGAGACCTACCTCTTGCTAAGGTCCTAAGTGGCTCAGAAAGGCCGTTCCCAATTCTGACTGGTATCTCAACTCTAGAGAACTGGTTACTTCGCGTAAGCCAGCATCTCTATATTTAAAAAGAAAAAACAACCACATTATAGAACAGCGGAGAAATGAATGCGCAGTCCTGGCAATATTGTGACAAATAGTGATGAGCGCAGGCCTCGGTGTTAAGTTCAGGACTTCCCAGTTTCTAACTAACTTTCAAATAGGTTTTCTTAAGCCTTGACTTAAATTTTCACAATTTTTTTTTTTGCCTTGAGTCAGGAAAAGAAAATTGCTTCACTGATTCATAGTGTTTACAGGTACACCAAATGCTTTCAACTTTTGCCATAGTTTAACAGATAATAGGAACTGCCTGAAAAAATACCTATCTGTAAATTGGATGCAAATCTAGAGAGGGCAGATGGTTCTATAGATGTATCCCGTCCGTATTTCTACTAATGCAATTTATGTTGTATATTATAAACCCCAGCTTTAAATAAAAGGGTACGAGTCCTGTTTCTTTTGTTTTATAAAGTCTGGTAGCAAAGGGCATAGAGCCCCTAGAAATTAAAAGGTTTGTGAGTACACAGTTTACTCAGTTGCTTTTGTTTGAAAGGTCATGGTTACAGGGATCATCAGCGTAGTCTGTGAATTCCTTTTTAGTGAGGGCTGACTTGGTTATCACACAAAAGACTGGCTGTTCAGTTCCAGTAAAACTGTATTCACACAGGTCCTGTTCCCTTACATGGAGATTAAGAAACAGGCTCAGTTGCTCAAGAATTTAGTAGGTAATTAAAACCCACTACGGGCTAAATATCCGATAGAACAAAAGACAAGTTACACAAGTTTGTAAATACACTTGTTTTAAAGAGGTTAATAAACTGGTTACAGAATACAGAAATTTAGAAAAAAATTATATATACAGACCAACTAATCTTTAAAGATAATCATAATTTATAACCACATAAATAGACATAACAGACAGGTTTGTACGTTTTTCCTCGCTGTTTTTTTGTCAAGAAATTAAATTAAATAATCATTTAGTATCAGAAGTAGTAGAATTGGTACCAGTAAATTCTTGCAAATACAGAACATTGATCTTACGTTAAAATACAGCTATTATTATCCTGCCTGTGCCTCAGAGCAGTCTGACAATGTAAAAACAAGGTTTTTCGAAGACCAGCTTTGCAAAAGTCGGGGCTGTTTTGTTTTTTTACAGGAGACAGCGCCACATGCTGGTTTTGTGAGGTGGGAGCTACTTGACATTGTATCGATTTATTTCTGTTTAATGAGTTGGTTTTAATCGATTTTAAATGAAGCTGACTGCATCTTAAGTAACCACTTCTTATTCCAAAGGAATTAAAAAAATCAGGTTATATTTTCAGGTAAACGAGTAAAGGAGATGTTAATGTTAAATATGTTTTTGTATAAGCCACTGTATTCTAGCTCACTGATTTAGTTTATCATATTAAATCCCCCCCATGTGATTTAGTGTCCCATTCTTTACTCAATTCTCTTCAGCTTTAATTATTTTATGTCAAAAATTATTATAATTCTGTGTACAGCATAATCCCCTAAATGCTCCCCAGGAACTCCGCGTGCTGGGGTGCCTCTCTAAAATGCCTGCATACTAATGGGGCACTATGGGGAAAAAACAAGATGACTTAGTAGTAGTAACTTTTTTTTTTTCCCCTGGGCTATTATAGGTGGCCTATAGCTAATGAACTTCTCAAACTCCTTTTGAGGAATAGGATTTTGCACAGTCCTCGCTCAAGCCTGTGAGTAAAACCCAAAAATCTATCTCTGTGTCTCATGTAGCCGATATTCTTCATTCATAGGTCTTGAATTGCAATCCTTATTATAATACTTTCTCCCATGAGAAAATCAATAGGAATTTTGTGTGTCACTGTTTTCTCTTGTACAAGCGTAATCAGTAGCAGGTAGTAAGAACATTATAGTGCAGTTATCAGTCACAGCGGAAGACGGGATGAAATAATGGTTCACTGTTTCAAAAATCTCATCATCTGTGTGTAAGGCAAGAGACAACAGATGCTTATCCAAAGATTGCTGTGGAAATGCAGTAAACCAATTAGGTAATTCTGAACTATGTGCTAAGCCTCATTGCGTGTGTAAGAAACACAAGAGCAGTGAGGTCTGAAGAGGGGTTTGAAGCAAAATGATGGGATAGCTTTAGAGAAATTCACTGAGCACTCTTCCCAAACGTAAGAAGAAACATAACAGCATGAAGGTGCTTATTTCAAAATGTTAGAAATGAAAAATAAATGGTGACATCATTGGTTGACTATAAAAAGGACTGGATTTTTCAGTGTTGAACTAGAACTTAATGTTCTGTGTCTCAGTGCAGTGTGGAAGAGAAGCAAATTCAGAAACACAGAGGTAAGAGATTACTAAAACAGAAGGTGGGAAAGCACCCTTTGCTTTGTTGTTGACAAATGAAAATTTGCTATTATATCAAGAGAAAAGAAGTAACGATGTTTAAGATGGAAAATGCTAAGAGTTTAGCTGCATGAATCAATAGAAAGAACTGAATATTAGAGACATTATGCCAAAGAATGCAAATTTAAACAAACTTTGAATTTCAAGATGTGGAGATCAAAGCCTTAAAATCAAAGATGGTGCCCAAATGATACTCCTGAATGAGGTTTCATTCACAATACTAAAGAAAGGAGACAAAATGAAACAAATTATGAACATATTGAACTTGAGAAACCCATAAGGAAAGGTCAGAGGCAAACAACGCTATTAGCTGAATGAACGTACTTATTTCCTCCCAAGGACTCTCATCTTCTTCAGGGTCACATAGAATAGGGCAAAGCCAAGGCCTCACTCTCTCCAAATCTGTGTCTTCAACTCGTTTGCAAAAATAAGTTTTCCAATAAAAATATATCTTACTGGCATGTTCCCAGCTTCCTCTTGTCACTCCAGTCATTTGGTCTGATTTCTTGTTTCAAACAGACCATAATTCTTTGTCTTGTGTTTTGTACATCCCATACTTATCTTCTGATTGAACTAGAGCATGTTTCTAAAGAGACACCCACTCTTTGTATCAGGAGAGAAAACAATGTAGAAATCAACACATCTTTAGGGAAGTTTTTTGGTATTTGTCCTACTTTTAAAATGTTTACCTTATTTCTAGCCCGACTGCAGTGTTTATTAATGTTTAGACAGAATTTTTTCCACCTTATGGATAGATGAAGACTGCCTTTCATGTTGAAATCGACCTCAAAGATAGATTGAGACCCATCTGAGGATAAATCTGGGATATAAAGGGAGGTCACTGGCAGACTACAATTAACTTATTTTATAAATTAACTAAACTTGAGATCTCTTTGTGTAGTTTTGCTGTGTTGCAGATTTTGTAAACCTCCTGTTTTTTTCAGAAACTTTCCATCTTCGAGGCATATACCTTAGGATTGGACATGATATTCTAGTAATGGTGTCAATAATACCATACAGATGTAATTTGATATCTGTAGTCTGTCTTATTTGTCTTCACCTTATATAGTTAAGAGCTACATTAGTCTTAGTCTCTATATTACACTGGAAGCTCGTATTCAGTTGGTTACTTGCCAGACCCCAAAGGCTTTCATAGATACAGGCTTTCCAAGAAACATTTTTTTCTGTCCCGTGAGTGTGACCTACTTTCTGTATTCCTAGCTGTATAATCTTGCATATAGCAGCATTAAAATACATGATGTTTAAAAATGAATTCAAATTACTGAGTGATTCAGAATTCTCTATATATTATTTATCAATTAAGTCAATAATCATATCATAAGGAAATTTCATAACAAGTGATTTCATTGTTTGTTTCTAGATTACCCAATACACAAACTAAATAACACTGTCAAGAACAGACAATAATGAACTTACTCATTTCTGTTATGATTTCCTATTTACAATTTTTTTTGTAGATGGTATAGTTATCAATATTTTTTTTCAGTCTGAATAGCACAAAGGTTTTACATTGATTACTGCTGAATGTCAAATTTTAGTTAGGAAGTCACATATCAATTAGCCAAGTGACATGCTTTTGACATTATCTTGCCATTCAGGTTTGTAATCACCTCAAAAGACAATGTCAGATTCGTTTGGTATATGTGTATGAAAAGTGTTTTCATGCATTTATTAATTGAATATTGTTGCTTTTGCCAAGGAGAAGCAGACCTACTAAAGTTCAGGGCCTCTTGGGCTAGGCTGTACAAAGAGTCAACAAACATGGGCAGAGTCTGAAAGGAGTATGTGACACAACTTTAATGATCCTTTTTAATTAGCCTCAATCTTAAGCAACTATCCAGCCTGTTAAACAGCACATATCAGTTCTTCTCAACTCAGATCATTGCATGCTTTTAGTATCATCTATCCTTTAAGATTTATTTGCAAAATATTTAAGAAAACAGTGTTCAAGATGACAGAACTACAGCGCAATGAATTGATCCTTTATAAACATGTGGCCAATTACTATGAAGTCTTAATATTCCTGTTCAATGTCTACAATAACTTTTTTTGTGCAAAAAATAGCTAAAGGTAAGACATGGTGTATAAAAATATTCTGTGTTCCCTTGAATTAAGCTGAAACCTTTTGATGTGCTCAAGAGATTGTTGTTTGTGCACTGTGTCCTTCAACCTAAAATAACACTGAAAGTGATAGAATGAAAAATGACAACAATTAAGAAGAAGCTGAACCTGCAAATTTGTTTTTATGGGTTTTCCTGCTCTGTGTTGCAAATGTTAAGATTTAAAATACAGAATAATTCAGACATCTATTGTTCACAGTTCTCTCTTCAAGGTTAATTAATTTTGAAATGAATAGAATGAAAATCCATCGCAATATATTCGCCTGTATCCCCAATTTTTTATTAATTGTACTAAAAATCGTGAAGTATGTACCTGTTCTTTTGCATGTGCAGACACATACATGGAAACTCATGGGAGTAGTGAATGACCTCAGGTAAGTTACTTTGTTTGCCTCTGTTCACTTGGCAGTAAATTTCAGAATGGTACTGTTCCTTGTGCCACTCAGAAGAACACAGAGGCTGGTGACACTTATATCACTCCCTGCAATACCAAAACTTAGGAGAATATCACCAACCAGGCAACACAAATGGGGATATCAGTACTAATATCTGCCTTTCCATGTCTGCAGTGTCTTTGTAAGAAAATACTTCAGTGAACTGTGCCAGTCCTCAGCACGTATTGGTGCCTGGGATTCTTCCTTTTCCGGTACAATTCTTTTATTTTATGAGGTTCCTGTTGGCCCCTTCCTCCAGCCTGTCTGGGTCCCTTTGGACGGCACCCATATCCTTCAGCATATTTACTCTTCTCCCCAGTTTGAAGTCATCTGCAAACTTGACAAGAGTGCACTCCATAACCATCTCCAGATCACTGACAAAGATGTTAAACCTGACAGGTCCCAGTGCAGACTCCTGTGGTATCCAGTTGTCACAGGCATCCCACGTAGAGTGCTACCCACTAGCCACCACTCTCTGACCCTGCCCATCCAACTAGCTTTTTACCACCTAGTTGTCCAGCCATCCAGACCCTGGTGGTCTAATTTGGCTAAAGGAAGTAATTAATTATGGCTTAGCTAGACAAGCATAATGAGTCTGTCAAAATGTGGACTAATGTATCCCCTAGACTAGTAAGCAGAATTCCTTCTGATTACCTCCAAGGCTAATGTTGAACTCTGTATCTTAAGCAATGTAGCTGTTTTGTCTCTACAAACGTCACTGAGTTTAGCAGCTTGCCCAGTATCAGTTTATGTATTTATGATATTGGGTACCCATCAGGCCTTCACTAGCAAGAACTAGTAGTCATAGGAAATGCCCATTTTCTCTTGGCTAAGAGAAAAAAAAAACACTTTTCTCACAAAAACTCTGAAAATTTGGTTCAGAGTTTAAAGTAGTTGGATCTCAATAGTAAAATAGTGATAGTGTGATGGCTTTCCCATAATATACATTCCAATGTACTTAACTTTTTGTGCACAATTGATGCCACTCCACACACAAGTTAAACAGGGAACCCAAATAGTTATTTACAGTCACCTGAACTGAACAACTAATTAACAGAATTCTTCCATATAAATATTTGTCATTGAAAACATGTTTTTAATATAGAATGGAAACCTTTTTTAAAATATTTAATTTTAATTAAAATTATCTCAGGCGAAGAATGCTTTGAAAAGAAAAAGTGAAACAGTTTGATACTTATATTAAAGCATCTCCTATTTGTGTTTGTAATGAAGCCTTTCAGTACTGGAAAGAAAGAGAGAAGTGTTCCAAATATACCAAAATCAGTTGTTGGTACTGATTTTAGGAATAATAAAATATTTCAGTATTTTTTCTCTCTGTCACATACCAGTGGTAGTGCTATAGGTGAATATGCTGATGATGATATGTCATGAACTAACCAATAACTATAAAAATAACACGGGCTACCTTTTTAAAATCTAGCCATTTTTTTAAAAAAAAATATTATTACAGTTGGTTTTTGCTTATTTTAGCTAAGCAAAAATCACTCCAAAGTGATATGTTTTCAACACTTTTTTCCAGGAGATTTTTTTAAAGTTTAGGTTTAGTTCCAATTGGAATGAAACTCTTTCAATTTGAATTAGAATGCCAAGAATTGAAAAGGTCTGACTTCAGTCGTATCAAAAACTGTTTAATAGTTTTAATACCTAGAAAACAAAGGTGCATGTCTCTGATGTCTTGGTGATCTGTAGCAAGATATGGATCCTCAGAGAATGTTTCCTTTTTGAACTACTCTTTAAATTTCCTTAGTTTAATTGAGAGGTTGGACTGGTGTTGATCATAGAATGGTTCAGGTTGGAAAGGACCTTAGAGATGGTGGAGTTCCAACCCCCCTGCCATGGGCAGGGACATGTCACGCTAGACCAGGTTGCTCAAAGCTCCATCCAGCCTGGCCTTGAACACTTCCAGGGATGGGGCATCCTCAACTTCTCTGGGCAACCTGTTCCAGTGTCTCACCACCCTCATACTAAAGAATTTCTTCCTGATATCTAATCTGAATCTCCCCTCTTTCAGTTTAAAACCATTACCCCTCGTCCTATTGCTACACTCCCTGATAAAGAGTCCCTTTCCATGTCTCCTGTAGGGCCCCTTCAGGTTCTGGACGGCCATTACAAGGTGTCCCCGGAGCCTTCTTTTCTCCAGCCTGAACAACCCCAGCTCTCTCAGCCTGTCTTCATAGGAGAGGTGCTCCAGCCCTCTGGTCATTGATGTTGTACACCTTTTCGCACTTGTATCCCTAGCTGAAAATATCCTTCCCTCCAACCCCACAAAAATACAAGTCACAGTTTTAATGTTTGTTACTGCAATGGTGAATACCTGTGTTGTTTCATACCATGGTCTTGGCAGGAAATACCATTTTTTCTTGACCTCTTCAAGTTGTTGTTCTGGCTTTCACACTTGTATAAGGCTTAGCATTATTTAAAAATGCTTGTCTGATCATCTATATTGCCATGAAGACTTGAAAAGAAGAAAGATAATGTGCTTGTCAAATCCTTTATTTATATTTATATATATTTTTATATTATTATTCTACGGCTGTCATGGTAACTGCCAAAAAAAAAAAAAAGAAAAAAGAAAAAGCAGATTGTGGCTTTCTTAGAAGATACTATTACATGGCCATTAGAAATAAAACAATGAGAAAATACTGCAGTTTCTCTGTTGCTCTGTAAGGCAGGATACAAAGAATGGTACTTAATTTTTAAAAATAAAAGAAAATAATGTTGTATGTATATTAGAAATGACATCAAGTCTTCTTTTCACTTCAGTCCTCTTAGCCCAGGGCATTCCTGACAAAATAACAAAACTGAATTCAACCTGTGTTTTTTAACAGCAGTAAGACCCTTCACGAACATTATAGCTTTTGAGAATTCTTTAATTATGGAGTTTGCCCACCTTCCTTGGCATCTCATCATCACACAACACATTGTTCACCCTCCTAAAATAAAGTTTCACGACTTTGAGGAAGCAAGGTCATTTCCTAGTGACAAACAAAATTATGATAAAGTGAGTTTAGAAGACTTTAACCATCCTAAAAGCCCATTGATTTTACTAAAGCTTATTTTCTCAGAATTGAGTAAATTACCCCAAATAACCTAATTCACCTAGTTATTTTAAAATAAACCTAGTCAATATGAAAGTGAGTGGTAGGTTCAGACTATATAAGTAAAAGTTTGGTTCTCTTCTTCCAACTGAGGAAAGATTTTTATTTTAAAGTAATCAAATTGGAGTGGTATATTTATTATATATGCAGCCGTACCATTTTATTCTATATTGCCTAAGTCTTCCTGTCCCCCAAAACTTTTTGGAAATGGGCAGATGAAAAATCAATGCAACTGCTAAATAATGGTACCATTTTGTCACTGTTGAAGAAAGTCTTCAAGACTCCCATTCAGAGTATTTGGAATATGCTTTCATTTTGAGATAAAAAAAAACTGTAGGGAGACTGTCCTAAATACATAGAAACTCGAGCTGTAATAGTCTGTATGATCCTTAGTTGCCATGAGAAACATCTACCAGTGTAGCCCAAAACTGTTTGTGGGGCTAGAGTTTTGAATTAGACACTTACACTTCTGCTTTGCCAAATATTGGAATGGTGTTTTCATGCTAATTTGCTGCACCAAACCAGAGATACTTAATTTGTTGTACTTTGCACGTTGCTTACTGCTTAGCCCAGGAGGATTCAGTCCTGATGTGACAAAGACATACACACATGACTGAATCTGAGAAGTGAACCAGTCTCTTGGAACACAATATTTCTGCCATTCTTGTGATACGTTTGTGTAAAGATTTGGGTGAAGGAGTCAGCACTTTCAAAATTGGGGTATATATATTTCCAACAGAAGAAGACAGCTTCATCTTCCTGGTTTTTTGTGCACCATATGAGGGAGAAATCCTGTGAAAAATGAAAGTGAGACTTGATCACATAACTAAATACCTTAACATGATATGTATGTGAAATGGGCACAATTAATTGTTAGGATAATTTAGGTTTTGCATTGTAATTCCTATTTTGGAGTGCTTGAACTTGTGATTCTAATACCACTGGTTTTAGAGAGGGCTTTATGGTATATAATACAATAATACCTAAAATTCCTTTGCTTGGTAGTTGTCCTGTATCTTCAATAACTACTTTTTAATAGAAATTATAAGACATGGATGTAATATGAAGTAAATGGCAACATAAGAGTCACATTATAAGAGAGCCTTCTGCAGAAAACAACCTTGAATATAATGATCCCTAGCTGATCCACTTTAAATGAAACAGTAGGATAAACAAAAGTGTGTCTCTAAGTAAGGAATTTGATTCTGAAAGGGCAATTTCTTTGAGAAATTATGAGAACCAAATAGAGACAACGACTGGATTGAGAGTTTAAGAACTGTAATACAGAAGAGCCATGCACATTAATTCAAAAGAGCAAACTCTATCTGGAATTTGCAGGCTAAGCAAAGAAGAAAAGGTTGCAAACAACATCCCTGGACTCTTAGGGTAAAACTGCCTTCAAAACTGTATTGGATATAAAAGAGAAATTAGTAAAAATAAAAAAAGAAGGATTGATTTCATTTGGTGACAGAAAGAGTAGGGGTAGAATAATGAGGTAAAGATAAAGCTTGCAAAAGATATTTAAATATGTTAAACAGTACATTTAACCAGAATTATTAAAAAAAAGGAATAAGAAAGTAAATCTCATTATATAAAGGTGGAAGTAGTAATGAAATGCAAGATTTTGTTAGTGTAGCTCTAAAACAACTTGCATGTTGTGCTTCTATTTTCAATGCAGCTGATGATGCAGAACACCAACCACTGGGTCCCGGTCTTCCTGCAGACCAGCCATGTGGCCTGTGCAGTTGTGTGCTCCAGGGCTTCCTCTTGCCACATAATCTGACATGTTTAAAACATAATAGAGCTAGGAATTCCTGTGCAGAAAACTTACATTGGAAAACTAAATAATGTTATTATCTGCAAATCTCTTTAAATTTTCTGTATCATAGGAAGAATCTGCAGGCCCCAGAGGCTATTTTAAAAAAAGTAAAATCCAGTGGAACAGAATCAGAGACTTCACAGACTAAAATTCAGGCCTCTCTTCTGTTGAATTTTCTGATGTGACCTTAGGCAAGTCTCGTAGCTGTCCTATGCTTCATTTCCACATCTTCAAAAAGAAGCCATCAGCTCTTCCTATTCCACAGAAGCTGTGTGAGGGAAAAGTATGTGAAAGACTATGAAGTGATCATATGCAATGTGAAAATTTTTGAAAGGAAGAGTGATATTCATTTACTTATCTGTTTAATACCTCTGTCCACTTTGCAGTTGCTCACTTCTTGTTTTCTTCATAGTCACTGGAAATAAGTACTTCCAGGGCAGAAATCATCTCATCCTAAAGGAGACATCAAAAATAAGCCAGCTGAGCAATGTACTAAATGCCTGTTCCTCTCCACTGACTCCAAAGGAAGTCTCAGGTGCAAATGTCTGTAACTGCAGATACTTGGTAAGATTGCTCACACGTAAAGTGTGCTGAGTTCCTTATAATAACCATAAAGGTGAAGTGTGGGGCAGTTAGTCAGGCAAAGATATATCATCTCCTCAGTGTCATTTAAGTGCCCAATACTAAAGCAATTAGCTCTACAAAAATAATATTCTGTAGAGAATATAGAAGATAGACATTTATACATGTTTCAGTGTCTTGCTTGCTTATAATGCTGAGGAAGGAAATGTGGTTTTCCATGAACAACTTAAAAATTCAAATCCAATGTTACCTGTAGTCTTGAGAAAAATCTATTTAATACCTGATTATTATTTTTTATCAGAAGTTGTGCATGTCATTTTCAGCCAGGAGCTCTACTCCTTTTATGCATACCTACTTACTTTTAGAAAAATATTGACATCTCTTGAAATGTCTTTTTGAAGACATTCTGTAAATTCCCCTATTGAAGTCATGAGGGTACTTGTAGACTAAACCACTGCTTATCACAGAATCAGAGATAAATAGGCAGAAAGAGACCTCAGGAAGTCATCTACTCCATGCTTTTGCCCACAGGCAAAATCAACTGTACCTGTCGACTCTGATAGATGTTTACCTAACCTGTCCTTAGAGATTTTCAATGACTGAAACTCCAAAAGCTCTTCAGGCAATCTATTCTGGTGTGTCATGATCCATGTCATTAGAAAATTCTGCTTAATATCTATCTTAAATCTTCCTGCCTGTAATTCAAGGCCACTAATTCTTTTTTCATCCTCTCTAGGCACGGAGAATTGATTATTTCTTTCTTCATTCCAGAAGCACTTTACATACCTGCAGATCATAATTACATCCTCTTTTTTTCTGATTTTCCTGAAGTATTCCTATTAGTACACTTGTTTTTTTAAAGACCAGTTATTTTCACTGTTCTTTTCAGTTGGACCAAATGATAATTCTACTTTGCAAAAACAGATCTTTTCCAACTTCCTTAAGCTTTGAAGAACATCTTAGTAAGACTGAATACACCCCTTTTTGTTAGATAAACCTCAATTATATAGGGCATAGATGAGAAAATGAAAACTTTCATCATATGTTAAAGAAGAAGGAGTGTGTAATCACAACACTGAAAGTGATGTCCATTAGCTCTCCTGCAGACTAGACGACAAACATAGAAGTCTGATAATTCTTTATTTTATCCTAACATCTGAATGATGTAAGTACTTAAGGGGAAGAGTAGTGAGGCAGAATGTGTCGAAAAAAGTTGTAATATAGCTATTTATTTAGAAGCATTAGGAGTATGTACCCATATAAAAAGTTCTAAAATGTCCAAAAATTAATATTTTCTTGTGGCAGAAGTAGATAAATCTTACACATTTTTAAGGGAATTTTATACTACTCTGCATATGCTTTGACAAGGATTAGAGTCACAAAAAGTCTTAGTTACTCAACTTCCAACTTTGGCAACTAATACATTTTGATCTTTTTAGACATTTAACATTTTTAGATATCACTAACACTCTACAGATTTATCTTCTTTACAGCAGAATTGCACAGAATTTCCTTTTCTCTAATGTTTCCAAAGTTTGGATGCCTTAATTCTAGGAATTTTCTTAAAGCAGCAGTTTTTAAATTTATCTAATTTGAAAGCTGCTTAGGCCAGAATACCTATATCTTAAATGTATGTTGGATATTCAAGACAATCACTTAATATCTGCTGTTGAATTTTCTCTATAATTAAATTAAATCTTCATGTGGCCAAAGAAGAAAATATGGACATTCAAATGCTGTAGTTAAGTGATGAGGGCATTTCTTTAGGTTTTAGGAGAGACAAATGAAACTTTCTGCTGCAATTACCAGTTTATCATTTATAGAAAATACCACAGATCCAGGAGAAAACAAAGAAAACATCCATGAGATTAGTGAATCATAGAATCATAGAATCATAGAATGGTCCGGGCCGGAAGGGACCTCCACAGGTCATCCAGTCCGACCTCCCCACAGTCAGCAAGGACATCCCCAACTAGACCAGGTTGCCCAGGGCCTCGTCGAGCCTCACCTTGAATATCTCCAGGGAAGGGGCCTCAACCACCTCCCCGGGCAACCTGTTCCTCAGCACGAATGGGTGCAAGTATCTGTCCAAGATCACAACCTGGTTTAGAGCTGGTCTCTTCCAGCTCCTTCTGTTCTTTTTTCCCATTACTCCACTAGATGTGAGTGCGGTGGGTGGTAACAAGGACAGGTAGAGAGAGAAATGGTGAATGTGTAGAGAAGGCCGCAGTCATGAGGGCAGCACCTCTCCAGCACTTCTCCAGTCAATCCCGTTGAAGCTGCTGTAAGAAAGCTGGGGAAGGAAACGTGGCTGGACAAAACACACACCACACCACCCTGTGGTCTGCCCGTACCTCCAGAAGCAAATACGTCTCGACTGCGCTAGCCAGAGGCTAGTGCAGTGACGGGAGAACATCTTTGAATGAGAAGGGCCGCACTCCTTGTACTGTGTTAGCTCTTCGTTCTGCCCTTGTTTCTTCAACCCGGTTTCCCACAGTTCCTCTCATTAGTTACATCTCTTGAGACCTCAGACTACGTGGTCCTAGCTGCTGCTCTTGCAGGAGACGGGAGACGCTACCAAATCTCCTGGTGAGCAGGATGGCCTTCGGTTGCAGGGCAGTTGCTCTTGAAAACGTTGAGGAGAAAGCTTCTCCAGCTGTCAGCTCCCCTTTAGCTCCGCTCCGCGTGGAGATTGCACAGAGCGGAAAGGAAGTCCATTAGCTCATATTAAACCTTGAACAGGCTCCCAGTTAGCTTCCTTCCCTCTCACCTAGAGGCTACTGCTCAGCTTATCTTCTGGGAGGACCCTTTAGTTAAAAGCAGGATTTATGATCCCACAGAGCTACCTTTTCATTGACACCCCCAGCCAGAAATCCCCTAACTTTTTGCTCGGATAGATGGCAGCAACACTAATTCAGGCAAAACCCGTAACCGTACTCCGGCCTATGAAGCGAGGCCAAGGTCCTGCCTTGCTTGGGGCCTTCCCAGGAGAGGGAGGTGGGTGGCGTGTTGGGGGGCAGCAGCGGGATGGGAGAAAACCCATAGACAGAAGTATGGTCTTTCTCCTTGTAGTGGTCTGAAAATCTGGCTTTGGGTGCTTGTGTTTTCTGGCCTAGAGTTTGTCACTGAAAACAGAGCAAGCCCTGAAGAAAAGGAGGCAAACCGACATCACATTGTGATTTTTCATTTTCTGTCCACAGCAGTGCATCTGCATACCAGCTTCCATCAGTTCTCTGTCACCTGGGCCTCTTCTGCAGCCATGAAACTCCCAATATCTTTCTACCCGCACCTTCTCAAGAGCTGGGCTAATTTTTTTCATACGTCCCTAGAGAATGCTGGAGCCTTTTCCCCCAAAGGAGTTAGGCACTTGGGAACCTACATCCAGCTGAAAGCCAAGGTTCTCATTTCTTGGCTTGTGTACTGGTGTTCTGGTTTCAGCAGCGTAGAGCAGTACCTCAGACGTTTGCAATAGTTGTTGACTTCACCTCACTTTCATTAAGGAGACTTTGTTCATGGTGGTATTTTTGCTTTCCTCTTTATATTTGAGAAGGCGCTTGTTAGTTCCCAGTGCCCAGTTACCATTAACTCATTCTACTGTTTCTCCACCGGTATCTTTTCCTTCCCCTAATCTGTCCCCAGCACAACGTAACTGACTTGCTTATTTAGTGCTCGCCTCTTTGCTTCATTTGAATTACTAGTTTTATTTTTGTCTTCCAGTGTTTGGGCAGATACAAATAGTCACTTGATGTGACTTAATGGGTCTGCTGACGTTACTGAGTCTCCGCAGAGATGACTCTTCCAGATTGAGGGACAGGATCAAGCTCTTAAGGAACAAAATGCAGTAGGAGACAGCAGTAAATTCCAAGAACGTGCAAGGCTACGTTGAGGGCAGCATGCAACAGAGTTTTTGGTCCTGAGGACACGCCAGGAAATCCATGAGAGCTGGTGCACAGAGGTGCTGTGGTAGTGATCCCTGGTGCACATTTAGCACTACGGTTCTTTTCCCCTTACCAAATTGGTTTCTGGAACCAAATTGCATTTTATGGCCCTAGTGTGCATTGGTCTTGCTGCTTCTCATCATTATCAACAAGATTAACTTTCACTAAGTATTCTCAGGCAAGTCCTTTTTCCAAGATTCAGCTAGGTTAATGCTTTTTGTAGTAGAAGTCCCAAATCCTTGGCTTTTTAGGAATATATATGAAATTCAGTCTGAGGTGTTAGAGTGAGAAATGCTATATCCATATTATTTGCATTCTTGCTTGTTCACCTAAGAGCTTAATCGTCTTGTGAGATTCAGTGGTCTCCTGAATGCTCAGGGCTGGCTCTATGAACAGGATTTGCACCAGTATAATGCTTTTGGTAAAAGGTTTGTTTGGGTTGTGTTGTTTTAGTTTTTTTTTAAATCAAAATAGCAATGCTAGCGCATTCCCTAAAGCTGCAGACATTTTGATATAAAGAGGCTTACATAGGCACTCACGTAGCTTTCCCATTTCGGAAACCCACAACAGTCAAAATGGAAATGCAAAAATCCTGGTATGACACCTACTCATCCAGCAGTAAATATACATGAAAAAATAACTCTGAACATGCTTGATGCTCTAAGGTATGTCATCCCCACGTATCGTCATATACCGGATTGTTTTGAATCATTTAGTGTATTGCTTGTGTAAATGAGATAAATGCTTTTCTACTGCTGTAAGTGGGACTATTCCGTTAGGAGAAAGGGGAAGGGGGATTGAGGACTGTACTGATTTAACTCCTCTTCATTGTTCAAAGCAGTGCGGTGTCTTTTGAGAGGCAAGTTTTAGAGTCGTGTTTGAGAAGCAGACTTCGTTGCACAAGTCACTGCTTAGACACATGTTGGCAGTGCTACTCCTGGTACATATTTT
The DNA here is from genome assembly GCA_025774025.1 of Xenus cinereus. Classification (NCBI taxonomy): domain Eukaryota; kingdom Metazoa; phylum Chordata; class Aves; order Charadriiformes; family Scolopacidae; genus Xenus; species Xenus cinereus. Next base: position 79,487,834 of record JAOXJK010000001.1, read on the forward strand.
CATGTTGCAGCATGTAAAAATGAGGCAGTGAGTGGCCCTGACAGAGCTCCTGAGAGCACCAACTCCAGCGACAACAACCTGGCAGTAGCTAAAGCCTGACTATCAAGTTGAGCTAAACTCCATGGGACCACGGACCCCTCTCATACCGCTCTGGAGCAACCCCGTGGCACCACGAGGCTGTTACAGCCAAGTCCTTTTCTACCTCTTCTGGTGTTCTGGTTATGGTGTGGTGCCGCAAAGGAAAGTTTCCGGGGCTAGCACCCTGTAAAAGTGCCCCATCCCAAAGGGCTGTACTGTGCAGGTCACAGCACACCCTCCTTCGGCTGTGCCAGCAGCTGCCTTTAGCACTGTGAAAAGGCACAAGGACTATATCGTCTGCGTGTCTGTGTGTGTGTGCCTTCCTGTGTTTAAAGCCAGCCCAGTTCCCCTCGCTGTGGTGCAAGCAGATGGAGACCGGCAGGGTTACCTCAAACTGGAACCTCAAAGCCACAGGTGCAGCTTCTCCCCTCATGCCCCATCCCTGGAGGGGTTCAAGGCCAGGCTGGATGGGGCTTCCAGCAACCTGGTCTGGTGGGAGGTATCCCTGCCATGGGCAGGGGGGTTGGAACTTGGTGATCTTTAAGGTCCCTTCCAACTCTAACCATTGTATGATTCTACGATTCTACGTTTGTAGCCTCTTGCTCATCACCAAAGAGACGAGAGGCTTGGCCAAGTGCCGGTCCTTGCCATGACCCTACGAAATCTTGCCCCGACAGAATGTGTGGAAGGGCCACCAGGCATGCAAGGACTAAGGACTAAAAGCAGGAGACCTCTGCCTGTGGCTGGAGATGGGCAAGGCCAGGCAGGCTGTGTCAGAGGCTCTTAGGAGGAGGGAGAGCAGCTTCTGAGCCTGGAAGGGCTTAGAGGAACCAAGTCTTCTGGGGGAAGATCAGTAGCAAGGAGCTGCAGAGGAGCTGGGATAAGAGGCTGGCGTGTACAGGGTGAAACCTTCCTGCTCGACCTATTTTATCAGGTGTGGTTGTTTAAATGGAATTTAAATCTCTGCAGATATGTGAGGAACTTCCCAGCATCACCTGAAGACAGGCAGTGACAGGGGCAGGGCTACGCCAGTCAAGCGTGGGCACAGCCAGAGCCAGGATCAAGGTCCTCGATGCCACAGAGAGATTGCTGTGGACGTGGGCTCATTTCTTGAGCAGGCAGGGCTCTGCAGGGTGCGCAAGACCACCAGTAAATGAGGGAAAGCAAAAAAGGTTACCAAAAATAGGATTTTTGGAGGACAATTCTGCAAAGCGCTAGATGCCCAGCTCTCAATTTCAGACATAAGCTATACCTCCATTCTTTGTTCTTGCCTAGTTCAGAATAATGAAGTGCACGTCAATATTGACAACCCCGGGAGGTAAAAATAAAGAGTTAGTTACCTCTCACCCCAAATTCACAAGGTTTTGAGGGCAAAAAGTATTTCTAAAAATTGTGTACATTTTACGTGTCTGCATTTTCTTACCTTGCCTCTGGACTTTGTCTTGTAAAGTACAAGTTTTGAAACTTTTACCCCAAATTTTGAATGCCAGAAAAAAATTTTCTTCTCTTTCCTCCCTTCTTTTCTTCTTTCTTTTCTTTTTTATTTTTCTCTCTCCCTCCCTTCTTGCCTTCCCACCTGCCTTCCTATTTTGTATGTTATTACATGATTCAGACCAGGAAAATTAAGGACTAATAAGATATATGATGAAACTCAAGGTAAAAGTCAAAAAACTCATCCAGCTATCACTGCTGTGAAGTGTTTTAAACAAAAGTAAACAAAAAATAGAAGCTGAAGGGGGAGAGCTCAAATTCTTTGTTGAGTAAGTCCAATTAGATTTACATTTTGCATGCGATATGGTTGGTTTTTACTTCTCCAGTTCACTCACCTCTGCTGCAGAGGTGAAGCAAACTTCTCTCAGAACCCAGTTCTCCCTATTAGTAATATTTTCACAGACTTCCCTCCCCTCTTCCTCTTTCAGCATCATTTTCTCCGCAGGGTGACAGGATTACAGCTGTCGTGCCCGTTCCGAGTTGCGGCACACACTCTGTCATCCATGTCATTGTAACTCTATATCTTGCTGGCAGTAAAAGAGTGACACAAATTGTTTTCCTGCCAGATCAACGTTGTCTAGTAGATTTAATGCTCATAATCTAATGTGAGGAATAGCATTATATGAACAGCAGCAGTCAATCTGCTTTACAGCAATGGCCCAGTATTGCTGGGGAAAAAAAAAAAAACAAACCTTGGGTTCCGCTGCTCCAAACCTGTGGAAGCTCAGCACCTTTCTGCCCGGTTTTGCACCCTCCAGTGCAGGGGCTTACACGCAGCTGCAAAGCCAGCGGGCTGAAATGGAAACTCAAGCTCAGAAATGGAAAAGGAAAAGGAAAAGGAAAAGGAAATTCAGCTCAAGGCTGAGTGAGAGAGACTAGTGCAGGCTCAGCAAACGGCAGAATGAAACCCCAGTAAATAAATAAATAAATAAATAAAAAGCGGTGTGAGTACAGCTTGTTGCACAGAAGTGTGATTTATCTGCTTTTATTTTCAATAGTTCCAGTGGCATCATGATGTAGGATTTTTATAGGCTATTAAATCATGCCTGACGTTTATGGATATAGTTTAGAGTGCATGCATTATGGATAGGCAGTAGCCTCTCCGTAGCTGAGCAGCAAACAGTTTCTACTCGCAGGTCTTACTCCATCCTCACAACCTTTAGCTCAGAACCTACCCAATACGCCACAAAGACAAAGATTTTGGCCAATAATACGCAAAATAAACAGCTTTATTATTCCCGTTGAGTTTTACAGGTCATTCAGGTTGCCCTGATCTAAAGGCGCCTTTATTTCTGTTGTGGTCTTCCCTTTCCAAAAAGCCGGCCGGCATCCGGAAGGGTTAACTGCAGCTTCTTCAGGCGCTGCCTATTCTGCCATCTCCATCACTGCAAACAGATTGCCCTCTCACAGGAAAGAGGTGGTAATCAGCCCAAGTTGCTGATGATTTATATTATTTTTTTTTTTTGTGCACGTAGGGAGTGGCATAATTAAGACTGGAAATTTGAGCTGACCCCAATATTAGTTTGGGAGATGGCTGGGAAGAGGTGCAGAGGTGGGTGGACCTGGGTGCCAAAGCCTGACCTTATTGGGGCCAACCCTGCACAGGTCTCTGGTGGCTACGGAGGGCAACATCAGCCCCAGTGGTTTTTGTCTTTTTCCTGTGCAACGAGCAGGGGCAGTATCTGAGGATGCTTCTCCTCCTACTTAATGTTGGGCGTGGGTGGTGCTGGAGGACCAGACTGTTGAGCCCCCATGTGCACACGTGAAAGGACAGAGGCATTGACCTCTGGACTGTTGCTCACTGCCTTACACTGTCCTCACAACCTGTGGTTCGTCACTCCGACAGTGGTGGGATGGCAGCATCACCGCCATCCATGGTGGATGGCACCACCCAACACATGGTCTACCGCCCCTTCCCACCCTCACATGCGGGCAGCATCTCACTAGACAGACCTGAGGAACGTGGGGGCTAAGTCTTGAGTTGAGACAGGCTGAGAGGGCAACCAGGAAGGAGGAGTCCCAAGAACAGGGAGGGCAGCTCGGACAGATCCTGTCAGCCATAGCAGAGGGAAAGGGAAGAGCAAGGCAATGGATGAGGATGGAAAGTGCAGTCAAGAGGAGAGGAGGACTGTGATCTCAGCTCAGGAGAGGCTTCACCAGCCATTTCAGGAGGAGAGAGGGGGACATAGCGATCAGAGGAGCAGCTGGATAGGTGACCTTGACTGGAGGGGAATTCAGCCTGTTATCCAGGGAGAATGGCCCACAGCCAGGAGACTCCTCTGTGTCAGAGGACTATGGCGCAGGGACCTTTGTGACCAGAAGGAGGGAAGGCTTTGGTTGCCCAGGGAAGACAGTTTTATATGCCAGGGCCTGAACTAAGTGCAGATTGCAGTGGTCACAGCTACCACCACGAGAGATAAAGCCACGTTTAACTCTTAGATAGCATCTTATTAGTGGCAATTAAGTTTTTACAACACCCCTGTGAGGTAAGTGTGTAATTATCGCTCCTATTTTAAAGGCAGGAGAGGAGAGAGGCCGAGCGGCTTGCCAGGGGCCGGGGGGTGAGTCAGTGGCGGTGCCGCCATCACCAACCAGGAGCTCCTGGTTCCCAGCCCGGCCCGGCAACCGCAGAGGCAGGACGGCCTCCCCGCCGAGAGATGAAAGCGAGCTGATTTCTCAAGCGCTTTGATGAGAGAAGGAAGGTTAGGAATAGCCTCTGGCTCTTTCCAGAGAAAGTGTCAGGGGCCGAGGGAGAATTTCGGAGGAGGAGAGCCGGGAAGGGGGTGGTGGTGGAGTAACTATTGATACGAGCGGCTCCGAAGGGAAGGCAGCCAAGAAACCAGGGGAGGAAAACAGGTCAACAGAGAAGGTAGATTTTTCTTGAGAGAGGCCTCGGGGAGAGGAGGAGGGAAGCAGCAGGAAAGAAAAGAGCAACAAGGGGATGGGGAAGAAGAAAAAAAAAATCCAAGGAGAGTGTGCACGGCTGCGTTTGAGAGGTGTTGTGTTAGGAGGCAGGCAAAGAAATGCCACCGAGCGTGGGGCCTTACAGTGCCTGGGCAATTATAACCACGCTATTGCCCCTTGCACAGCAGCTGGAAACCTCGGAGCCCTCCTCAGATCTAGGCAAGCCTCACTACCTCCATTTCACCCACGGGAGAACCGAGGCAAGGAGCAGCAAATCCACTTGCCTATGGTCACACAGCAAGGCCAACGCGTTATCCTAGTTGAAACTATTACAGTAAATGCAACTTGAAATAGGGGTGGAACAGACAGGGACACACGTTTGTCAGCAGCATAGGAGAGAAAAAGAGATGATGAGATGAGTGATGTCAGCAGCCAAAATCTATTTTTTATAGCTTTGGACTACATAATGGCAAGTAAAATCACAGGTGGAGGCTGTGAGATTGGGATCCTCTGTGCTTTAAGCTACAAGCCAGGGAACACCAACAGGCAGACACGCCGATATACGTACACGTGGACAAATAGGCGTGTACACAATAGCCCTGACGCTGGCGTTGGTGTGGTCTGTGCCTTTAGACAAGTTATTTCCTCAGTTTTCCTCCTTTCAGCAGACTTAAGGTAACAATTCTTACCTACAAAATGGAGACACACCTATACTCCAGGAGACTTTCACAAGGCCAAGTAGGTTTCCAAAGTGCTGGAGATCCTTGTCTGGAAGATGCACATGTCCACCATCCTGGTGGGGTCATTTGTTTGTGGTTGTTATGTGCCACAGGGCAGAAACTATATGCCCGACAGCCTGTGGCTGCCACACCAGAAGGAACGTCATCTGGAAAAGCAGAACCCCAGAAAATAGTCACAAGTGTTGCTGGTGGATTGCAATGTCTGAGGTAGCATAGGAGTTTCAGGGCCTAAAAAAGAGAGACGCTTCTGGAAAAGTTCCTTTTGATTTGAAAAACCACCTTTATTCACCTCTTCTTCCTCCTTTTCCTCACAAGAAATAAAGAAGCCGCAGCTATTTTTATCTTAGCTTGAGAAGGGAAGAGGAGCATCCTCCAGTATAAAGTAAGAGGAGGAAACCAGTGTAACACATATGCTGAAAGAATTAGGAGAGAGCAGTGTAAAAGATAAGGCCTGGGTTTAGTAACACTCTTTTGGTATTGAAGTTTCCACCATTTATTCCAACTTCATCACCTCTTCTTCCCTAGCTCCTCAGGAGCATCAGAGACTCCCTCAACCCACCCCTCCTTCCTCCTGGTTCGGAGGGACATGGCACTTCAGCTGTGCAGTGCTACCACCCTCTGGCCACCGTCAACACCACAGGCCTCTATCTCAATCATCTGACTCGTACATCTTCTCTGTGAAATAAATGCTGCCTTTCCCCGTACCCCGTAAAGAGAGACAGTGATTTATGGCATCCGCTGCGGCTCTGCACAACACCCGCTTTGGCCACTCGCTTTTGTGAAGAGGTTTCATCTGGGTGAAGGATGCAAAGCTCAGCACTTCCAAATGTGTTGGTCCTCTGCTGGTCCAGTCTTCGTGACTCATTGCAAGGACCCACCCTCTGTGTTGGAATGGCGGCTGATTCCTCCTTTGAGGATGTCTCTTGTGGGATGAGACATTCCTGGGTCATTTTGAGATTAAAGTGTTAAAATGACACTTCCCGTGGTTCCCTGAGCAGGACACTATCTTTCAGCGCCTGACCTGCACATGGATGTTACCGCAATTAACTCATTACTAGTTTTGATTGCATGGGCATGAGGATATTAAAATGCCAAGTTACTGAGCAGTCTGTCCATGCCATTCCGTACTGGCACTACCAACGCTGACACTCCTTGGAGAGATATTTGTCAGTGGAGGTGTCTTCTGCCCATCAGAAGCTGCACTGAGACCACTAGCTCATTTCCCAAAGAGTAGCAAGAAGTGGTGGGAAGGACTGGAAGAGTAAAAAAGAGTTTGTCTCCAAAGCCCAAAGTACCTGGAATATGAAAGCTATTTTGCATACTGCTCCTATGTCAGAAGACTGAACTTACTTTGCTGAAAAATTCCCAACTTTTCATATTTTATGCAGGAAACTGTGCAATGAAAACAGGCATAGAGAGAAAAACAGGCACAGAAGCAAAAAGGTCACTTCAAAATTCAAAGGGCATATTTCAGCATGCTGGTTTTTTTTGTTGTGGAAAGCAAACCATCGGTTTTTTCAATCATTATGGGACAAGGAAGTGTGAGGAGCGTAAGTGACACAGTGCTGTCCTTCAGAATCGTACCAGCTTTAGGAGTGATGGAGGATCACTTTGGCCATGTCTGTTTGAAGGAGCAGTGAGAACATCCATTGTTCTATATCCTTCCCTTGTTACAGCCTCTCCTTACAGGTGACAGATCTGCACACCCTTTCGTACAAGTGTTGTGGGTAAGGCTAGAAGGAGGGCTTCGACTATCTAGTGCTCACTGGGACTTCTCCCAAACTCCTTACTTGCTCTCCAAAATCTCTTTCAAGACACTATTAGGTTTGTGACAGCAGCATACAGGTGGGAGCCACCTGGAAGCATACAGGGTCACATCTCAGTGACCCTGTAAAGACCTTGGTTGGGTAAGATGTCAGAAATGGACATTTCAATCAGGTAAGATTTTTGCTGCCCCCAGTAAGTCAGTGAAGCCTGTATGTGGATTTTTCTATTGGCAGAGCAATTCATGCTGGAAGTGTTTTTATTTGGTTGTTTTTTTCCCTGATGCAATAATATTATGGTAAAACCTTTTGTGTGGACACCAATATTCCAATGAAAGTGTATCCATGGTGTATGGTCTACTTTTTGCCTGGTAACAGTTATATAGGTATTAGTATTTTTATACACGTTTACAAATCCATATTAGAAGGTTAAACTATTGTCCCAAGGGCAGGAAAGTTAAGTCCTACAATTTCTATGTCTAGACAACCCCCGAGTGCCAGCAATGCTATTTCACTTCTTTGGTTCAAAGTAGGAGGACTGTTTAAACCTCCATTGTATCTTATGAACAGTGTCTCCTTGGGTAGCAGTTGACATGTCCTTGGGAAAGGGAACTATTTTGTGTTCCCAAGTGGCCAGTTTCCACATGGTTGCATTCAGACACCTTGCTCGCAGGCGGTGTGGCACTCCAAGGCTTCCTTAAGAGGAATATAAAAATATAGGGAAAACTATACTGGCTCAGACCAAGGATCCATCTAGTGCAGCACCTTATTTCCATCAGGGTCCGTAAGCAGACACCTTGGGAAGAGTAATAACAGCTGAAGCACATGAGATGCTTCCCCCGAGTTACTTCCCAGGCTTTGACTATTTTTAGCTCAGAGCATCTTCTGAACCTCATGTCATTTGTCAGTAACCCTCAACGGATTTTTCTTCCAGGTAGTTGGCCAATTGCTTCTTGAGCTCCTGTAAGGCTTTTGCATGCACTACATGCTTTAGCAAGGAGTGCCACAGCTTTGCCCACACCCGCGTGACCTCCATTTGTTTGTTCCCAGCCTGGCTCCAAAAAGCATCATCTGATGGCCCCTGGCTCTCACAATGGAAAAGGCAACAGAGAGTAGATCTATTCTCTCTGTCAATGGCATTCATGGTTAGTATACCCCTTCTTTTCCTCTCTCCTACCTTCCTGTCCACAACCAAGTGCTCATTTATTTAAAGAACAAAAACAAACAGAAAAAACCCAACATCTACTATGCCCACCATTTTGCTATGGAAATGTGCTTCGCAAAATTAAAACCAAACAACTTTCAAAGCAGCAGCCCTCGACGCATCAGAACTCATCTTTCCCTTTTTCACCTCCGCCCACAAGAGAGAGCCTGGCGAAGAGGGAGCCACGGCGAACCGAGGCATCTTGGATCATGCTTCCCAGTGACCCGAACTGGCACGTCACAGGCTGTGAAAAGGAACGAATTTCAAAGTTGAAGGAACTTTCTATGAAGACCATACTTTAACCTTGATTCCTCTCTGGGGACCAACAGCAAATGTGTGTCTCCAGGTGACGATACTTGGGGCAAGTAAATCCAATGGCTGTCTATGCCACGGTTTGACTTTGGGGGCACTGCTGCTTAAGCCATTTTCTAATGTTGATGGCACAATGCCTTAAATAATAGAAAACAAAAAGACCACATGTTAATCATCCGGTAAAGAAATTAAGTTCATCAGTAAAAGATTTCACATGCTGCAGCTTATTTTCTCAGACGATGTGTGTTCCTTTTGGGAGACAGGTGCTCTACTTCATTTATTACATTTGATGGAAACCGCAACACCTATTTGTAACTAACATAAGGGATTGGATTCTCTTGCTCTAGTACTCTAGATCTCTCACTAGCTGAGTGGGTAAAAACATGTTTAAGGCTGAATGACACATCCTTGTGCTTCACAGGTACGTGTCTTCCATCAAAACTTGCCCAGACAGCAGAGGTGAAGAGGGCATGCCCTAGATGTCCCTCCTTGATACTCCTTCCCACAAATGAATCTCCCAAGACATAGAGAGTCCTTTCTCAAACTTCCTTACAAGCTGGAAAACTTCAGAATATCTTTGCAACAGAAATAATTTATTTTTTTTTTTTCCCCCCAGCAGCTTGTGTAGTTTCTAAAATGCCTTTGTCTCTGAAGAACGCAAATCAATAGGCTGGTTCTTATATTGTTTATTGAGTCCCAAATCCTTCTAGCTGCCCACCAGCCAGCAAGTATGACCAACACAGCATAGAGGAAAAGATACGGAAAATCACTAAATATTACAGTTTAAAGAGATCAAATCTGTAAGAGGGAAAGTGAGGAAAATCACAAGTCCAGGCTTTCTCCCTGAAAACATAGTCACCAGCTGGCTCTATTTGAAATGCCTTGTTTGATGCCAACTGCCACATTATTCCACAAAAAAGAAGCTGATTGAAAGGTTGCTTCCTAGTTTGCATGAGACAGAACTCAAATCATGTAAAACCCCAGGGGTCAGTGCCACGAGCGCTTGACGAGTGACAAGACTTTCTGCAATTTGCTTAAGAAAATTTATTTTTATGGAGATGTGTGTACGCTCAAGTGAGAAAAAAAGGTTCGCTCCAAATGAAAATAAAAGTCAGAAGCTGACTTTTGTGAGATTTTTCACCTCTTTTCCCAATCAAAAAAGACGGAAGGAAAAAAGGAGGTGCGAGAAGCCCGAACTTAAAATATTTATCAATTTAATTTAACTAAAAACATCAAGTGGGCTAAATAAGTTGTGAAAAATTTGCTGATATTTTCCAAAAAAAGTAAGAATATCAGAATAAAATTTAGCTGCTCTTTTATTAAATAACACTTCAACTTCTTCCAGAGCCAAATGGCTGGCACCAAGACCAGCAGAGTCCTATTGGACTCCCAGGGAGATATAACATTAGACTGTACATACAGGCTGCTGCAACAAGTGGATCCCTATGGAAACATAGAACCAGCTTGTTTCAGAATTTGGCATTTTAAAATACAGATTGTCTATAAGTCCTCAGTTTATAGATAGTTCAGTGACAGCAAATGGAAAAGAAGTTACCTCAAGCTATTTGTAAAAAAGTAAGTTACATGGATCTTAAGGTGAACAAGACGCAATTTCTCTGGGTGCTAAGGCTATTATGAATTAAATTTGTCGTTGGGAAACCGAGATAGCTTATGAAGGAAAATGCTGTAATCTTTTCTTGAGAAGGAAAATTGAAACAGCTGATCTTGTCAAGGTATTTTGATCTATTTTGCATACAAGTGAGTCTAATTCAATGGACCTCTTTAATAAATTGGATATTATTATTCAGTCATTTAAGTCATGGTCCTTTGCCTGTGTACACTCTACTGTCCCTTCTCCCTCCACCATGGATGTGATATTGGCTTTCCTGAGGCAAAGGCATGGGTACAAACGGGAATAAATGCGCAGGCAAGAGCCACAGGCATAATGGCTCTAGAGGTGATGTCCTTCAGTCACTGTATCTTCTGATCTCATGAGCCTACGGTCACCAAAGTCATGTTCCTGGCCACTTGATAGGACAGGAGCTGAGTCCCTCCACAATGGCTCACTTTGGACCCAAGGGAGCTTTCTCATCATCCTCTCCCCCATGTGGGTCTGCCACTGTCCTGTACAGCTTCAGAGCCCACAGGCCACCTGTGATGGTGGGTCAAGCAGGTGGGTGTTCACCAGCACATCATGAGGTGGCTCCTGGGCAAAAAGCAGAGAAGCAGCAGCGAAGGCTGCAAGAGGGGCTGCTAAAACAGGGGCATGAATTTCATGCTCGCCTTGTGAGACTCGGCAGGTCTCCATCCTTGAACCAGGCCAGAACCTTGAATTAATTGCTATGGCTCTCCCAACACTTAACGTCGGTATTTACCGAGGCCCAAACTGGATTGCAACATGATGGATGTACACATACCCTGATTCTATAGATAAAGTAATTAGGAGATAGATCAGGCATGTGCATGTTTTGTGTTCCGGCAGTGTTTATGCTGAAACATGCCTATCTGTGGGAGGATCTCCTTGCCCCCCCTGCACCAGGTGGAAAGCACAGATCTTTGATCTGAGCCCCAGGAGCTGAAGCAGTTTGAGATGCCTGTGCAGAGCATGTGCTGATGCAGCGCGATGAGGACAGACAGATCCACGTGTCGGACAATTCTATAAAGAAAATATCATGATTACTTGGATGCAGTGAGCCACGGTGGATGAAGTGCCCGTCTGGGCAACGGTGATGGACAGATGATAAAAAAGATGGGACCGGCTCCTCAGTCCTTTCAAACAGGCACATGGTTTTAAATCAAAGCTGCCACTTTGCCCACTGCTGATCACACATTGTCCAATGTGCCTGGAGGCATTGGTCAACCCCAGAAAAATCATACAGCTGTCAACGGTGTCATCGGCAGCGTGGTACTAGGGTGCCATCCTTACCTCCAGGGTCCCAAAGAACACAAAAGCTCGGGGTTTAGTACCTTGCCGGGGGAATCTGCGCACGTGAGTTCACCTCTCTGTTACAGCTTTCTCACAAAACGTACATGAGAACAGCGGTAAGGCAGCTGAGCACAGACAAGGAAAACGACGGCATGGGAGCTAGATATTATCATTGCATAGGAGAAAAAGCTTTATTTTATCACTTAATTTACCACCCTCAGAGACACAAATTCAGAACGCACGCAAGCTATAATACAGTCGGGGCACATGATTTGAAAGGTGAACGTGTTTATATGGATCTGACAGGTGTTAATGATGGCTTTCAATTGAAAAAGGAATCCTGGAAGAGAAATTGCTCGTTAAACAGGTCTAACAGCATTAATGTTTTCTAACAGCATTACCCTCTGGAGCCAGGTGTTGCAAAATATAAAGTGTCTTGCTACCTTTATTTAGGAGAAGATCCTTATGAATGTGATAATCTGTTAAGGTCTAATTTTATCGTATAATGTGCTTCGTCCCATGTTTCCTATGTATAGTTCATAATGAGATTAGTGGAGTGTAAATCTTCATGCAATTTAAATAACTAGTCTCTTGAGTGTCTGGCATTAGAAATATATTGTTCTGTATTTCCCTAAGGGCACTGATGTTGCATCCCGTAATTGTGAAGTATTTATCCATGTCATATTAAAAGGCATTTGATTTAATTTTAAATGGGAGGGTTTCGTCTTTTCTTTGTTTTGACCATCATGTCATTTGATTAATTACCATTTGTAGGATATTTTTTTTCAATTCGCCACAAAAAGGCCAGTCTTTCATCTAGTATTTCAGGAGCAGCCTATATGGAGTCGCCACTGGCATAGTTCATGGAGCAGCCACTGATCCAGTACAGAGATCACTGTTGTAATGTCAGATTAACCCCGTTAATCTTGTCTTTCCAGATTTCAGTTTATATAATTTCCCACTCACACAATCTGAACGGTTAATTCCCATATTAATTTTCTTATCTGTTTTTTTGCTGGATACTTCCTAAGTTTCTAAACTGCATTGACTCTTTCAGTCTGGTCAGTTCTTAATATGACCAAGCAGAACTCGAAGTCGAAAAAGAGCATACCACATGCAGGTGCCCTTTCTTTCCTCAAATGAGGTTTAATTCTGCTGTCACTTTTACTGATGGACATCAAGAAAAGAACGAACGACCACTGCAACCAATAGAGCTGGGGGTCCACGTCAGAGGTACCCCTATTACTTTGTTGCGTTGGGAGGGAAAGATCTGGCTTTACTGACTGGAAGTTCATCTCATCCTACCGCCGGTGTCTGAAACGGGTCAGAGGAACAGATGAATTATCTCTTTGTCTCCAATGACCACAGCAGGGGTTTTAGGCAATTAGCCAGTGTCATGCAAACGTACATTCCAGGCTGTCCCATTTGTACGCACAGTGTTATTCGCCTTTGCTTCATATTACTGTGGCATGTCCCTCACAGCTCCAAGGTTAAAAATATATCCAGCATATTGGATATATTTTACTGCCCGCAAACAGTTACAGGATCGTGGCATCTATTGTAATAAGGGCAGTGGCTTAGCATAGGAGGATTTATATCAGCATAAAACTGGAGTAAACTCCAATAACTTCATCAGCCCCTACTTTTGTTGTGATTATCTTGTCCAGCCCAATGCATTTTACGGGATGTATAGATTTCCTTTGATAACTCCTACACCAAGCCCTAACAGTCTGAGGCTCAATAAGACAAACTCCTTCAGAAAATTAATATCCTTTCTTGGTTCAAAGCCTGCCCCCCTCCCACCCCAATGTCGGTTAACTCTCCTGTGTCCTAGGTAAGAGTCTCCTATAGCTCATTGCCCTACTATTAGACACCACAATAATATCATCTTGATTCCTAGTGATTCTGCTGATGAAAGAAACAGGTGTACAGTTTTTTCTAGAATTCATTGCTCATATTGAAGTCACTACAAGTAAACAAGAACTGCAAAGGCATTGTCTCACATTACAGAACGTATTTTTTGCTAAGGCACTGCCACGGTGGGTTTAAAAGTCTTAACGGTCCCCACGATTATCAATCATGATCATGGTTGATCAATGATGAAGGGTTTTCTCCCCATGTAGACACTTGGTTAAAACCAGCAAGCTCTAAAAACATCACCAGCACAATTTACTTCATGATGTTGCTTTCCCAAATGAAGGGTCTGTGATTAACCTGCCCTTCCCTGCCTCCTGCTTCCTCTCTAAGTGCTCATAACTCTCCGGTTCAAAGCCCAACGTGACAGCCTGCAGGAGCCAGAATAGGTGGTGCAGCCGGGAAGAGGAGGAGAAAGAGATCTTCCTCTTCATGTAACTGGATGGCCTGGCCTTTCGCATGTGGCCTGACAGAGAAAACAGTGTTTCCCTTCTTTATCGTATGGCTGAGTCCGGCACGGGCCCTTGTCACGTGAATTGACGCTGACGTTGTTCCTTATCCGATGATCTGGTGTGGGGACATGCCACCCAGGATGTGGCCCAGGCAGCCAGCATCCTCCCCCACTTCACATCCACGCATCTGCCCTATTTTTTTTTAAATTTCTTGGTTTTGCCTGTCAGAATATTTCCATGCCTTTATCCACAGCTGTTATTATAATTTCTTTTAAAGCATGAACCAAGTCTCTCAGGTAATTACTGGGCTGTAGGACCTGAGGCTTTAAGAAAAATAAATAGCCATGGCAACTGATTGACAACAGATCCATGACTTCTTTTACCAAAGTTAAAGAAAATACACCTAAAGCCTTAGAGGTTTTGTTCAGTTTTCTGACTCCTCATCTAAACCAATTGCGAATTCTCCAGAGCGGTGCCACGAAGGCCCTGACCCCTTGGAGCACAGCAACTTCATTTCCCCCGTGAGACAAAAGGTACGCACGCCCGGGAGGACCAGCTGGGGCCAGCACGAGTCACAAAGGATCGGTTTGGGTGGCGAACTTAGAGGGATCTGCGCCCAAATAAGATCAGATAGCCAGGGCTGAAGAGCTTGTCCGCACGTGACTCCTCCTCGGCTGGAAAAGGCAGATGCTAAGGAGACTTTGCTAATTTCCCCTGCCTGGAAACCTGTAATGAGCTCAGAGCAGAACAGCGAAAGGGCACATCTGTTAGCTTCGCCTAAGCTCGAAAGGGCTGAAAGCCAAGAGAGATGTCTAGGGGCTAATTTGCTGGCCTGTCGACAGCACAGGAGAAAGTCTGAGCCCTGGAGGAATCCCCTGCGCTCTGTCTGAGAGCGGAGAAAGCTGGTGAGAGTCACTAGGAGCTTAAGGGTGACACAGCTTATGGGACGGGAGGAAGGTTTGTTTCCTTCATCCATTCAAATGCTGCTGAAGGACTCCAGTCAGTCGTATCATACACCTTCAGTGCTGCAAAAGTCTCTGTTCGTTCATGGACGGGATGCTAAAAAAATAGGCTACTTTGGCACAGGGTGCCAGTCGTGAGGGAAACTGCTGGGTGCAAATTATTCCTGCCCGCTGAAAAGCAGAAACGACCCGTGTCTGGACAGTGCCTGTCAAGATGGGACATCTAGAGATGCCCAGGGCGCTGCAGGTAATGCAGCCTTGTTAGTGCAGCCATTTAAACGGGATAATATCTTCCCTTTCCCAGCAAGGTTAATTAGCCGGCGCATCCAGACTGTGTCTGGTGCTCTCAGGTAACGCGTGTACCAGTAAACGTAGCGTCCCCGAGACGCTGCTCTGGCCCTGCTGCCCGCTGTCGTGGGGACAGCCAACAACTCCACTGTTAAGCTCACCCCTCCAAATGGGCCCGATGGCACCCAAACCTCCTTCGAGGAACGGGTCCCTGGCCCGCGTTAACTCCTGAGCCATGCCCAGGCGTTGCTCAGGAGCGTGCCGGTTGGCACAAAACCAAAAGGGGCCACCGAGGACTGCTCTAATGACTCCACGGGGTTGGTGACTGCGTTCCCATGGCTGAGGATGTTCCCTGAGACTTTTTAAATTGCTATTTCCAGATAGTCATCTGCCCTTTCCCGAAGGCAAAACCATTCCAGAGCGGAAACGGGATTAAACTAAATGTAAAGCCCTCATCGCTTGTGAACGTTGCACGTCAGTCACAGACTTTCTTAGTATGGACTTGTGCCCTCCAATAAACAGATGCCTGCGTATCACAGAAGATAATCAAGCCCAAAGCCTAGGAAAACTGTCTCCAGCCAAGACCACTGGGATTTCATAATTAAGCACAAGTTGTGAATGCGTGTCAGTGGTCTCAATCTGGACGAGAATATTTCTGTGTGGTCGGTGTCAAAGCACGGTTTTATGAAAGTGAAGAAAGGGCTCAATGGGCATTTATTATTTACTCTCTTAGGAAGATCAGCTTTGAGTCTTACGGTTTTAGAGTTTTGACACTTTATATCAGATTAATAAAATGTGCTATTACAAGCGTAGTCTCTTTTATAAACTGAGACTGCTACAACCCTGCTACTCCCGCTTCACAAGTCATTTGCTTTCTTCATTTCATTTCTGCCCTTATTTCCAAGAACACTGCAGAAAGTCTCTGGGGGAAACTGCTTTTATCCAAGAGCTGGAGGATGGAGTTGTTCAGTTCTTAGCATTTGTGAAACAGAAGAGCAGCATTCACCAAAGCCAAGAAATTCAGAATTCATGTGCAGAGCAAACCTACAATTAAAAAAAAACCCTTGTTCGACCTATTTTATATCCAGATACCTCATTTGGCTGATCTTCCTCCAGTCACTAGCACTGCAAAATGAAAGTTTTGCATCTTGCTTTAATAACACCCCATGGACAGGAAGAAATGCCAAAAGCGTGAAATGCAATGTCCCCACCTTGGTCTGTGAAACAGGAGGACTGGCTTGTTGCTTGTATATCCGTCGTCCTCCCTCTTTTTCCATACCTTTTTGGTGTGACTGGTGTAACTCTGCTCACTAATGCCTCATCTGAAGTTTTACTCTCCTAGTTGAACCCCTCCGAAGAAAACTTCACCAGCTTCAAACTGGGTTCTATAAACTGTTCCTGCTAAACACGCAAGCTGAATTTGGAAGTATAAAAGACTAAACACTCTACAAACTTTTAAGTTACACTTTTAGACTGCTACACTATCAATTAATGTATTTCATATAAGCAATCAATTAATCGACAAATTAAACCAGGAACTAACTTCCCTATGACTTCCCCTGCACGCTTTTGACAGTCGGCAAAATGTACTTGTAGGAGGATTGGCTTTTTCTTCTTTGAAGGACAGTATAACAGAGGGAGCCTTGGTTTCCTGGTAAGAAAACAGGTTTTCCTGCTCCATTTTCAATATTCTCGGGACTCTCACTGGTTCCCGGGTGTGCCTTTTGTTTAAAACACATAAATTCATAAAAGTGTTTCTTTTTTTTAATCTTCAGCTGGATACCTTATAAACATTTCTCAGAATAGCTACCAGCTATTCCTAGGCTTTTTCTTTTTCTTTTTTTTTTTAATTTTATTTGAAAGGTAAAGTAACTGTCAAGCAACATTTTGGAGCCATCTGCCTCCCAAGTGTCTTGAGAAACCAAATATCTCTCTATTGCACTGTGTTGCGTGGCTGCTATTGATATAGTCACAATATCACCCCAATGCAGGTAAGGAAAAATACTCTTTTATGACTTTTACAGGCTGCTAATTCATCTGGAGCAATATATTCAATTAATACACAACTCAGTTATCCGATAAAAGATCAGACAGCAATATATCACACTGTATTCAGTGAAAAGACAATATTTAATAATTAAGCATCACTTAAATATGCATTTATCTTTAAAGTTTGCTTGGTAAAAGCGAGAAATCCACTTTTCTTCCATCTGACGCTTCTTTAAAACCACGAATTACAATTTTTCAGTCTCTTCTTTTTTAGCTCTGAAGTAGTCTGTCTCCATGATGTTGTGTGCCCACCTAAACTCCCAGCTGGGTTCCTACAAGCTGTACGCAATAATGTCTTGGCTGAGTCCTCGAGGACCACAATCTGAGACAAGCAAGCCGCTCTTCCAGGAGCTGGACGGTAGGAAAGCAAGTGCATGAAAAGGAAAGCCTTGTGATTAGGATTCTGAACTCCAGGCTAGGCTTTGAGTATGACATTAAGAAAGGCACTTTGACTACCTTGGGCACATCCTCAGCCGGTATAAATTGCTGTAAACTCACAGCATCGGTGGTGCTATGTCAGCTTTACCCCAGCTGCTGAGCTGCTCTTCCCCCCATCGAATTCCCTTGCGTGAAATGATGGCTTGTTTGCATTTACTAGGGCACTGCTCGCTTTCTTTGTCCCCAGGTACATTTTTTCTATGAAGACTGTAACCTGCTTAAGGAAAGGAATTCCTCTTTTTCTCTGTTTGTACAAGACACAGTACAACAGAGACCTGATCTCGCCTGGGGCCTCTAGGCTTTGTTATACTGGTTATTCTTTAAGAATAATTAAACATTATCAGCTTTTCAGAAATCAGTTGTTTGTTTGCTTTATTTAGTGGGCTGTCAGAAAATAAGTCTGGAGTCTCTTCCTCCTTTGCCCAGAAACCTGGAGGACAGCAGAGTTCAGGAGTCGTGGCAGAGCAGCAGTTTCTCCATCACCCCATTCTTGTCTGCCACTGCGCATTGGCACGACGTACCCCACCTAAGAGTATGAAATAATTTCAAGAACAACGTATCGGACGCTCAGGACACTTCAATGCAGATAGCTTCAAAACTCGCTTCGGCAAGGGGGGAACCAAGCCGCAGCCAGGTTAAATGACTTACCCAAAATCACTTGCTGGTGGTTTATCTAACGGAGGAGGTATCCCACCAGCACTCTTCATCAAATCATCAGAGGTCTTTGTGCCACGCAGTTGGAACCAATAACACTTCCACGTTTTGGACATAAAATGTTCAACGTCCTTGCTTACCGGAGTAAATGAATTGCCTGTATTTTGGGAGCACGCACTGTATTCCCATAAAAGCCTCATGCTACTGAGCAGAGGGGTTGACGCTCTGCTACCAGAACCACGACCTCGCCAAAAATCAGGATTGACTCCCTCCGGCTGATGAATGAATTAATGCAAAGTGTTTGAGTTCCATCTAGTGGTTACAAACTCACCAGCAGCTGTGTCTCAAACGGGCTGCTTTTATCCCCTGCCTTCTCACCCAGGAGCAGCTGTGACAATTTTTACTAGGTCATCACCACTTATTTGGTCCCTAACTTAATTCCTGACCAGTCTTTGACCCCTTGACCTTCTGAGTCCTTGACACCCACAGGGTCCTGCCTCCCAGCCACTGTTTTAGCTTTGTCCCTGCTCATGGGACGAGGGGCATCCAGCAAGGAGAAAAGCTCCATCCTGGTAGCACAGCTGGGCAAGATGCTGGTTCTGCAGCTGGAAAGAGAGATTAGGAAGACCATTCCTGAACTTGGCACTGACAGCATGAGGTTTGATGGGTCTGATATTAAGCAGGGAACAATCCAGCCTGCAAATTGCCCTATTATTACTGATGGGATTTTTTTTTAACAACCTAAACATTCGGTTTGTGTTGGATCTTAGCTTCATTTTCATTAGCTTAATTTTTCCTTCTCTTTAAATTCTTATAGTTTTCCTCTACTATTGCTTACTCCATAGACTCTGAAACATAGCAATCTTTCATGTAGCCCAAAGAGCTGCAAACAACTCCTGCAGATTTTCAACATCCCACTGACAGAAAGGGGGATTAACTGAAGAGAAACTGAGGAGCTCGAGGGACTCACCCCGCTGCCTTCAGTGTCCTGTTAACTCTTGTGAATTCAGGCTTATGCTAGCAACTGCTAAATATTAGGTAATGTTTGTAAAGATTATTAATAGAGCTAATGAGCAACTGGGATAAAAGGGTGTAGCAGAGCACGCTGGCCACTGTAACAAGCACCTTTAGCTGATGGCCGGAAGGTTTTGGCCTGCGCAGAACCAGAGCGCTTGGAGGACATTGTAACCTTGGACGATGCAGACAAAAGGGACCTGGCTAATGTGAATGCTGAGATACAAAGGACTGTGTCTTTCAGAAGTTCAAAGGTAAGTAGGTAGAAAGATAGATAGATAGATAGATAGATAGATAGATAGATAGAAGAGCATGTAGGACACAAGGTCAGCTGGCCTTGAAAAAGGACACTTCCAAGAAAGCAAGAGAACCTGGAACCCTAAAAGATGGGGTATTCTGCATTAGAATCATAGAATCATAGAATGGTTAGAGTTGGAAGGGACCTTCAAGATCATCGAGTTCTAACCCCCCTGCCCTGGGCAGGGACACCTCCCACCAGACCAGGTTGCTCAAAGCCCCATCCAGCCTGGCCTTGAACCCCTCCTCCCCTCCTAGAATCACAGAATAATTCAGGTTGAAGGGGATCTCTGGAGGTCTGCTCATCCAGCCTCCTGTTCACAGCAGAGCCACCTTCAAGATTAGATAGATTTTGCTCAGGGCCTTGCTTAGTCAAGCCTTGAATCACTCCAAGGATGGAGATCCAACAGTCTCTCTGGACACCTGTCCCGATGTTTGACCACTCTCACCGGGAAGAGATTTTTCCTCATATCTAATTGGAATATCTCTTGTTCATGTTTGTTGACTCTTGTCCTTTCCCTGTGCATCTTGAGAGTCTGAATCCTTCTTTTGTGTAAACATTTCCCTCCACGCTTTTCACAGGAGAGTACACAATAAGGTGTCTCCTTTGCCTTCTCTGCTCCAGGCTCGAAAGTCCAAGTCCTCTTTCAGCCTTTCTTCACACGTCATATGCTAGAGCCTCAAGCAGCTTGGTGGTCTCCCATTACTCTTGTGCCAGTATGTCATTACCCTTCTCGTACTGGAGAGCCCAAAACTGGGCACAGAATGGCAAACACGGTCTCACGTGTGCCAAGCAGAGGGGAACGATCACTTCCCTGGGCCTGCTGGCTACACTCCTACTAACACAGCCCACGATGCTGATGGGCTTCTTTGCCTCCGGGTCTCAACCTGTATGGTTGCATGGGGTTGCTCCCTTCCTGGTGGCAGGGCTCTGCGTTTGCTCTTGTTGAACTTTGTGAGGTTCCTGTCAGCCCATTTCTCCATCCTGTCAAGAGCCCTCTGAGTAGCAAACCTACTTCTCAGCATAGCAACTGCTCCTCCCAGTGGTCTGTGAGCTTGATAAGGGTGCACTCATTATTTAATAAGATGTTAAACATGATGTTAAGCGAATTTCCAGGAGTTTTTGTTTTTTCCAGGAGTATTTGTTCCATAACCTTCTAGGACACAGCAGCTTGAAGTGGGGTTATGTCCACATGCAAGGTATTTCAACATGGCTTCATTTAAAGGTTTGCACTGTGAAGTCTTCCCTAGTACCTCTTTCCTCAGAAAGGTTGAGAAAAATGTAATCCAGAGCTGAAAATTTTCCCCCTCTTTTCCTACTACCACCAACCATGAGAACTGGAAAAATTGCTTTTTGGTTTAACTGGCTCAAAGTCTTCCTTGGCTGACATAAGCTTACCTGGAGGATTTGCAGTTGTAACTATGACAGCAAGACCCATTTTGGGGTGCTCATGGCCCAGCCTTGGCAAACGACCTGAAGAAACTCACCTGTTAGAACAAAAATATGAGTGCACGCAGGGAGTGTGTGGATCAAATATAAAAATTATCTGGAAGGTAGGTGCCCAAAACTGGTTATGCTAAAGGGGAATGTGATCATCACCCAGATCAAAGAGTAACTGGGGAACTTCAAGGATGTCTTTGAGATAAAGCAGCAGCATGAAAAGAAGAAAAAGAGAAGCATGGAAATTTGTGACAGCAGGGAAGAGACCTTGAACTGGAAACAGCCAAAATCTGGAAGTCTGGCACTGCCAGAAGTCACCCTGCTGGCATCCCAACTCCGGCTTCGGCCAGACAGAGCAGGTCTCCTTGTTGGGTGCCATGGGGAGCCCGCATCCAGCTTGCAGAGTCACCACACCGTGCAGCCAGGAAGGACCCGCACCCGGGGCCGCGTATGTGAGCCCGTGGGGTGCTTTCTCACCCACCTGTGGACCAGGAGATGTTAGAGAGCAGCACAGCTACCCATAAAGCTGGAGAAACATAAGTGCAAATAGGGGCACCCTTGCTTCCAGAAGGACGGGGGGTTTGCTCGTCCTGTGAGAGGAGAGGTTTTTGCATACGCCTGTGTAACATCTGTGCAACTAGAATTTCTTGAAAATAGCAGTACTTTGATCCTGATTTTTGTTTAAATTATTAAGAGCACTTCTTCTCTGAGACAACCCTCGCAGTAAGGATTAGTTCAATTACATCGACCATCTAACAGTGATCTCTGCCTTCTGTGATAGAAGGCAGCCCAAGCAGGGACCAAGAGGTCAGGCCATGGATGTTACTGTGCGTTTAGTAATGTGGTGATGTGCACTGCTGCTGGGCCTCTACGTCTCTATCTTTGGCTGAAAGAGGAAAGCGAAAACCCCAAAATAATAACACTACAAACCAAATATGGTGAAACAGTTATGGTAAAGGCTGCAGAGATGAGGAACTTCATTTGAGCTGAGGAACAGCTGATTTCAGCATGGTTTTGGGAGCATTGTGGATTTTAACATGGTTTTGGGAGCATTGTGGCTGGTTTCCATCTTTGGAAACTCCCTTGTCTGCTTGGCGATCCACAGGAGCAGGAGAACACAATCTACAACCACCTATTTTGTCGTCTCCATGGCTTGTGCTGACCTTCTCATCAGTGTCGCAAGCGTGCCCTTCGTGCTGCTCCAGTTTACCTGGGGCAG
>JAOXJK010000001.1:79510079-79520802 GCA_025774025.1 Xenus cinereus
CATGGCTTGTGCTGACCTTCTCATCAGTGTCGCAAGCGTGCCCTTCGTGCTGCTCCAGTTTACCTGGGGCAGGTGGACGCTGGGGAACATGATGTGCAAGCTGGTGAGGTACGTACAGTACCTCACCCCCGGAGCCCAAGTGTGCTCCCCTCGATATGCGTGGAACAATTCTACGCTGTTGTCTACCTTCTGACCTTCAAAGCGTCTAGGGAGAGAGCCAAGGAAATGATTCTGTCTTTGCATCACCAGCTTTTATCTGCCTAACTACACAGAACAAGGGTGCTTCAGTCAGCTCTCCCAGGCTCCCTGTGTAGTCCCCCGAGTGGGGAGCACCATCTAAGAAAGATGCTTTAACTAAGATGGTGTGAGCATCTCCTTAAATGTCTGCTTGTTTGACGTATTAATGGCTGATAGCTCTGCCCATAACTGGCTCACCTGTAACAAAGACTGGAATAGCACACAGCTGACAAGAAGAAAAGGACTCGATGGTTGGACTCGATGATCCCAAGGGTCTCTTCCAACCTAAATGATTCTGTGATTCTGTGACTCATGTTTATAACCTGTGGCGTTGTCTGTCATGCCCTGTCAAACCTACGGGCAGAACATCAGCTGAAGCTGTAGAAAGTCTCTTGCCTGCATAATTAATATATTCTCTGGACAACATGAGTTACTCCAGAAAAGCTTCTCCAATGCAAGTATTCCCCGTAGTGAGCAGCAATAGAGAAAAAAGAAGTTTTCCTCATTAGTGATTGCAAAGGAATTCAGATTTTCTAAATGGCAACAAACAGAAAAAAAAAAAACTTTCTGAACCAGGAAAACTTGTAGAGAACTGCTAGTCCAGAGAGAACTGAACAGAGGAATGAAAAGACCAGTTGGTATGCAATGCACAAAACAAAGGTCACTAAAGACAGCTATTAAAATTCTCTTCCACCATGAAGTCAACAAAAGCAGTGACTGGAAATAGTTCAAATGCAAGCCAGAGGTTTCCGAACAAACTCACTCATGAATCATAGGCTTAAATTTGCACAGGTCTTTGCTGACAAAGCAGTTTTAGCTACAGTGACTCTAGATTCTGCAGAGGTTGTGGGAATGGTCCCTATGGCAAAGGGATAAGATTTTCTAACTAACTCGGGGTAAGGGTAATCCCCCACCCACTAGGGAAAGGCTGGAGTGATTGAGTGTCAGACTTGGCTGCCCTGCAGAAAAAGCTTCTAATCTGGGTCTTCCTCCCAGTACAACCCAGGGGGGGTGGCTGAAGACTCCGTCAAAATTGGTTTTGGTGGTTTCTGACTCAGCTAACCTTTTCAAAAAGTGCATGATTTGCATGACAGTATGCTTATTTTTGCGGAAAGTTGAGACGGCTGAAAAGAAGTCCTCTCTTCTGTTAAAAGAAAATACTGAAAAACAAAAAACAGGTATGTCTGCCACAGCATCTGATTAGCCTGGTACTTTGGGGCCGTATGGTTAAATTTGCCTCTTTTGGTGGATTTTTCATTGGGACTTCATTTTGCATGCGTTACAACTTCCTTTTTTCCTTGCCGGGGTGCCACGGTAGACACAATGGCTCCTAGCTCTAGAAGCCTAGCACAGGAACACTGACAGGCACAGAGATGTCCCAAAGCATGGCAGAGAAGGAGTAGCAAGCTTTTTCAAGAAGAAAAGGGAGTCCATTTGACAGAAGTATCCCTGGACCAAATCCAGGAGCTGTCAGCAGGATAGGTTTGGTCTTCACAGGGGAATAATCTCCCTGAATGTCTCAACGGTGATCCACCAGTCCTAACACTGTGGTTTTATTTTCACTGCTGACTCTCGGGACCAACCCATAAAAGCTGCGGTGACTAAAAATACCACCCCACTGTGCTGTTCTGAGGCATCAGCACTAGCCAGACATGTCCTGTTCTTGCTCCCACAAACCACCACACTACAACACAGGCAAGAAGGGGGACGGTTGGGTCGTTTCAGGCTGGAAGCCTGGTCGTGTCACTGACTAGAGGAAGAAGGTGGATCTGGGCTTTCTGGAAAGCTATTCAAGAAAATCCAGGCAACATTAAGCAAGACGTCCAGGCAAACATAAGCCATGAGCAATGCCAAAGGAGTGAAAGTAGCTTCGTAGTAAGAAAGAAGTGGCAGTAACATTCTCATGACGTGGGCGAGCATGAGGCCACACCATATGAATATACCTGAATAGGGGGGCACCGTTACTTTGCCTTATTGTTCATCATTTTCCTTCTCCTCCAAGTAAGGAAGAACGCAAGCAACCCCCTCAACCTCACAGACTCCTGGCACAGAGCTACTATGGACAAAGTTACTAGCCACAGCATCCTGATGTCATCCCACTTCTAGGCATTGAGTTGGTCACAGGAAACAGTTGAGCTGGCTGAGTCCAAGGCCAGGTCCTTCGTTGACCGGAGCTGTTGTGAAGGAAGCTGGAAGTGAGGGCCTGTCCCACCTGTCCCTTGGGAACCCATTTTAAGCTGAGGCTTTACCTCTGGCCCCTGCCTGCATTACAGCCAGCTTTGTCTCAGAGAGCTCTGTTCAAGGCCAGGGAGCTTCTTATCAGACACAGGGTGGGGAGTGAATGCCACCAGGGCCCTGCTGGTCACGGCTGCAGGAAGAGTGCTGTGTAACAGAGGGCATGGTTAGATCACCTCATCTAGGGAATGCATTAAGATATTCTTGCTTATACCACTTACTAACAGCTACGCAAACATAAACCAGTTTTGTCTGAGAGAGGTTGAGCTGAAGGATCTGCAGGGGTCAACAGCCGACAAGTTACCGTCTTTAAGTTGTGCAGTTGGGTGCTGAACTGAGAGCAAAGTAGGCATATAATGGTTTAAGGTAAGAAAGGTTACACAGCCCCTACTAATGGAGCAATAAGAGCAGCCGACCCTGCAGAGTTTGCACAACAGGTTCTGGAGATGTTTTAATATGGAGTGTTCTTCACAAGCAATAGCACAATAGGGTGCGTTTTCCAATATATCTAAAGGTTTGGTCTTTGACAACACCATGCCTCTAGCGATATAACAGCTGAAGTGCAATGCTCCTGTGTTACTCTATCCCCACATAAAAAGATTTACAAGTCTACTGTGAAGGAACTAGATGCTGGATTTTGTTTACAAATGCACATGCATACAACATGCTTAAAGAGAGAATCTCCTTTCCTTAGGAGAAAGCTCCAACATACATCCTATCTCTTACCTTTGCCAAGTCTGACAGAGTGGTTAGAAAATCTGCTAAAGATTTGTTTTTTCATGAAAGCTTTCATGATGACCAGAAAATGTATTAAGGTTATGTCTCATTATTTTTTTCTGCAAGTTACGATTGTGTGCTCGCCCATGGGCCCCAACCTGACCTTTATCTCCAAGCGATAACCACCCGTGGTGGTCATAATGGGTGCATCTAGACGTGATGGTAGCATCCAGGGCTCAAAAGTGGTTTCAGGGAGACAGATAACAACATGATAGCCAAGGGCTAGCTTGAGCAATGTGCCCACCTCACCACAATACTGGTACTGTGGTCAATATGCAAATATGACTATAAGTCAATCATCTTAACCCCATAAATAGTGAACAGCCCAAGAGCCCATTGAGCTCTCCTGCACGGCAGCGGGCTGCATGTCAGGATCTCCCCTTGAGTAGGGACGTCGCTTAAGGTTACTCCTTGAGGTTAGGAGATTCCTTGCTGCAACAGGTCCTCAGTAAGTCGTGTATAGCATGCTAAACTTTGAAATCTTAGTTAACTGACATAGAGGATCGATTGTGTGTATAATAAACCTTTAGACATGAACCATTGATCAAGCCTGGGAGCAGGACTGGATCCAGCTGCAGTGAGACTCCTTTCTGAAAAGGAGAGGAGGCCTTTCTATCAAGTCCTTTCTGCTCCTTTTTAGCAAGGAGCTCCTTTCTCAACCTCAACTCAATGGGAGGGTCTCCCTGACAGTTCTGCCTAACCCTGTCCTCTGTGCAGTAAATAGCCAAGTGTACCTTGCCATCGCATCTTGTTAAGACACTGACATATTTACTATGAAAGTTTGTTAAATTGCTGGTTTATATCAGTAAATAATCTGCTGCTTCTCTCTCGCAAGTGAAGTGAATCACTCCATCTGTGACAAAGGCAGATGGCAAGCAGTATCACCGATTATTTGTGGACAGAAGTGAATCTGAGTCCCAGATTCTCAGAGGAATGGGCTCATGACAATTGCCACAATTGGAAAGTCGTTGAAGAGCACTTAAAAGTAATTAGGCACTACACAAGGGATGGAAAAGAGAAAGGAGTTATCTGCAAGATGCCAGGTACCTGTTTAGAAGCCGCATACCAAGATAGGGAGAATAGAAATAGGAAGGAGCGGGACCTAGAGAAGGAAACAGAGAGTAGGAAGGTAACTGAGTTACTGCTGTCTTGAACAACTGCAAAAACAATTACAGGAAAAAAAGGGGAAAAAGACAAAAGTTGGGAGGAGAGGTCGAAACGATACTTACGCAGGCTCCCCACGCCCCTGACATTGTACAGATCAGGAAACTAATAGTATACCCTGAAGGCTGGGATGGAGACATTTGGACTGATCCCTATGATAGCGAGCCAGAAGACTATGATCTTTTGTTCCCCACAAATCCTCCCGAAGTTAGACCCATTGTTAAAACAGAAATAACTGTGGGACCATGGGGTGGTCACCGGCAAGGTACTACCCGAACCACCCCCTGGGATACGTTTCAATTGACAAGTTTGCAAGAGAAACAGAAACACGGGTGAAACTGAATACTTGTGGCAAGTACGTTTAAGTGGAGGGCGACAATGCTGAGTGAGGATGAAGCAAACAGCTATTGGGGTCTGGGAGTTTTTGTAAATTTAGGACTCCACCCAACAGGTACTCCCCATTCTATCACCAGCTGAGTAGCTTACTGGGCTGGTGGAATCGGCACCATGGAGCCCGGGGGGGTGAACCCTCCATGATCCCCATGAAATATGTGAGCAAGCTATCTACAGCCATCACAAAAGCGGCTTGCACACGAGGACGCCACGATGTTCCACTATCTGCTACAGTAGATTCCACAAAGTTAAAGCCACTGATTAGAGGAGCCCCAGCACTTCTTAATCCCCATCTAGTTGCAGAGATTAAAAGAGATACTGAATATAATAAAACAGGGCAATAATGCTCCCAAGCAACTTCCTACACGGGTAGAATTAATGCACGGCGTTGTTAACTGCAGCCGTGAAATGGGCTGGGATGATGCACCAGCTGAAAAAAAAAAAACAGAAATCCTGGGGAGGAGATCACAAAGTAAAACCCGTGAAACGGGAAACAGAAATTAAAACAAGGGGAAACAAATTTAAAAACTTGCAAACAGAGTCTTGAGAAGGGAGGAATGAAATATGGAGGGAAGTATGAGCGCTAGGCATTCCCAGAGCCGTGGTTCAAGGTCAGGCTCCTGGCATTATCTTGAGTCTGACTGAAGCACTCCAGAAACAGGATAACGGTTAAAGCAAGGGCTGTACTTCTATTTCTTTGAAGGGAGAATAATCCCTTTCTCCCACCTAGGGAGGAATTGCAGGGCATGAAGTCAAAAAAAAAAAAAAAAAAGTGATGTCCGGAAGGCAATTGGGCCTGCCTGTCCGGAAAGTAGTGGCTTATCAGTGGATAAGTGATGATGGCCAATGCATATTATTAATTCCAATTGGTCCTCGAGAACAACTGGTGAAGTTTTTAATAGATATGGGAGCATAAATTTCAATACTAACACAGAAAGATGCTGAGAAGCTGGGCATGCAGTCCAGCTGGCTGCCAAGTTGGACTTCGCACTGATTACACCTCTGACATTAGTAGGCCAGCCAAGTTCTCACCCATCTTATCATTCCCTTATCCAGCCCATATTTGTTTAAATGGAAACTATGGGAGACTGTGTCAAAGGCCTTGCTAAAGCCAAGCTATACATCATCCATTAGCTTCCCCTTGTCCACAGGGACAATTATGTTGTCAGAGAAAGCAAATGAGGTTGATCAGCATGCTTAGCCCTTGGTAAATCCATGCAGACTGCTCCCAGTTACCTTCTTGACCTTCTTGTGCCTGGAAATGGCTTCTGTGAGGATTTGCTCCACAACCTTCTCAGGGACTGTGGGTGAGGTCCAGACTTGGACCATCCTCCTTGCCACCTTCTTGCAGATGGGTGTGGTATTTGCCTTTTTCCAGTGATCAGGAATCTCCACCAACTGCCGTGACCTTTTGAAGAGGACAGAGAGCAGCCTCACAATGACGTTGGGCTGCTTCTTCACCACCCTTGGACCCATCCACTCCGGTCCATGGTGTCCTGTATGTCCAAATGGGTTAAGTGATCCCTAATTTTATCTTCCTCTGCTGTGGGTACTGCTTCATGCCCATGGACTCTGATAAGAGGCTTCCGGACTTGGGAGACCTTGGGGCAAACCCTACCAGAACAAACTGAGGCAAAAAAAAAAGACATTGTGAACCACAGCCTTTTCCATACCACTTTTCACTAGGTCTCCTTCCCCTTTGATCACTGTGTGCACACTCTTCTTGGCCTTCCTTTGCTACCAGTGTCTTTACAGAAACCCTTCCTGCTGCCCTTCATCTCCTTGCTAATTCCAGCTCCAGCTAAGCTTTGGCATTCATCACCACATTTCTAAATGCTTGTACTGCTCCCAAATAACCTCTGTCCCTGCTTCCACCTTCCATGTGCTTCATTTTTGTGTTTTGGCTCAGTCTGGAGCTCCATATTCACCCATGCTGGCCTTCTGCCACGCCTGCTCAACTTTCTGCACATTGTAATGGACTTGGACTTTTTGGACTCTGAGGATGTTGTCCTCGACGATCAACCGGTTCTCCTGGGCTCCTTTGCCCTCCAGGGCAGTTTCACATGGAATTCTGCCAAGCAGGTCCCTGAAACGGCCAAAAACTACTCTTGGGAAGTCCAACATTGTAATTCTGCTGTTCACATTGCTCACTTCTCTTAGGACCTTGAACTCCACAGTGGAGAAAAGGCTGCTCTCGACCTTCACATCTTCAAACAGTTCTTCTGTGTTGGTGTCCAGCAAGGATATAGCCTCCTCTTTGCCTTCCTACCCTGTCTTTTCCAAAAAGCCTCTATCCACTGGCTGCAATGCTCCAGTCAGGAGAGCCATCCCACCATGTCTCTGTAATCCCAATGAAGTCAATTCTGCAACTACGCATGGACTTCTGACTCCTCCTGTTCCCCATGCTGCCTGCACTTGCCTACAGGGATTAGAGCTGAGCCCCAAACCGTGCTGCTTCTACAGAGGACGTGTGAGGGCCCCCTCTGTCACGCTGTTCCACGAGTACACTCACTTGACCCTTGTGCCCTCACTTCTCTTCTGGTTGCAATAACTTTGAGGTCTAGTTGCTGCCACACGCTGATGCTTCTGAAGAAGATGGAAAATGCCCCGTAATAGAATACATTTAGCCAGCCGAGCAGCAGGATGACAACACATTTCTCTGAAACCTCTGCGGGCGACTGCATGAAGCTCACAAGTGACACATTTATTTATGAAGAGTTATTAAGTGCTCATCTTTATTTATGGATATCCTTAAAGATATCCTTACAGATATGTAACTGCAGGAAAACCAGCAATTGCCTACAAAGTCACAACCACCTCTACCACTTTAAGCATATTTGGAAGAGAGCTTCCACGTCAGCTGGGATGAGCAGGATTAGGTTCTGCCTTCCATTTTCTTTCCAGCTACTGTCCTAGATGACTTCCTAATCTGTCTTTGTAGCCCTTCGCTGTGGTTAAGGGAAGACAACTGGGGGACTAGAGAACAGAGGGGGAAAGAGGGTTTGGGCTTCAGGAAAGACTCTTTTGCTAATGAAAAGAAGGAAGAGCGGAGGCTTGCTATAGGAGCTCATATTCTGTGAAGTTCAACTGGACAGGATGCTCTGTCACAGGAGCAGTGTCCTGGGAACGCTGGTCTTCATTGGCAATGCAGGCCATTCTGCTGTCTCTTCTGGTGATCTGACATATGCATAGTTCCATTCACGCTGCACTCGTATCAATATGTCTATTTCTGTTTAAAATCCCTACGCTGGTACAGCTTTAACGTAGTGTCACAGCCAGCCTTACCTATAGAGCTTATTCTTCCTCTGGAGAGAAGTAACTTCTCAGAAAATAAAAAGTTCTGCTAGGAATACGTTCATGTTATGAGGTAAAACGTCAGAGTGCCATTCTGGTTTTAAGGCAAGTCATTTCCCCAGCACAGATTTAAAACACACAGAAACAAAAGCCTTTACAGTAATCTCTAGAAGCTAAAACCAGTGGAATTGTTTCTGGTAGAGGAAAACATCTCATGCCACGAGGCAACAGCCTGAGGAAGGCAAGGCTGCTGCAGTCCCCTGTCCCCAGGTCCGACTAGCGGCGAGGCTGAAAATGTGTTCCCGGCAGGCACACGCACACAGGGGAAAAGAAAGGAAAAGAAGGGAAAAGAAAAGGAAAAGAAATGGCATTTGTGATGTGCTGTATCTTCCTGCCATGCCAGGCTGTCAGATGGTAGGGTCTTCTGCAGACAAGTTGTCTATGATACAGAGTGCAGGTCTTCCTGGTTTGAGAGAAACGACGTACTTCCCAATTTTACTGCCTTAAACTGTGTGTTTGCTCACCAACAGGGGCCATTCTTTTAACCTTTGTTCTGCTGTTCCTTCTGGTGCTTACACACAGCCATTTCCATTCATACTTCGCTCGTACCAATCGATATTTCAGTTTCAATCTCTGAAAGCTGCTTCAGCTCACTAGGGAGTCGGGTGAATGCCAGAGCCGAGGAAAACAAGAAGACATTACAGACAGAACTAGGAAACAGAAAGAGAGAAAGATGTACATTTTTAGCAGCGGCAAGAGGTTACATCAATCCAGCCACTTTTTCAGTGGTTTCTAACTTTAAGCAAATGGCTTGATATACAGGGCTGGAATCACTCACTGCCCTGTGAAAAGAATACTGATTTGGGACTCCTTGATCCAGTGACCCCTTCTGCCTCACCCCGTCGTATTGTTTCACATAAACGGGTTTCGGTTTGAAGCTGGTAAGGCAGTCAAGTATTCGGGGCATTCGTATTTGCAAAATATTATACCAACAAACAGAACAAATCCAGTAGTGTTTCTGTTTGCTTTCAGTCAGGACTGATCCAAACCCCGTCTTAAGCGTACTTAAGCGTAGAACACAACACACGCCTGCCAAGACTGTATTTGCAGCTTTTTTCTGCTCACAGTGCTTCACTTTACTTTCCTGCTCCACACTGTTCCAACAAGCTATCCAGTACAGCTCCTCTGCGCACACAGTTCAGATTTCTGAGCGGATTAATGCACAAATGCATGTTTTCACTAGAACTGTCTGAAAAACAGAAGACAAATAAATACAAGGAAATGACTGAAAGGTTTGCCCGACTCTCGATTATTATTTACTGTTTCGAGTTGGCAATATACTGCTGACTCACTGTTTGAATCATTCTCTACCTTATCTGTCAGTCTTGAAACCACATCGAGCGTGGATCCGAGTTTTATCATCCTCAACAACCAGCTGACAACCTGAGAACGCACGTATCCACACCTAGAACATAAACCAGCCCCAAACTATCAATTTACTTCTCTAAAGCTAGAACTGATGCAGAAAACTCCTCCTTCTACCTCTCCCCCCTATTGCTTTTTAAAAACTACTTCCTTTGTTCAAGTATCATAGCAAGAGGGAAATATGCCCAATGAAAAGATCCTGCCATAACCTTCCCTTCCGCAAAGAAAGAGCAAAACCACAGGCTGTAGCACCTTGGTCCCATTCTTCGAGGTGGCTCTCTTTCTATGACCCGACCAGAGATCGTGACTGCGACTGTGCAGTTGCACATACCTTTCAAATCGGGCCTTAGCATCAGGCAACACAGGCTGGCATTCACTTTATTTTTGAGGTTAACTTCCTGATCCAGAGGGAGCGGTTGGTATTTACCGTTTCTTACGCTTGCATTGCCGAAGAGTTTGAGTACGAAAGGCTCATCTCAAGTGGATTTAGTCCTCAGCCCTCTCTCCATCTTTCCAATTCAGTATTTGCCGCGCTTCTCCCCAATCCCACAGACCCTCCCAAGCTCCACTTCAGCATTAACAGGAACCAGGGTCGCTTTGTGGTTTCATAAGGGGGTATGAAACCAGACTTGATCTGTAGCCGACTGCCAACGCGGAATAAAGTAATAGCATTGCTACGTAAATACTGGAATTATTTGTGTATGCTCATTTTTTCTCCTACATAATAGGCTTGACGCTCTGTACCCCGTTTGTGTTAGTGTTATGTATAGGTAGAGAGAGCAAGGAGTTGTCAGGGAGGTGAGGAACTCCTCCAGTGGACGCTGGTGCCGTGCTCTACATACACCTTCTGGGGGGGACTAGCTGGGATCCACACTTGATATAATAACAATACTATAGATGGAATTTCATCCCGGCAGCAGCTCATGGCCAAATCCGAACCTAAGAAACAGCAACGAATCTGGCATTTGAAAAAAATGAAAAAAAGGAAAAAGAACTCCCCCCTCTTTCAATCACGGCTCGCGTTATGGCAATGGAGCTGGGGAGAGGTCAAGAAGAAGTCCTGTGAGGAGCGGCTGAGAGAAGCGTTCAGCCTGGAGAAGAGGAGGCTGAGGGGAGACCTTCTGAATTTCACTGAATTTTTTTTTAGAGTTGGAAGGGACCATAGAGATCATCTAGTCCAACTCCCCTGCTAAAGCAG
>JAOXJK010000001.1:79549813-79570198 GCA_025774025.1 Xenus cinereus
TTGAGGGTGGCAGAGCCCTGGAACAGGCTGCCCAGGGAGGTGGTGGAGTCTCCTTCTCTGGAGACATTCAAACCCCACTGGGACACGTTCCTGTGGGACCTGCTCTGGGTGGACCTGCTTTGGGAAGGGGGTTGGACTGGATGATCTCCAGAGGTCCCTTCCAACCCCATAGCATTCTGTGATTCTGTGAAAGGGGGGTGTTTATCTGTGGGATGGTAGGAGAGGCCTCTCTTAAATTGTCTCCTCTGCTCCCTCCTAAGCTGGTCTTGTCTGGTCCCACAGGCATCAGGCCCCTTAATGATTATTTCATTTCTAGCACAGAGGGGGTGCAAGAACTACAAGCGTCCCTGCTTTTCAATCAGACTCCTCTGGCTCTTCACCCTGTTCCTTTTCTCCACCCTTGCCAAGTTATCCCCTGATATATACATACATTCCCTTATCACCCATATATGCTGAAGAGCAATCGCTGTGTTCCTGAGCAACTTTGGAGAGCCGCCTCTAACATTACCCTTTCTTTTTATTGCCACACGCTTCCTATCACACACCCTGCATCCTTTCTTCTTCTTTTTTTATGCTCTACTTTCCTCCATGCACATCCCCAGAGAGGAACGAGGGGCCTGGAGCACAAACACTACACCCTCACTGCACCTCTCCTCTCTCCCCACAGTCCTTCCAGCCCCGTCGGTCCTCCCTGCCCATCTCTGATCCACAATGTTTTCCTGCTTTTTCCCTTGCACAGCAACTGGGAGCAGCTCTTACAGCACCTGAGCTGCAGGTGAAGGCTTCTGGGCTTTCTTCCTTGGACAGAAAGATGCCCCACCACGGACTGCCAGCGCCCCAGTAGCCATCAGACCCAAACGATATTCTTTTACGCGTCCTCAGAGAAGCAAACGTCATAGTTCCTGCAGAGCATTCCCCTTAAACTCATGAAGAACGTATCTTGCTGGGAAAGCAAAGCTGGGGTCGGATGGCTGCTGGGCCACACCAAGCCAGGTGACCCCAGCGCCGGACCTTTCCTACTAAGCAGTTTCTTTACACACCAGAGGGTGCAAGGAGGAGAGGGCCGGCAGCTCCCCATCTCTCGGGAGCTTTCAGGGAGTTTGCCTTTAGCTGCCGTCACAGATCTTGTGGTGCCCAAGGGCAAGGTAAAGCTTATTTACCCAGACTTGCGGTTTCTACAGGATAAATGATTTTTTTTTTGTTGTTCTGATTGTTTTACTTTTAAAAAAAGTCACTAAGCCCAGCAACACATACCTTACTCCTGAGGCACCAGGAAAGGGGATGCAGGAACAGCCGCCGCGCAGGGCGGGTTTGATACAACCTCTTCAGTGGGCAGTTGGAGCAAGCGTGCCTTGATTCCCACGCAGAGGTTTCTCAGCTAGGTACAAAGCCTTCTCCGTGAAAACAGGTTGAACACGTTCAGCAGTTCCCCTCCAGGAACCAGCGTGAGATTCCGCATCCCCACTTTCTTAGGGAAATGCTGCCAGTACTGGTGGATCAAAAAAAAATAAATCTTGTTTGCATGCACTTAATGAAGGGTTCTCTCCACCACCAAAACAACAAGGCAGTGTGTTCTCTCTCCTCCAGAACAAAATCAATCGCAGGATTCCAGCCCTTGCTGTCACCTCTGCTTGTGTGCACACCGCTGGCTCATATTCAGCCGCTTGACAATTAGAACCCCCAGGTCCTTTTCCCCCAGGCAGCTCCAGCCACACTTCCCCAAGCCTGTAGCGCTGCAGGGGGTTGGTGTGGCCCAAGCGCAGGACCTGGCACTTGGCCTCGTTGAAGCTCACACCGTTAACGTTGGCCCATGGATCCAATCTATCTAAGTCTCTCTGGAGAGCCTCCCTGTCCTCATGCAGATCAACACTCCCGCTTAACTTGGTGTCGTCTGCGCACCTACTGATGATACACTCTATGTCCTCATCAAGATCATCAGTGAAGATGTTAAACCACCATGATGTCTGCCTCGTTGGCCTTCCCCTTGAGTCTGACCCGCAAACACTCTACACTGTCATTCCCATTATTAAGTTCTAGCATTCAAATGTGTCTCTAACCCAGAGGGCCACCCCACCACCTCTCCTTCCTTGTCTATCCCTTCTGAAGAGTTGGTAGCCATCGATTGCAGCGCTCCAGTTGTGTAAGTTTTCCCACCACCTTTCTGTGATAGCAACTATATCATAGTTTCCATGCTCTAAGTTACCAAGAGGACAGGGAAATACATAAAACTAGGAAACCTTATTAAAAATACTTAGAACTAAAGGAAAACGTGTCAGTAATGCATTAAAAGGGGAAGGTTTTACAACTTTTTAAGCTAAGCTCTCTCTCTCACTTTTGTTTGCCTGTAGAGTTCCTGAATCATTGAGTTTTACCATATTTGCAAGCAAAATGTGTTTAATCATCGAGTTTTGCTGTATTTGCAAATAAAATGTGATTTGTAACTTACATTTTGCTTGATAGCGTGTGGTTTGTCTCGATGTGAATTTCTGGTGTAACGAAACAGCGCTAGTGCACTAGCCGCTTCATGGATGTGCTCGGTGTCTTCCTTTCATCTCTGTTTCTAAACCGGGGAATCGCGTGGATGTCGTTTCGCATTTTAGCGCGGGCGCTTAGCTAAGTATGAAGGAAAGAATACAGGCTGGTAACATGGGGAATATTTCTGGAAATAAACTTCCTAAGAAAGACACTCTTAATATCTTAATACGAAGGGGGCCTAGAGGAGAGATGGGGAGGCACTTTTTATGGTAGCCATAAAGCAGCATCCTTGTAAATAGCTGGAAAAAGAAAAAAAAACAACTCTTAAGAAGTTTGTTGCAGCTAGTTTGCTTAAAACAAAGCGATGCCCGGATGCAATCCTAGCAGTCAGCAGCTGTCTTACTCATGTCTCCTCCCTCCGCCCTGCCCAAAACCCCTTCAAGTATTAAAGACAGAGTGTGTTTTGTGGTATCTGTGAAAGGGAATGGCGTGAGCAGAGTTCCCAAGCCCCACGTGAGGCTCTGGGGCTTTGTTTCGCTTCCTGGCACATTCAGGCCTCTGCAAACAAAAAAAAAAAAAAAAAGGCTGATTGACAATGTTGAAAAGGTGGAAGCTGTGAATGTGCAGCCGTGTGACACGGTTGTTCTTTGGGTTCTTACATCTCAAAGAGAAGGCGGCCACAGGTGGGAGTCTGCAAGACAAATGCAATGCCACTTTTTGGAAAACGACCCGAGGCCTCAGGACAAGCCTCACTCTTGCCAAGTGTCGTGGCCTTTGAAGACTGCACGGTGGATGTACAGGTAGGCACAATGTCTCCTCTAAAAGTCGTGGTCTGTAGCTATGCATGCAAAGAAGTTAAAGAAGCTGTCGCTTACAGATGCTCCTGCAGCTGATGAAGGCCTTTATTTTCATATTTGAAAAGATTTATATGTAGCGTGGTCCTTGGTGAAGTTCTTCCTTTCCTGGTCTTCTTCCCCCTGAGCTACCCGCTTGTTAGTTATTTTCCATAATGGTAACTGAAAACAGTTCAGCCGTAGCACGGTAAAGCAAGACAGAATGATTTGAGTATTTCAGATAAAAATAAGGGGAAGGTAAGGGAGAAAAACAGAAGATCTCATCTATGGGCAAAACGTGTAGTACCAGTTGAATGAAAAAGCTTCTAGTCAACGTTCATGAAAGAAAAGAGGAGATGATATACTGTTATGGGTTTATGAAATTAAGCTGAATAACCCGTTTAAAAGCTTCATGCATACAGGCAAAGAAGTCACATACTTGCTGCTCAACTGAGCACTCTTTAGAATTTATTGATGTAAAGCAGACAAAATTCTCAACCACGTTATATCAAAAGTACTTCAAGTGTCATTCGTAAATTTGTGTGGCAATGGATCACGTAATCTACAACACGTCATGAACAGCCAGCAGGTTTCTCAGGCTTTTGTCTCCTCATCGGTTGTGTTACATTCCTTGAGTAAAAAGGTACCTGGCTGAAGCCACTGCCTGAAAGGCGCCGATTTAAAATAATAGTAAAAATGTTGGAGAACTTCAGCACAGAGTGAGCCCATCACAGACACGGCCGGCCAGCAGCGAGGAAGATGAAGAACAGGTATCTATGACCGTGTGCAGGTTTCAAAAATTATCACCGATTTCAAATTAAACTCTTTTTTTTCCTCAAGGGAGAGCCGGGGGGGAAGAAGGGTTGCAGCAAGGCACTTCCACATCTTATTCCTCTATGCAGGAACTCCAGGGGTAGTGCAGGGCCAGCTACGAAAGTGCTTTTTTAGGTCAAAAAGGAAACTCTACGTGGGATGGGGCTGCTGTGGGACATGGGGAAGAACCTGAGCCGGACAGGAAGAAGGGGCAGGCGTTTGCGTCCCAGAGAGCTTGCAGATGTGATACCAAAGCCAGAGCTCGGGCAGTTGAAGAGTGTGGCATTTCCATTCGGGTAAAAGAAGAAGAGGCATTCGTTCATTTTGGGTTTGAAATAGCATCTTTCCCTTCATTAAGGATTTCTGGCTTATTGTTGCAAGGCAATCCGTTGGCTCGGCTACACTTCAGCAATCCAAAGGCACCAGAATTTCGGAGAGTTAATGGCACATATTGTGCCTTATTTGCAGCACCAAAGTTTGTCACATCACAAAGCTTTGTATAGGTTCCCCTTAGCTCTTTTCCTGCACCAGAAGCTCCCTTCCAGTCTTCACCTCCTCTGAGATAGCCCTATAAAGTGCACACTTTAACACTGGTTTTAAACTTTACACTGGTAACACGCAGGGACTCGTGCTACTGAGTAGAATCCAAAAGCTCAGGTAAGCACAAAGACACCAGTCTAAACTACCATTCAGAGATGGCACTGTTTTAGCTGAAATCCAGGCTTTTTCTTTTTTTTTTTTTCCCTGAAAGATGTAAAAATGCCAAGGGAGTACCCATGTTAGAATAGTCGCAGTCAGCTATTATCCCTCTTGTCGGGTTTCATTCCCATAGTAATTTCAGAAAGGTCTGAGGTGCTATATTGAAGGGAAAAATTTAACATTTCATGGGAGGAAGTTTAAAAATATGCACCTGGAAAGCGATCCTGAATGCAGACTGATCTGTAACGCCAGTCCCTGACTCATGCCTGAATGGTCTGGAAGCTTGACACGGAATTCAGTTGATGTCTGTATTGGCTCTAACCCCATACTTTCCTATTAACTATGTTTAAAAGGTCCATTCGAATTATCTGAGCAGTTTACTGATTATTTAACATATTAACAGAGTAACAAATTCGGCCAATGAATGATTGAAATCCAGGCACTGTTACTGTACTGTATATAATCAGGGTCAGAGGGAACTTTCAGGAAAATATACCAGAAAAAGCAGTGTCCCGGGATGCTTCGGAAAGCTGTGCATTATCAGCAGGTTACCTTCTTTTTTCCTTGTGGAATCATCGAAGATACCACCTCCTGAAATGCACCAGCTGTATAGTTTTTTTTAAAGAAATCATCATCGGATCTCCGATTCGTAGGGTACTCTTAGAATCTCTAGCATGGTTTACTAGAGATTACTAGACTGGGTTTCCTCCCCGTGCCCAGCCTTTGATTGGAAAACTTATTGCTGTTTCAGCTGAAGCACGGAGCAAAACCTTATGCCACTGAATGAACAGCTGCTGCCTTCCTCATAAGTCGCTCCGTCATTGGTGAGTTTGGTCTCATCCCATCACGTTCTCTCAGGAGGCACCTGAGAAAAGAGGAGAGGCAGGAGAGAAATGGGAAGGTGATCAGGATTACAACATCGATTTTTCCCCCCCGAGATCACCAGCAGTATTGTAAAGAGGAGGAAAAGAGTAACCAAAAGACCCGCTCTTGAGGTGCGGATTTCCCTCATTTGGCCTTGGCGGTCGGTTTAGGCAGAACAGTGTTCTTTCCAGCACTGATAGAGACTGAACGCGAGCACCAAGAGATGAGAGCGCACAGAAGTATAATTCTGTTATTTTGAAATATATAAAAATTAAACAAAGACACCTCAGGAGGTGAGCAGGCAAGGCTTCATATTGTCCCGAGGATCCGTTCTTTAAAGCGCGCGGGCAGACCCCATCAATACATTTCAACAGAACTCAATATGGGTCAAGGAACAACACCTATGATTTTTACCTATGATTTTTTGCGATTTGGAGAAAGGCAAGCTCACAGATCAGGCTCTCCACATCTTATTTACCAATAAAGCACACGTCATCGTTAGGATATACTTGTTTTTTGAGCAGTTCACAGACATTTAGCAGTCCATCGAGTACACTGAGGAACAGGCAGGGGACCACATTTTTAAGACAGAACCATTTGAAAATCAACTGCCCTTGAACGAATACAGATCGTTCATCCAGACCGTAAGACTGTACTTTTGGAACTGGAAGCTATTTTACTTTTTATCCTCGTTAAATGTTGCTACATTTAACACAAATGCTGCACACAATTTTAGCCTTCATTTAGGGGTTTGAATCCACTCACTACTTACTTCTAGTAACAGTACTACTTCCACAAATGCTTATCAGGAAAAATGCTCACCTCGCAAGGTTTCGTTTGGCTTGTGATTTAGAATTTAAAGCGGCATGAATCAGTAACTGGCTGAAAACATCTCTCTGAAAAAAAAAAGAAAAAATTAGCAAAAATACAAAGTAATAAGTAACTTATAAAATATTGCCGGTTACGATGTCTTGTTTAGCAAATTATTAAAACCACCGTGGAAGGAAACGTATCACCAAAAGAAATTAAATAGCTAACTGCTAATAAGTGTTTGCAAACAGGATTCAGTCACAAGCAGAGTTTAGCTTTTCACTTTCTAAGAATGAAGTGGTGTTAATAACGTAAGTGCCTAACGGAGGCTGCTGGAAGAGGATTAAGTCAGATCAAAAAGTCTTTTATTGATCTCCTTTACCTGAGCATTACTGCCTCCTACTTGGACTAGTTGATAACGGATTGGGTACAGCAGGTCTACAGCTTTATCACAATTTCCATTTTCAAACTCTACAAAAGCCTGGCACAGCGGCAAGCCCAAACTGGGAGCCAGGGAAAGCTCATGGTCTTCACAAGGTGCTCTGTAGAACGAGAAAGCGGTTAACTCCTGTAAGTCAAATTATAAATATGCATATTTTATTGCTAGTCTGTCACTGCCTGCAGATAGATTATTTTTTTTTTTCTCCAAAAAACCAGCGAACAGCTCACCACACAGCACAGTGCCTCAATGTCTTTGTAATATAAACTGTATTCCAAATGACAGTTCTCAAAGCCTGCTCTTTTATTCTAACCATGACAGGCTGCTTTTAGGCCCATAAACAGGAATGGATTTTAGCTAGCTCTGAAGCTTTTTTGGTTTTTTATCACTTTTTTATTCTTAGTGCTTGTATCCTAACTCATCTAAGAGTAGAAGAGGCATATAGCATCTGCCTGCAGAAGAAAGTATACATTCTAGCAGGTATCCTTGCCAATATTAAAAAAAAAAAAAAGTAAAAATACAAGTAACCAAAGTGTAGCTCTTTGGTCAATAGACAAGACCTGCAGAGGACAACATGGAATTGTGTTTTTCCACTGCTACAGAAGGAGCTTACAGCAATCAGATCTTGGAGGTCACGTCATTTCGGTGCCAAAAGGCTGGCTGGCAACAGGAGGGCTTTCTATCCCAAGCAATATAAATTATTCCTGAGAATACAGTGTTCAATGCTATAAATTCCATCTATTGTTTAGAACAGATTTTTCTGTAAATTTTGCAATTAAGTCTTTAAAATTGAGGAACCTTAGTCACTGGCTTCTGGTTTGAGAGCTCGCAACGACAGCTGAGACTCACACTCCCACATTAGTACCTTAAATTTACGAAACACAGAGCATAGTCTGTGCTCTCCTTCTTGAGTATTACTAATTGCCCATTTCTTCCACTAGGTCAATGTTGATTTTTCAGTACGCGGTGTTGCCCTATGTGTTTATCATTCCTTAAATAAAATCCTGGAAAGTCAGAAGTGCACAACAGATGTGCATGTTAAGTAAGCAGTTTGAGATAGTTAATGATGAAAACGGTGAAACAACTCTTCATTTAAAAATTTGTTCCAGCTCTCTGAGAAAATACACAGAGATGGAAGACTGGAATTTTTTATTTTTTATTTTTTTGCTTTCTCTTGCAACTGATCTGAAGTGTTGATTCATGAAAAACAACATACTCCCTGCAGTAACTAACATTTCCATCCACGAAAATATGTTATGTGATACCAACCACCAGAGAGCGCCCTGGAATACTTTACCAAAAAAAAAAGATTCTTGCCAACTTCAAATTTCAAAAGCTAGGGAAAAATAGCAATGAAAAGCCAAGAATGACTGTTGTTTGTGTCAAAGTTCTACAAGTGCTTTTTTAACAAATACAAAACGCAAACTTGGGTACCATTTAGCTATTACGTATTCATGATACACGTAAATTAATCTATTAAGCCAATCATTAATATAATCCCTTCATCTCACCGTCTGTTTTCTCAGATCAAAATTAAGCTTTTTAATACTTCAAACTACAGCTAAAAACGTAGAGCTGTATTACTACAAAAGGCTGAACACATAGGGCAAAGGAAGCACTGGGTGAAGGGATAAGTAGCACAGGGTCATTAATGCTTCCCTGACTTACATATATTTATATACTTACATATATTCACCATTTAGTCAAATCAGACACGCTTAAGGCTTGATTCGACAGTTATTTGTTTCCATAAATACTCTTAAAAATTAATTTTTTATTATTTTTGTTTGATGGGCGTTATAGCTAGGAACAAACAGTGACAATTTCACGTTCTCCTTCCTTCTTTTTTAAAGGTAGCAATAGATGCTGAAACAGAGAAAAAACAGGGTGCAGGGGGGAAAATTTGTATTGCTTCAGCAAGCCAGACATCTTATCACCCTGAAGTTCAAAGGACAAAATATTTATCGAATACACTACTTTAATTCACTTGCTTACTTGGCAAGTTCCTGAAGAGTTGTTAAAAGCTCATCAGTAGTTTTGTGGTCTTTGGCTCCAAGCGAGGACATCAAGATGTGTACATCATTGAACAGAAGAACGTGATCTTTGGTGTGCTGCTTTGTAAGCTTGAGAACATTGTTCCACCTGTCTCCAAGCTTTACACCTGACAGTAAAAAGAAAAAATTTTTCTCAATAAAAACACCACATGCAAAAGCATGACTTTGCAATATACTTTCAGTCACCCAGCAAAAACAGCATTCCTATTAAACTCAAGAAAACATTCCCTGATGTGGCAAAATTTAGAAAGCAATGCTCAGCTGCAGCCTGGCAAATTTGGGCAAAGAGTTTATTGACTGTCCATAATTTATAACCAATATTCTAAATTGCGTTATGCGAGGTTCTGGCTTTATTACGAGATTACTCATGTCTTCTTGGAGATGATGTTCATAATGAACTGCCTGTAGCAATCAAATTATACGGAGTGATAAGATGGGTTTCATAAACAAACCCAACGCGTCATTAGCGTTTCAGCAGAATACTGTGAAAATCATACTCTCCCCCTTTCAGGAACTCAAGTGTATAAATACTCACAAGGAGAAATGCTACTTAGGAGAGCGCACAAAAGTCAGAGGCTTATACGTGTGTACTAGCTATTTCAATCTGTATCAAAATAGAAAATTAAGTATCTAAATTAAATTTACTTCAAGGAAGCTCTACAGCGTTTTAGAGGCTTATATACTTGATTGTCCAGCCTCAAATCTCCAGGGACAATACAAGTGAATTTGTTAAAAGAGAAATATATGACCTATGCTAGCCTGAGCTGAATGGAATACCACAGTGGCATGGAAAAAAAAAATTTCTTGGGAAGAATAAAGGTTACGCACATTATTAGGAATATCTAATTGAGACTTTTCTCAAGAGCAGAATTTTCTTCTGTAACAAAAGATTTCTTCTGTAACACTGACCAAGCTTGCTCTGTAAGTAGCTTTAAATACTTCTCCAGCATGCAAGGCAGGGGAAAGGGACAGGCAAACCTGTTCCTCTGACGGTTGAAAAAAGCATGGCAGGGGGATGTCCTACCTTCCAGATGAAGCCTGTACAGCATCGAGCAGTTATCTACTATATCCAGCATGCTTCCACTCAACACACACCGGGGAGCAATCTGTAATCACAGGTATTCATAAGCTGCCCAACTGATGTGCTAGTGAGAACTTATTCAGATAATCAAACTCATTTTCACCGTACAAGATTAATTTTATCTTTTTATTCATTCAAATATACCTGTTTTGCAATAGCCCTCATTGCAGCACTTTGCAATGACAAACACTTATATTGCTTTATTTGTGTTGGTTTTCTTGCTATGAAGTTAAACTCTCTAAGTATGGAGAGCCACCGAGGTATTTTATTTTTCCAAAATAGTACCGTAAATATTACTTCACTTTTTCGAGGTTAGCAGATAGGAGTCTGCCCTGTAGCTTTCTTAATCCTTGTATTATTTGTATAATCCTCACAAAGATACGTTATCCTATCTAATTTGATATTCCTTATTTACAAAGATTGTTTTGAAATCCAGACGGTAAAGAACTATAATAATTTAACTAGGAATGAAAAGACATGCTTTTGTTGACTTCGTAGCTAACTCAGTTCTTTGCAAAGGTATTATTTTACATCCTTTTAAAAAGCTTTTTTTCAGCAGGACACATTTAGACCTACAAAGCATGAGTACGGCACACGGACAGAATGGAAAAGAGTACCAAGAGTGCCATTGTAGCTCTTTCAAGCACAAGTGTAAGAAACACTTGAACTATATAATAACATGCACGTCCTTTGGGCATTTTAACAGTTAAGAAACAGTTTCCCTAAAAAGCTGTAATAACAGATGAACATAATATATATATATGGCGCACTGTGATAGGTTTCAATCTTAGACAGAAGGAAGAAAGCACGTATAACGGTCTTAAACACGTTCTCAGTAAAGAAAAAAAAGGCCCCTACTCACATGGTTGTCATAGATTGTCAAAGCAGCTTCATATTCACCCTGAAAAAGCAAGTGAGGACTGCATGATTAGCATTCAGACACGGAAACCGAAAGGGACTGTAGTAACCAAAGACATACCTACAATTAATAGATGTCGTAACATGACTTCACAACTGCCTCACCACTTAGTCAAACCAAACCAAGTCAGAGAAACCTTGAGGTATTAAAAGAAAGAATGAAGCCCAAGATAAACCAGGATTTATTAGGCAAAATAATCGGTATGGCTAGGTTTATTTGATAATAGGTACCATGTGTAAGTTACACATGAAGGAGAAAGACAAGGTATTACCTCTCAATTCTAACGTTCCTTTCAGGGACTTTTGCAAAAATTAGTGCATCCCACGGTGTATGCAAAGAGGTAGGAAGAAAAATAATTTTAAGCAGGCTACAAAACAGTTGTACAGGTAGAAGGTGGCAAAATAAACAAGCTATTAGACTGCTGTTGAGAATTATGCTCCATGTTAATAATACAGAACACAAGCAAGTTGCTCTGTTCTCAAGTACACTGCCTTCTCGATGGTGTCACATTTGTCTCCCCACAAAATTGAACCCCACAAGTGCAAAGCAAGGAAATTCACCATGGCAATTGGACAGGTTGGGTAAAATTGCAACCAGTTTTAAAGTGTTTCAATAATAAGAATTAGTAACATTAATAATGAATAACATTGGTGACCAAATTTAGAGCTCATTGCCTCTTTTTTATAGTCAGCAAATTTTTGGGCCAGCAAATTAGTACTGAATTTGAAGAGAATTTTGTCTAACTCTTGTCTGAAAATTAGAGGTCCA
The DNA here is from genome assembly GCA_025774025.1 of Xenus cinereus. Classification (NCBI taxonomy): domain Eukaryota; kingdom Metazoa; phylum Chordata; class Aves; order Charadriiformes; family Scolopacidae; genus Xenus; species Xenus cinereus. Next base: position 79,561,569 of record JAOXJK010000001.1, read on the forward strand.
AGTTCATCTTTCTGTCAAATAACTGTGCCAAGTGTAATGAGTGAGACTCTCTGATCTTCAAACATGCAATAATCTCACAGCAATTTTTCAACATTCTAACAAAGATCATGTAATTTCGACCAATGTAACTAAAACTTCTCAAAATAATTGTAATAAAGGACTAGCTTGTAAAAATGGCATTGTGCTGCTTTTTAAAAACACCTCTTTAAACAGCTGGAAAAAAAACCTGTAAATGTTAGGTCTGCCTTTTAAATAGCATGAGATGAGTAACCTATCTGGACGATAAAACACCTATGTGAAAATACCTCCTACCTTTTCAATAAAGTATAAAGCCCAGTGCCAGTAATTATGGCAAGCAAGCATGTCAATGTTCTGGAAAAGAAAAAAAAGATAGTAGAGAAAATATTATTTACAAAATAACTTCCCATTTAAACATATCTAGTCAGATTTCTGTTTTCAGCAAAACCAAGTACTTAATAAGACAGAAGAGACAAGAACTTTAAATCAACCGGCCAGGATACCTTCTCAATTGGTACATTGGCTTCTTGCAGCTATTCAGGGAGACACCTCAAAAACAACGTTTCCCCCACGTCATTTTCCAGAGAAGAATTTCAATTGCCTCAAAATTCACCCTTCTGCAGCACGATTTTTTTTTTTTCCCCTTAGGAAAAAAAACCCCACCATCTATAACAAGAGTGAAATTTCTCTCATCCAAAATTTAGGAATTTTGTCTAAAGTAACCTGGATAGATAGTGGAGAGAGATACCCACTTTATGAGGGCCATTTATCTCACCTGTCTGGACATTCAGCATAGACAGGAATTGGTTCTTTAACATATGTTTTACTATGGACCAACACATTCATCTCGTGAACTACCAATATTTGCTGAACTGTACCAACTTTGCACTGTCCTTTTCAGCAAATCCTCTTCCCTAGCCTGCACTTCAAGACGGTGTCATTGCAGTTCACTCTTGTGAGCACACTGAGAATTGACAAACAGGAATATAATTCCATAATCCTTTGGGGAAAATTGAAATACCAAAAAGGTTCGTCCTTCTCCTCTCATTCTCTCCCAGTGCTGTAGTTAATGTTCTCACAAGTGGAAAAAGCATCTTCTTAAAAATGGTGACAACTCTCAGGAAGCCTGAAGGTTCCTAGTGAATGTCAGAACTTTATGGTGCTAAGATAAACATTCTTGTAAACTTTACTTGCTTAATATTAAATCACAAACAAAACCTGAGCAACTGATGTAGTTAAGTGCTTGGCTGATAATGTCGAGTTTACTACCGTACTACAATTCCAAATGTCATACAAACAAGAACATGGGACTACCTCACTGAATAAAACAAAACCTTTTCTCTGCTGCTGAGTTCTGAATGAGATTACATTGCTAAAGGAGAATGAAGCTTGCAGGTTACTAAATAAATAAAAGTAGGCTATGGGAACTCATTCCAACAGCTCATGAGAAAAAACATTCCTATTTAATACTAAACAGCACTGGCAGAGAGGTCTCCTCTGGCAAAACAATTTGCCCCTTTTGATTTTGTGCTGAAATATACATATAAAACAAATGGCATCTGATTTTGGTGGAGGGTGGTGGAGAAACAAAACCATAAAGTAAAAAAAACCTGTACCAAATCTTTGCCACTCTTATTGGGAAGGAGAAAGATCAATTGAAAACAACATAAGGAGGCCAAATACTGTGGCAGTACAGATAGATGATCCTGGTCATTAAATAAAAATTTAAAATTTAAAATCACCAGGCAAAATACAAGCAACTTTTTTAAATCCCTGAGAGAGACCTGCTGTTTTTTTGATGCGCTTACATTTTAACACTCTGTGTTCGTGATGGCTAAGATGAAAAATATTGCACAAAAGAAACGATTATAAATATCACTATGACATCAGCTGTCATAAATCTTAACCATACTGCGACAGGCACAAAGGTACATCAGACAATTCTACTTACTGATCTTGCACTTTATTACTTTATTTTAGTTGGATAAAGGGTGTAAATGACAAAGGCATGCAACTATTTTAACAAAGAGTTCAAAAATTGATGCAAAAGTCAGTGATGGGGAGTTTTTAAGGCATCACCCAAACTGTCAGCCCCCTGCACCAACTGTTTCTTTAAAACTAATAGAACAAAGGACAAAATACTTTCTGAGAAATCATAGATACGAACCTCAATCAGGGGTTTTCTGCCTGCACTTCCAAGCTTGGTATCTTTACTTAAAAAAAAAAAAAGGGCAAAATAAACAGTCCTTCTAACCTCATTTTCCAGCCCTGCTCTTTGGGTGAGGTGGAAAGGTCCTTCCCTGTCCAGAAGCAAGCAAATATTTCATGCATCTTCTAAAACCTCTTTTTTGACTGTGTCATTTCACACATCATCTCGGGTTCTCATGAAGAGGTTTAGCCAGGTTCCTCAAATGACTGTCGGTGCCCATCTCAATCTCAGCAAAAAGCTCGTGAACATATCACTGGCCACTTTAGTTTTATACATCACACAATAAATCACGTTATACATAAATCATACATCAATAAATCACAGTTTTCACATCTGATGTTTCACCTCTCTGCAACGGCCACGTAAAATACCTAATCAGTTCCACCAGGAAAAAGAAACTAGCAGGGAGGAGTGTGTGTGCATGCACGTGCATGTACAAACCACGCACTTGTTGAAAAGAGTATTCGTTACAATATTTCTAGTTAAAGTAAGGCAGTGTGAGAGGACACTCTGTGTGAATCCTGGCCTACTGACACGTTTGGTGTTTGTGTAATCTCAGCAGTCATAATAATGATGGCTTAAAGCAGTCTACAGTATGTGTCCCTCTTAATATGCCATTTTTTTTCTGCCTCTTGGTTCAAAAGCAGGGCGGATAGTAACAGTACCTACCTCAAGTGATAAGTCTCTTCTAATATGTAAAATTGTCATTGTTTGTAACATGTCTACAGATAGGAAGGAATTGCACACAGAGAAATCAAGAATTTGGCTGGAAGAGGTAAAGAAGAGCTAGAAGGAGCTTTTTCAGAGATGCTACAAGAATGTTTACCTTCCAGTTGTTTTCCGTTTCCTTCATAAATTCTAACCCTTTCTTCACCTCCGCTTTCATTTCATTTACGTGAGCTATAGTGTGTACAGACCACGCATCTGTTCGATTTATCGCCAAAGCCTATGAGTGAAAAAGGGGAAAACATGCTGAAGCTTGCAAACTTGCAAATAACAATATTTATCACCGCTGATACAGAAACAAGAGCCTATTTTTTCTTGCTGCATGTTAAGTACATCCCTGTACCGTTCCAACTAACCACAGCCAGGCACTGATTTGGACAGAAAAGGAAGAAAATATTTATTGGCTGACTTCCCTTCCCAGCTTCTAATGCACAGAGATGAACACCTGCAAAATACTTTAAAATGCAGGCTTTAATGAAAATGATCATATGATGTTTATTTCACAGACATGCATCAGTATTGGCCATGAAAGAACTGCATGCATAGGCGTGATATATTCATGGAGGAATATATATTCCTCCTGGAGGACAGGGATAATCCTGAGGACTGGAGAAAGTCAAGTATAATTACTATCTTCATAAAGAGGAAACAGGCCAGCTAAAATTGATCCCCAGGATCATTACAGAGTTAATTGTTCAATAATCAAGAAAGAAGCATCTGGGAAAAAAGGCAGAGGGAATGCAAACAGGATGGATTGTCAAGAGCAGATTACGTTAAACCAATCCAACGTTCTCTAATAAGAGTAAACAGCCAATTATACACGGGGAAAAAGCAGATGGGATAATATATGGATTTTATACAGGTGCTCTGACACCATCTGACAAGGCATGCTCATAAACCAGGGAAGGAAATACAGTCAAGATGAAACTACCAGCGTGTGGCATAGATGTAGGAATCTTCCTAAGGAATAGTTAATCGTATTTTCTTACGAAACTCTGTGAGCATTTCCATGTTGAGCTTTATTTCTGGAGCGAGTCAGTTTGCGGCGTCTGCACGAACCACCACCCAGAGACAGGGACCAGGTTGAAGAATTCTAAAACCTTTTAGTACTAATAACAGACGGTTTACCTCACGGGCAAGCTCCTCAGCACGATCAAAAAAGTTTGTCTCCATGAGTCCAAAAGAGTAGTAGCCCTTCACGTAGCTGAGCAAAAGGGCAAAAAAAAGTACATAATCTATTTAGAACTAGATTTAAGCTAGGAACGAAAAACCTATTAGAAATAGCTTTTAACTCAAAATAGTCCTTACAATTCAAGTTACAATGATGGCTCAAGTTTGCAGAATACAGCACAACCAGCTAGTTCTTACAGGAAACGAGAGTCCCAGAGACACCAGCGTGGCAAACAGCAACAAGATGCACATCACCAGTGTTTTGAGAACCGAGATTTACATCTTTGCTCTGTGTAGCTTTTAGTTCTGCCTTACGTAATCTGCTGATCTCCATAACCTTTGCAAGATGCAGAATTAGAAAGCTAGGAGACAGTGCTGTCACCCACAGTGATCTCAACGTCTCAAAAGCAACACCTAAGGGTAGCCTTTTGCACTTGCTCCAGTGCCCACAAAACTATAGTCAAGCAGTTTCATGTGAAGTGGCCCTTTAAAACGGGTTGTAAAGCATCCCCATTAAGCCATAAATGCCCAATGTAAAGGAAAATTAGGGATGTTACGTGCTCTTACACACATACCTGATGCAGTCATTTTAAGAAATATTTAACAAGGGATGGGACAAGAGGAAATGGCCTCAAGTTGCACCAGGGGAGGTTTAGATTGGATACAAGAAAAAAAATTTCTTCACCAAAAAGGGCTGTCAAGCATTGGAACAGGCTGCCCAGGGAAGTGGTTGAGTTACCATCCCTGGAGGTATTTAAAAGATGCGTAGACATGGGGCTGAGGAACATGGTTTAGTGATGGACTTGGCAGCATTAAGTTAACAGTTGGATTGGATGATCTTAAAGGTCTTTTCCAACCAAAATGATTATTTGCTCAACTGCTATTCTATTTGCAGATTCATAGACTGCAAAATACCACAGGATATGTTTCTGCTTCTCAAAGTACGTGTTGAGGTTTTGAACTCCTGAGGCAAAGGAACTACTAAAACGTGTGTGGCATGTTGCAACTGATTTATTTCATGGATCGAGATGAATAAAAGTTGATTTTATTTTTTTTTTTCCAACATACGAATTCTCATGTAACTACATCCCTGTAAGCTTGAGGACAAGGAGTACTTGCCAGGTTTTTATACTTCAAGAAATGCTTAGCATATGGGCTTTTCCTCTTGCTTTACAATTAAGAGGACAACAACTGACGCTTTTGTAGCATTGTGTCCAGAAAAGTTTCTACAAACGCAGTCAAAACTGCCAAGTCATCTTACTTCCCCAACAAATGAAACCAGCGTATGGTAGTAAAAGGAACTAAGGGGTTTAGATTTTTCTGAGTTGAGGTAACACAGCTGGAAAAATGAGATTCCTGACACTCCCCTCTGTGCCATGAGGTTGTGGGGTACCTCAGTTAGCTTCGTTATTAGGTTAGCCTTCAGTCTGTATTGTCTGCACTGTTTGTGGCAGAAAAAGAGGAGAAAAGATTGTGCTGGATATGGAGGTGCACTGCACGGGTCTACAGCAACTTTCATAAAATATTCAGAAAGTTAGGGTTGCCTGTGGGTTGTCTATTCATCTATCTCTAAGTACATGTCTTAATTTATAACTTAATGTTACTTTTTTTATATAAAGGTAAAAGCTTTCAAATAGTTGAACAGGTCTTAATAAAATTTTAAAAATTATCCCACGTTACTTTTTATTAACTATTCACAATGGATTCAGATTACGCTGAATTAACTTTGGGGAACCAAAACTTTCAGAATTGAATTAAAAAAAATTTTAAAAAAATCTGCATTCCTGTCAGTCCTTGCTGCACCAGCTGTTATGGTATATGCCAAAGATTTATTTCAGAACTACATTGCCAAGTTACAGCTCCTTTCTTCCTTCCACTGATGTGCTCTATCACCCACAATGTGAGTCCGAAGGAGTTTTGTCACTGCCCTCAGTGAGGACATGATTTTATCCTGTTACACGCCACATGCCGTATTTGACAGCAAAATTTACTGATTGAGCCACAGCTCACTTAAGAAACACTCAACAACAGCGCCAACAGGGATACAGGAGAGACGTGGTCAGGTTTGATCCACATCTAAGCCCTCGACTTTGTCTACGTGTTTGTTTCCAACAGATCCTGCTATTTAGATGTGTCTGAACTCAAAAAAACACAAAATACACACACACCAGACAAAAAGTAGTTTTCAAAAAGAAGCATGACCCACCTGCTTAGTGGAATATCAGGTGTCCAGAAAGGATAAACCCGGGCAACAGAATCTCGCATCTGTATCTGATATCCTAGGTAGAAATAAGTGTCGTGGGAAAATTTGAGGGCTAGCAGGTCAGTTGGGTGGCTCTGCAGAATCTGTTCCCATAGATCACAAGCTTTTGGAAGCTGGCTAGAAATAAAAAAATTAATTCCATTGCTGAGAGATGGCACACATCCCTACTGTTAGTTCTAAACTCATGCTGTTCTGAAAAATAGAAAATTCAACATCAAATGACTTTGTTTTTTCCTTGAAGGAATTCCTTAGTCTTTTCAAAAGTAATAATGGCATTATCTTCACTGAGGACCTTCTGGGAAACCTTTTGACAGAAACGTCCTTGGATTAGAACAAGTCCCTGTTAACACACGAGGAAAATGAAATGAGCTTAAAGCATAAATCTAAAGATTTTCCTACAGGGTTGAACAGTTTTTATGGAGACCTACCATAATTAATACAACTTCACACGTGCAAAGACACCTTCCCTCTCCTCTAGTGAGGATCAAACCCATAGTAACAGGGCTTCAGTAGCTTCCTCTTTACCTTTGCTAAGAAGTATGTGAGGCAAACCCATGCTCACCTGTTTGTTTGACAAACAAATGATGCAAGTGAATCATTAGCCCGTACCTTCTGCAGTGCACGTTCATCATATTGAAGGGAACCAGTGGGCATCTACACCACTTCCGACTCTCTGCTATCTCCCTATTTTACAGAGGAAATAGGTTTTGACACAGGGAGAAAACAGAAGAAAAGTCTGTTTGTAGCTTTGCTTCTGTGGATCCAAGTCTGTGTTATATTGGACCTTGCTGTCGTTACATATTTAGTTTCCTAGTTCTGAACTATATATTCCACTGAAGGATCTGTGACAGCTTTAAAACAGAGAGTGTTTGACGATGAGAAGCAGTGGCAATAGAGCAACTCCCCTCCTATGGCGCCGCTCACTAACTAGCCATGGTGCTTCCAGTTTGGAGAGAGAAATTCAAGAACAACCACTGACATCTCACCCTGATCCTTTGCTAGATGTCAGCTAGTGTCAGGCAACGCTAATACCAACTCTCTCTTCCACCTCTGGCGGTTAAACTCTTCATAGTCCTTCAAATGGACTCTTCACAGTCCTTCAAATGGGATGACAGTGAACTTACCCACTGGCAAACATGTCCAGCGCCGATACGTGAAGCTTCTCCCGCTCAGTCAGTGGCTGTGACTTTGAAAGCATCATCATGGTTCTCATTGCACTGTCCAGCTCTTTGTTGAGCCGCACCGAGCTTCCAGTGCCGATCAGCTCCAAACCATTAGCAATGACATGTCCCATTGCTACAGAAAATAGCACATTACAACTTGAGCTGTACAGCATTGCAGGTAATTCATCTCTACACAAAGACAAGGGGGGAGTTGCTTATTTGTGACTTGAACTCACAGGGGTCAGGAAGTCTCATAAGCCTAAAGTTTTTACAGGTTTTTCATGATAACCGTTTAAAAAGATTTGAAATGAAAAGAAAAAAATAAACACACACAAAACCATCCCAACCTTCTCTAGAATCTGAAGAAGTTTTACAGAATTCTGTAACTCAACACTTCCTACTTGCCTAAACAAAGTAAGTTAAACACCAAGGCAGAAGGTATTATCCAGCACTTTCCATGCTAAGAATTAAATGTCGTACTTACTAAAATTTGGATCTGCTGCTTTTAACTTCGAGAGACACCCCTCAATACCTCCAAGGCTCTCATCATTGGCCCAGGTCGCATACTGTAAGAGAGACAGAGGGTTGAGGAATGCCTGGTAATATTGGGCTTTTTTCCAATGGCCCACACGTGTAAAATCCAAAAGCAAGCAAGACAAACGTCTAAAAGACAAACTTTGGATTTGGATAGGGTCAGCACAGTAGGAAAACAGAAAACCTGTTTTCTTTAAGGTAGTTTGGCCACTAGCAGAATTAATAACCATGGATTTCTACACGGTTTATGTCCACTGGTTGATTTTCCCCATCTCAAGCAGGATGAGCACACTGGCTGAAGTTTTCCCCACAGCTGAAGCATACGGCGTAGCCCTCTGCTACAAGGGTTTTCTGCTGCCTACTAATGGCTGAACTCTTGTAGCAGCCTGCCTGTGAGGCTCTCCCAGTTGGTAGTTGGTAGTCTGTGGCCAGTTCTGGGCTCCCCAGTTCAAGAAGGACAGGGAACTGCTAGAGAAGGTACAGCAAAGGGCTACAAAGATGATTAGGGGCCTGGAGCATCTCTCTTACAAGGAAAGGCTGAGGGACT
>JAOXJK010000001.1:79570298-79598776 GCA_025774025.1 Xenus cinereus
GCCTGGAGCATCTCTCTTACAAGGAAAGGCTGAGGGACTTGGGTCTTTTTAGTCTGGAGAAGAGAAGACTGAGGGGGAATACGATCAACACCTATAAATACTTAAAGGGTGGGTGTCAGGAGGATGGGGCCAGTCTATTTTCAGTGGTGCCCAGTGACAGGACAAGAGGGAACGGGCACAAACTTGAACATAAGAAGATCCATCTAAACATGAGGAGGAACTTCTTCACTTTGAGGGTGGCAGAGCCCTGGAAGAAGCTGCCCAGGGAGGTGGTGGAATCTCCGACTCTGGGGACATTCAAAACCCACCTGGACACGTTCCCGTGCAACCTGCTCTAGGTGGACCTGCTTTGGCAGAGGAGTTGGACTAGGTGATCTCCAGAGGTCCCTTCCAACCCCACATCATTCTGTGAAATTTAGACATCAAGTACAGCAACGACTGCTTCATGCACAAACCCCTTCAAATCACATTTTCTTACACTTTTTGGTCATACCTGGGTCAGCGTAGCATCAAATAGTTTACAAGCTTCATTGCTAGTAGTGGACAGGACAAGTCCAGCATCCTGCCAGGCCTGCACAACAAACAAATAAAAACCTGCTCATTTTACACGCTCATTTTCCAGACTACGCCAACAGATTTTCAAATTGATGGCGTTTTGATATTTTTGTCAACTAAGCTTTATTTTTTTTTTTAAAAGAGAAAAGCTGGAAGGACAATGTAAGCAGATCACAAACAGTTGTAGTTACCTCGGAAGACTCAGTAAGTTGGGGCTAACAGTGAGAATCGAGAAGCAAGAAATTATAAAAAAGTATATAAAAATTATAATAAAGTGTAATAGAAGATCTTGATGGGTTACACATCTCATAATGAGAGACTGATGCTTAACTCATTACAACTCAACTTTTGGGTAGTCCCCTGATGCTGACACATCTCGTGTGAAGTAGATACATGTTAGGATAAACCCCTGGTTTTTTATAACTGATATCAATACCTTAAGTAACTTGTAGGCCAAACAGCCTGACAGAGCAAATCCAGCGAGTCACTGAAGTTCAGCCAACAAAGAACTTGGATCACAGGCTTGTACACAAGCCTTACAAAAAGAAAGAACATGAGTGTTTGATAAAGCTAAAACGCAGAACAGAATCAGGCTGCCACAGTTTCTTAGCAAGCTGTGTAACATCGACTGAGGTGTCCCATCTCCTGGCTAGCCGCCGGAGAACGGGAAGAGTTTATTAGGCAGATGTGCAGTTTACTCAACGGTGGAATTAAGCAGCAGCAGCTATAGCCCCCTGGTTCACAGCTGTCCCCGTTACCGCTTCTCTTAAGTGACTGAGCCAACAAAATGAAAAACCCAATGCCTGTTTCAAAATGCCTACAATGTGGGTGCCCACAGCAAACAGGCACGTAGTCTCTAGTTGCTCGCAGGGCTTTTCTCCCACACAGTATGGCCACACAACCACAAAGCCGGTCACCTCACGAGCTGATGCGCTTCACTTGGCAACCTATTCGTACATTTTAATACCATCTGGGTTTATTTCTACTAAACGCTCTCCATTCAGCATTCCTTTACTGTACCCACCACTGCCTCAATAACCACAGGCTTCTCAAGCACAGACTCACATTCAGCACACCGTACATATTCTTGCTTAAGTATACCCACATTTGAGGAGCTGCCCCAATCACTTCAGCATCACTTTTATTCCAGTACACAGAACGCACCGGATAGACAGAAAAAAAAGATCTAGGGCAGCCAATTCAGACTCCTCCTAATGGGGGATCAGTCCTTGCAGATGCTGCAAGGATTCAGTTCATCTCATTTTACACTTTAGGTATTGCCTGGTTCAAATGACCCAACTGTCAAAAATGTTAAGTAACTCAGGCAAAGACATCTTTGCTAATACTATCCCAAAGCTTTGCCACTGTGATTGGATTAAAGGCTCACATTCCAGCAGCTCAAGTGCCTGTGTGTTCAATTACAAGCCTGAACGACTAGACTGGAATGTAAAATTACAAATTTTCTTTACAACCCACGTTATATCCAGAAACACTGTAAAAAGAAAAGTCAAGAGGGTAGCAAAGTTAGGCCTGCTACTTACAGGCTACCTTTCAAGGCGCCCTGCAAAACAGGCCACAAACCACTTTCATCTCTAGTTGTCTAAAACAAGCTCCGTTTGGAGCATCTCTCTATGTCACTGACTGTCTTGCACAACAGCTCGAGGCATTTGCCAGGTAGAAAGTGTCATCCCATTTGGAGGAGATTTGTTAATACCAAGATTCCTTGGAATGAAAACATCTGCGCAAAAAGCACGAGAAAAACAAGCAGAACTAGGGTTAGTGGAAAAAAAGGCCTGCATCCATCACAAAGGACACTGCTGATCTAGGTCATGTATGCCACTACTACTCCTGTTAGCACGCCGGTAAAAGAGAGTGCAGGGAAGAACCACCCTATAACAGCTGCTGGCTCCTCAAAGATCTGCCCTAAAACTTATCTGTGGTTGCCAACCAAGAACCGAAGAGCTACAGGGAGTACAGATGAGCCAGCACCTCTTGTCCTCTGGGTCGTACGCAAGTGGTCCTTCCCAGCCTACCCGGGACACTCACAGCTTGGGGCTTGTCTGTACTCAGGTATCAGACTGTGACTGAAGAAATCCACCAGAGAGGGGGTGCAAGCAGGTAAAAATCAGCCTGGAGAGTTTGTAAAACAGTTATCGCCTCCCATTTCCATACAGGCTGCCTCTGAGTTCTGTTACGCTAACTTCCCACCACCTTCCTCTCTAACTCCAGAAGAGACTCTTCTCTGTGATGCTTCTTGGAGCACCATAGCCTTTGTCTCTTCTCGCTGCTTCTTGGCAAGACCAAAGCCTTGCCCTTTTCTCCTGCTTTAATACGAGAGTTTAGTCACAGAATCTGGCAACTCTTTATTTGTATTTTTGTTCCTGCTAGAATCCCAGCTGGCTCTGAGGAATCTCTGCTCTTTGCAGTTTGCTTTTAGCACATCCTCTATTACTCCAGTGACACCTCTACGGAGCTCAGGAACCTACAACACTCTCAGAAGATCTTCAAGACTTCTTTTGCTACCTCCTCCTGCCTCATTAACCAAAAAAAAAAACCGGGAGGAGAGTGAACTTCATCAGGAAGAAAGCAGGCGAAAGACTAATCAGTAACCAGCTCCTGCTGACAGATTTTGAACCCTTGGACTCGAAGCTGGTTTAGAGTTAAAAGAAGGAGGCCCACAGTAAGGGCAGGTGGGCGCCCGTGGGACCGGCCTGCGCTATGAACGAGACCCAGAGATGTTCAGAGACATCTTCAGAGACATGTTCAGAGATGTTGCTTCCCCCGCGGGAGGGAAGGCTGCAGCGACTCGTCCCACCAGCGGCCTCCCCCCACCTCAAGCCCACCCCGAGTGTAGGGGTCACCGGGGGGAGCTCAGGGGGACCGGCTCCAACGCAGGCCTCACCGCACCGGGGCGGCTTCTCCGCGCCCTCCCGTCAGCTTTCCCCGGCTGGGCTCAGCTCCCCCCTCAGACCCAGCAGCCCCTCTCCCAGCCGGGCTCTCGGAGCCTCCCCGAGGCCCACAGGGCCGGACGCCGCGTCCGGGAGCCCGGCAGGAGGAAAGGCAGAGCGGCCGCAGTCCCCCGCGCTGGGTCGCTGAGGCGGGGCCGGGGAAGGCCTCGCCGTCCCGCTCCCCCTCAGACCTTGCCCTCACCTTACAGTCCCTCAGCGGCGCCATAATCCCCCGCAGCTCCCGTCCCTGCAGGAGGAGGAGCCGGGGCCGGGCCAGCAGCGGGCGGGGCCGTTCGCCGCCCGGCCCGTTGGTCAGCGGTTCCCCCCTCACACACCGTGGCTCAGAACCGGGGCCGCGGTGCTGGGCACGGATGTGGTTCGTGAAGGTTATTGGCCCCGAAACGCTTGTTTATGGTGGCATCGGGTACATCCCCACACGATCCGCTGTTGCTGAAGGCATTCACCAGCCGCGCCCGGGGAGGAGGGTGGGAAGCAGCCGCTGGCCTCCTTGGGGCCCTTCTCCAGCAGTTGGGGCTCCCCAACTGTCAACCTCCATCAGGCTGCACTCCACTCCGATGGCTGTGCTGCCTCCTCTCCTCCGCCTCACACCGCGATGAGAGCGCTCCATCTTCTCCTCCTCCAGCTCCTCGGCTGCTGCTCCCGAGGTGGGGCGGCCTCCTCCCCACGGCTCCAGCCATCGCCCCTGCTGGTCACCTGCTGGGGCCCTCACGGACAAGTCTCTCAACGGCGGGACAACGAGAGCTGGGTCTCATGCCTGTGGAACAGCACCATGACCCTGCGTTACCAGCCAGCCCCAGGAGCAAGACCAGAGGCGGAGAGGAAAGAGGGGCGGCCAGCACTCCCACCACACTGCTTCTGGTACCTGAACTTGGCCCGGGTGAAGAAGACAACACGCTGGTCGGGCCAGGTGATGCTGCAGACAGGCCTCCTCTTGGGACGCGCTCCTCCACCCGTGGCTTCCAGCCTCCTTACAGTGCAATGCTCATCTGCCTCGTGTCCTGCACCCGAGTGCCTTCACCGGAACCTGAGCATCGAGATGTCTGGGCAGGATATGCAGCTCTTCGTGCTTTGGCCGCAGACGCACCTGATCCGCGTCTGGCAGCCGGTACGTCTGGGCTGGTGTGCACGCTTCAAGAGTGCCAGCTGGCAGTACCGCTTCAGCAGCCAGGGAGGCAGCCCCTCTACCCTCCTCCTTCCCAGCAGCGAGCACCAAGACACGCCACCGCCTGCTGTCTACCCAACGGTTGAGTTGCAACAAACCTGTGCCGCCTACTACAGCTACAGCTTGACTGTGCGGTACAGGCATCACGGGCTCCACGTTGCTTCAGTCAGCATTGAGCAGATGCCTCAGATAAGCCTCAGCCTCTCTCTCAAGGTAGAGCCGGACGTGCTGCACATTCTCAGCGTCAGCTCCAAGCTCCTTAATGTTCCTCAACAGCCCCTCAGCCTCTCCTGGAGGCTTCAGCCCCTTATGCCAAGGACACTGGCCTACAAACTGGTAGACACGCAGGCTATAGGAGGCTGGCTCTGTTCCTACAGTTCCATTACTCTGCAGAGCAACTCCTGTACTGTTCCCACACCTCAGAGCCCAGGTGAGGTGGTGGTGGCCAGCATTTATTTTCATGTCGATGGAAAGAGGTTTGAGGAATTGACAGGAGAACTACATCTACTCAATGGTACCCTGAGCCTAACAGCAGGCAGAGAAACTCCCACACATGTCAACCTTCACCCGGGAAAGACTGACAGGAGCACTTACATTTTCAGGTACAAACATGGAACATTTTACACAACCAAAGAAAACAACAGCCCTATTTCCACAGATAGCCCTAACACACGCACTGTATTCTACCAACACAAGGAGCTCTCCTACTTACTCTCCATAGAGTTTGTGGCCTACCAGTGGTACAAGTTCAATATGTACCTTTATATGAATCAGAAGAGGGCTTTTTATAGGTCTCTGGCAGAAAGAGACCTTGAAGTCCATGTTTTCAGCAGTGGCTGTCCTTTTCTGCAGAGCTTTACTTATTTAGTGTGGTTTATCCCTGCGCAACGTCCGATGCTACAATGTGAGTGGACCTTCCATCTGCAGCTTTTTGCAACACAAAAGGACCACCTTCTTCAGAACAGCATGTACACATACAACGATCATGTAAGAAGCGCCACACGTTTTGTCCGTCGCTCTGCTTTACCCTTCGATCCAGAGAAATACACGGGGTTTGTGGCAAAAGTGAACTGTACCAGAAGGGCACTTAGACCAGCTCTTTTAGGAGTCAGAGTCAACAATTATGCTGCAAAGACCATCGAAGTACCAGTGTCAAGCCAGAAAGCATCCTGTTTCCTACGCCAAGTGTTCATTCAGAGACCTGTTCTTCATTCCGGTGTCCTGCGCCAGAAAAGGGGGTTACCTTTTTTCCTCTATGTCAGATTGATATCAGTCTGCAACGTTGGTGTATTTACCAAGTCCTTGTGGCGAATCTATCGTGTTCAGGACACAACAACTCCTCCGGACTGGGATAAACCAATGGACTCTTCTTCATTACATGGTATCGATTCAATACTCTTAACTGTTCCCAGTTTTACTTTTGATTATGGGTTGTATCTGTTTAATTTCACTGTTGAAGTAATGCCAGTTGGTACCAAAAATGTCCTCAGGGGCTCAGATAAAATTTATATTTCAATTGAGCCTGCTGATCTAGTGGCACATATTGCAGGAGGCTCGTTCCGCAGAGTGGGTTTTTCTGATAATTGGAGCCTTGATGGCTCTGCATCCCATGATCCCGATTCACAGGAAGGACTAAAAGGAATCACATTTACTTGGTATTGCACGAAAGCAGTGTCAGATTATAAAAAAATGACACTCAGCCCAGGAAAGAAATGCCATCCATCCCAGAGGGATTTGAAATGGTTAACATCCTCGGGTCCAGTTCAAGTAATGCCACCAGAACCCCTCCGAGGAAACGCCGTATACTACTTCCGTCTAGTGATTCAAAAGGATAAAAGGAGGAGTAGCGCTGACCAAACTGTACAAGTGCAGCCTGGCTCCCCACCCCTTCTGGACGTGATATGCCTTGAAAACTGTGGTAACACTCTAATTCCAACAGAGAGATTTACCTTGTCTGGAAAATGCCTAAACTGTAGATTAAGCAGCCAGACAGCCTACTACTGGTCCCTTTTTGCAGGAAACTCTACAGAAATTAGCTTTGACTGGTCTTCCAAAACCTCAACAGGGAGGTTTGGGGCTTACCTGTCTATACATGCTCTGACTTTTACAAAGACTGCCCATCGATCCTACATACTTCTGTTAAAAGTGACTACCTGGGATGGTAGGTCCTCGATCTACAGACACGCGTTTAAGGTAAATTCCGCTCCTAGGGCTGGCAGATGTAGCATCAACCCACAGTGGGGTACAGCCTTTCTGACAAAATTTGTTGTTCAATGCAGTGGATTTTCTGACGGCAATTTACCTCTGACATATAAAGTGATAGTAGCTTCCACAATACCCCAAACTACCAAAATAACTTCTGTGATGAAAAATACATTTGGCCCAATTCTGTACTTTGGTTATCAGCCTAAAACTCCTCCATCTTTTCTCCCAGTTGGAGTGCCCTCCCAGAAGTACACCTTGACACTTTACGTTCAAGTACACAATTCCCTTGGGGTGTTTACACAAGTGACTTTAAATGTCCGTGTAAAGGACCCGGTTACCAGACAACCACTAGCTCTTGTGTTTCACCAACTGCTGGAATCGGTGACCGGTTCAAGCGCACCAATGACATCTTATCTCCAGACCGGGGATTATTTTAGCGCAGGTTATTTGGCTTATCTGACAGCCTCGGTCTTAAACTATATTAAAGCTAAATCAACTCCCCAGTTCCCTAAGGCTTCCTTACGGGAAAGGCTGATTAATACAGCCCTGAATATTTCAGTTGACAATGCAATGGAAATCAACCAAGTAGTTGCTTCTCTTTCTCAAGCCACAGAGGAAGCCGATGAAATGAGCGTTAGATCACAACAACTTGCCATTAAGAAACTGAGAGAAGTAATAAGAATGCTGAAGATACAGAGGAATGAGAGCCATTGGTCTGAGGAAGTAGAAATTCAGACCACTGGAATACTAAGATGCTTGTTCAACATCCTGAGAGCTGCTCTTCTGCCTCGCAGGAACGTCAATGTAAGTGGAGTTAAACAAGTCTTCTCCATCATGGACTATATAACGGAGATAATTTTCCAGGGCAAAGTCCCTGGAGAAGTAGAAACTCTAATGGAAACAAAACTTTGGAATATCACTCTGAGGAAAGATGAAACCTGGAACATTTCAAATGCTTTCTCTACCAGAAATACCTGCAGGAATTGCTTTTATCCATCGCTAGAAAAGGGGATGTATTCAGAATTGCACCAAAATGCTGTGATTTCCACTGCCCTTTTTGAGTTTGATGAGAACCCCTTCCCTTGGTTAGGTTACACATCAGAAATCACAGCGGTCTTGGGGTTCAAAATGGCAGAGACCAGGGCTAATGGGGATCTGGTAGGGATCATGCCTGAAAGAGTACAAATTACTATTGCTAGGAAAGAAAAGGATATTACAGCTTTTTGGTTAGCAATAGGACCTGATAAAACACAAGCTTACACAACTGGAGGATTTAGTTTTGAAGTCAACAGAAATGCCAAGAGCATATACATCCAGATCCTGACAAAATTAAAAGTTACGTTCAAGGTGCTAGTATTTACAGGTACCGCTGTCACTGATGCTCATCCCATAGCTTCATTTGCTGCTTTTCACAACATGCCAACAGTTGCAATCAAAAACGAGACAGCTAGTGCCGACTGTAACATTGAGAGTCCCTATGTTATTTGTCTCCCAGAGTCATTGCTGACAGCCACAGCTCAAGAAAACTGCACAGAGACTCGTAACATCTCCATTGTCTTGCTGGCACCCTACATCGTAAGGTATCAAACCCGGAGACTGGTGAATATACACATTTTTAGCGATCGGTGCTTATTTATGGATGGGGTTCAGAGTCTGTGGAGAGAAGACACGTGCAGGCTCGGCTCCTCGACTGACTGGCAGAAGGTACACTGTGTCTGCAAACTGAAGCGGAGACGCAGAAGTCTGTCGGCTCACGCTCTATCAAACGCATCCATGTTCAACATCAGGTTCCTGGCAGCCAAAGTAATAATTACCCCCAACACAGTAGATCTGGGACAAACCCTGATAGCAGACATACCTAAAAACCCAGTGACCCTCTTAGCAGTGCTCGTTATTTTTGGTGTCTACGTTCTTTTATCCCTCTGGGCCATTAGGAAAGACAGGGCTGACAAGGGCAGCAAAGACAAGATTATAGTTCTGCCAGACAACGACCCCTTCGATAGAGTGAGCTATTTGGTCACTTTATACACGGGCAGTCGCTGGGGAGCTGGAACTAAAGCAGATGTCTTTCTTCAGCTCATCGGAGAGAACGGCACAAGTGACGTCCATTGTTTACGGCACCCGGATTTTCTGTCTTTCCAACCAAGAAGCACCGATTGCTTTCTCTTAACTACCAAGAAAGACTTGGGAGACATTTGTTCCTTCAGGGTCTGGCACAATAACAAGGGCTTATTTCCAAGCTGGTTCTTAAGCAGAGCCAAGGTTGAGAATATGTCCACCAGGAAGACCTGGTTCTTTATGTGCAGGAAATGGCTTTCTCTTGACAAGGGTGATCACTTACTGGACAGGACATTTTCCGTCACAAACCCCAAGACACCTCTGCCCAGAACCGACTATTTTTTGATTAAACTTTCCAACAGCCTGGCAGAGGGCCATCTCTGGCTTTCGATCTTTTCTCACTTTCTCACTGGCACTTTCACCAGGCTCCAAAGGTTGTCTTCATGTTTAGCAATATTATTATTAAACTTGCTTGTTAACATTATGTTCTTTAATGCTGACAAGAATGAAGAATCTCCAATACACTTGAGGTATCTGAGATCAGTAACAGTAGGAATTGAATGTGCTTTGCTTACCATACCCGTGGAAATGATTATAATTGCCTTATTCAAGTATTCCCAGAAGGAATCTTCTCCTCGGGGTGTAGCTCAGACAGACCCAAAGGTAAGTTCACCCCTCCCATCTGAAAATTGTAAGAACTGGAAGGAACATTTTTCAAAAACTTCAGCACAATCCAGTAATGTTATTCCCTTGGAGAACCTTCCTGGTCCCAGCAACTCACAGAGCCCGCCATGTTCCAGAACGACGAGAAGCAAGGGCTTTTCCCAAAGCTGGAGCAATTGCACAGTTTCTGAAAGGGACGCAAATGTAATCGGAACAGAGGAGCACACGATAACCGCAAATTCCCCTCCAATGGCTAAGGCCTGCCAGAGAAGGCCAACACCAAATGCCAATTTTAGTAATGATTATGCAGAGGGAGGGGGCAATTTTCAGAAAGAAAGGAAACCACCAAGCATCACCTCCATGCCCGTTCACAAGAGACCATCCATAGTTCTTTGTTGGTGGTGCGTCTATCTCTCATGGGCACTAGTTATAGCTGTCACTGGGATATCATCATTTTTCATTGTGGTATATGGTTTGTCTTATGGTTATCAGACTTCACTGGAGTGGCTTATAGCATCTGTAACGTCCTTTATTGAGAACGTGTTTTTCCTTTCAATTCTAAAGATCAGTTTTTTCTCAGCTATGAGTACAATTCTTCCAAAACGCTGTGAAAACATCGCATGGTCAACTCAGGGAAAGTATTCTGAGATTCCGTTGACTAAAGAAACGATGAGTGCGGATAAAATGAGAGAGATGCACTTGAAACTTGCTGAAGTCAGAGGCAGCAAGCAGTATAAGCCTTTAGAAGCTGATGAAATTGCAAACATGCAGAAAAGGGCGAAAATTGAAGCCAAGGCATTTACTTTCACAAGAGGTTTCGTCAGTCACCTTATCTTTTTAACACTGCTATTAATTCTGGCCTATTCCACTGAGAACACCAACAGTTTCCACTACAACCGATTCATCCATAACCAGTTCTCTCCCCGACTCTCCAGTGTAGATAAGCTAGAACATATCTACGTGTGGCTGAAAGACTTGTTCTTGCCTTTGATCCACAATGACATTCAGCCAACCTTTCTTCCCGAGAGCTGGTCCAAAATCATTGGTTTGCCTAGGATGAGGCAAGTGCGGGCTAAAAGCACTGAGAAAAAATGTTTCCACCCTCACAGCTTTGTAAATAACTTTGTGATCAGTAGAAGCCACTGTCTTCACCAATATGGCACCGACATCCCAGAGAAAAGCGACTATGCTGGCACCTGGACACAGGTTACCAACCAGTCTATTCCCAAGGATGCCAGCAGTTACAGTGGGTTCACTTACCAGCAAAACAGGACTCCATGGACATATTATTCATACGGAGATTTGCACACGTATGGACCGGCAGGATACACGTTTTACTTTTTCCCCAATGAGGGAAAACCGAATTCTACGACAAGGCTGGACGCTCTACAACAGAGCAACTGGCTTGATGATAAGACGTGGGCTGTGATCGTTGAACTAACTACATTTAACTCAGATGCAAATCTCTTTTGCACCATCTCGGTCATATTTGAAATGTCTAATTTAGGAATCATAAAACCAAGTTTGTCAGTACACTCTTTTGCGCTCCCCATTTTTCATCAGCAAACTAAAGCTCAGAAGTTGGTGTTCGGAATCGTTCTTGCTTTTCTGATCACTTACATTGCATATGAGATTCATACCATAGGCCAAGAAAGAAAAGATTATATTAAAAACATTTCCAATATAATCAACTTGGGCTTAAAATCAACATTCCTCCTTTTCGTTCCTTTAAAGTTCACAAAGTTTAAGATGGGAGAAGATACAGTGAAGTTTTACTTAGATCACCCAAATGATTTCATTTCTTTTCATGCAGTTTCTCATTTAGATCAGATTTTAAGGATAACTATGGGCTTTTTAGCATTCCTTGCAGTTTTGAAAACTCTGAAGTATTCTCAATTCATTTATGACGTGCGCCTGGCACAAAGATCGATTTTGGCAGCCCTTCCCGGGATCTCTTCAATGGCCCTCGTGGTGGTGGTGTACTTCTTTGTATTTATGGCTTTTGGCTACTTTGTGTTTGGGCAGCATGAATGGAATTACAGTAGCATGATTCACGCAGCCCAGACTGTATTCTCTTACTGCGTCTCAGCTTTCAGAGATACTGCATTTTCATCCAACAGGTTTCTGGGTGGTCTTTTCCTTGCCTCTTTCATGATGGTGATGATCTGCGTCCTGATCAATCTCTTCCAAGCTGTTATTATGTCCGCCTACGCAGATATGAAAACACCCGTATACGAAGAACCATCTGACGAAGCACAAGTGGCTACTTTTGTTTTGCAAAGGCTCAGAAAGATATTTTACCTTCTGATCTGTAACAAATCCAAAACCAGCGAGGCTGATCTTTTTCACAGTGTACTCTATGGGCAGCCTCAGAGAAGACGTCAGCAACATTTAGGGCTCAAGAACAGAAAAATAAATGGAAAAAAGATGGTTTATCTTGTCATATAAGGAAGGAAAGATTTTGTATCCAAGACCACCTTTACTCTGTAATACTTGCGTTTCAAATAAACGCTCATAAATAAATCATTTACTTTCAAGAATTTTTTAACATTCAACCCCTTACTAGTGACTGTGCTCAAATTTTCTCCAGATTATTTTGCATCAATTTCAGCTGTTGCGGGGGGGTGGTGACGGGGAGGGGGTGTGGGTGGGGTTGACCCCAGGTGGCAGGTAAGCGCCCACCAGGCAGCTTGCTCACTTCCCTCCCAGAAGCACGGGGAGAAAATCCAAGGGCAAAAGTGAGAAAAAAAACTTGTGGGTTGAGGTAAGGACAGTTCAAGAAGCGAAGGAGGAAAAAAGTGCCAAACCGCAAGTGATGCAAAAGCAGTCACTCACCCCCAGCAGATGGATGCCCAGCTGGTCTCTGAGGAAAAGTTACTTTCAAAAAACTTCCCTTGCCGCAGTTTTCTTGCTAAGCATGATCTTTTATCTCAGGATATTCCTAACTCCATGTCAGCCAGAGGCAGCACACAGAGGAGCTGGTGGCCGTTTCACGGAGGTGACACGCTGGCAGGAAGTTCGTGAGTCTGAGCAGGACTCTCTCCTCTGGCCGAGCACATGCTAATTAATACAAGAGCAAAATATGGCCAAAGACCTGAAAACACTCCCTACTCACCGCCTACAGCATAAGATTTTAAAAAAAAACACAAACAAGTTAGCAGGGTGCAACTTGGCAATTAAAAATAAACTTTCACAACATTACATTGCCTTTGCATGCAGAAGACAGAGTCCCTTTGGAAGACACTAAGCATGGACTATAAAATCCCCTTATACATCCTCAGAGGGGGTAGTAAACTTCTGTACTATCAAACAGGGCCTGCAGACTGCTCGCTACGTCACCTCCTGTAAGGGAAGACCGTCCTAAATGAATTGAGAATATTAACCAACTGGGTAAGTCAACTGGGAAGACTGGTCAACTCGGTCAAACCCCTTATTTCCTATTCATTAAGCTGGGGGCATCCTCCAGGCAGTTCGCTTCGAATATAAAGAGACCACAAAATTGTAATAATTATCAATTTTACATCTCGCATGCTCTTCACGGTGCGGTGACTTTCCGGGGCCCGTTACAGCTGACGGGCGTTGTCGCCCACCGGCCCTCAGCCCCTCGCTCCTCCAGGCCGCGGCCTGGCAGAACCTGCCGTTTCCGAAGCCAAAACTCCTAACCCTCCCCGCCCCGCTCCCCCTCCTTGAACTCCGGGGTCTTCCGGGCTCGGCCCGTCCCTCACCGCGGTACGGGCCCACTCCCCGGTAGCAGCCCGAGCCTGCCCAGGCCCAAGCCCAGGCCCAAGCCCAAGCCCAGGCCCAAGCCCAGGCCCAGGCCCAGGCCCAGGCCCAGGCCCAAGCCCAAGCCCAAGCCCAGGCCCAGGCCCAGGCCCAGGCCCAGGCCCAAACCCAGGCCCAGGCCCAGGCCCAAACCCAGGCCCAGGCCCCGCCGAGGGAGGCGGCGGGCAGGCCCCGGCGCATGCGCACAGCGCCACCTGCCGGCAGCGCGGCCCTCGGTGGCGCCTGTCCCTTTAAGGGCTGAGCGGCGCCGGGCCCTCAGGCCGCAGCGTCCGGGTGGGCAACGGGGGACCGCGGCCCGTGCGCCCGCCCGCTGTCGCCACGCGTGGGCGGTGGGTGCCGCGCAGTTCGGGTGGGCAGGAATCGGGGGGCTCTGGCTGAACCGGGCTGCGGCCTTCCCGCCTCCCCCCTCGAAAACATGGCGAGCGGGGCGGAGGGCCGGGCCCGGCGCTTTCGGCAGCCAGGCCCCGGTGTAGGGGCAGCGAGGGAGACCCGAGCTCCCCGGGAACGGCTCTCCGCCGGTAGATAATATTGTTACTAATGAAAGGGCACGGGCGTCAATTTATCTTTTAATCTCTCTTCAGCAGGCAACGCGTGTGGGATCTGAGAGGAGAGGGGTGTCCGTTCTCCTTGCCTGCCGGGATCCCTCCCTGGAAGACGGGTGTCGGGAGCCCTCCTCAGGGCGGGCCCCGGGCTGGCTCGGCGGGTGCCGCGGAGGCAGAGCACAGGGCTTCTCCGCCACGGAAGACGGCGAGTGAAGGAAGCCTGGCTCCAGAGGTGGGAGAGGAGTGTCCAGCCCCCCCCCCCGAATGCTTTGCTCGGAGCGGGAGAGGTTTCAGATGTGGCGCTTCCCACCGCCGGAGCGCCTGACTCCCCGGAGCATAAGTTACGCTGACGGGAGGGAACCTCCCCTTCAAACTGCAGAAGCAAATGTGAGAAGAGTCTAGGTGAGAGAGAAAGCGTGAGTCCCCTGAGCAGAAGCCTGCTTAACAGGAGGGACTCATGATTCTGGAAGTAGAGCCAAAGCTTGATTCTGATTCCCCCCCCCCCCAAGTGCTTTAATATAAGGTCTGTTCTTTGTTTAATAGAGTCTAGTGGCCACAAGTTGTTTTTTTCTGAGGAACTTTGTGAGTTGATGTCGGAGCTACAGGATGCAGCCTCGAAGGGGACTGGGGAGAAGATTCCAGGGAAGTTCAGAGCTGCGCGCTGCTTTTGGACGTGCACAGAGGAGCTTTAAGGAGCCTAGGGAACTTAGGGGAAACCTTTGTTTCCTGTCATACGTAGGCATTGCCAGTATGAGATTGCACCTGAGCAAGGTGGTGTTGGGATCACAGCTTTGAACTTAAAGCACCGTAGAGCCATGGAAACAATCAGGTACTCACCTCCCCTTGAAAAACGGGGGGGGGGTTAGGAAGCTCACAAGATATATGAGAGATGAAGTACCACGGTTTCTTTCTGAGTTTGCTCTGAGAACCTCAGTGAATGTCTCCATATCTCAGTGATGCTAGAAATGGTCTGTCTGCATAAGGAGAGAGGTTGATCGTGTGGTTTTCCTTCAGACTTAATCCAGACTTGCTCGCAGACCTGTTTGTTGGTGTTTTCTCTAGCTGGGATAGTAAAACTTGAGGAACACACCTTTCAGGGGAAATGGGCATGCCTGTAAGAAGGTGTGTGTGTTTATGTCCATGAGAAAGTATCTGTATAGTAGGTACAAGTCTTTATTCTCGGACTTTCATGAAGATGACAGTCTTTACCCCATACCCTCCTACCCCTCCAGCAGCCTTGTGTTTTGTTTTCTTTTTGAAGGTTTTGCTTTACTTCATTATGCAGTCTTCAACTTGAGCTCGGTCCTAACAAACTGAGGGCCTCAGTCCCATTTTACTGGAAAGAATTCACTTCTCTGTGTATATTAATACTTTACATCTTGCTGGTCACAGGGGAAAGTGGGCACTGGCTGTCACAGCAAGGACATTGTAACATGCAACCCCACATATTGGGGACTGAGTATTTGCTTACGGTACCAACTTTGCTTTCTGTAGGGAGATAAATCAGTGAAGCTATATATATTTCTTTCAGGATTATGTCAACTTGCAGTGTCTCATTTCCCAAAACACTGTGTTAGCCTCTCCTCGTGTATTTCCACAAAATCTTGGTGTCGCTATTTTTAGACTCTGCTGGAAAGTGTTGCACTAAGTTTAGATTGTGCTTAACCAAGCTGATACTTTCGGTGGTACATATGTGGCCCTCCCTAACTTTTCTTTGAGGACAACTTACATATTAATAGAACCTTACCATCTTACTCTTCCCGACTATGGATATTAATCTAACAAAGCTATATAAAGAGCTACAGTTTGAAAGGAAGACGAAATCAGTTCAGGGCAGGGGGTAACCTATGGCCGTAGCGTGCTTGTTTGTTGTTCCTATACCGGAAAGGAGAGCTAATGCAATCAGAGCTCAGGTCTGGTTTCCCTGTTTTGGCAAGGAATAACTCTAATCCAGAACTGGCGTTCACTTCGGTGAACACTTCAACGTTTGGATCTCCTGCGTTAACCTCCTCTCCAGAAAGTCCCTATAATTGTTTCGTGAGAAGAGCAACAAGTTTGCCTTCCTTTAATTTCTGTGCCGTTTTACATGTAGAAGGCTAGAATCGCATCGTGGATGATGATGTGATAAGCTTTGTACTCTGCTTCGAAAAGCCTGCTGTAAGAGAAGGAGAAGAAACATGAATGAGAGGGGTCAAGCAGAAACCCAGATATGACCACAGATTAATTCTGGGGGGAAGGAAAGGAAGAGGCAATGACACTGTAGTCCTTTCTCCTCTGTCAGGACTGTTTGTTCTGCTACGCAGCAAAGAGATCCGCCATTTGCTCTGCTTCTGCGACTGGACGCGGAGATGGCCTCTACCATAAATGCTTGGGCAACTTGCTTTTATTTTATTCTTTCATTCACTTACTGGGTGATCCACTTAGCTGGGCTTTTAACAACTGAGTAACTTTTAACAGCTGAGGTGCTGAAATGAGAATTCCCCACAGCCACTAACAGTGCTATTGCCAGAGGCTGGGGCTGTATAGGTCCAATACATCCAGTAGAGGACAGTGGTATACACTGGTGCCTTGTTGCAGCATTCCTGTCTGAAGCTGTTAAATTCTCACCTAATTCGAGATTCTTTATTAAATGCTGTCAAATTCAGAGCTGGCCGCCTGCCATATTCAAGTAAGGAGTACTCAGGCTAGATTTTTTTGGGTGTTGGTTTCTCAGCTTTGTTACGTCAGAGATTTTTGAGATTCTCTTGTGTTCGGAAAGCCTTTTTACCTAAAGAAGGGGGTTGGTTTGCTTGCCTCCTCTCTTTCTGCTGACACGCTCTGCTCAAAACATTCGTTACGACTGTTCAGAAAACAGGCTTGCTTTCACGTCTACGAGCACGGAGGCTGTTTATCGTACAGCCACGGGGAGTCCACACAAGCTCTTGTTAAAAAGCAGGGCTTGGGGCCTGCTATATGACCCCGTACCTTGAGGGAAGCCTGTGTGCTGCAGTGACCTCAGTTCCTTCAGAGCAAAGGAAACACAGCAATACCAGCACAATCCCCCTGGCTCGAAGGGAGTAGTTGCTGCAACAAGTCAAGGCTTAATTCAATCAAGTGATCTTTGGGAGAGAGGTAATAAGGGTAAAAGCTCCAAATGGCCACGTTTGGTGAAATTGCATTCCTGGGCTAATTTGTTAGCTAAACCCAAGGTAAGTCACCTCAAAGGAAGAGCAGGGAGGCAGCCAACAGGTGACCTAAACATGCCTGCAGGGCAATAACATGAAGGAACTGGAGGGAGAGAGTTGTTCACCTGGAGATTAATAGCAAGTAAGAAGGTTCTGCTGTTTCATCTATTACCTGAGCAATGAGGCAACAGATCGCTTTTCTGAAGGAGGTGAGTGCGTTCCTGGTGCTGAAATATATTTAAATCACACCAAACACTGCAAAATAACTTGGCATTTACCAGGCTATGAACTCAGTGGCTCCTACGCTTCTATTAGAGAGCGCTCCTTCCCATAGAGAATCAAGCTGTGAATATTTTAATAGGTCATCGTCATCAACAGTGGATACTGCAGAAAAATCTTGGCAGGAAAAAGAAACAAGGGTTTAATTGGAGAGGATTAAAGGTGTGTCAGTGTTGGTTTTATCTGACACCCTTTCAAATCAAAGTCTGTGTCTGTAGGCTGTTTGTTTCTTGTATAGTTTCTCCAGCTTATCAGTGACTCAGAAATGCACGAGTCTCCTGTGGAGTATTAAGAGGGGCTTAACCTATGCATTGTAAAGACCTGTGCTAATGAGGTTTGAAGCAAAGAAAATCAGATTACTTATCTGTGCCACTACTTTGCCACTGACCCTGACAATTTAATGGTGATTTATTATTTCTGGCATGCCTTCCAGGCCTGTTAGCAGAATGCTTCGAGCAGAACTGCCCTGAAGTTTTTAGGAGTCCCTAGAGAACTGCGCTGAGAGCCATTTCCCCACATCCATATCACGTATCAGTCACAGCGTGGAGAAACACTCTTACAGCCCTGCTGCTGTCTAACCTCTGCCTTTCTTTTACTGCAGTTTTGTCCTTAGTGTGGCGTTTAAATCTGTGTGCTTTACCTTTCGCCGTGACACGTGGGCCAACCTGACACACGTCCCGCAGCGTTCTGGGCTTGACTTGGCAAGTTTCTGCTGAGCGTGCTAGTTCAGCGTTTGCTTCGTAATCACGCGTGTGTGGGTAGCCGTGTTCTTTTCGGAAGAGCTCTGCATGTGCTTCCAGTAAGTATGTGTTTAAGCACCTTGCAGCTTCCAGCCAAAATGGCAAAGGCTTGGGCGGAATTCAGTTCTAAACAAGCTGTTCTAGAAGTCTTCTTCAGTACATACCAGCCAGCCAGATATTTGACATGTTACTGGGACTTGGTGCTGCTTCAAAAAATTTCAAGGACAAGGGAAAAAGGCAGTGTTAGCACTGATGATGATTTGAGTCACTTGAGGTCACAAATTTGCCTGATGATGATTATGAAGGGATTAGTGCCCTGGACTTTGAGCTCCTCAAGAGATCCTTCATCCTGTATGCTAGAGAGAAACGAGTTCTCGCTCTTCGTATGTCTGCTTGGAGGGGAGGCGGACACCTTCTCATAGTTGTCATATCGGGCATCTTGCTAAGATGGTGTATAGGGCCAAACCAATGAGCTTTGTGATAAAACAATGTCTGTCTCAACTGTGGTTTTGTCCCAGAATTGCTTCTCTGCATTTGCTATCACGCTCGCATAAAGATGTGGTTCTTCTAATTGCAGATGAGCTTTTTGGAAGCACTAGAAGCTCTGTGAGAGAGTGCATCTTGGGTCTTGTCTGCTTGGTAGTTTAGACTAAAGATGGGAAGCACATGCATGAACTGAAAGCTTGTTACATCTGCCGTTAAATCTCTTTCTTCAGAGGAAAATGGCTTTGTTTCCTTATATAGCAAATTTTACCTCTGAATGGGAGCATTCACTCTGAAATCCGTACGCTCATTAACTTCACACCTTGAGTTAGTGACCTTAGCTTTCCCAAGCGTTGCTGTGTCGACAAGCTCTCAGGACAAATGATGTTCCCAGTGGAATAAAACTTGGTACAGCTGATACCAATGACTTGTAAGCTGGGAGTAAAATGGAAAGCATCATAAATTCATCTGTGCCTCGCAGGCAGGATCATATGCTTTTCAACTGGCATAGCCAAAAATCTGTTTGTACATAGATATCATTCCTTCCCAGTGGTAGTCACTGAACAGATTCTGTTCTACATGCCAATGGCCTGTAAGAGAGCAGGTGTTTCTATATCTAACGTACTTCAGCTCTGAACCCAGAGCTGTTATTTTGACTTGGAATCGGGACACATTCGTTCCAAAGTGTCTGATCCTCACTGCCATAAATACTTTTTTTTTTGTTGTTGTTGTTCTTAGCGTTTTGCATTATTTTAGAGAAAAAAATCACCGTGATGGTTATTCTGTATTTGATTTAAGTGACTTTCCATACTCTTACTTTTGTAGAGTTAATTATTTTCCTTTTTTTAAAAAGGCTGATTGCAAAAAGTTGCATACGGTGTTTGGGACTGAATCTCATTCACGCAGGTGGATGTCTTGGTATTACCACTGATTACCTACAGAAAAGGTACGCTTAGGTGTGTTTGGGGGACTTATCTGGTAAACCTAAAGTGCAGGGTTCCAAAAGCAGGCTTCTTAGTTGAGTTTTGTGTATAGTTTGAAGAATCACTCTTTTAATATACAGGGAGAAATAGGTAGCATGTACATGCCTTATATCTAACTGAAAAATCTGAAAGCACTTCAGTTAATTAAATTCTTTCAGGCGTCCCTGTGAGGTAGGGAAAATATGTCATATCCAAGAGTTACATCACTTTTGAAAAAATATAGTTGCCTAAGGGATTTATTTATTAAACCAGTACCCAGCCCCATTTATGTTACATTTGAAGAACTTCCTGTACTACTAAAATGCCAGGAACAGCAGTGGAAAGGCTGGTGGTGAAGGAATGATGACGTAAGGGAGATTATTCCCAAAATTAAGTTTCAGGATTTAACAGGACTTTCTGAACTGGGTGTCTGTTACGAAGCCTCTATAACCTCTGAGGATCTTGGGGCTCCCTGTTCTTCTGGAACATTAGGTGACGAGTAGTCACAGCTCTGCTTCACCTTGCCCCTAATTCACCTTAGCAGCATATGTCTCTAAGGATTCAGTTTCACCACATAGGGTGAGCAGAAATAGCAGCTTACTGTCACTGAAAGAGGGAAATACAGGTCCCTCATCTCAGCCCTCCCTTTCCCCTGGCTGTGCAGTTTTGCTTCTTACCTTGCACCACTGTTAGCAGTTGTTGGATTCCTCTGCAAGCCAATTTGGTTCCCTAAAACAAGAAAAAAAGAAAAGATGTTGGAAGAAAAAAGGTATTTTTTTCATTTGTTACCACATCAGTAACTAGTGTGATGCAGTAAGAGTGAAAGCATAGAGCAAGGTGTGTGGTGTTGGCTATCAGCTGCCCGCTGGCTGCATTTCAGGATGTTTCAGACTACCTCTGGTCCTGGCCTGGAGACTGAACGGCCATTAGTTGGTCATTCAGGTTGAAACGTGTTGGGTGTGCTTCTGGAGCACACCTTTCAGTTTAGTTTCATCTGAAACTGTCCGGTTTGCGAGGAGGCTTTTAAGATTGCTCCACAACACAAACTAAGTGGGGTAAGCGAAGACAGGCGGTTTGTTCTCAAAGAAAACCCCTGAGCTGAGCCGAAACAGAAACAGAACCACGGCCTTAGTGAACTGAACCGGCTCTGCTGGGGAAGGGTATGGCTGCAAAGCTGGAAGAGTGGGAATGACCTGCTGTCCTTTGGCAGGCTGTATATCTGCTGGGCTGGGAGCACGCACAACCTAAACGCTGAGATACCGCCCAAATCGGAGTTCCCAGTGTTGGCCTTCCTATCGGCTTGATGCCGGCTCTGCTTCAGTTAAAAAAGCTGATGGGCTTGCAAGCGGAAAACCGCATGCCGTGGAAAGCGTGAGGGCTTCTAGCTAAAAGCTTGAGTTTTTTTCTTGCTAACTGCAAGGCGAACGTGTCTTTTCAAGGAAATGGTGCAGGTGAGTGAAAATAACCAATTTGTAAACTATCGATAGCACTTCATTTACGGATTGGTGTAACTTTGGGGCATGCAGACGGTTAGCTGTGCTCGATCTGCTCATACATACCAAAATCAGTCCCAAGAGCATACTTGCCACACCGTGCTTTTTGAAAAAGCATGTGACTTTCAACTAAAGTGCTACGAGTGAAGGATAAGCTCCCAAATGTAAACCAATGGTCAAGATTTTAAACAATTCATCTTGTAAGCACCAAAGCTGATAAAGCACGGCTTCCTATGTTTTGTGTCTGGTGACTGATCGCTACGGCTTTGTAAGGGGGGGTCTGAAATCTTTCAGACAGATGGACAGTAGCTTTCCTACGTGCAGATCCTCTGATGGGTGTCCTCCGTGAGGATAAAGCAGAGTCTCCCTCTCCTGCCTATTTTCACAAAAGCCATAGGACCTAAACTTTTCTGAAGGTACCTTTTCCTCTGTCCTGTGTGGCTTGAATGGGCCAACGTTCTGTCTAGGCAGAAGATGATTACCTCAGCCAGGGAGCCAGGGTTAAGCTCCCAAAACTCTATTCAGAGGTGAACCAGAAGCAAAGAAAAAAGACACAGCACATCATTGCAACACCTACCTTTCTGGTACGTGTCTCCTGAGCGGGGTCCCAAACCCTTTCATGGCTCCGTTTGCAGTTTGTGGGAGGAGGCAGGCGTTGCAGAACTGGCTTGGAATTACACACAACAGATAAGGAGTCATTTCTTGGGAAGCGCTTAGGGAGTGTAGGCCTCGACTGAGCAGAGGGTTTTCCAGATCACAGCCATATGCTTTGTTACCTAAATTCTTTTGTGGATCAAGTTTCAAATTAATAGGTGAACTTTATAGCTAGGTTCCCAGGCTGCGGTTTCTAAACCTGTCTGAGGAATCTGGAAATTTAACTGGGACATGGGAAACTAACTTGATTTGGGAGAAAAGATTTACTAATCGAGGTTTGCGCAGTCGGTTTTCCATTGGATTTTAATTTGTGTAGCCAAATGTTCCACATCAGTTTAATCCTCTTGCAGGTGCGTTTCCAGTATTGCATTTTGGAGCTAACAGCTTTTTGTGTTTCTTGTAGGTAGCTTAAAGATGGATGCTCCCAAAGAAGTTCAGCCTACAGGAGAGTTCAAATGTCAGCTGTGTGGCTTAACAGCTCCATACACGTACTATGGGCAGAAGCCACCAAACACACGCTCCGTTGTGTAAGTACGGTCTTTCATGTTACAGACTTCATTGGAAGCCTTGTACTCTGGAATGACATGCGATGTGAACCCGATAAACTTCCATATTGCCCCTGAATAAAAGGCTTGGTACTAAAGTGACCTTCTTTTTCCAAAGGGAAGAAATGTTAGAAATTGTCAGCCTCGACAGCCAAGACGAAAAATCAACTTTCCCGTCCTGCTTCAATGCCGTGCAAAGATTTAACCTATTTAGTAGTTAACGTATTTCCTAGCTCCACTGACCACGCTACTATTTACCTGTATCATTATTTTCTTACTAGAATATTGTTGACTGTCAGCCTAGCATTTCTGGGAATAGCCCTTTCCTTACAGCTGTGTCAGCTGGGCAACACATAAACACAGCATGAATTATATATATATATGGCAAAAAAACACTTTTTAAGAGCTGTTTGGCATGATGCGGCGTTTTGAACGGCAATGTCTTTGGTTTTTTTTTAATTAATTAGACAATTCTTTGGCAGATTGTACAGCATTAAAGCGCGTGGAAGTTTAGTACATATTTACTTTTTAGGAGACCGAACCTTTTTCCACTTCTGCTAAGTAGGGATAGTTTGACTAGACACTATGCAGTTGCGACTTTGCAGACATTAAATTCCCCATAAAACAAAGTACTTAGCTCTAAATGTACAGGTAGCTCCATTGAGGCCATCCTGGTCAACAAACTCGTGAGGCAAATATGGTGAGGAACTCCCTGGAACTAGAAGTCAGGCACGTACTCATCATTTCACCCCACTCAGATGGCTCAGTTTCTTATAAAATGGAAATAGCTCTTGATTACCACCTGCTTGGGCTGTTTTCCTTGGGCAGCTGTATTTTTATCGTTCCAAATCCCACTGGTTTTCCCTCTTCTACTCGGCAGAACAGTGGCCCACCTTTGATCAGATGCATTTGTAAAGAGTCTGAATCAAAGCTGGACATGAATCTTAATTTTAGGTTATCCAAGCTCAGTGTTAACACCTCAGCTTTATCTGGATTACTGAGATTCAAAAAACAAAAGAATAATGCTGAAGCATAACTCTTCTGTACATGCATATAGGAATATCTTTGCACACTGTCTTTATTGGCTTACTTTCTGGTCTGCTCACGTGTCCTAAACGCAATGCTGCAGTAAACACCTGCCAGACATGAAGGCTTGTACAGTGGCCAGGTCTCTACACTGATGATAACTGCATTAAGACTGTGAATCTTGCAAGGGGAGCTTTGCAAAGGTAATCCAGTCTTTGTACCTTAGGGGACTTGTTGACAAGGTGATCTGCCATGTTAAGATGCCTGATCTTTCCTAACAACGTAAGGCTTGAGCCATACCATTTTTTGAGTAGAGAGAAAAAGGAATACACTCACAGTTACACACATACATGTGTGTATGTATGTAATACAAGGAGAAGACAGTATGAGTTAACAGAGTACCTTTTAAATACGTATTGTATTCCGTATTACTACAGAATCCAAGTTTGATTTAAGTCCAAGAATAAGACAGCCGTGCGGGTTGCCCTGTGCCTACAGATGCCCAGGTTACTTCTGCAATATTTTGCCTGGAGCTCCTAGGAGGAATAAGGCCTTAGTCTTTCCCAAGCAGGTTGCCAAATTATTAATAAATTCACTCCCTTAATACCCTGAAGGAAACAGTACAGTCTGTGACATAAAGTAAGTATATTTCAGGTCATTGTAATGCTCTGTGCTAGTAGCTCATGCTTGCAAGAGGTGGGATCCTTAGCTTTACAGCAGTGACATAACTAAACCCTTTTTATTCTATACTCACATGTGCACAGCTTTGGAAGAGACCTTCTAATTAGAAGCTGTGCAGTTGAAATGATTACTTGACAAGGTACTGAAGTTGGCTGTGCTAAGGAGTGCCTGTCCTAAAAATGGAAGATAAAAAAAAATACTTTAAGGTAGAGCACTGAAAAAATCTAGTAAGATAATGCTGAGAGGATCACAAACTGCCCTACTATTGGAAGACAGCTATAGAAAGTGCAGTATAGGAATGAAGGCAAGGCACAGTGTTGATTTTGAAGAGGAAGGGAACTGCAAAGCTTGCTGCATTGTCTCAGGTACAGCACCAGGCCAAGCAAATCAAGTAGAAAGGGCCTCCACAGTTTCCCCATTTCAGCTCTCCCCTACTGTGAAATCTACCCTTAAAAGCCTGAAATTATTCTCTTGTAGGGTTTTGGAAGAAAGCTATGTCATGAAGGATCCTTTCACCCCTGACAAGGACAAATTCCTCATCCTTGGGTCTCATTGCAGTTTGTGTAGCAAACCAGTGTGCGTTGGTACAGTAAGTAACGAGCAAAACACGCTTCTCCGATCATTTCTTTTTGTTCCAGTCCTGGTGACCTGTTAGAGAAAAAACAAACAACAGCAAAAACCCAAACAGCCTATTTTTAAGGCAAGCTATTTGCATGTTCTTGTTGGTTTCCCCAGATAAAGCTTTGTATTAAATTAAAATGATCAGCAGCTTTAAGATTTCTATTTACAGATGAGCACAGTCCAGCCTTACAAACATAGTGAGTGCTCTTTCCCACTTTCTCAGCACATGAAAATACAAGGGAAATCACATATTGCTTCAAGACCTTTAAGGTTGGGTAGATTGTAGTATATTAATAGTAGACTTTTTTTTTTTCCCCCTTTAAAGGGGATATAAACATCCATGGATTGTTGGGTTTGCATCCACAGCACACAGGGCTACCATCGTATTTGGAAAAGCTAAGTGAGAAAGAGTGTGAGTAGGGAGTTGTGCAATGCTGTGATAGCTCTACGAAGAAGAATGAATTTGAGCAGCAGCTGGTAGGCAACCTTAAGCTATGAAATCTGAGTGCGGTTCAGAAAGGTGGTGTAAAATTACACTTGTCTTAATTCCTTCTCCTCGGCGCAGAACTGGTCCCTTTGTTTGCCGTGAGTTCAAAGCAAAAATGAAGACAAGTTATTAAACAATTATCAGTGTCTGGAGGCTGTACTCTGCTTCTTTGAGGCAGTACAAGGAATTGAGAAAAGAGAGGTTCTGCTCCTTTCCCTGGGCAGGCCAGTTCCGTGGTTGAAAGCAATTTGGGACTCCTGCAGTAGTCAGAAATCAGGCATGGCTTAGCCCATGAGGAGATGTCCCCCGATTGTTTACACGGGCACGTGTTTGTTACACCAGACACCGTTGCCCTTACAGCAGCCAGATCCCAGCCTCCTCTTTCCAAGTTGTTTGCTATCCTAAGGCGACGTGCATAAATCTAGAGTGCAGGTAATAGCCTGCGTGAGAGCACACCTTGGTCTTAAGTATCATCTTTAACAGTTTTTAAATTCAACCTTTTCAGCCCATTCTCTAATTACTGTGGTTAGGGGCCAGTTGCAGTGACGTGACCCTTACTGAAAGTAGCTAGTAGCAGGAGTTTTGAAACAGTTAAAGACTCCTTGAAGATGTAGAATATCTTTTTTTCATGATGTTTGGTGGCGAGTTATATTTCTGGTGGGACAAAGTAACTCCTCTGGCCTCCTCAGAGCATGAGGTGATATAATCTGAGCAACTGAGACGGCTCGTATGCCAATGCCAGAGAAATTCTGTGTGGGGACTTGAGGAAATTCTCCTGAGCAAAACAAAGGGTCAAATTACACTGTCAAAATTTAGAGGCCTGGGCAGACACATGCAAAAGGAAATTGGCACACTTGGACAAGTTTAGCTGCTCTTCTGACTTGCAAGGAGCTAGCACCAAGGATGGATTTGGTCCTGAGAGGAGCGTGCAGTTACACCTTTCTCCTGATCAGGTTTGATTCCTATTTCTGAAGTCTATTCTGTCATTTACATGAATGAAAATCACCAAAAGGTCAGATGAGAGATTGCAACTGAGATTTTTTTTTTCTTTTCTGGAACTACCTGAGGACTACACATAGGAGTCAGATGAAGTGCCAGCGCTCTCTGATTATGTCTTTGATAGCTGGGCTCAAGTTTCCAGAGCCAAGTAGCTCAAGGCAGTTGTGTGCAGGCAAAGCTCATATGTGAGCAAGATCTTCCTAGGGACAATGTCCTCATCTTGGCTGGTAGTTGACTCGCTCCCACGCACAGCCAGGGGAAGAGGCAAGCGCAGCTCGTCAGATAGTTTGGGCTTATGAGCTTGATTCCTGCCCTGACACGTCAGGTTTATCCCTCCTTTTTAACAGCAGAGGATTAGCAACTCAGACACATTTTGGGCAAACTCGAGCACAGTTAGCTCTTTTCATTCCCAAATGAAGGGTCTTGAATTTATGAAGAATTCAATGGATATTTCCAAGTCTGGCAGTTAAATCTGTCAGAAATAGAGTTTCAGCCTCTCAGTAGCTTTCTACACAGTGTGCATTTCTGAATGAAGGTGGGGCTTTTTCTTTTTAGAGATTTAATAATGCTTTCAGTTAATCTAGGGCATAACAATGTAAGAGGATATTAGCAGTGAGCTAATAGAAGTCTCTTCTAATCTTTTGGTCATTGCTGCCTATTGTAGAAATATGTCAATCACTTACTTGTTATCTGAGTCTTCAAGATTCCCCCGACGGTATCACTCAAAGCAAAACCTTGATTGTAAATAATTGAGAATAAATTTCTTACCAAACTGGCCAGGCCAGATAGTGAATCACACGCATGACTATGGTTTCAAAATGTATTTGGCAATACTGCTTAGGTAACATTGAAAGAGATCTGCAGAAATGATAATTAATGCTTTAAAACACCCACACCACAAAACAGGTAAACACTTACTATTCCTCTTTCATGTGGGGAAAATTAAAAGTCCAGAGAAGTAAAAACTTACCCAAGGCAGTAGAGAGAGCCAAAGTTAGGATAATATCTCTGTGGATTGGGATTGGTTCCTGCTTGTGCTTGACCCAAGTACACCAACTCAGCCCTGCACTAAGTGTTTCCATGATGTTAGGAGAGTTGAAGCTGATGAAAATTATGCTTTCTTGGGCCTCTTTGGCAAAGAAGCTGGACCGATTTGATGGAAAGTTTTCAGTGAGAGGTTGCTTTCATTTTTGTTAATTCAAAATAGTACTAGACTAACATGTGGCAAAATTAAGACACTTCTGACTTTAGATTTGGAAAAGGGCTTCGATTTAATTTACCATCTTCTGTATCTAAGGAGGCTTAGACACAGATTTTAGGCTTTTCATGAGACAACCCATGCTAGCTCAAGTGTCTTTCCTTACAGTTGCCGTGCCAATGAAAGTAAAGACTTAGCAACTGTTCTGTATAATGCTCATAAATTCAAATTTTCTCTTAAGTCTCACTCAGTTCATTTACTCCAGTCACCCTGCTGAACCAGTCTTTAGCACAGTGTATTGATAAGTGCCGTTATTTCCAGCCCAACTGAAAATAATTCTAATGATTATCAGTAACGTCTTAAGACATGTCAAAACTCCACAAAAATGAAGATCATAAAAGTCCTTAGGAAGGTTGAGTGCCTTTCTTCCTGTTTCCCTTTCAGAAAAGGGGAGAGGAAGTGATACAATCTGACCATATTAGTCATTTAAAACAATTGTGGTTTTTTTTTTTTTTTAATTACAACACTTATTAAACATTGGAAAAGACAAGACATGGCTTTTGGAGGAGAAAGGAGGAAAGGGAGCAAGTTTCTTCCTTTATTGCTCACCTCAGCAGAAAGTGACTAAACACTGACCTTGGACATGACTGTAGGTATTAAGTGATAAACGTAATACTACAGCTACTTTCCACTCGACTTCCAGTCATGTGAGGTCAAGCCTGGACATGGTTAGGCTGAACTTTTCCTTTACATAGAGTTTCCTTTACAAATGTTGTAAAGATAATATCCCCGTATATATTACCTTCAGACATGATCCGTCTGAAAACTGAAATAAACTCTGGCAGCATGCGTTGGCAGCTCAGTTTTTCCTGAATTTTACTATTAAGTTTGAAATTGAAATGGCCCCCCTCTTGCCTTGGTCATGGAAGGGGTAAAACATATTAAAGAATTACCTGATTAAACTCAGAACTCCATCAGGATAATGGTCAAAGAAGGGCTTGACTATGCATAATAGTAAATCACAGAATCTTCTAGGTTGGAAGGGACCTTAAAGATCATCTTGTCCAACCGTCAACCTAATCCTGACAAAAAGCAACACCATCACTAAACCGTATCTCCCAGCACCACATCGACCCATCTTTTGAACACCTCCAGGGATGGTGCCTCAACCACCTCCCTGGGCAGCCCATTCCAATGTCTGATAACCCT
>JAOXJK010000001.1:79604819-79635961 GCA_025774025.1 Xenus cinereus
TGTATACAAACAGTACGGATTCAACCTCTTATTTTTAAAGGAGACGGGGGGGAAAAAAAAAATAATCAGAATGTAAAAAAGAAAAAAAAAAAGTTTAGTTCAAGTTTTTTCATCCTAGATCAGTAGGCTGGTGACATCTGAGACTGCATCGTCCTATTTAGCTACGTGTCATTTTTACATTCACAAAAACGCAAGAGATTTCGTCTTTCCTATAAATCCCCGGGAGACTGGGGCTTCCATTCTTTCTTGAAAATGACATTTGCATTGTTCTGACAGAAAGGAACTCGGGAACTTGGCTTGAATTAGTGGTATTTTACTGGGAAACGAGCATTCCAGGAGAATTAGGTTTGACTGCTCCCTGCAAGAACTGCCTGCTCTCTGTAAATTCCGTATTTACTGCAGCAAAACGTACCCAAAACACCGTAAAAAACACAGGTGACTGGAAACAATGATCTAGGTGGGTTTTTTTTCCTCTTTAATATTGATATCTTGATTTAATTAAACACTTGTTAGCTCTAGCGATTAGGGTTTGGCAACGTTAGCAAAAAATTTCCTTTTTTTTGTGTCGTATCAGATAATGGACAATTTAAGACGTGATAAAGGGTTTTTAACATCGTGATGTAATTAAACCGTTGTGTGACGTCCCTAAAAAAAACTCAAAGCAATTGTTGGCAAAAGCTGTAAAACAGCAGGAGCAGAACGAAACGCGGCTCAGCCGAGGAGCCGATAAAACAGAGTTTGTCGAACAGTTAAGGGGGGTGTTCTAGTTAAAATCCGTTATATTAAAACCTTGATTTGTTACTACTAAAGAAATAAATGAAGCCGTAAATGTTCTTCTGCTCCTGAAACCGCTATTTGTGGCCACGGAGAGGGAGCGCTGGCTTCGCGTAGCCACCCATCCCGCGGGGATGCGTTTCCCAGGGGAGAGGGATGAACGATTTGATGGGGATTTGAGGATTGGATGGAAGGATTTGCCACCTGAACAAATGCCACCGGCAGAAGAGCCCCGGGAGTCTTCTCCCTGACCCTCTGCCCACGGGACCTGAGGGTGAGCACCCAAGGGACCTGCCTTGACACCCAAGGGACCTGCCTCGACGCCCAGGGGACCTGCCTCGACGCCCAGGGCAGGGCAAAGGCACCGGGTCTCTGGCCAGGCCCCGCGACGCTACTGCCTGGCCGAACGTACCTGGAACATCTGAACGTGCCAGAGGTGACCAAGTGGAGATTGGAACAGCGCTCTACGGGGTTATCTGCCTAGGAACCATCCATCAGGAGGTTTGGTAACCTTCTTGCGGTTCCTGTCGCGCGTCACAAACAAGATTTCAAAGGACGATACCCCACTCCCAGGGGGAAGGAGTCGAATTCGCCGCTTGCGCGTTGCCGATATTTTGGTTGGTCAGTGTTTTTCCCCGTATCACCCTTTGCGGGTTTTTCTTAAAACCGTGAAACTTCTTGTATTGATCATAAAGGCTGGCGCCTCTTCCACAATAGGGATTACTGTACCTGAATATTCAACCTGAGAAAATATACCAAAACACTTTAAAAAAAACCCAAAACTTTAAGAACCTTATGCCTGATCTTGCAGTCCTTATTTAAGGCCCAGCCTGTCATCAGATTAATCTCTTCCGTGCGTGCACCGGGGCAGAGGCAACTCATCTGGAATCGAGGTCCTTGCAACAGGAATTTTGTTTCGAAACATCCTTGCGATGGAATCAGACAAGGTGGACTAACACAATAAAGGAGTTCAAGAAAAAAAAAAACCAAAAACCAACACCCAAAACAGCTTCAGAAGCCGAAAAATACTTTAAAAAAAAACCAAACCTGTAAGGATGTTAGAGAACACCAAAGAGGAAACATCCTTGCCCTGGGACGGCTTCAGGTAACAAAATTTGTATCACGTGTGCACAGTGCAAAGGGACACAGCTGTTAGTACCTTTTACAGGGTTTTGTCATTGCTGCCTACGAAATTGAGGAAAAAAAAGTAGCGGTAGGGTACCACAAGAAAGTCCAGTAGAGCTTTTACAAATGTGACACGAAGATCTTAGTAGACAACATACCTGTATGGTGACACCCATCAAGGGAAAGTTTCAAAACGCAGTGATTTGGGGCAATAAAATTTTATCTAGTCCAACTAAAACGCTGTAAGTATTAATCACTGCTGGAAGATTTGTAATATACTGTGCTTGTACTAGATGCCATGTTTTGACTACAGCAAAATAAAAAATGCACTTTAAAAAAGGCAATTCACCCATATCAGGATTCGTTAGCAGGAATGCTGCAGGCACTGTCACACCTCAATTAAAGGACACAGAACCCCTGTGAACAGATTCCAAATCCATCTCTACTTAAAATCATAAAGGGAACGCTCCTATAGAAAAGCCAATAATGGCATTTCAACATTTTGTTTTGAACTACCAAATTATAGATTTTGGAATAAATCTCTAAAAACTGCAGCTCAACCTCAGTGCAGGCAGCAGGAAATAATCCTGCCGATACGCATTGGTATTTTTAGGAAGCCACGAGTCAGTTCCTCAGAAAATATCAGTATTAGAGTACTGACAGAATCTTTTTAGCTCTCTGCTCAGACTACCATGCTGTACAGCAAAGGTGAACCTCGTTCTAGAAACTCTCTTACACGTTGGTGAATTTGAGTTAAAACATTAGAAATACGCACTTGATTTTGGCATTACAGCTCTCCCTCACCTAGACTTCCTTTTATTTAATTTTAATAAAAGTAAGTCTATGTCCTCTGTGAAAATGCATTTTTAAATTGCGTTACAATTGTCGATACCAACCATTGCTAAGAATTGCAGAATTTGTGATACTTCTTCAGGGATGATACAGTAATAAAGACCAGACAGGAATAAATAGCAGTTTGTCTTTGACTTCAGGCCCATCATCCTTACCCCATAAAAGTAAATCTTTCCTCACTGTACAAAAGGGTTCACAAGATAAAAGTATGAAACAAATATTTAAATTAAATAATTTACATAGTTTTCTTAAAGCACCTCTGTCGTATAATTTAGTGAACGTTTATACCTCGCAATTATATTCTTGCATTTTACAAATTGAAACATGAAGAAATGGTATTACATTAAATTAAAAAAAAAAAATCCCACAAATACATAACAATAACAATAATCATAGATAAAACCCACATATAATTTAAATCTCTAGTAAAAGAAGGATAATAAAGCTGATTAAACCCAAATAATAAAAAAAAAATAATAATATATGCAACTGATTATTCAGAAAGCACGTGAGATACAAGCGAGCGCCAGATACCACGCTACCCCTTAACATTTCAACGCTTATTAAAAGATAAAGGTTTGCAGGGAAAGGACCATTATTTGTAAGACCTTAAGCGATATCACAACAGCTGCAAATGCATTTGTTAAATGGAGTTGCAGGTTTGCAACTCGGTTAACAGGGAGGCTTGTTAAATTGTTCCTCTTCAGACGCAGCACGGGGAGCTACAGGGTCACCTCCAACTGCTGCGTCTGAGACGGCGCGTAAGACCTTCAGGCTTTCCATCAGAAATAAGGAGGAAACTCAAATTTAACAGTACGTGACCCAGCTCTCGTGATGAATAAATCTCCCCAGGTTTTAGCAGTTTGAATAAACAAACAAATGTTTAGATGCTTATTATAAGCTCTTTGATTTGCAAACTTGTGCTAGCTCTCTCATGAGAACGGACTTAGTGCAACTGCTGGTATTTCCTAAATCTGTGAGGGCCAGAAGAAATGCAAAAATACGCTCTTTGGCAACCCTTCAGCTTTCTAGCAGCTGGCTAGAACCGAAGCACAAGGGCAAAGACTTCTTTCAAAGCGAAAAAAGATTCCATTTCCCTAAGTGAAAGACATTCCTATGCGTTGCCTGCCAATTCGTGGCAATTCAAATAAAAGTGGGATTCTGAAATTAAAAAAAGGTACAAAGTGACTGATTTTTTTTTTTTTTTAAATGGCAGTTGTATGCTGTTACACTGAAGATAGTACACCTTTAAAGAAAATATTTAAGAGATAAAAAGTGAACATCAGTTTTCCCTAATGCTTGACACAAAACTTTTTTTTTTGTCAAAGTACCTAGGGCATCCCAATTAAAAAATGAAAAAACCCCAAACAACCCTCAAAAATAACTAAGCTCCAGGTTTGTTGAAAATTTAACTCACGCCATCGTTTCCTAGGATTTTTCCTTATCCATCTGTTGTCTCTTGGCTTAAGCTGTTTGTGGGCACCTGGTTGCTGACCAAGGATATTCAGCGCTACGATAGTCAAATAAGTTCTGTGGATAAGAATCAGATCAAACCTGTACCTAACAAGCCAGTAAATCTGCAATGAATTTTTAATCCTAAAATCTGATCACTTTATTTCCTCCAGAGAGCAAGTTTTTTAAAATACGTGATGTGTTCTTTCCATATTTTTTTCTTTCATTAAAGATCTGCAATTTAATTTAAAACAGAAATCAAGCTTCAGTGTCCAAGGAACTAGTAAAAAAAAAAAAAAAGATGCTTCCTGGTTTTCAAATAACAAAAGAAAATGGATTTGGAACAAGAAAAATGCACATTATGCACTTTCACTGAATTTTCACTGAATTTTTTTGGAGTTGGACCTGTTAGAAACAGCTGCTAATAGAGCTGAATGTTATGCCTTCCAACGAATGATGCTGGTTTTAATTCTTTATAGTTTTGCTGAGAATTTAATTATTTATTATTAGATTTTCATGGGTATTTTTGTTAGTGGTTTTTTTTTTTTTTTAGAGTTTCAGCGTTTTAGCCGCTTTTGAGAACAAGAACGGGAAAAATACTTTTTGTCCACACTGACTGTGCCTGATTTTCCTGAGAAACTTCAGTACACCCAAACTACGGAACACAACTTGGACATTTTCCCTTTGCGTAAATCTCAGTTTAGGAAGGGGGGGAAACCCCACAACTTTCAGCTTATACCTTTTTTTTTTTTTTTTCCTTTAGAAGATAAACTTAAAACAGTTGGCAATTAGAGTTTCAGTAAGCCATCGCAGAGTGACTGACATTTTGACAATTTTTTATGAGTAAGCAATATTGCTGGTGACAAGGGAAGGGGAGAGAGTTTTGTGTACCTGCATTAATTGTTTCGATCCTGCCCCAGCTGGGCACCAAATTTCAGTCTTATGCTTCCATATTTTACACTAAATATATCTGACACTAACACCTCTGCTAATGACCATCGCCTGGATAAAAGCCAAATGGCTTTTAAACCTGTAATTTATCCACTGTCTCGCCGGGCCGGAGGGCCAGTAAAGAAACAAATGTTGTGACTAAAATAAGAATCATTCTGTGATGTTCTCATTTTATTGATCTTACTTAATTCTTGCAGTGAAGGTTTAAGATACTGAAGTCTTCAAACGTGCTACAATAAAACAAGTACAAAGTGTACTCCTGTGCCACTGAAAGCTCAACTACTGTGAAAATGCTAAGATTGGCTCCTGAGATCTTTGTGTTATGAAACATATAGTAAAATAAGGAAAAATAATGTGAATTTACCGTATTAAAAAAAAAAAAAATGAAAAGAAAGAAACAGCACAGTGTCTTGCACGCAACTAGATCTTTTGGGTGGTACTCTGATAAAAGATCCTGTAAAATGGCAAAGTCAACCTGTTTTGTTATGGCTTATTTTGCATCAGGAGTAAGTGCTATTGTAAAAATCAGAGCTTGCTCTCAGGATCACGATAAACTTCCACCTGTGCTCTCTGCCGCGTATTACACAATCGACACCTACAAACGCTGTTCGTGGTAATACCGTCACCTTATCCACTGTGGCTGTATGGACAACGACAAAGATTGGTGACATAGTCTAGCTAGTACTTCTGTTGAGAAGGCCTAAAAAAGGAATAGAAAGAAATAGATCTGAGTGGATAACCGGAAAACGTGAAACTCTAGTCATCAGAAAAGTAAAGAGGTCCAAACAACTCTATACTGCCAAGAAAGAAGGTGCCTTTCCGATACAATCATTTCTTCAGAATAAGCAACCACTGCACTAGGATGCCGCGCAGCTGAAATGGTTTCTTCTGGGCTAGGATCAGCTTTTTCAGTCTCTCCAAAGCTCTTTCTAATTCAAAATAGTATTTTTAAGTCAAAAATGCATCTTGAGCTATTGTAAGTTCTCCAAAAAATACATGGCATGATATTTTTCCTGATTTTCCTATTTCGTTAAAGCACTTTTGCAAAAAGGGTTCCACTGCTGTATCACATTTACTCTTCAAGAAACACCTGAACAGAGCATCCCTGCTGTATTTTAAATAACTCTTCAGCTTTTATTTCATTTCGTAAAAAAGCCCATCTTTTAAACACGCTAATCCTAAAGTATACCAATGAAATACTCTATGAAGCTGCGCTGCATTTCATGGAATTAAAGCAGCAGCAGATCAAAGGTCTTTCAAATTTTTTTAGAAGTATATGTACAGTAATATCCAACCATTTGATACACCTGGACTGACTGCTGTAAGAAAAAGGGTTAGTGGGTTCTCAGTAATCACCATTAGCCAAAAGTGCATAATCTTTATGATTGTGCATATAGCGGAGAGAATTTGCTGAATTTGTTATATTCATTCTAAACTGCCTATGCCAAGAGGAAATACAATTTTGTTCATTTCTGTTACTTAACATTCTGATTTATTACACAAATACTTATTCCTTACCAATCTGCAAATTCCCAAATAAAAGAACCGTCGTAAGACACTTTGTGAGCGCTATGATCAGTATTTTTTTTTCGCAGAACTCTTTCAAAAGGAGACAAAAGATCCCAAACCAAAAGAAGTGTAACACTCCAGTTACCCAGCTTTTAGATTTTTCGTGCTCCTGGCTGAGTGAACAGCAGATAACTGTGCAAGTAGTTTTGCTCCCAGTATTGCTCATCTTTAAATATTGTGGAAAAAAAATAATACTAAAAGTCCTTAATACATATCCCTGTAGATTTCCTGTAGTAAAGGGTGTAAATGTGCGTCGGATTCAGTCTTCTTAATTATCTGAACAAGTTGAGCGTGCTCTGTGACAAGTTGTCGGAGGTCAGCCATTTTTTGGAGAAGTTTCGGGAAGAGGAAGGTGTCATCAGGATGGTTGGTTTGCAAGTGAAGTTTCAGTACATGCACAATGCTCTCCTGCATTTTTTCAATGTAGCCTACATTTACAAGACCAGGACGATCTGTTCTCAAAACAGACAAAAGAAGGCATGTCATAATTTTATAATTATTCTTTAAAGTAGGCTACTTTATAGATTTTATGTTATAGGCTGCAGCGTGTATTTACATTATACGCTGAGGGCAATGAATCTTTGGGGAAAAAAAAAAGAAAAGAAGAAAAAAAAAAGTAGTCTTCCTTATCCCTTTGGCCAAAGTTTTGCCAATGCCCACAGTTATTCGAGGAGAGATTTCATACTACTAAATACAACCCAAAAGAAAAAAAACCCCACACCCTCCAAAACCAGCGTAAGTATCCAGTTCTCTATTCTGTACATCCTGATAACAGAATTGAAACAATGAGGAGGGAGAAAAAAAAAAGCATGTGGCTATTTCTAGAGAGTTCTTGAAGTTTGGTAGCGATACGGCAAGACAAATAATAGGCTTTTGCTCTTGGTTCCCATATGTATATTGCCATAGAACAATTATTGACAGGATGTAGAGAAGCATCTATTAAGGATGTTTTACTCTTTCTAGTATATGATCTCATTTTCAGCTACTTACAGTCCTGTAAGACCTTCACTTTCCAAATCAAACTTCTCTGTATAAAGGCTGGGATAGCAGAATAAACATGCTT
Organism: Xenus cinereus; assembly: GCA_025774025.1. Classification (NCBI taxonomy): domain Eukaryota; kingdom Metazoa; phylum Chordata; class Aves; order Charadriiformes; family Scolopacidae; genus Xenus; species Xenus cinereus. The sequence goes on from JAOXJK010000001.1 coordinate 79,612,606, forward strand.
CTTGAAACCTTAAGCTATTTCCAAGGAGAAGGAAAAAAAAAAAAAAAAACCAACCCCAAAACATTTCGCCTGCAAAGAACTCTCTTGACGTTTGAAAATACGTCAAAATACCAAGGTATTGTGCAAAAGTAATTCAAAATTTGATGGGAACTTGCTGTCTAAACTAGCACATGAAGCTTTTGAAAGTCTATAGATTGTATCTCTCTTCTTGCAATTGCTGAGGGTGCAAGGTATGAAGTGAAACATCCTCTGAGTTTGGCAGAAAACAAAAAAGGCAGGCAGGAGTAGTTATTGGAACTTTCCTGATCTTTTATTTTCCTTTCTCAAAATGCTTTTGGATAGTTTTGAACTCAACCTTAAATACGAACATTCTAACTTTCTAGAGGAAAGAAAGGAGTATAAATTACTATTACATTTGTGTCCCTTCGCTCACAAGCAGTTCAAACAACAGGAATTAAAAAAAAAAATAAAAAAACAACAAGCCTATCCCATATCCTTAGATACTATGAAATAATTTTTAAAAATACCATCAGCTTTTTTTTTTTTTTTTTTAAATTAGCTAAGCAAGCTGTTTGTTTAAAACAGCCTGTGACATTAAAATCAGAACACAGGAAGCGCATCAGAGCTGTGCATTTGTGCAGAGCTCATTACATGATGCAATCAGCAAATGTCAAAGATGAGCAAAGCTATAATCTGCACCTGCCTCCAGTCTCATTACGTATAAATTTTTCTGCCCGTTTGGCGGATCCAAATACTGTTTCCAAATCAGCCTTAAACATCAAAAAAAAAATAAAAACCCTCCAAAGCCCAAACGAAACAATTACCAACACTCTTCATACGCCACTTTTAAAAACAGAGAGTAACTTAGACCCCTCTGTAAGTGAGGTTAAAAAGTAACTCCAAGCATGTCTACAATTCTGTGAAGCAAAACACAGGATCAAGACTGTTAACAGTTACATGGTATCTTCCATGAAACACACTAAAAGGGAAAATGACATTGTTAATGGTATAATCGAATCTTCAAGGAATACGTAAGCTTTTCCATTAAAAGTATTAATTCACATGAAGAAAATGTTAAACTTTATTACCTTCAAGAACAAATAGGCAATGCTTACCTCCACAGCAAATGATGGCAGCAACAAAAAGGGATATATCACTATCATCCAATTCTAGTGCGTTAAATTTCATTGCAAAATCAAATTTTGGCTCCATTATATCACAGAATGGCTTTCTCAGGCTTTTCAGGAACTCCCGGGTTATAAAACCATTTCCATAGGCTACCAGCATCCCGTCCTTGTTCATCACAGATGCTAACATGGCAAATATGGCTTCATAAACTCCGTATTTTAACAGTGTCACTTGATCATTCAAGTCAAGACTGGAGAAGCCAGGGATAGATTTGGCAAATTCAGTAAGTTCTGTGACAGTCTCTACAGACGTACACTGGCAGCAGTGGAAGATTCGAACTTCTGCTTCCTTGTTCTGAATACCATTGGCTACCAATTTTGCCACCAGGGTCTTCTCTGCCATACATAAGGTATCCATATCATGTATAACAAATGGCTACAGAGGAAAAAAAAATACAAATTCAGTTACAAAATAATGGTTATTAATCATTGGTTTCCTAAAGAACGTGATGTTTGACAGACTTCTGTGCCAGTCAGTCTTCAACTATCAATAAACCTTGAGTTCTTTCATAGGTCTGCATAAAGCTTAGTATGCATATATCCAGTTCCAAGCAAGTCCCAGAAGGTTCACAAAAGACTCGTATTACCTTCTCCAGAAGTCCAGGTTATTCTGCCTATGCTCCTATCGATTCCTAAGCTACCTACACTTGATGCACATCATGAAGCTTTCCTGACGTAGCCTAGTGGGAATACAGACAGCCATTTAAATATAGGACAGCATATTTGCACAAGAATGTGAACCCTCTACTACTCTTGTGTTTTATTATCCAATTTTCATAGACTGTCCCAGCTGATCTACCAAAGAAATTCAGCTCATCTTTGTAGCTCCAGTTAGTGCTAAGTCATCTCCAGACCCAAAATCCCATGAGAATGTCAGACAACACAAAATTCAGTCTTGATCATGGTCTTTTCCATAACCACCTTAATTTAAAAAGGTATGTGCATTACAATGTCATGAGCCAGTCTCTTAAAACGTCATATAAGAAAAAACATGCAGACTTTCTTGAGAACAGTCAGAACTCAAAAATAGTTTGATACGTATCTGAAGAGTAGTAATCAGAGGACAATTCACAACAGCAAAACAACAAACCTCAACGCTTCCCAGCCTACCAAAGTCGTATCAATCGACCTTGAACACAAATCTACTTCCAGAAATGCTAAGCAAAGCACCTTGCCTGTGCTGTTTTGCTCATCTCAGATTAAATATCATGAGGAACACTTGGTGTCCTGTCAGAAACTCATAGAATGCACTTATTTCACTTGGAAAACTGTCAAACATGCTAATTTCCCACAGTTTTCCACTTTTTAAATGCTTATGGCAACTACACATTCCATCTCGTTTCAGTACTTAGAGTTGTATCAAACCAACTCCATCAATTCCATGATTCCATGATTCCATGAAACAGCACTTCCTATGTGCCTACGGATATGAGCAGAAAGTGGCAAAGCAATAAACCCACCACATTTCTCAGCCCTTTAAAAGAAGTAGGCTATCCTGTAATCTTCTTGGAATTTATCATCGTTTTACTATGCGGAAAACAAGGATGGCCAAAGACCATTTAAATTTAAAAGTGATACCTCATCATCATGAAAAATGTTCGTTCATGCAGAAACGAGTTAGAGTGGTGCCAAGAATGAGGATTCACTGAAATCAACTGTTAACATGTTGTTCAGAAACGGGTGGATTACCAACAACAAACCCTTCATTTTTTTTTTTTCTGTTAAAAAGTTGAAAGAAAATTAAAACGTCTGTTTTCCCAAGAAATTATGAAATAGATTAAAGAACCTCTCTTCTTCCCTGCAGATTGAAGAATGAGAAAGCTGCCTGTTTATAATATACTAGATCTAATTCCTCATTAATTTTACTTGTAAATTCACCAAGACACACGCAAGCCACTATTAGCTTGTCAGTTGGATGATTATAATCTGAGAGCCTTGATTGCATAAATGCGTACTCAAAAATTAGGGTGCAGTGACCTAGAATCCCTGCATGTGCGATACATAATTGTAAGTATGTAATGATTAAGTAAGTAAATTATTCTGATGTGATAACAAGCTTGAAAGGGACTTTTATGCAGATACCTACTTGGTAAGGTGTTCACACGTGGCATTTACTGTAGGCTTCTGTCAGCTTGTACCCCCCAAAAAGTTTAAGCCTATGTTTAATTTTAAGGATCTCTTTAAACCAGTGAAAAAGACCGGGATTATTCATATGTCTCTCTCTTAATGTAGAAGCCTGTATGCATGGCTAAACTAAACTATAATACACCAAATTCCATAATTTAGAAGACAGCTTGCTTCCAATTTTTATAACACTCATCCCCACAGCTATATGTTTTTTATTATGGCATATGTAAAACCTTCCCTGCAAATGTTTACTGATATTAAGTATCTTATTTTACCAACAATTTTATCTTCTACATGTAATTAACTTAAATCACAACAGAATTAGAAAAAAATGCATAAAGTGAAACAAGTCAGTCCTTACAATAGTTATACTATCTCATGTGCTACAAAAAAAAAAAGCAGCTGATAGCATTAAATAACCAAAATTCTTCATTGTCTAATGATGTTTCTTACCATATTAATTATTTTTAGGAAAATTATTCCCAATTCTCAAAACAGTATGGCTCAGAGTTGAATCTCAACGAGGTTGTGCAACTAGTAAATATTACAGAACACGTATTAAGTAGTATGACCTAAGTACCATAAGTAAATGTTCTCTAAGAATTTCACTATTTGGTATAATACTTGGCTAAGTTATCCTGAAAGAAAAATAACCTCTACAGCATACCTGTCTTCACAACCCTGCTTGCTTCTCCCTTTCAAAGTAACCATACGTAAAGCCCAGGAAGGCTGGGTGAGGAAATGGCCAGAACTGTAAACAAAGAATTACAAACTCAAGTGTTCTTTCCCCTCCTGCCATTAATATCGTTGTGATTAAAACAAAAGTCCTACAGAGCTCCTGTACACCATAAAAGATAACAGTATTTATCCTGGTATTTGCGGCCAAAAAAAATATTGTATTTTTTTTTTCCCTTTCATAATAAGAAATTAATTTTAAACCATTTCCCCCACCCATACCAAAAGGTATTTACATTCAGATGTCACTTTTTTTTTTTTGATTAAGAACTGATTTTCTTTGCCTTGTTTCTAATATAATTTAAGGTTATGAGCTTCCATTTACAAGTTAATCACATTATTTTCCTGAAGCTTCCTATTATTCTCATAATGGCTAGAAAAAACTGTATTTACTACAGGTATTCCTTTTGCATATTTCATGTCTGTATCAGCATGATATTTATTTTAAAAAAGATTTGCTTAAGAGTTTAACAAATCACTATAATCACCTTACGTACTCGCCAGCTTTACTTTAAAGTTACAGCAAAAGTACTTACTGGATTGTTGTTAGTTTTCCCTGCAAGGATGATTCTGGCTTTAACCTTGTTCATATTGAAGTTTTTCAGGTAAGCGTCATGAATTCTTTTGGCGAGTGATTTAAGATCTGCCATTTCTGAATCCTCGACGTAATTTTCACCGGTTAGAATTTCTGCTTTCAACTTGGCTTTCTCAGACCTTGGCATTCTTCCAAAACGTATTGCTGATGGGAAGACATAATTGTAAAACAAATGTAAGTTAAACAAAACCCTATGCCTTTTACCATCGCCGATTAGATAAGTAACAATTTCTGTCTAGAAAAACTGAGGTAGAAGTACTATCTTTATTACGATAAACTCATGAGTAAAAAAATCTAATCCTTTCCAACACAGTCAGTGACTATTAAGTCAATATGCTAAACTTGAAGGCAATCAGATGTTTCAAATCACAAACTGGTATCTGTAGTGAGCTAGAACGCATGCCTTTTTCCTCCTACATTTCCTGAGTAGTTGTATTTTGTTCTCTTCTTTTTATGTTCTACGACTCCCAACATGAAACTTCAAGTCCGGCTTGGGAATTCTGAAAAACTGGGAAAGCTCATGGCAGGAGCTTGGCATAGAGCACACGTGCCAGCTGGAGAGCTGCCTCGGGAGTTGCTCCACAGCCAACGCTGCAACAGAGTTGGGCCCAAATCCCATTGCTGATTCGGAACCTGCTGGGGCATTCAGTTCTTTACGCACCGGATGTTCAGTTCAACATATCTGTACTGTCTAGTGAGAATAAAACAGACCGGAGACCTGGATTTATGCTCAAAGCCTATAGTCAATCAAACCTCCTCCTAGACACAGCATTTTATGTTGCTTCTTTCAATAAATTTGCCCTACGAGACTGGAGAGGATGAGAACAGGGTTTGAGTACCCAGTCTAGTCCCTAGGATATTATTTTGAGAGGTAGGAGAGGCAAGTTTGAAACGCCACTGGGTATGGAGGTCTCCCAGTTCTTGGGCAAGTGGTCTTGCCATCTAGCAATAAAATAGGCATGTCCACATCCTTCTTCAGTTTAAAACTAAACCAGCTTTCTTTTTAAAAGTGCCCTTACGCTCTGATGGTGTGAAAGGTTTCGAGATTGCTAATATAGCTGGTTACTCTTACCGCATTTCAGTGGTGTCCCCTCACCTCCAGTGAGAGGATAGAACCTCACTGCTTAGAGTGAGCAATTCAGAGCACGTGCAGAATTAGCCCTTCAACACGCCCAAGGAATTTTCTCATGACAAAAGGAGGTGTCTGTCCTGGTTTGAAGTAAAACAGAACCAGCTTTCTATTCAGTAATTTTACTTCTTAGTTGGGCCCCTTCTAATTCTCTGAAATTAACAGCATATTGTGCAGAAAACTGTCAGTTCTCAGAGTGATGAGACCTCTGTTAACGGTTGATGCCAAGGAACGGGAGGCAGAGAGGCTCTTGCTTATACTTATTGCTGTAATAACCAAGGTCCTCCTGCAGGGAGGAGCGGACAGGAGAGGTGACCCGAACCTGACCAACAGGAAATTCCATCCCATTTGCCCCACGCTCAGTAGAAAAGCTGGGGGATCCAAGGGTCAGCCTGTTTCTCCAATGCCTTGACATCCAAAGAAGACCCTGTCTGTTCATCTGCCTTTGATCCCGATCTGTGTGTTCTTGACTCCAGAGCTGCAATCCAGTTCCCATCCTAAGTCCAGTCTGGGACTTCCCCAGTGCCTGCCGGTGACGTCATCCTGGGAGCTTGATACAGTTTTTTATATATTTTATCTATGTCATCCTTTTTCTTTTATTATTAATATTTCATTAAAGTAGTTTAGTTCCTTCTAAACTCGTAAATCTCTTTATCCCTCCTCCTCCTCTCCTTGGAGCGAGAGGTGGGGGGAGAGCATCTGTCGCCTGTAGTCAACCAATTCGGCCTACACCACAACAGTGTCTCATATGGAGATGACTCTAGGCATTATGTGAAATACAGTTTTGGATTTCAGTGGAAGTTGTCCTGGTTTGAGGTCCTGGTTGGTCAATTCGGTCAAAACCACGACAGAAGTCCAAAACGGAAAGTCTGTTTGGAATCTGGCCATGGGTCTATTGGAAAAGTGGAAGAATATTTGCTCTAAACCAAAACTTACAGTTTTAAGGTCACGGCTGTAAATCTAGTTATATCTCTTTTCCTGAGAAGTATCGCCTGCAAGTTAGCGGTCATCTCCTTCACCCGCTGCCTCCCATGTGTTTGCTGCAGTAAAACTGCTAGTCCCTTCACCTGGAGCACAGGTGACCACAATGTTTTAGTAAGATGAAACAGCTTCAACTGAATGTTAATTCCTGACAACCAGCACAGCTCCCTGCTCAACTCCTGCCCGAGATACTACTTTGTTGGCTGGCACACTCTTCCCAAATCTGCTGCTTCATGAAGGTTATCACCAATCTCGCAGAGCCTATCAACCCTCTCCCAATGGACCTTAATCTCAGTCAAGGCTCACCACAAGGGAGCCAGACTTCCCCAGAACCAGAAAGTCAACTCTCCAGATGTTTCTTGCTAGGACTCTAGACTACAGTGCCACAGGCAGCTTCCCCAACCACGTCCCCACCCCATCTATCTTGTCTGCAGAGTTTTCTTAGGAAGTTCGTCTCTCATCTCGCAGCTTTTTACCTAGCCCAGCATTTCCACCTACTTTTCACCAACTCCCAAATTGCATCTGCTCCCAAGTTCAGCCTTGACACTATCAGACCTACAGAGGAAAAGCAAACTGCTGTCATCTGGCCAATCAAAATGTGCTTTCTCATGGCTTGGCCTCTCCCTCTTTTCCAAAGTTGCTTAGCAAGCTACATACTGTGCATAACACTGCCTTGTGGGTTGAAATCGGCCTGTAAGCCACAGGCGTACCAGCCTTATCTTAAATCATTAACATAAACAATAACATAATTTTTAAAGCTGATATCTGTACACTGAGTTTTTAGCATTCCATTTAACAAGCCACCTACTGGATCCCTGTTCCACAGTCCGCGCAGATGTTCGCCCTACCCCTCCCCACTCCCTGAACCATCTGCCCAAGAGCTGTTGCACCGTAACCTGAAAAATAACGAAGCCTGGTTTCCTACAGAATTCTGTCCTACGTCAGTCTCCCCCACAATGAGCTAGTTGTTCTCCTCCTACTCCTTCACAATGCCCTTCATCAGAATTCTTCCGGTATTGAAACTCGTTTCAATGGGGACTACTGGTGCCAAAGTTCTGGGTGAAGAAAGCAACTAAATGAACATTCATATGGACAAACAGACATCCAGCACAATTGTGTAAAGCTCATAAAGTACATTTGGCAGCTGTGTATCAGTTACATTAACTACTCGTTAGAGAAACTGGTGTCCCCCCCACCACGATCTGTACTGTAAAAATCTGACTCACGTGTAAGTAAAAAAGCTATCCAAGTGCCTGCTTCTAGAAGCAGACCCTGGGCAGGAACAACTAAATTATTAAGGGCACTCTTACCTACCATTATGTGACATTCCAACTGAAAGGCACTTTTGGAAACGACAGTATTGGCACTTATTACGATTTTTTTTCTGAATTTTGCAGTTGCGATCACATTTATCATAGATGAGTTTTAATCGAATCGTTCTTCTAAAAAATCCCTATAAAGAGTTTGAGAAAACGATACGTAACGTTAAAGAATGTTGAGTGCTAAACTTCAATCATACAGGCAATTTTTTTTCCTTTTATTGTTTATTGATGTCACTAACAAAATAATATGCAAAGTATAACCTGTCCAAAGGCAAGAATCTCCTGTGCAAAGCAGTGTGCATGAAGGCATGTACAGAATAACAAATGTGAAAGGAGGGAGTAGCTCAAGCTTCTTTCTTGGGAGAGGACCCGAGTAGATTTGCTCTAATGTAATGCTAGTCTCATACTATGAAATCATAGGGTTAGCAAAATTTTTTAAGAGACATTACAACATTTTGCTTCATGTGACGTAATAACGTGTCATTTAGACTGTGGGACACATCTGCCTATGAATTGGCTCCCCATCTCTAATAGAGATTCTAGCATTATTCTGTAAGATTTATATTTGAATTATCTTCTGACATTGAGCATGAGAGAAAAGTGTACACATATACAATTCTTTCTTTCACCTTACATTATCAATTAGGGAAAGAAAAAAAAAGGAACACTCAAACATTGAAAACATTAGAAGGAAAAAGAAAAGAATCTTATAATTCCTGGGCCATATTATCCCAAAAATTATACATTAATGATAACATTAATTTGCCCCAGAGACGTGCACTGGCCCCAAAACTACAAGATGTACAATACTAAGTGATTCAGGCAGAATGTGGTGGAGATGAGAAATTCAGGATTTATTACTGCTGTTATGGAAATGTAGCAAAACTCACATGCTTCTCACAGCCATACTCCCAACACAAATAAAACACTAGTGGAGCAAATAGGCTTTGACTTTTAGTCACAGTTTAGTGGTTTAAGTTGTTTTAGCATTTAACTAGCTATATCCAGAAAAGCAGCATTAAGATTATCAGTGTGAATTGCCCCTGCTTGATGAAGGTCTGGTATTGAGTTATGGTATCCAGTTATGGTACTGGAACAATTTATTTCAGAAAAAAGATCACAGATCGGTTTATTATTTAAATAAATACTTAATTAATAATAATTCTAGCCATTACAATTATGTAACAAATGTTTCTCTTCATAGAACCCTGTAAATAAAGCAACACGATTGAGGTTCTTAAAAAGAAAATTACGACTGTACCTTACAACCTTCACAAGCATGTACTCCGTAATGGTAGCCTGAGGCTTTATCCCCACAAATTCTACATTCAATGTTTAATGCTCCACTGGGTGATTCATCTATGCTACCTGGAGCTGTGGCAAAATTAATGGATGAAGGACTGGATGCTGGTGAAAGGGTGTCTAAAAGAAAAAGGAACACTTCATAAATACTATACTATCAAGGTTGATACCATTTCTATACTAAATCCACACAAAAACGGGCATATTCTGAAAAATAATCATGAGTTAATAGTCATTAAGTGAACCAATAATTTGGCCGTGTTTGAAAAATAATTAAAATGTATATTAACAGTGCGAGCACAACATACAGGGTGTACCCTGCTAATTTTGACAAGACATACAATGTCGACAAACAAAAAGCCTTACCAAAGTAACCCTGATAACAAGAACTAGAAGGATGATAATGGTTCTTAAGGATTCAATAAATATACATCACACAAAATAAGAGAGAACCAAGCTCTTTTGGATTTTCCCGTGTTCCATTTTTTACTTTGATTTTTTCAAATGTTTCTCAATTTGATGTGAACTTGAATTTTTTTTTATCCCACAACTTAATATAAAGAACCAAAAAAGTACTGACTATTTCTTTTAAATCAAGGAAATTTTCTTAACCTCAAAATGCATATATACCGTCTTCACAAATACATTAAATTTAAAAAACAGTATTCAACATGTATCTACTGCTCAAAACAAATGGTACAAAATATAAAAAATACCAAAAAAAAACCCCAAATCACAATGAAATAGAACCCTGCATGACTTCAAGTGTGTTTCACAATATCTGTTCAACCTGTCACTCGCTCTTTCCAGCAACGTTCCTAATAGTTCATCTTGCTCTTACACCTTCCATCTCTTGTGCCGTAGCGTTGAGCATCAGACCTCCTGCTATGGTACGACAAGAGACATATTCCTAGATCACCCTGAGCTACCCTTAAAGTCCCTTTGGCTTTTGAAGAGCTACTCCTAGTTTTAAATGCTGGTCTAAACCAAGGCCTAAAAAGCAGTTCAACAACTTCTCTTTCTAAAGAATTTTCTCAAAGTAAAAGCATGATCTTGCACATCAGTAGAAAGGCTGAAGAGATATTACGAGGAAGGTATCACAGATGTCTGCTTCTAAGATAATCCAGCAATAGAAGCCTTGCTCAGATATTTTACCTTTTGATTATAATGAGAAAAGCATTTCTGAATTGTTGTACAATGAAATAAATTCTCCAGATATTTTACTACTAAATGAACACGTTACAGAACTACCACATTCCAACTGTAATTATTTCAATAAATATTTCCACCTTATTTGAGGAAAATATTTTCTGAGGCCAGAATTTCTTTTATCTTCCATCTTGCAACTTGCACCACAAGACTTCAGCAAATTAATGGGTGTGTTGTTTTAACAGAAAGATTAAGAAACACTCATGAATGTAGGTCAGCAAGTATTATGTTGGAAAAAACCTTGGCGTAGAACTCAGAGGCTGCATTGCCAGCATTGCCAAGCCCACAAGGCATCAGAGTCATCGAGAACAGCCTAAAACCCAGGATTTTTTTCAAATGTGATTCCTATTTCTTTTTACTTGCCTTATGGAATTTGAGCCTTAAAAGTTTACATTTTCCATCTTCTCTAACAGCAAAACTAGAACTTTTTGCAATGAGCACTGAATAATCAAATTAGAAGGTGACAGTAGAAGCTGATGTAAATTATTGTTGGGTTTGTACAACATACACACGAATAATTAAAAAACCTCATGTCTCAGAAGGACTGTCACCTTGTATTTCTAAAAGAAAATTTTACGGTAATATCAAAAGTATCTTACCTGTTATAACTGATCCATCAGATCCTGGACCATTTCCCAGTGACTGGAACTCTGTTAAACTTAAAGCTCCAGAGCTATCATCACCTAGAGACTGAGAGAGGTCTTGAATGTTCTCCATACCTTGCAGGAACTCTCCAGATAAAGGGCTGCCTATATCATCCTCCTCCAAGGGAGTAAGGGGATAGAGCTGGTTTTCAGTGTCCACCATTTTGATTAAATAGAGCAGTCACTCAAACTTCTTTACCCTGGTGAAAGAATAATTAAAAAAAAAAAATAAAGCCCTGTACTTAAAATATCAGAATATCTATTTTTTTTTAAATATTTGAATCAGTTACAGCACATTGAATACAGGAGTTCTATTCCAATAATGAAATATTATACAACGTTCTGTTGCTCCAGAAGCTTTACGCAACATGAATCATCAACAGGACAGATTAAAAAAAAAAGTCCCCCAAATACTTCAATATGAATTAAAGTTATGACAACATCAATCTGTAGATTGTTGTTTTCTCTCCTTTGCTGATAAAAGTTACATATTGTGTTTCTATAGCAGGCACTATGCCCTTCTCACCAAAATTTATAGAAAAAGAACAAATATCAATATGAACATGTATTTTTTGAGCAGTCTTTGCTCACCTTATCTAACAGCTTTAGACATGTTGATTTGGTCCTCTGTTCTCATCTCTTTTAGATTTGTTTGATAGGTCTTATGACACTGCAGAGAACAAAATACTGTCTTATACTAATATCTTTGTAGAAGTGGGCCAGACTAACACTTTTTTAGCCTATTTTGACTGCTCCAGCATATACAATCCAATAGATCTCTAATTCCTAGAGTTAGTTATATTTCCTACAGTGAAATAAGTTTTTTAAAGTTGCCTTCAAAACGAGCCACCGGTGTCATCAACTTTGAGTAACAGCACAGATTTCTAAGAAAATGTCACAAATGTTACTACTTCTATTTACTTGTCAGGTGAGGAATTAATAATTGTACTGCAGAATTTTACTCCTGCTGCGTACGTATACTTCTGCTAAAAGAAACTCCATCTTTTACACCCGGTACGCGTACAAACACATGCAATGAATATGCACACGGGCGTTTAGAGAAGCTCTGGCTGTTACTGTGGCTACGGCTCAAAGTTGGCCTTTGCAAAGAACACGTGTTTGCTTGCAGGTTATTGTGAAGCTTGAAACTACCAGTAACTGGTTATACGGGGATATACAAATGCCAATTTTACAAAAAAAGTGCTATATTATGATAAAAAAAAAAAAATCGTCCTTGATGCTATCTAAAATTTCAAATACCAACTAGTTTGATTCCTATGACACTAAACATTTTCTATTAAGGAATCAATCCTTTTCTTCAATCATCTGTGACAGGTTCATTCTACGAAAACCAGGCATTTATCCTGGAGAAAAAGCGTTTTTTTTTTGGCTGCGTAATCGACCAAAAGGTACAGCTAAAATTAATACAAAGTGCTGACTACTGCTTTACATACTAATGACAAAAGATGTGAGAAAACCTTCAAAATGTTTTGAAGCAAGATATCTACAATCAAGCCTTTTATCCCTGGGCTAATGGCAAAAGGCTGCCTTCAATTATATTTGCTTTACACGGTATTACACAGACGTAACTGAGGGCAGAATGACCTACTCTAAAGAAAACTAAAAGTTCTGCTTGTAACAACCTGCGATGTGCACAGGGTTTTTAAATGATTTATTTTTCAGGTGCACTTATCAGTGCACGCTGCTACTTCTGTCTGCTATTTCATGGAAAACCAATGGTGCATATCTATCACTTCTATAGTGTTTTCCAACGTGTTCACTACGTGACTATAAGGCAAGACAAACAATTTTTAAAAATAACCTGTATTACGTAAGGTTTTCTACTCCACAATTTGCATCCTTCCAGCTAATCAATGTTATTTTAAGTATACACATTAAACTTGTCAAAGCTTTCCTTTGATTTTCAGAGTACCCACATTTTTCAATTGCGTTATCAAATGGCTGCAGAGGTACATCCTATGCACTCATTATTTGTTTTTAGCGAAGTGAATTGGCATAAAAATGGTAACTGCTCAGGTACCAGGGGAGATTGAAATTGTAGTGTAATCATAAACTCTGGCAATTAGAACAAAACAATATGTTTTATATATCCTTGGACAATTTATTACAGCTCTGTGTACCATTGTACCTGTTTGGGGTTTTTTTCATAAGAAAATATGTCAAGGGTAAAAAAAAGAGTTTACTTAAACAGTGTCTACTTAGCCAAGTTTTCCTGCAATTCATGAAAATAATACTATTATAGTACTTAGTTTGCACCACACTTTTTTCCAACCCAAATAGCATTGTAGAGCAAAGATACAGATTTTTTTCCCCAGTTTAATAGCTTACCATCTACCTGGAAGGACAGAACTAAAGGGGTAGCAGACACAGACACACAGTAAAATCCAGAGCTTCTACTCATTTTACTCAGTTCACACACTTAACTGGAGCTCTTTATGAAAGTAAACACTGAAGATTTCAGGATCTGTCCAGCTTAACCGAGATGAGAAAAGTTTTCAGAAGGTTCATTGTATTTTTACTATTAAAACTAAGCCAAATACAATAGACAATTCTTAAGGCTGACGACTGAAGTGAATCACAAATTATAAGAATTGGGTCTCTAAATATCAAACCAAACGAGATAAAATTCCACTCTCCCTTGAGTAAGAAAAATCTCAGCCTCTGTCACTAACATACCATCTCATACTACAAGGACCCTTTGTAAAGACATATTTGCCCGATTTCTTTGAAACGGGGTAGTATTAACTAAAAAAAGGAAAATATTTTCTATATCACATAATGTAGTAAATAAGAATATCTACGAGATTAAGAATGGGGAATTCATCCACGATGTCTAACACCAGTTACAGACAGATATGTTACCGTTGATTTTATTTGGATGTATTACATCTATCACTACACACGGTTTGCCTGTATTTAAAAATAACGCTCAAATTAAGTTTTCCAGTTTGATATATTAAATACTCATTAGGACATTATGCCAGACTCCCAGCACTGTAATAGAATATTTATAAGCTATGCAAGAGTTTTCATGGACATCTCAACTTCTTTCTGAAGGGATAAGTTGAGATGCTGGTGCCGCTTTCATTTTAAGAGCATTAAATTATTTTACAACGTAACAGAAAATTATACCGGAACACTGAAACAAAATAACTTCTTTCACACAGAAGACTGAGGAGTAATTACTATCAGTTATAGTCCCTATTTCCATAATCTGAAACTGTTTAGTAAAATAAATTCCAACTGTCACTTTCTTTTAAAGCTCGACAGTTGTCCTGTCTCACAGAACAACCTTCATTTCTCTTCTAAATCCTACCAGCCTGTAACCTGAAAAAATATTAAGAAATATCTACATTTGATACTGTAACATACATGACCATAGTCACTGAAGGAAAAAAATAATCAGAAATTATATGAATGAGAATTCTAAATAAAACACAACTTAAAAATAAAGTAACTAGCCTAATGTTTTAGGAATGTGTGGTCGCACACCAGAAGAAAATGGCACAAATTATTGCAGATTATCTGACAAAGATTTTATTGCTAAACCATCTGCATTTATTCAGAGCAACACTTCCAATCTCCCGAATACTCAAGATAGAGAGAAATTTTGCAGATGCAGCGTGCATTTACAAAACGTTACATTCACAAAGGAAGGAAAAGAATGAACTGCCAGCATTTCTGGTTAACATCATCTGTTATTCTCTGCCAGTAGGTTCCATCTTTGTACAATTTCTTGTTGAGGCAGCATGAACCTGCTCAGTAACACCTGGGACTAACTGCTGTTTGCTGTTAGTTGCCCAACAGAGTCCAAAACATTACATTATGCACCTGAGATTCCTGATGAAAACGGAAGATAATATGCTCCAGTTGAGAAATGAGACATCGCTTTTAAAGTATTTTATTTGTTAAAATGAAGTTAAATTGCTATTCCTGTGACACGGCTATTTTGTAGTGAGGAAAAGAGGACAGAAACCTTGATCTAAGTTGTTTTTGTACCGATAGCCGAGAATAAGAACAACTGTTCTCCGGCAATCCAAAGGAGAGTACCAAAGTCTCCCTAAGGAGCCATCAACAAAAAAAGAAGTAAGGATACGATCGGCACATCTCCTTCACTGTGCTCTTCATGAAGTTCTCCCAGGCTAAAACAGTTGTTCACAGCCCAGAAACATTATATTCCTCTTGCAGATATGTCTCCTGGCCCCAGGATAGCTGGCGAGGTTCCAAGAGGCGCTAGGCTCCTTGTACCCAACGTTACTCCAAGTTCCCTATTGAATCACATTCACCTCTCCGAGTACGACTCCTTCGTCCAACGCGAGTATTTTTAAAAGATTAAGTGAACACTTGAAGCCTACCTTGAAACAAAACAGGTATAATTTGACAGGAAAACAAAGGAAAGGCTTGATAGCTGAACTCTGAACATGGCAACAGCTCTTTCTGCAGCGTGTCTGGTATTGCCCAAATTGCACCCTGCTTTACCACATTTACAGTAAATATTTAAAATTCAGCGGTCTTTTTAAAAGCTGAACACATGTAAGAACAACCGAACAGCTAGTGAAATAGAAACGAATTGCTTATTGTTTTAACTATTAAACTGCATACCCTTTTGTACTTTCAAACACTACTAGTAAATTACAGCTGCTTAATCATTACGGCTCTTGTCAATGATTAACTAGCTGCCTTAGTAAGCATAGCCATTACATACCCATTTCTGAAGATTGTCAAAATATACCAGTATTATCATTACTGAAAACGATATAATGAATATTGTTTCCATAAGCACAGAAAACTTCTAAGTTAATAAACTGCCTTCTATCTTCTCTGTATTTTCTGCATGTTTACACGTGTGTCCGCTTTAATTGACAGATTTCACTTAATATGCATTGATCCTTGCTTTTTTGAAAATAAAGCTTCTAAAATAAAAAGGGTAATGAGTATGAAGTTCAAGGAGTATTCACAGACAGTCCTTTGCTTTACAAAAATGCTGTACATGTTACAACAGTAGATGTGGTAGCTGCAGTGCGGTAATTCCACTCAAGCACCTGGGTAAGTCAACATTTCTTCTTATTCTTCACTTCAGAAAAATTCTATACCACAAAGACATTGGCAGAGGATTTTCTCAGTTTCCCATACAATATTTTAGTCTCCGTACACCGCTTTCCTACACCCACGTACAAATACCCACAAAGAAAACTGAAAACAAGAGAGTATGAAATAGAAAAGTGAGAAGACAATTTCATGAAATTATGGTTTTAAGAATAAAGAGGTATTACTGGTGCTCTCTCACAGCCTGTTATCTCTGAAATATGTCTGTTTTCAGAAGTTCTCCTTTCCCACCACCACACCGCAAACACCCAATAGGTATAAACCTATAAACTTGAAACAGGTTTTACAGAAATCACGGTCAGATTATCAAAGCGATAAGTCATCTGCTCCATCGTTGGAAAGGGACGGTGTGGGACTAAACCCCTGACCCTTCCACGTTTAGTACTTGCCACGCTAGGGATAATCACTGTAAGGAAACAGGTCTCTGAGATGCAAAGGTCTCTGAGAAGCAGTAACAAAATCTGGATTAACTGCATAAACAAATTGATCGTGTAAAGGGCTCGCTTGCAAATGCAAGGTTAAAGTTGAAACAATCATTACCTCGAGGTCATTTCGAGAATGCTACAGCTAAACGCAGCACCCTTAAAACTAGTGGCTGCAGTAGATACTTTTAGAAAACTTATGTGAATGGGAAAAGCCTGAAATATGTAAGCTACAGGATATTTCCAATATCCTAATTCAACAAATAAAACCAACTGAAAATAACAAGAACTGAATATAAAATTTGGCACCTAAAATATGAGCTCCAGTCCCAATCTGGGAAGAGATGCACGTTTTCTCCTCTATCCAGTGATATTTGATTCAGTTTTCATACTTTGCAACCTTACATACAAGTAATATTTTATAATTTATGAAGTATTAAGAACCTAAGACAAAGAGAATTTACTCTGCATGCAGCCTTCATCAAGACTGCCAGCTGCACCCCAAAAAAAACCCAGAAAAACTTTGTATTTTTTCCCTCTACAGTTACACTCCAAGATATCATATACAACTTACAAGCATCCTTGCCTTTAAAACAAATCAAACTATCCTAAATTTGAAAAATGCAAAGTTAAGTTCTTAAAAGTGATGTAATGAAAAAGTCTATGCAACCTTGACTATGCTACCTTATTTTTTTTATGGTAGAATGTACATATATGCTGCACAATGTTCTTTTTTCCCCAAACCATTCCCCTTATAAATGGGCAGTGCGTTAAACAGAAGTGGAATTACACAGCTTGTAAGGCAACCTGGTCTATATTAGTCTGCAGCAGGATAAAAAGTTGTAAATTTATTAGTTGAGCAAAAAGGAAGAACATTCTTTCCCAAAGCAAAAAAAGGAAAAAAAGACAATTCTCTTTCTCTGATCCATAAGTACTTGCAGAACTGGAGGAACGTTAGAGTTTCTTGAAGGAAGAATACAGGCTACAAAGGCAAGTGTACTGGCTTCAGAAAGTGAGGAGCATGATGAGTTTTACTCTGAACACATTTCTCTAATTGCATCAGAAGATACAGCGATAACACACTTCTAATCTCACATGGGAAGAGTTGATAAAGCTTCAAACCACTGCAAATATTTTGCTCTTTGATATTAAAAGTATTAAAAACAATATGAGAGTATTTTGTTGTTTTATATTACTCAACCAAACCCAAGCAGAACTTACTGAGCCAAGCAGAAGCATCTTTGGTCCCAGCATTTTCTGTCCTGTTGGATTTAAAAAGACATGATCCACAAATTTTTTTACTGAAAATTAATAATTTTTATCAACTCTTCCATACAAGTAATTAGCCAACACCATAAGTACTTTAAAAGATGGGACTAAAAGAGATGAATTACCAGGCAAGTAAGCTGGCAATAAGAAGATGCATACAAGAGCAGTGCTGATTAATGACAGGTCAAGTGTGAACAGTATCACAAAAGCAAGTACCTATATATGTCACACTAAGCAGAAGTAGTCTTCAACTAGGTGTGCTCCACCAGACTGTCAGGAGCATCTACGACTCTTCTATATCGCAGCACCAGTCGAACAAAATGTAATAAGAGATTTTAAAATTAAGATTATCTTGTGGCTTATGTAGAAGGGATGTTTTCCAGCGATATAGAAAGGTATAATGGTGTTGCCAGAAACTCTTATATCACGCAATATCCACGATATTTGGGATGCGGGTTTGCCACTAGTTTAGCAAAAGTCTCAGTTCTTTGGATGTCATCGTTTTGTTAGTTGTTCTGTTACTTTTACTTTGAAAAAATAAGGAAATGACTTAAGTATAAACTGGAATTTATAAGTCAGTGACACAAATCCACTCTTTTCCTGGTGCAAACCACTTTCAAAAGTAAGAACATATGTAAGGGGACACTAACATAAGCAACATCTGTCACATGGCAAGAAGAGTATTACCAACAGTAAAACACAGTATCAGGATACAAACTTGTAGAGAAAACAAACAAGGGCTGTCAAAGAGGAGGTAGCCATACTAAATATGAAAGATTCCTTACATAATATTCAAGTGCAAAGCAGCCATAATGCAGAATCTGTATTAATAGACATTTAAGGCTCTATGAACATCTGTTTAACATTTATGTCCCTCCCAGGCAAAAATCTAAAACCTCAATCTGTATGATCACAAAAACACTCAGTTAAAGGCAAGACATACAAAGTCACCTTGGATTGCTAGACAAAATGCTGCCATATCTCTTTATGAAAGAGAATTTGAATTGCTTATAATTGCAGCATATACAAAGACACAGTTAAATATTTAGCGTTTGCAGCAATATCACAACCTACACAGACCTAAAACCCCAAAATACTCCTTGAAATGATTGCTTAATGCTGCTCAGCTACAAAAATTTGGGGAGACCCTACACAGAGTCAGATAGAAAAAGACAGCCAAAAAGCAACTAATCGGCCAAGGAAAAGCACAAACTGAAAAAATACAGAGAACAGTGACATAATCACTAACAATCACTATTCAACTACTTTGCAGTTACTGAGCCAGCTTCAATCTCTGTTGGCATCTCCCTGTAGCTTCTTTCCAAGATTCAGTGGCACAGGGTGGAAGCCACTTCATGGGTCCTGACTCTCTCAAGTGGAGTCTCATTGCCTAGAATATATTAAACCGAGATTACTGCTTAAGAAGTAACTAATAACCAAACTATTCAGGAGGTAATTAAACTATTTATCCTAAATATCACACCCTCTCGCTTTCACACAACAGATGCAATTACTAATGAAGAAAAAAAAATTACAAAGTAGAGATCAATTTTTAGCAAACAGACATAGGAAGGGTATTCATCTCACCTAATGTCAAGCACCTCGCTTACACATTTGGGTTGAGTGGAACTCAATGGACTTTCCAGAGCCGCGATGGGTCTTTAAAAAGCGGTATTTTTTTGATCCGATCACTTCCCCCATCCAGTTCACTGCAAATCCTTACAAATATTTGCCTTGGCTCAATGGAGGGAGCAGAAATAATTGGTTGGGGAGAGGGATACATGTGCTGCTACACGGCCAACAAATCCATGTGTATGTGCAACCTGAAGCCTCTCTGAAGAATCCAATGATTGTATCAACAGGCTGGACCTGTAAAGCAGGCACGGGCATTGCCTGAAGTAAAGCAGCCGTGCCTCTTAAGTCTCTGATGAGAGCTCAGAACTGCTCTACAGATCAGACAGCATCTCTATTTAGATTAAGTAGTATCATCTTTTGACGGGGCCAAGGAACTGTCATATAGGCTCGGGAGATCGTGCACAGTTATTCAGCATCCTTCCAGCAGGAAAACTCCCGCAGAAATCCAGTAAAGGGAAGATACAGGCATTTACTCTGTGTTGAAACAACACACTCCAATAAATAAAATAACAATTCCAATGCTGGACACTCGAGCTGAGAGTAAAATCTAGTTCAAAGGAAGACTTCAGCTGCTTGTAAAGAATAAAACAACATCCTAGCATCAAATGGTATTTTAATGAGAAATTTTAAATTCAACAAGCCCGTCCAGACATTGGTAACTAGGAACTCAGTTGAGAACACTTTACATTTACATACGTGACTTTTACACTAACTTTATATCAGACTAGAAAATAGATTTCACTGGGTTTGACCCACAACATTAGACTAGTCAACCGCTAGCAGCCAGAGCTCATCTTAAGATGTAAATATCATAGTTCTAGGTTATCAGTACAATGAGATCTGAAGCCCATCTTTAAATTAGCCATTGCTAACCCCTTTAACAACGGGAGCCAGATTTGACTTCATCAGCAGTGGGACATAAAGGTTTTGTCTCTGGAGCCTAAAGGCAAAGGTTACAAAACCTACAGGTCTATCACCTCAAGTTTACATCTATCTGAAGTCATGCTTGCTTTCTTCCACGCAGATGGATATCAGATGTGACACTACTGAAATTTGCAGCAAAGTCCTGCTGATCAAAGAAAAAAAAAATCTGTTTTTCCTACCTCGTTTCTGTAAAGAGTGGAGGTTGGGGTGTTGCTTGGAATGACATCAAGCTCAAATAGATTCAAGTCTGCACACAATACCAATATGACATTGAAACTTTTGTTTGCTTTTTTCTCCTCTAAACATGAGTTTTCATATCCAAAAAGGGAATACTTCGGTGGTTTCTGCAATCAGGAATAGGAAGACCTGCATTTCATTCCAGTGAAAGCTGAACTGAAGCTCAAGTCAGAAGTACCTATGTGTCAAGGTAAAGTGTTCAAGTGTCTGTTTTAAATCTATGTCTGCTGAATCCTTTAAATTCTTTTAAGAGTTCACTAGGCAGGACTTCAGTATCAGTCAATAGAAATATCAGTTAACATACTATATAATATTATATTAGGGTTATTGGTAACCTATAATGTTCTCCTTCACTTTACTATTTTCTTCAAGAAGTGTTTTTGGTGGAGTCTTTTCTTTGTTGGTTTTTTCTGTTGTTGGTTGGGTTGGGTTTTTTGAGGTTCTGGGGTTTGTTTGGTTTTTTAAACTACTTTATAATCCAGTCTGATGTCTAGATGATTCCTGACATAAATCGAAGTCCTAAGTGGAAAAATTTGTTTTAAAGTCTTTAGCCTTGCTTTAACTTTTATTGTCAAGATGCTTAGAAATCCTGAAAAATTGGCAATTTGCATTTTTTTTTTCTTTCTCTATCTGTTTCCATTTCTGCTTTTATAATAAACAATGAGCTCTTACACATGGTTGAGAATTGATTACAAGCTTAATCTATAGAATAAGCATACTATTATTAACATGACTTAAAAAAAAATTAGCCTGGACAATGATATGAGGGAGGTTTACTCAATTGCTTACATTAGGTATTAATGCACGTAAAGCAAATATTCAGATTGGAGTTAATAATATCCAGAATTTTTGAGGTATGACCAACGAAGCAAGTATCTTTTATTAACAAAAGATTCAGAAGAATAGGATTTTTTTTTCCTGCAAGAAAATAAGCCATGGCAACATCTTAGTAGCCACTATGTTGTAGGGTACTCTGTGTTCTCTGATACACGCTCGCTTTCGAGTTCAAATACAGTTCCACAAGTACTACTTACAGCTACCCACAGTTTCTAATAAAAACCCCACTTCACTGATACATACACATTTATGCTTGCAACACGCTCTATCTTTTTCTTTTCCACTCTCCAAAGAATTTCCAGGTTTTGCTCTTTATCCAATGGGTTTCAATGTCAGTATCTGTCACTGTTCTATTCCACTCAAACTATGCCACGCTTGAGCAAGATTCAAATGATTACACACGTTAATCGTAGCAGCCATAGAATTCTGTGCTTCAAATTTTTACAGATTCTAAATCATTCATGACAACATCTTGTAGGTGATGAAGCTAAAAGAATACAGTGTTTAGCGCGCATGCTCCGTGCGTTTGATGAACACTTTCACGTGAAGACCACAACAACCAAGAAACAAAGATTTGATGCATCACTTAAGAGGCTGTTTTCTTTAAAAGCTAGAATTTGATTTATGATTGATATTTGAACCAATGCAAGGTCACATTCGGACAAACATGACATTTATGTATTTGCTATTTGATCCAAGGTCACGTTCACACAAATGTGTCATCTGAGTATTTGCTATATTTTTATTACCGCTCTCTAACTTTCCCCATGTGTCCCAAACCTCCTTAGCCATTTATTTGGAAGTCATCTGTTTTTTTTAAGTTTTGCAATACTGTACAAATGTCTGACAAGCTAATTATATAAGCTAAAATCTTGGATTGCTTAATAGTTAGGGATAACTTGACCTCAGAAATCAGTGCTCAGATTAAGGCTAAATCCGGTTGCATGGTATGCCCAGAATTAAGAGAATTTTTAAAAAATGAACAAACCAAAAATCCCACAAATACTATATTTTATGAACTGCATGCACATATTAGATGTCCTCAACCACTATCCATTTTTTAATAAAAATAAGTTTGAGTGGTGAAGCCAAAGTTGATTCCAACATGTACAGCATTTACAAGCGGCCCACGCATCTGTCCTAACATGCTGCTCACTGGAAACTAGTCTTAAGGATCTAAACTGGAATGTTGCAATTGTTTCCTTACACATGTGACTGTGGCATCTCAGATTATGCAAAGTGGCTTCTCAACAATTTTCTAACCATACCCTGATATTCTACAGAGACTTCATTTGTTGAAGGATAAAGATACCTGAGGGTAAAAGGCAAATACAAATTGCATTTTAGTGTGGTGACTAAATGATTATCTCCAATATAATCAATTTTTGAAGTAAATAAAATGTAAGCCCCTCGCTAAGTCTCCTGCAGAGTACATTTTCACTACACATGGTAAAAATAAACTTCAGAGAGCAACAAATTAAAGACATCTGTGCAACTAAAATTGTCAATTAAAATTATAATCTAATACATACAGAGGCAGTGCCAGGCAAAATTTTTGGCCATTTTCCATTAAACATATTGACTGTGCTATTACATAAACCTCTGTAACTCAGAAGTTTTACTTGCTCACATGCTTGATAAAAAAAAAAAAACAACCAAACAAAAAACCACAAC
>JAOXJK010000001.1:79636061-79646707 GCA_025774025.1 Xenus cinereus
TAACTCAGAAGTTTTACTTGCTCACGTGCTTGATAAAAAAAAAAAACAAACAAAAAACCACAACATAAACCCCCACAACATACATGACTCTTCTATCCAGAAAGACATCATAACTTTTACAAGCAGAGCTGTCTAGTAACTCTAACAAATGTGAAATTTTAGATATACCATGTTTATAAAAAGAAATAAAAATCAATTGCCACTTACAGAGTCAAAGACTTTGTCACGCACCCAATCTTTAGGGTTCATGTATATGCATGGATACCTTAAAATGTGTCTTTATTAACTAGGATATAAGAATCACTTTTGTTTTATATCGGCAGACCTTTATGTGTGATAGCAATTCGTATACATTGTCGATAATTCCTTATTGGCAGGACTGGTAATGACTTACTCTTGAGAACTTTGAATTCCTGCTGTGTTATAAGTAGAAATACCTGCCTTAAGCTTAAATTTATATTAAAATGAAGGTTAAGAAATAATTAACAAATCTTTTGTTCTGTGTGCATATTTAGTATTCCTGATTTCAACCTTGCTTACTCTTTGACAGAAGAGCAAAAGAACATTCCTATGACATAAATGTTTCTACTGAATACAACCTAACTCAAGGCCACGTATTATATATAATAATAATAATAATATATTATTATTATGCCACATAATTTAATATTTTACAGATACCAAGTAGTTTTGAGTTTGTTGACTAGTATTTAAAGTTGTTGTTTAAACTCACAGGATTATATACGAGATAAAAACTTGAGAGCATTAACTCGTGACAGTGAAAATTTTCGGACCATTGTCACCCCACGTTGTCCTATCCTGTCTCCCCACTCTTTTCCCTTCCCACTGCACTTACAGTTTCCCCACAGCGTCCCTGAACTACTGACTGTGCAAACAGTAAACATGCTGTAGCTGGTTCAGAGCTACATGTTGCAACTGGCTCTTCTGCTGATTGGCAATTGACAGGCCAAACAGAAGAGATAATTGTTGAATTCATATTGCATCATTTCCTCCGTAGGGTCAATGAGGTGTTTTCCTTTCTTCTTTCCAGTTACCAACTTTCATAAAAAATTACAGAACTTTAATGCCTTTGCAACCAACTAGCCGGATTTGACAAGACTTGCAGGTTCAAAGTTTTTGGGTTGAGGGAGAGGACAGCAGACCATACTGCATATATCTGACTTTCTTCAGTAACTAGATTAAGACAGATGAGAAAACAATCCTGAAAACAGATTTCAGTGTAGCAACTTTGAAGCATAACTTCCACGGTAGATCTGGACTTTTGCTCCCTTTCTTTTTTTTTTCAATTTGTTTTCAGTATTTGTTTCATATTTACTTTGTAGAACACACAAACAGTACAATGGGTACATGAAGTTATGTCAGTATTTGGAGCATTCTACAGTTTTCCAGGGTCCCTCACTTTGACTCCTAATCGCACACTTTATTAAGGAAAAGATAATTGGCTGTCCTTGAAATAGTGGTTAAATATTCACTTTGGCTGAGGATTTCTGACCTGTGGGCAAAAATACTAGTTCTTACAGACATCTTAATGGAAACATTCTTCCCAAATAAAGAGCTATTGTTTTGGAACAATAGTTTTTATCTAAAAAGAGAGAAAGAAAGAAAAAAAAGAAACAGATATCTTAAATTACTTAATGCAAAAAGTTGAAAGATGGTTTGGACTTTTTAGCATACTGGTTTAAGATTGCAAAAAGCTTCACTTGAATCCTCAGCCTACCCTCCAGTCACAAACCCAGGCCTTGCAATCCCCCTTTTTCAGAACATCTAGTAAGGAACAACATTTCTACCTGGTAAACTCCCAGATTTTGCCACCCCAGTCTCATTACACAGGTTCTGCTCAGAACAATCCAAAAAAAAAAAAACCCAAAAAACAACTTTGCATCTGTATCTGTTACTACGCTAGCTCTCCAATTATTACCAGCATTCCTTTAAAAGGAACACGATGCCTCTTAGTTTTCTCTTTCCATATACAGCTTAAACTTCCACATCTAAGCTCAGTCTCCTCGTTTTGGCTTGGGACAAAAGTCCAATTATTTCGGCAGCTGATGCTGCAACTTTTGCTTCAAAGATCAACAACAGCAACAAATATCTTTCTGCCTCAAGTATACCTCCTTTTCAGTCTCCAGCACGCTCCCCATCCCCAAATCTCAGGTTTCAGTTTCAGCTTTACCCTGGCGCGCTCAGCTTCAATACTCTTTCAGCTGTCTCACCCCTCTCTTTCATAAACCATGTCAACCCATCCTCAAATCACCTCCTTCATCCCCTCGGGTCCTCTAGTCTTCTATCTCCTCCCCTCTAGTATCTGCACAGCTGCAGCCTTCTCACCATCTGCAAATCCTCGCATGATTCATCACCAAACATAACAGAGCGTGATTATTCACTATTTGAAAAGCTACAGTGGAATTTACATCTGTTTCTGGAAGAAATTCAAGAAGCCTGAATTCGCCTTCTTAGCAGGGAACACCACCACTGTGTATTTTCGGTGCTTTTATTTCGCTGATAAACTTTATTTCCTTGCCCAGACATAATAACGTGACATATTTGATAACCTAAATTCAGCCTAACGGAAGGATTTATATCCTATAAAAAGAAAATTACCTCAGACATGATATGGCAGATTTAGGCCCTTTCTGCATGCAAATGCCTTTGTGAAAATTAACTGAATAATCCCAACTGGCTAGTTTTCGTACTCTTCTGCCGGTAAACAAAATCTAATGTCTTCTATAAACAGCACGTGTAGTTCACTTATTCTTCAGTGTACTGCAATTTTACTAATTCCTTCAAAGTATTTTTACTAGGTCTTGTTGCTGAGCTATTACATTTAAATAAATAAATAAAAACTGCTAAAAATAAACCAACTTTGATTTAATAGCATGCCACAACTCAGTGTACCCAGAGTGGAATGAGAAACAAAATTCTTTCACTTTTTGTCATTGGCGAGTTTTTTTTTTTGGTCAAGAAAAAGGCCTTTAGTTTTGTTCCGGTAATTTAAAAATCCTTAGCTTAAAAAGTCTTGCTTTGTGATAAATGTATCACACAAACCCAAAACTTACATTGAATTAGCATTGCTGACAGGAATCTTGGCAACAGGTATGAATGCAATGAATCTACATTTTTTGGCAAACGGACATCAAGTACTTGTACTTCCAGGCTACTGACACGTCAGATAGAGGATATACTTGGGACACATGACTTCACGGTTCTAAATCAGGTCACTCGCTACAGTCTAGGGATCACAAGGCTCACACTCCTGCAGGCTCAAAAAAAATGTCAAAATGCAACCAATTATTTTCCTGACGTCCTTCGTGTGACATGAAGGGTGTCTACTTCCCAGGTTAACAGCCCTATATTAACTAGAGTATCGCCATTGTCGCCTGCTTGCCATCCCCACTTCTCCTCCCCATTTCTTTTAACTAAGGAAGCACCTGAAAGGTGGAAGAAAAACAAAAGTCCGATGAACCAGACAGGATAAGAAAACCTGTCTAAAAAAGTCATATGTGTACCTTCCTACACCAGTTTTAATTCACTTTGTAATGCATTTTAGCTGTCTGAATCAGACTTTCAAAAAGCATTTACAGGGACACAGAGCTCACAGCCCTCTGCAGAACCGAAGTGAAGTTGTTGGTTGCAAAATAAAGTTAAGGGTACAGTTAGACAAGCCAGCTTAAGTAATGTAATAGCTCCTTGACATCCAAAGGATATCCCTTCCATAACTCCCTGACATTGTCAGCCCTGCACCTTCTCTCTCCCTCCTTCATTTCCAGCCACGCAGCTCCATCCCGATATGCTGGCTCTCGCGCTTGTCTGACCTCTCCGGCCACGTCTATAATAGTAAATAAACCAGGGCCAGAGCACGGGCTTGAGCCGTGCTGTTTAGCATCCTCCCTGACACCACGTTGGCCCGTACCAGCTTGGCACTCTCCCAGACAAAAGCACGGGCACGGTTAAGGGGACAGCAAACGCAGGGCGGCGGGTTGATCTCCGCTGGTAGTTTGGATGCAACCGTGCTGGTTCAGGAGGAAGACTCTTCGGTGTGTGTGAAATCTTGCCACTTCGTGCTGAGCCCAGAGAACGGTCCCTGGCATATTTTATTCCCTAGTCTAGGCACAGCCTCAGTGAAATATAACTCAGCTAATTAAGCTAACACCGAAAAAAAGAGAGCTAGAGGGAGCTGAACGGACTCACCAAGGGGCAGCAAAAAAGGAAAGCTGGAAACACAAGGGATGGCAGCAAAGGAAAAGGAGCATGAAGAGGGAACCTGACCGATCTTTAACAACAGTTGCTAGATCAGATCAGGCCATGCTGTGCAACCACATCTCTTGCTGTAAGCCTGGTACTTGCAGGGCTACCAGGAATAACAGAGAGGGAACATCCTAGTCTTTTTTTTTTTTTTCCATACTTGTGTGTTCATTCATATATATATACACACACACACACGCCACATAGAAGAGAATAAAATGAATGATAGCTGCAAACTGAACATATTCTGAAAAGATATATTCTATATTCTGAAAGGATAACCGCTATTACATTTCCACAGGGTTTATAATCTTGAGAAAATGCAACTCCTTGTAAATTTGGGAACAATTATGGTAGCTCAGTATGCTGACAATCAGCTGCCCAAACCATACATTTAAGCTGAAGATGTGGCAGCTGTTTGAAAATATTGGCCTATTTATGTACAGATACATCTCTATGGAAGCACAGTACACAAAACGTACAGCTGCTGCTTTTTTCACAAGCAGTATCCTGTGCTGCTTGTCTCTTAGTTACACGTATACTAAAGCTGCTACCTGCTTTGCTTCTAATCAGACTGACCTGCTTCAATGCACACAGTAGTCTTGTCTCCTGAAGTAGATAAGAACAAATAAAGTATATATATTTTTATATATATATATACAATTCATTCCAGAGATAAAAAAATCAGTTCAAATTTCTTATGTGCTCTTGTCTGTGGGAAACTATGGGGAATATGAATAAACACATTAGACCATTTTTAAATTTCACATATATACAGCATAACAGTGTACTCACGCTCACAGAGCAAAATTTCCAACAATCAGCTGGTCAGAAACAACCACCACAGAACACTCTCCTGCTTACAGAGCTCTCCAACAGTGAAGCTGCATCCTTACACTGACAAAAAAACCACACAAAACCCCCTCACAATGCAGCACACTTACTCCACACTGAATGTTTACCTACAGACCAAGAAAAAAAAGATTTGAAAAACCACACTTAAGCATTTTCAACTTTGCTGAGTAAACTTCAGTGTCCAATATTCCGTGCATACCCGCACGGGCTAGTTTTAAAACTTATTCTTAGCACTCCTAACCTTCATAGAGAACCTGGTTCTAGCTTCCATTAGAAACATAATTTTAATGCTAGCAATACAAAGTTCTTGTAATCTTCCCCTGAAAATTGCCAACAAGCCAACAATACTCACTACGACCTGCAGGCAATTAATTTTATTTTATTTTAAC
The DNA here is from genome assembly GCA_025774025.1 of Xenus cinereus. Classification (NCBI taxonomy): domain Eukaryota; kingdom Metazoa; phylum Chordata; class Aves; order Charadriiformes; family Scolopacidae; genus Xenus; species Xenus cinereus. The sequence continues at coordinate 79,641,566 of JAOXJK010000001.1, forward strand.
ATCAGAGCGGGTGAACTCATTGACTGTTGTAATGGTGCATTCATCAGCCCTACTGTAAAGAATGCCATCAAGCACTGCCTGCTAATAAATCCAGAAGACTCTTGATACACCCACCTTCTCCCTCTTCCTCATCCCCAAAATCCAAATGGTTCTGCATTATATTTTTCACCCTTCCTTCTCCAGGGAACATTTTCCATACACGTTGAATAAAGATGTGAGAAGGTTTAGTTCTGTTTACTATGTCCCTCCCCCATGACTCCAATTCCATGTACTTCATAACATTCTTGCTGGAGCAGAAACACTAACAGAAGGCTAGGAAATGTCAAAAGTAATTCAAGTCTTCACTTTCAAATAGATTTTGCAAATAGACAGAAGTTCTTACCATCCGAACATTCACATTTTGGTTTAAATTCAGTGTTTTCTTCTGTCAATTGTTACAGCAATCGTTTCCAGTAAAGACTTATTTAAAACAAAACAAAACAGGCATGCGGCATTCTTATTTGTGTAAAAAAAAAAAAAGAAGAATGGCAATACAAGCCTCTATGCAGATAATAGAACTTACTCAGACAGCTTAACTGTGCTGGATGCATGGATACACACCACAGGACAGTGAGTCCTGCCTCCAGACCTTAATCATAGGTTGTAGAATAGTTTCAAGTGATCCATGTTTTTGTTAAATCTAAATAACATTAGGAAAGATTGTGGTATCGTTTTTCCATGCAAAAGACATCAAGCTCTAAACTACTCACAACAATAAATGCTAGCAGATCCAGGGTATTATATACTCATAGATGAGTAAGAAGTTACTCAAGCAGCAGTTAATTTGCACATCGAACAGCAGCTCCGGTTTTCTTTTACATACTTATCAACAAACTGAAATTGGACTAATACGATACAAAAATATGAAATACAAAATAATATTGGACCAACTCACTTTCACATTTATTTCAGCTACCTGCTGGAATCAAATGCCAAAGAATCTCACAACTTCAGTAGGTGCTAAGTACTCTGAGTTCCCCAAGGCAGACAAACTTATGAACAAGTTTCTCTTACCATTTGGAAAGATTAAGTCAATAATCTCTTAGTTTATAAGTTTTTTAAAAAAACGTGATAGTGTATCAGCATTTCTAGACAGGGATATATAACTTGCCAAATGCTTGCAAATCTCTCTCATACTGTTAGTGTTTCCACAGGCATGACACAACACGAACTTAAAAAAAATAAATTTAGATTAATATTGTACCACAGAACAAACTACGCCTGTTTGGTAGTTCTCATCTTTCAACCTCCAAAGTAAAAAAAAAAAATAAATATTTCTACAGCTTATGCTTACAGCATTTTAAAAGACAGCAAACAACCACACAAACCAGTCCTGTAACAACTCAAGCCTCAATCAGGATCACAATACCAATGAATTGTATATGAAATTTTAGAATGCGTATTAATCTGTACACGAGAAGTCCTTCACTGGACACAGAAATTATACTTCCTAGATACTTAAGAGACACATGCAATGCACTTATAAATAAATATTGTTTCATAAGCAGAAACTATGATAACTGGTATGAGGAAGTGGAATCAGATTTGGCAACATCTCAATGCCACATGCAATCTGGTCACACAACAATCTGCTCATATCAATTTAATGTTTTTAAAACATGCCAAATATCACACTCGTTAAGACTGAGAGATTTTAGTTTTATTTTGAGGACAGTGATAATTTAGAGCCTAACCTTACCAGATAAGTACTTTTTCATTCAGCGAATATTCAGCATTCTACTTCATTAGATGTTGTTCAACGCCTAATTTTACAGACCGGGTCATGTAAAATGCTAAGCACTCTGCTTCTAAAATATTAAGAATTCAGAATTCTACTGGGTAACACCTTCATTCAACTTCTGCACAGAAGTCTAACACAGCAATAGATACGGGAACATAAGGAAATGTTACTTTGTTCTCCTGAGTGCGCTACTACTTTCCATTTATCAACTATTTGTTTGCACTACTTGCTCAGATTTCTTTTGTCAGTTGACTACACGTTAGTCACTCTTTACAGAAGTTCTACTCACATGTTTTTCATTCTCTAGTTGTTCAAAGCAATACCAAGTTAGCTCTCAGTCCACGTATGTACTCACCACTTCATGAAGCATCTTGCAAGGTTGAAACAGAAGGTTTTTTTCCAGAATCTGTTACCTTTCATTTCACGTGCGCATGGGTGATAACAAGTGGCTCTTCATGAATACAATGCTGCTGACATTCCTTCTTAAAGAAAAGAAAAAAAAACCACAAGTCAACAAAATTTCCCCAAGCTAGTAAGTATCAATTCTAATTTTATATTGATATAATCTAATATAATGCTTTTTAGTATTTCTTTATGCTTCTTCAGAAAAAACATCATTCACTTGGGCTAAAATTATTTTTAAATGACTGAGGCTTTTAATACAACACCTAGTTTTACAGCAGGACTACACTGACATCTAGCTAACTAGGGTATATGACTGGTGCTGTATCATTCTGATCTTTTTTCTCCATACTAGAAAAATTCAAAAGCATTCGACTAAGACCACTACAGTGAAAGCCTTGTGCTATTTTAATTAGCTGTTACAAAGGAAAATACTCACAAAGAGCATTCTCACAAACATCAAAGTCTTTATGTGGACAAACTGTTACCCTTTTTGAGGTGCACACACACCTCCCACAGAATGTCTTTGCAAAAGGCAGAGATTTTACTTGTATATGCTTTATAAGGCCAGCTTAAAAATTACCAAAAAAAGCATACATATCTATAAAACTAAGTAGTGGTTTGATTAAACTGACTTGCTGGCAACTCAACTGAAACCCAAACAAATTAAAGATTCAGGAAGATTTTGCAAAAGCAGTCAGATTAAATTAAAAATGTTAAAATTCCAAAATGCTGTAAGAAAATACTTTTGTGCTTATAATAAATATAAATTCAGCTTCATTTATTTCTCAAGACTAATATAGCATTCTTCCCCCCCCCCCACTTGCAACAAATACTCTACGTGTAAGAGAAACAGAACTCAGAACTCAAATCTCAGCAGGTAAGCTAAAACAAAAAGAAAAAAAAGTGCTATTTGATGAAGTAAGAGCTTCTTTTAAAGAAAACACTAAGAAAATTAACATTACCCTCCTTGACTACTTCGGGTCAACAGTGAGCACTACAGTCTATTTTCTAGAAAAAAGATGGATATCCTAGGCCATGTATCCTACTCTCTGGTAGGACATTATCTTCTTTAACATTTTTTAACACTCAACACATAAAATATTAAAAGCATAATGATACAAAACCACAACTGAAATACGACCCTTCCTGCACGGTTTAAAATTCATAACGTCCTTTAAGAAGGCTACAGTATTGAGGGGTATGAGTAGAAAATGAAGACATTAAAGAACTACGGAAAAGCAAGTGAGAAAACCACAAGGTTTCCGGCCGTACAGGTTTGTAATGAGTAGCCAGAACTCCCTATGCCACCTGACTGTAGAGGATGACAGTCAATATAAGGCATCAGCAGATTGATAAGAACTTTTTTCCGGACTATGCCAAGTGTTCCTTCCAAACATGGGAAAAGAAAGGGAGCACGCTGGCTATGCAGTTCCACAAACCTCTGATAAGGTCTGCGCACACTTTCGTCCTTCTGAAACACTGCGTTGCGTTACTTAAAAATCCAAAAAGTTGCCACTAAAAGTCGCTAAGAGCCAATGGTTGCTTGATAGCTCGTGCCAAATAACAAAGGTTATGATACTGGTTTAGCTTTGAGTAGACTTGTGACCACATCACATGAACCACAACTGCCGTCAGTTTCAGCATGAGACCAGGTAGCCTCAATACAAAGTCAGCGATGCAGAATTTATAAAGGAAACACTTTTTATAGCTTATCAGTTTTGCTACCTGCAATGACCACGTGAGTTTCAACCCAGTAATCAGTGCTAAATGCCAATAGGGAAGTCTGCGCGTGTTCTATAACACAAGTATAGTTTGATTAAAACTTTCCTTCCCAACAAAACTTACGCAACACCTTTATTTGTGCAGTACTAGTAAGACATCCAATGCCACCAAAGTGCCAAACATCATTATTCCAGATAATCCTGTCTGACGAATCCTGTACTCATTCTTCATCCATCAGAGGGCTTAGGAACAGCTACTCACGTCAGTGAGGCCGTGCTAATCTTCATAGGAATACAAGTCAATACCTTTTAGCACTCCTTTCCATTACTTTCTGAATGCTATCTTTTTCAATCGCTTTCCAAGCAAGAAAGCGGGCAGCCCCTGCAAGGACAGTCAAGAACATGTTTTTTTCTCCTCAAATCACAAAAAAAAAAATACAGGGGGAGCTCTCAGTGACCCACTCCTCACTCCAAGGATCCAGGACCCTCTTCTGAGCAACCAACCGGTAAAAGCACAACTTGCCTGGCCCAGCCAAGCCGAGCCACAAAGGTAACCTCCAAGTACGTATTTTCTGCCTAGCGCCCACCTTCGTTTCTCAAACCAGGTTAAGGACAATTCAAACGTGCTGGACTTAAGAGACACGACAGCTGCAATATTACACGACAGGACATTGTCTCCTCCTCCGCTCCCCACCCAAAGCCTCCCCAACAAAGTTTCCAAGATCGCTCTTTACCTACAAACGCCAGCCTCCGTCAGGGCCGGCTCTTGCTCGTCCTTTAGCCCCTCGGAGGTCGGGGCTGTCGCCCACCGCGGTCCCCTCAGGGCGGGCAGCCGGCGCCGAGCCCCAGCAGCAGGGAACAGCTACAGCATCTCGCCCCCCCCCGCCCAGCGAACTCCTTCTCCTCGCCGTTGCCACCGCCGGAGTTCCTCCGAGGGCTTCAAAACGCGGCGGCGACGACACAAATAAACAGATAAAATAAAAAAATAAAATAAAATAAAAAAAAAAAAGCTCATTAGCAACTCCGCCGCCGCCGTGTTAGCGAGGGTGGGGGGCGTCACCCAGCCGCGCTCCTACCGCCTCCGCCCCCCCCTCCCCGCTCTCCCCCTCAGCCGGGACACAAGGCACCGCAAGGGGGGGCGTCCCTGAGGTAATACCGGACAGGGTCGGGCCGGGCCGGGCAGGCACCGCCGCGTCCCCGGCCGCGATCCGCCCCGGCACGCGCGCCGCCACGCAA
>JAOXJK010000001.1:79649238-79660361 GCA_025774025.1 Xenus cinereus
AACAGAATAAGCTTCTGAGCAGTTACAAATATATACTGATTTTCTTTGGGTATCTGATCAGCTTTTAAAACTTTCCCCTCTTCCTTGTCGAAGAAGCTGTGTAGAGTGAGGACATTTGTATTCGAGTTTTCCATATTGAACTTTCAGACTGGATTTAGGAGGCCTGCTTTGCTTGCATATGTACTTTTATTGCTGGTCCCTGAGGTGACCTTGTACAAGCCCTGCAGTACAGTTCTCAAAAGTATGGTTGCAGGCTTTTGCCCTGGGAATATACAGGTTTTGAGGGATTCACCACAGCAGGGCCTTGCCATTGCCAGTGAGAGGCTTGCCAGCCTGTCTAGGCTTTATCCTGGCTATTGAGCTCAGCTAGCTTTTCTGAGGGCCAAGTAGATGTTTCATACATCTTGCCCTGGCTCACACACTAAGGCTGTCCCAAAGGCAGGAAAAACACAAAATATTTATCGGCGTTTAAAGTGAGTTGTGGGCTGTTTCCTGTTTATGAGCTGTGGGTTTCCCACCCCACACTCGCTGACAACCAACCTCTTAGCGATCTCCATCTACAGTGTGGTCAGCGAAGAGGACCGTGTTATGCCAGACACGGAGAAGAGCTCTCTTAACCCCTACTTTGGAAGTGTTTTCTTCTAAAGGCGTTGCATACGTTTTGTCCATAGAAACGGCTGGTGTTGCAGAAAGCATCAGTAGTGAAGGAGGAGAATGTATCCCACATTCAAAATATGTACCAGGGAGACCGTACTGATTCCTTTTGTACTGAAATTGCTTTTTAAGTGTAGATTACTTGACTGGATTGCATAAATTTGCATCTCAGTTCAAATCTTAATAACATACTAAATATCACAAACATCCATTAGCTATTTAAATTTGCAAGCTTTTAGAAATCAGAAATCAGATTATTTACTAGGCTTTAAGCTGGAATAGGCTTTAATTAGTGTTATATTCTGTTAATATGCAACAACCATATTACTATTGCCTAGTAGCTTGGCAGTTGTGAAACAAACAGACAGACTCGTGCAGTCGTTGATTTTCCATCTTTCCAGCAGCCAGCTGGCTTTGTCAGAGGTCTCCATAGTGGTGCACAGAATTTCTGTCACAAAATATTTTCATCTGCAAAACAAAAACACCTTTCCATTTACTTAAAGGCCCCACGCAGAGCGTCTTGTAGCAATTCTGTGGAAGCAGATGAGCAGATCCAAGTCAGCACAGACTCATCCAGAAGTTTGGGAAGCGGACTACACCAGCAAAAACCGGCAGCGCATTCGCCACCTCCTCCAACTACGGGTAAAACACAGGAAGTGGGCTGAACCCGTGCTCAAATACTTGCTCAAATATGTGGTTTCTCTTGCTGATCTGATGATAGAGATTTTAACATACAGTGTGCCTTGTTTTTACTGGGTCATCATGGAAGACTTTCCTGTCAAAGTCAGTATAATAAGTATAATAGAGCCTTCCCGTTTAGGTATTTATTTGAACAAGAACTGCGGCAACCAAGCATCACAGCCAGCATTTTATAACCTGAAATGGCATACGTATGGTTCTGTTTCTCTTTGTGTGACTACTGAAGCTTTACTAAACTACCATGTACTAAATTAAAATCCTTTTAATATTATTGACTTACTCTTCTTAAAAGAATAGAAGTGGCTGGACTGTTACAAGACAGGAAGTTTTGTAAAAAGAGGTCACTAAAAGCAGTTTAGAAAACTAGTCAAGTGTAATTTAAGACTTTTTGTGAATAATGTTGTGCATGCTGAATCCTGCCCATTTGTTCTCGGTCAAAATAAATCAAAGACAAAAGTCCTATGTGATAATGAACAGGAGATGATTACATCTGATTTATTTAAGTTAATATATGGGTTATGTGCATACACAGTATGCAAATAAAACGTTAATAAATGTTAACAAAATGTTAAAAGAACCGTTCTCTCTCATCAAATCAGCCCCCTTAAAAAAACCCCAACAACCAAGCAAACTGGTGAAACAGAGGAGACCTGTGAGATTTATCTGTCCTGACGTTCCATTGTGAAGCTTTGTCCCAGCATAGCAATCTTGTTACAGAAACATCTGTGCTACTTTGCTTTGTTGTTGTTTTTAGGGCAGGTTGATTAGGAGGGTTGGTTGCTTTCGGATGCACGTCTCTGCTGGATTAGAACAAAGCTCTAAGACTAAAGGTGATAAAATATTTTAAAATAAATCATATGAGGCTCATCTGCCAGATTTTAATATGACAGGTTTTGGGTGGAACTAGGATGCAAGTTACAGGTTTACACATGTCTAATGTTCCACAAAACTATTTAGACATTGGATAGTGGTTTTTTTAAAAAATCTAAGCTGATATTTTATTTACCAAGAAAATAAGCAATTAAACTTCTAACTTTCATTTAATTTTCATTAGAGACGTTTACCTTGCCATCCCATCAATGTAAGGTATGGACTCACTCATTCAGATCATCATGTATATCCATATTTGAAATTGACTTTGCTCATTACTCTTTACTTACTAGTGAAATAATTCATTTTTTGTCACAGTGTCAAGATCAAACATATCTGTGTGCCTTTTCCTGTGTTAAAAAAGCTAAGTACAGTTGCACGTAAGATGATGATGCTTTGAACTTATCAATTAACCATTTTTAGTCCAAAATGTTTAGAATTTCTCTAATTTCCCCCCCAAGCCTTTCCTGAAGGGAAGCCCACACTTGAGCCTTCTGCAGGATGTGAAGGAACCCTAGGGGAAGCTATCAACTTGAAAAAAGTTTGTGGGAACAAGCAATTCCTCTTAAAACTCAACCATGCTGTTCTTTTCCAAATCCCTCCCTGCGTTCTCTCTGAATTTTTTCTTCCTCGAGTATAAGTTTCCTTTTCTATACATTTCTTTTTGTACTGGACACTGTATTTATTAGCAGATTTAGCAGGATTTAGCAGATTTATTTATGGTTTTGTTGTCTCTGAAAACTGATAAAAAATCAGTTAGACTTAGTATTATAAAACTACACAATTTTAGGAAACAAATCACTGTTCAGTATCTTGAACTAGGGATAAGTTTTATTATTCTGTTACTGGGTGGTTTTGCTCCTTTCTTTGATGTGTCACTGAAGGGATAACAGTTTCTTCCAATATATAAGTTTTTTTTCCTATTATCCTTGGAAATAGATGTACTGTTAATTTAATTAATTATTAATTTAATCAATTCTTAATTTAATCAATTAATGCATTTTAATTTATCAATCCCTGCATTTCTATTGAAATAGTATTTCTACTGAATATTTATACTGAAATAGTATTTCTACTGAAAGTTTTTTCTACTGAAAGACTATTTCTACTGACTACCCTTTCAATATTTCCTGTTTCAAGGAAAGAGTTTATTTCCTTATCCAGGCGTTTCACTTCTTCCTACTTGTGCTCCGGTGGCTCAATGAAGTCTTTGTTGCCCCTTTTTCCCCAATCTCAGTTTCACATTCGGTGTTTTATCTATCTCATTGAGATTCTCTTCTTGGGCGACATCTTTAAAATCTCTCCCTGTCATCACCACCATAACAGTGATTCATATCTTACTCATTAGTTGACTATTGCAACATCTTTTCTGGCCTCCATTCTCCCCCCTCTCCGGTTAAAGCTATCTATTACTGTCCCTCTTAAGTCTCTTTATTATTTACATACACTCCGTACCCCTCTCTGACATCTGCTTCCAATTCCCAACCCTTCTTTTCTGTAACGCCCTGTGCTCTTCCCTACTGTCCTTTAATAATCATGCAGAAAATCTGCCCTTTCCCTGAAGAGCTTCTGTATTACCAAGACATACTAAAACAAAAAAAAGCAAGAAAGAATGTATGGTGGAACATGTTTCCTACAGCAATTACTAGCAACTTCTGGTTGGTTTTCTTCCAAATGTGTCCACCTATATACTTCTGCAGCGTGTATGTTCTCCCTTGTACGCCTAGACTAGCTTATGCTGGAACTGGTAAATTCTCCTAGCATACTTGCCTGGCTTCAGTTGTAGCCTTAATCTAAGCCTCAGTACTTTCTGCACCTTTACTCATGTTTTATGCCAATTTCCAGAAGGAATTACCACGTAAATGTCAGCTTGCCGTGATCTCATCTCTTAGTAAATAATTCAGTCCAAGTTGGAACTTATTTTTTGCCTCCATACTAAGTATTTACCCTTCAGACCAAGTTCTTCATGCACCGAAGGGATAAGCATGTTTATTTAGCAAGCAGATGCGGTGATTTTAAAAGTTGTGTTATTGCCAGAGAACCCAAGGAGAGTCAGTGTGAATCATGTGCGTGTGTATTTGTTTTGGTGCAAAGTCCGGTGGCTTTTTGAAGGTGAGTTTAAAGCTAAGCTGTTTTGACTCGGGTTGGTTTTTTTTTTTTCTTCACCGAGGCATTTTAAGGGAAAGTACAGATTGTGTGCTGCTTTCAGAGCGGTAGCACGTGGCCAGCGGGTAGGATACCCACCCAGTGTCTCTGGTACTTTGTACCCAACGCAGTGCATTTTCCAAAGCTCATCTAATCGCAGTTTTCCAGTCCTCCGAGATCCTTAAAGCAAGCAGTTTCTTCTCCTGTTCGCTTGTACTACTGCAAATGCAGTTTTAGAAAGCTCCTAAGATTATTTTTTTTTCTCCCCTGGAGAAAGGATAAGTATTTGTCTCATGCTATCAAGTAACAACTTTGAGTTTGGGTTCTAGGGTGTGTAAATCTGAGACTTACTCAAAGCAATTAGCTGAGTAACTATTCAGCTTAAATTGTTTTCCTACCCTGTTTCCAGGCTATGACTAACACTCACTGTGCTACACCCAGTCTTTTCCAGCATTGACAACGGACATACTGACCGTGTGCTAGAACTGCCTTGTATGAAGAAAACGAAATGGAAAAAGAAATGAAAATGTATTTCATTTCTGGGCTCTTTGCTCAACCATTGCGTATCTACAAGTCAGATTTTTAAGGAAAAGCAACGCACGTGTAGTTGGGCTGATGCTTCGTAGGTACCAGTTTTTCCTTCACACTTCGACTGTCCATGTTCTTGTTCAAGTATTTCTCCCTATTCTTTAGACCGGTCACCTTTGCTGTGTGAATAGGAACTGCTCATAACTAAGTCCTAGACAGATTTTTTTTAAAGCAAGACTGTAGTTCTAAGATTGTTTAAAGTGCTTGATAAAATAATTTGCAAACAAGACATTAAATGATACAGAAAGTAAACAGAAGAGCGATGTGCAATGAGATTTGAAAACACGTGCAGATTTACCGTGCTACAGGACATATTAACTAGCTTCTTAACTTTCTAAAAATTGAGGGCAGGCTCATCTCAGGCCAGTTGCGAAAAAGCAACAGTTTTCTGATCCTGTGGCCTCAGAAACATCCCAACACCCAGTTTCACCTTTTTTGTCCTCGTGCAACACTGCACCACTCCTCAATTTTCCCAGCTTCAGCTCTTTGCAGGGCTGTGCTGTGAACCGGATCGGGGGACCTGTTCCACTGAAAAATAATAAAAAAGAGCAGCAGGAAATAAAAACGATTTCCTGATCTAATTCATGGCATACCCTCCACGTTCTGGAGAGGTGGCGTGCTGTGATGAAGGAGCGCTGGCACAATTGCTTCCATCTGCATTACCTCTGAAATCAGCCTGGCATCAAACCAGAGTCAAGCCTGACCAAAGAAACAGAGAAGATGACTCTAGCAGGGGACCTTAAGGGATCAGGAAAGAGAGGAAATGGGTTCTTCTAATTAGAAGGTGGCTATAGGGAATCCTGGAAAAGGAGGTGATTTTCAACTGGATCACGAGGAGCAAAGCCAGAACATGTGTGTAGGACCAGAGCAGGAGCAAAGTCCTGGTTGTTTGGACATGAGGAATGTAAGCAGCGGCAGGAGCCGCAACACTGAAAGATTTCTGAGCTTGGAGAACTGGGGAAGGACGTCATTTCAGTAACACGGAAGCATCAACTACTAACACTGTGTTTATCCAAACCGTAAAGAACAATTTTAAATAAGAAGAGGTTTCAGAGCTGTGTTTAGCTGGAAGATCTGTGTGGGAGAGGGGTGGATACCTTTGGACCTTGTTAATAATTAAGTGGAGTGTGTTAAAGCCTATGGAATGGATAGCATGGTAGTAAAAATACCGTGACTCACCAAAGTTGGAGGTTAGCAAACAGGCAGAAGTAAACAAAATTGCACATGACAGATCCTCGTGCTGCTAGACCTGTCTGTCTTTAGTGAAACCGTGCCTGAAATGCTCCATTCACTTCTGGAAACCTCATGGAAATAATTTGATACCAAACCTGCAAGAAATAAAAATTGTTATAACCAAAGCTGGATGCAAATCCAGCATGTTTTCCAAACCTTTCCTATAATAGTTGCAATATTCAGTGTATTTTCCAAACAATTTTTTTTTCCTCATAATAATCCTTGAGCTAATGTCTTGCCAGTTAAAAAAAATACACAAAGAAACGTTTTTTTTTTCTCAGACCATTTCACTCGCTTCAAATGCAGCAAGAGCCAGAATAAAAATCTGGATATATGGTTGAAAAAAGCAACAGCAAGGACTTCTATAAGCAGGAGACCTTTGAAGTCTGCTTTTCTGTATACTTGTGTCAGCAGATGTTTAGTTGTTAACTGAGTTACTGCAAAGAGCTTCCCCCATTTTTTTAAATTGTCATTAACTTTTATATAATTACATTAATATAATTATCTTCCTTTCTCCCTTTTTACCTCCTGTTTACAGCTTGAGGAACATTTAGTTCTAGAAACCGGCAGACAAAATTAATAATGTTTGAATGTAAAGCAGCAAATACTCAGAAGCTGGTCCCCTGCCAGCTGCCCACCTCTCCGGGGTCGCGTACGCTTGCTGTCTGGGTTCCCTGTTGTGACAGCCGTGGCTGGAGATCCCAAAGGTTCCCAAACCACCGGGAAACACCAACGACAGGACAGGCAAATGCACCAGCTAGATCATCAGTGCCATTCCAGAAAAAGCTAAGGATAAGAAGCATCATACAAGAGTGTTCAATTAGCGTGACATCAGAGAGTTTTGCATCCATTTTGAGTCATGCTACCTGATTCCAGTTTCTTTGATTACCTAATTCATCTATGTGTAACTCTGCAAATATTTGCTGAAGAACACAAAATATTTGCTGTTTATCCTGGGGTTCAGCATTACAAATGTTTGTTTAATGTCCAGACTGGGATTTTCAAATGTATCCCGTAGCTGAGCATACCTCCAATTTATTTCTATTTAATCTGGAAAGAAAACAAATCTTGTCCCTATACCTACCCTGTATGCCTCATCTTGAAATGTTTACATTCTGGGAGTTTACCTGTTGAAGCTATGTAAAAGATAAAGCGCCCTGTCACTCTCCTGCATGTCAGCAGGTTTGTCATCACACACACACAACACACACACACAACACAAAAAGCCTTTAATGCAACAGACAGAGAACGAACTACCTGCGCCACTGACAAAAATGAGGTGAAGGCAAGGCACTGTTATGTTATTATAGGGTAAACGAGGCTAGATTAACCAAGGGTGTGAGTGTGCTGACATCACCTAATTACTTGGTGGTAGAATTACAAGTGCTGCTCTCCACTTGAGATTTTACAGTTAGATTAGCTATTACGTCTTACTGTGCTCTAAGACAAGTGCTTTGGTGTACGTGGAAACAAATTCAAGCCTTTTTTTTTTTTTTTCTTCCAACACAGTCAAGCTCTAATCACAACACAAAGTGAAAATGTGCCTTTTTTTCTTATTAAGGTAGAGCCACAGGCAAATTTTAGGAGTGGAAACTGAGTCAGAAAGAAATCCTCAAACCGAGGTGTTGCAGGCTACAGAACTAATTTTTATGGTGTTCTGGCAGCAGAGTGGTCTTTTGGGATAACGTTGATGTAGCCGCTCAGCATTGCTGAAAACAGAAAATCCCATTCCCTCCTCCTAACTTTTCCTTCAGGAACAGTCTCCACCATTTACCTTCTTCGGGCTTTGGTATTTTTCTAACCCCTTAGTGAGTCAAAATTTGACTCACGAACCTGCCTGGATAGTTTTCTGTAGGTTTGGCGAGTTGAGTTGAGTTGAGTTGTCTCAGCTGGGAGCCACCGAAAACCAGAGCAGGCACAAGGGTGAGGAGAGGACCTCAGAAGGGGACGGGAGGAAGCGAGATCTTCCCCCTTGGAGCTGTGAGATGTTACCTCAGTTCAGTTGTTTGTTAAACCATACCTTGGAAGAAGGTGGTAAAGGTTACTCGCTTCGAATATTTAAAAGTAGATCAAGGAGTGGTTGAAATCACCATTGGGTTGTTTGATTTCCCACAGCACCGATAGTAGCCTTATTCCCCTTTTATTCCCCTCTATCTTCAAACCCCTCAACTCGGGCAACGTCCCTCTTAACAAACACCCGCTATCCTTTCCTGTCGTCTTTATGTCAGTCCTTAAAGCCCTATTTCTTTTGCAAACTTTTTTTTATTTTTAATTAGTCAGATCTTCATTGATTGCTATCAACATAATAATACTAGAAATCTTGCTCCTGGTTACCAGAGTATTTAGTTCTGTGGGGCAAATTCTTATCATTTCACTTTGTAGAGTGTTTTTTACCTATACATAGCTAAAGATCCTAAAGCAGTTTAACAACTTTCATTTGCTCTTAGAGAAAAGACAAAGACTTGAATCTGTCATTATCCCACTATCATCCAATGAACGATATACAGGAAAATATGTATCATTAAATAAAAGTGAACTATAAATAAAGATGAACTATACATTTTAAAAAATCAGGGTGGAATACTTGAATCAAAATGTACTTAATTCAAACACAATTAAGCTCTGATTAAAAGTAAAATATTAATGCAATGCTGGTTTGGGTTTTCTTTTAAACTCTAATTCCTAGAAGAGCCTCTTTGGAACAACTAAACCTTTTTTTCATTTTTTTTTTCTGTTTCTAGCTGTTACATTGTGTTTTTTCAGTCCAGAAGCACAAACTTTACAGCTGGTATATATATTAGATTTAGAAATACACCTACAGATGTTAAATTAATCTAATCAGATTTTAGTTACCTTTTGAGACCTAGTTACAATGTTTTCTTCTGGAAGGTATTCATATTTTATTTGTCCCTGTGGTTCATGAAAGTCAGGCTGTCTTTGGATAAATTCTTTGGATAAATTACGGTTGACTTCATGTTTTTCTCAGATACCCATTCACTTCCATAAATTTGAAAGATGTGTATTGTACTACCAGAGAATGTATTCTGAAATCAGTTTAAGATTTGGTTGCTAATCTGATGGCCCTGCTTTTCTCTTCTGTAAACAACGTTAAATGCAGTCCAATGGGCCCGGGTCCAGCAAGGCTGTTCACTAAATAGATTCCAGGTAGAGTTACTCTGTTGTGAAGGGATAAACCCTACATTAAAAGAGAAGTTTGATAATACAAACATATGAAAATCTATACCGAATGCTTCTTGCAATATGTATCTATTTGCAGCTTTCTGAATTTGGATAGCTGAACTGGATACTGTTCCAGCGAGAAACAACAGGTTGTACCCAGAGCAGCCTGTACCTGATACAAGGTTTCTGATAAGCTCCTGGATACCAAAAAGATTATTGAGCAAATATGTTTGATACAGTAGTCTACTATGTTGTATTGTTTTTCCATTTGGATCACAAGTCATCATAGGACTCATAAAAATTAGGTAATTCCATTCCAAGGCTCTGATGCTCCAGCAGAATTAAAACTTACTTTTAAAAAATATTCATGTGCCTGAGGGAAAAAAAAAAAATTATTCACTGGATTAATCACTTGGAGCAATGTGCTAAATACACTGAGCTGTTCTTTTTGTGGAACGCGAGGATCAAGCCTTCGTTCTTGGCAGCCACATCCTTCATGCCGTGCATACTGTAACCCACCGTTGTTATTTTTTATTCATCATGGGAGAGCAGAGTGCTTTACAGCAAATAAAGGGCTAGCTCCTCCCGGAGGAGCTTATGCTACAGCTGGAGATAACATATATATAATAAAGGGGGGAACACAGGGGTCACAATAAAGGTCACACAAGCTTTCGTGATGAAAGCTCGAGGTGGCACCTATGTTTTGTTAATGCTGCTTTGGACCTAGTGTGCTTCATTGATTTTTATGGGTGGTATTCAGATTGAGGCTCAGGAGTGGGAAGCTGGTATGAAAAAAAGAAAATTACTGTGCTGCTGAGATGCAGAGATGTCGCGGAGAAAAGAAATGGAGACCTTCAAATTGTATTTTGTTGACAGAGAAGAACTTTCAGTGGAGCCTGCAGGCAGGATGGCTATCGAAAATACTGCCCTTCAGTCTCTATTAGTACCATCCAGCCTGTCCACCCCATACCCCGTGGGCGCTTGCGCAAAATGACTAGGTTCTACCTTTTTCTCCAAGGGCTCTGTGCAATAAAAGTGTTGTGATTTTTTTTGCCTTGCCAGATTCACCAGTGTAAAAGAGAAACAAAACCAGAAAGTTACTTAAAAAAACCCCAACAAACAGCAAAATTAACATTCTTGTCTTTCTCCCATATCATTACCCAAAAGAATCAGTGGTCAACACAGCAAAACTACAGCCTAAGAGGCAGCTGATGGGAGGTCAGTTCTCACGCAGACTGCACAACAAAGACAAAGATATAATTCTTCTCTCAGGGGTAACATACATGGATGCATAAATTTCTTGAACATATACACTATATACACTGACAGGCCTCCAAAAAACTGTGCCAGAAATTATAGAGAGTTGAATGCAGAGGCAGAGAAGACGTCGCTTTATACTAACCTTTCTAGCATGAAATGGATTTAAAAAGCATTGATTTTCAGAAAAAAAAAAAAAAAACTTAAAAAATAACTATCTGCAGTGCTTAGCTTTATGAAGCGCAATCACCTAGCATTAACAAAATTACTCTTCCTATTTGCCAGCGTGCACAGAAACCTTACACTCAGAAGTGCATAGTCACTGTATAGTCATCATCATCAAATTGTTTTTAAGGAGTGTTATGGTTTGAGAAAACCCATAACAATCTATTGTCGTTTAGACAATTATTCTCTCACCTTATGATCCCTCCCCACCCAGAAAGGGGAATCGGGGAACACAAAGAAACACAAGGGTTGAAATATAAATAGATTTAATA
>JAOXJK010000001.1:79665199-79716521 GCA_025774025.1 Xenus cinereus
CAAGGCCAGGCTGGATGGGGCTTGGAGCAACCTGGTCTGGTGGGAGGTGTCCCTGCCCAGGGCAGGGGGGTTGGAATGAGATGATCTGAGGTCCCGTCCAACCCAAACCATTCTATGATTCATAAAGAACACATAAGCTTGGTGTAAATTAATGAATTCGTATCTACATATAAATAAATAAGAAAAAGAATAATTTTAGGCAGTTTGCAGTGATGGTTTTTTCAAACTCTTCAGCACTAATGGTTATTCATGACACTAAAGAGAATGATAAACATCTGACCTCTAGCGGCAGCTATCTCACAAATAACTGTAAAGCATACTTGATGTGGAAGAAGTGAGGGAGTAGGAAAAAGGAAGAAAAAAATGCGGTTATAGAGTAAGCTGGAGTTGTGGAGCGGACCCTGAACTTTCAGTAGTTGCTTTGTTAGTTTTTGTTTCGTTACCTTTTCTACCAAGATCACAGTTCAGAACCCAGGATATTTTTGCTTCTGAAACTCTTATTCATGAATCTTCAGAGTTTATTACTATGTTTAAGAAGCTTGCTTCGAAAAGAGGTTTTGCAAAAGGAATACAGCAGTATTCTAACAGGTTTTATATCTTCATATAGGAGGTTTTTGGTGAGTTTGTTGCTTTGGTTGTTTCCCTTCCGTGCACACACAGTTATTCACAACAGGCACATCGGGATGCTCATTAGACTTCATTCCTTCTCCTCAACTGACACATAACATTTCCCCAGTGAAAATACATCGTTCACTATCAGTGCTCTGTACATCAAAGCTTTCATTCCTATTGGGCTAAAAATACAGAAGCTATTCCATAAACAAAGGTCAGAACCTTTCTAATCAAGTGATTAATCCAAATATTAAATCCCCTGCATGAGAAACAACAGTCTTGTTTCTAACCCCCGAAGGATTAAATTTCAAAGTGCTGGTTTACACAAACTTTCTCCTAAGCCAAAGACAGTATCTGCAAGCTAAGGTTAAACCTACTTTTCATTACAGACTTGTGAAGCCTTCAGTCCACCGATACCGTCTTTTTAACATGATGTTGGCAAATCTGCAGGAAGACT
Organism: Xenus cinereus; assembly: GCA_025774025.1. NCBI lineage: Eukaryota > Metazoa > Chordata > Aves > Charadriiformes > Scolopacidae > Xenus > Xenus cinereus. Next base: position 79,666,269 of record JAOXJK010000001.1, read on the forward strand.
GGAGCAATATCTGTTCCAAAGGGTCATTATTTTTTTAGTTAGAATAATTTACACTTCTTTCCTGCAGCCAAAATGAAATCATGTACGACAGATAATTTTGTACAATAAAAAAACGTATATGAAGATATGATTTCTGTAAAAACAGCCATGATAGCAAATATTTTAGCCCATTTCAACAATCAGATTAATTGGAACATAATAGGGTAAATTTGTGTTTTCCTTATGGCTGACAATCATTGATTTGAGAAGGGCACAGACCAAGTACTATATTGTCTAATTTTAATGTTTCTCATGAAAAGCATTAGATTTTCATAGTTCTATTTAAACATTCTTTTATGTTTGAGCCATTTATATGTTTTCTATTTAATAGAAAAAAAAAATCCCAAGTATTTTTTATCTAGAAGCCTCTGATAATCAGATTTTTCTTCTGTCTGTTGAGACTAGTTCAAAAACTCCTTCCTTATCTTCAAGGTGTTTTGGCAGAAGCCCAAAATACCCAATGGCTTGTCCTAGACAAGATGTCAAAATGAATTAACAAAAAAAGATGTGAATTTAAAGTGAATATAACTTGAGCATACATAATTTCTCTATGGACACTCGTGTAGGAGTCAGCTGGCCATAATTACCTTAACTTAATTCACGCTCAAAGTGAATTAAACTGAAGTGAACGAATGGTTTATCAACACAAGAGAGACGCCGTACAATAAGCTCAGTGTAAATTCACAATTCATCAGCTACTTTGCTCTGACTTCCCTTGTGGAAATACAGCTTGCCCTCAAGGTGCCTTTGTATGAGGTAACTTAATTATTTTAGGGGGAAAAAAAGCTATATATGGAAGTGTAGGCTGATTGATAGCAGGTGCAGAAGTGACTGTATTTCAGTGGTGCTACGTGTGGAAAGAAGGTCAGCGTATATCATCCGTGTAATTGAAGTTTCTCCACCGTTTTGTGACCATAATGGCACTTTCTATGCTATAGGGCCTATTTTGAACTGGAGGAAGCCAAGTATCATTTTTGGTGTTTCCATAGCAGAGGTACAGGCAGCAGATTAGTACCGAGTACCTGGCGTACCATCAAGTCATATTTTTATTGGCTATTCAGTAACTTCACCACGTAGGAGTGTAGAGAAGGCTTTACCATTTCTGAATGAAAACAATCCAAGAGCAGTTACATACTTTAAATTTACACCATTACCCAGCTTTGTTTAACTTTACTGAGCATCTCGGTATTAATTTTCCCCTAAATTATTTCCCACATTTCTTTATTCATTAGCTTTAATGGCATTTTCTGTCAGCATCAACAACGCAATGCAATAAGGAATATGGAGAAATATCCCTACTTGCAGTACTCCCTTTAAATTTAATCAGCATCGTCAGGCAGTCGCTGACATTATTATCCAGTTATGAAAACATCCCTGGCCCTATTCATTCAGCCATTTCTGCTCATTTTTCCAGGCACAGAAAGTTTGCGCTGTAGCATGCCTTGTCAGATTTGGAGCCCTTCCAGTACCTGATGAGCATATTAACAGTGCTCCCATTCATAGGCGAGAGCCTGCCAGTTCTATCTAATTTTAGTTAAGTTGCTATTTATAGTTAGATGGCTGCGTTTTCTCTTGTGAAAGCCTTGCAACTGCTAGGCGTGGAGGGAATATATTTTTGTGCTGTTTTAGTTGGCACACGAAAAGTTCACGGTTGTAATTTACCTAAGTCCAAAATACTCTGCAGTCCTCCCAAAGTAACGGCGATGCTCCACGTAACGATTTCCACCAAAAAATATTGTGGCAACTGTGGGCTATTTCTTTCTCAGTCCACCCAGATGCTTACCATGTCAATGGTACAGGCAACCCAGAAGTCAGAGGATGCTACAAAATCATAGTCTTTGCTAAATATTACTCTATGCAGAAAGGTTTTAAGGTCCAAAGGATGAGGAAGAGGGGGAGAATTTTGTGTCAGATCTCTCTATACTGAATTCTTTCTGCCTTGTTTCACTGTATAAGAAAGAGCATATTAATAACAGTAGTAATAATACCTACCTTTTCACCACAGTATTTCCTAAGAATTTATTCACTAACTTTGCAAGTAGTGTTAAATGCCATGAAACATTATGGGGAAGAGATTCTCCACTGTAGACTTGGTAGTCAAATTTATATATCCAGGTTGTTACAGTTTAGACACATCATTAATGTACCAAGAATTTAAGCTCCACTACGTATAATGTATGTATGTACACATGTGTGTGTATATATATTGGAAATTGAGAGACAGCTGAGAGGAAATCAACATTACAGTTCATTTTATCTTGCAACAAAACATGCACATGAAAAGCGAGCACTCCAAAACTATGTAATTTAGAAATACAGTGGTCAAATCATATATAGTCTAGCGCTGCAAAGATGTATAATGATCCTTGGGCAAACACAAGTTTGCCTCTTCCAGTTAAAAAGACACTTCATTACGTGTGTTAGGAATTGTTGATTTGTTCAAAGTTTTGTTGACATGAGAGGATGGCCACTAGAAAATTAAATTTATTTTTTGTAAGTTGAAATTGGGGTTCATCTCATCTTGTAATTTCAAAATTAATTCTGACCTCTGTAGAGGGAGGTTCGAGTCACAGAGTTTCAGTCCAGATTGCAGCACTTTGGCTTCAAAACATCCAAAATTGGTAGTGTCTACTCTTGTTTTTGTTCTATATAGGCCTCTGATATTGGTAATCTACATCTCCCGTATTTGTAAGTGGGGTTTTCAGGGGCTGTTTAGTGTCATTCTAATGTCGTATCTTGCTTACGTAGAATACATATTCTGGTCATCCCTCCTTCTTGTTCCAATAGCCATGAAGACTTCGAGGTCGTAACAGATCCAACTATAAGAGTCGCAAAAAGTCAGAAAAGAATTTTCGTGCTCCTCAATCTTAATTGCATCCCGATTCCTAGATAATAACGTGCGTCACAACAAGAAAGGGGCATTGAACCAGCAGAGATTTTGGTTCAGCTGAAATTCATATTCAGCCTGGCTGAGACTATGCTGAGGTGGAGCCGAACTGGAACTGAACCAGAAAAGGAGTCAAAGGAAGAAATAATGGTGCGAGTCTGTGGATATAAAAATAATTTTTTTCTCTATTAATTTGTAGCTGACTGCTCCACGTGATAAAAGTCCATACCCACCAATCCAGAGGTCACAGGCTGGCAGAGGACTGTCATTTGTCTAACTTTGAGAGGCAGAAACATGCTTTAGCTGCACGGCTTTATCAGTGAGACTCTACGTCTCCCTCCCTCCTCCTCCAGCTGAAGGCAGATGTCCCAGAAAAACGACTGCTTTAGATGTTATTGCAGATACAAGCTGCAGTGTTGCCTAATGAGAATTACAGGTAAAGCTGTAACACAGCTTTAAAAGGGCCCTAGATTAACAAATATTTATATTAGTTTGAGCATGATTCATGGCAGATGAGGATGTTCCTTGTGCGTTACTGGCAGGATAGCATTGAGAAACCCTTGCAGCTGCAGGCGTATTGGGTTCTTTTTTTTTTTTCTTTTTTCTTTCCAGAGGATGTAGAAAGAGAGGCGACTTTGCACGCAGTAAGTAGAGGTGACGGCATCAGCTGAGGGCTCGGAGTCCAGAGAGTTTTGAGCTCTTGTGTCACTGGCAGAGCCAAACATCTGGGTGGTGAGTAAAGCACACATGTGTACGCTCGGCTAGCGTGTTGGTTGGCATCATACCTACGTCTCACCGAAGTCCTCCAAATCCTAAATAGGATTTACCAAGAGGTAAGCAGCCTTTCTGCTAGAAGCCTACACCGCAGGTTTCCCCCTTGTGTGGTCAGGCAAAAATCACCAGCTCCTCACAGCTGGGTCAGGTCATGGCTACGGCTCCTCTGGCAGAAACCCAGCCCTCCTCACAGCCCACATGCTCTCCTGAAAGCTGCTTCCCCGGGGGCATGCATTGCTTTCCCCCCACCTTCCACCCCTGCAGCTCATTGTTCTATAATCACAAATCAAGATTTGTATTTATTTATTTTTTTTAAACAGCCTTATTTCCTAATGGCTTGATTTAGTCACTTCTGAGAACCTCCTCCAAGCATAGCTTTTCACAACCTCCCCCCATTACAATTTGAGACTCGTTCTTACTTCACAGGCTGTCAAATATTCCTCCTTGCACCACATCAAGCTATCTTGTTTGCTTATCTTGTGCTGCTTTGTGGTGTCGATTAAACAAATTAATTATACTGTGCTTGTTTGCATTGCTGTATTTTATGTGTCTTTGCAGCCTCCCCAGAAAAAGCTGACGCATTATTGCTGCTCCCATAAATTGTACTTCCTTCTACATTTTCTTGCAACCTATGAAGACATCAGGCCATTTTTCATTGTTAGATTTGGGGCCAGTGTGATTTCTCTTCATAAATGCCTCCAAAGAAACGTAATACATCACCACCTGTTGCTCTACACCCTATAAGAGAGAATTAAAAAAAAAATTTACATGGTGACCAGCCACGGAAGCTTTTCCTGCCACCACCTGGTGGGTTGGGGCTGGGTTTTGCAAGCACAGAAATGCAATGTCTCCATCCTGCATGGATTTTATCTGGCGTCGGTACTCCTACTCATCCCAGGCATTTACAGCACTGATGAGCTTAATCACAGTGACTTTATGGAACAATCTGGAAATAATCACCCAATATAAACAACTGCTGGCTGGTGAATTTTCCTTTATGGAGAAGATCTGGCTGATAGCAAGGCAGGGATTATAACTTCAGGGAACGTTTTCACCTGTGTGCTAAAATAAGACATTTTTCTCTACAGCTAATATTTGCCTTTTCTAATTCTTTTAAGGTAAAGCAACCACTTCCATCCTTCCTACCCCAACTCTTTATGTTTTAGGTCTATTTTAGTTTGTTGTTCCCAAACCAGGAGCTGCAGACTCATTCTAGTCTTGACTGATGCGCTGTCCATAGAAAATTTAGGCTTTTATAGTAATAACCTTCCACTCTCTCTTATGGCACATGTTTTTGGGTCTATAAATACTAGCATCTCTACCCAAAGTAAAAGAAAATTTTAAATACTGGAAGGATCCATGGCTCCACATCAAGGAATCTTGACAGCTTTTAATTTCTTGACAATCTTTTAATTTCCTTTTGCAAGATCCTTGCTTCTACAGTTCCTCTCTGCTGGTATGAGCCAAAAGGAGTCGAGTTTTTTTTGTTCTTCCATACTTCTTAGAACTTCTGTTCGGTGGCAGCCAGCTAGCTGGTGGCTTCATCTATCCCTCTTGACTTTCTGAACTGGCAGCATTGCAGCTGGGCTTCCTAATTTGCCCAGACATGGTGTAGCTGCCCCAAAGGTTTTATCTCCTCAATTCTATGTCACGTGCAAGCTCACCTTGGGAAGCTACCTGCTGTTAATCTAAATATTTTTAGAAAACATCCAGCTCTTATGTAATATTATTAGATTTTGTTGTGAGACTGTCAGTGTTGATTCTCTTTAGCCCCAGCAGTTAATCAGCTTTTGAAATCTTGCATGTTGTTTGCATTGGGAAGGTTAACTGATGAAGATACAACCTGTACTTAATTTTTTTTGTACGTAATCCTATTTATTTACAAAGAATGTACTCAAAGTGCTGTTTTCCCAAAAACACCTCTCTGCTTCCATTTCTGCTTCTGGCTTCTGTCTTGGACACACACAGCTCCACCAAAACAAGGACCTGGCTCCCACAACTGTTTTCAGAGTCAGGAGGTCTGTTTTTGAGGCTTCAGCTCACGACCTACCCCAGTATTGTCACGCTGATTTGCAACTGTCGTGGCAGCATCCTCTATTTCAGCTTTCAGTAAACAAACTGGATGAAAGGAGCTGTGATGTCCACCAGTTTCAGTGAGGTTTGTGACTTCCTAAGGATCAAGGACACTGTACTTGTAGGAGCTACCCTGCCTCAAACATAACAATTTATTACCGCTCTTAAATACAATGCACGTTGTTAGTACTAAACAAATGACCGTAGAGAGTTAAAAGATGAGACAGAAGTTAACTGTAATGCTTACAGGGTATTCTGTTTCTTACTGCTGCAGAGCATTGCTAAACATCCCAAAAGCAAGGCGGGCAGTTCAGCAGACTACGTTCTGGGCGTGCTATTTGGAAATCAGGAATTTTTGTTCTCCCTGGGCAGCATTTCTCGTTCCAGTCTCCACATGCAGTTCACCTAATGGGCACGTTGTCACTCTGCAGCCCTTTCCTTGTCGGTACCGATGGCTGCCTTTTTCATCTTGCCTGCTCTCTCTTCAGGTAACCACGTTGCCCTTTGAGACAAGGAGAATATCAGTTCCGTAACGCTTTCCCCAAACAAACTCGTTATGCATTTTTTTCTATGAGCATCTAACTGCAGCTTTTAAGATTTCATGCTGCGTAATTCATTTGTGAATAAAACTCTTCCCCTGAAAAGTTAAAATGAAACCAAGGAGCTTACTGCTCACATCAAAGCCAATACAAATAGGCCTCCACCGGGGACTGAGGGAAGCGGCTCTGCAACTCAGGTCTTGCGGGGAAAGGAGCACGGAGTTGAAACAGAAATATTTAGAGGTGCCAAAAGGGAAAGTAACTCTTCTTTCAAAGAGTAGCTTTATATTAAGTCAGTAACAGTTGCTGCATAAGAGTTGAGACTTCGCATAAAGCACTATTGTACACGGAAAACATATTAAATAAGTAAGAAGCGAGGAAGTGAGATGTTAAGACAGATTCATATTGGGGATTTGTAAGACATACTGAAGTTTCAGTTCTTTTCTTTATAATGTCCACTGCTTCTTTACAGATTTTCTTAAATAAAATTTCCTAATATTTTAGGTGTCTCAGTTTCTGTCTTTTGCCAGACCTTCGCATGCATCTTCCAGAGTCTCAGACAAATTTGTCAGCTCAAGTTCTAACCCAGATTCCCAATGTTTGGAATTTGTAGTTTTATATTTCTGATTATTCTGAAATATATTTATATTTCTCGCTTTGTATTTCTGATTCATCTATATTTGTAATACTTCCACATCCCTGCTGTGATCACTGGTGTCCCAGTCTGATCTTTCTCCAGCTTCTCTTCAGATCCAGTTTATTTCAACTTGATGCGTTATATTAATCCAGTATTTCATTTTTCAACCTTGCTATCTTCAATACGCATACTGACAATTCTGACAGTGTTGAAACATTATCTTTCTCAGCAGCTTCCACGTTTCTCTTCAAGTCCTCTCTGCCAGTTCCCCTGTACGTAAGTCAATCTCCAATGGACATTTACACCTGCAAGTCAATAACAGTGCTTCTAAAATCTCTTTTCCCCTGACTCTTTTTTCCATGACTCCCTCTTGCACACTAGAAACTTAAATGCTTCAACAGCTGCTGAATATTGAATTGCAGAAGATCCTTCTGGCTCTCGCTTGGCTTGCAGAATCTCACACACTCCAGAGTTTAGATATTGTTTGAGACAAACTCTCAGGTTGAAGACCAATTCAAAAGGAGTTATTTTAAGCTAACGTATACTCCATTCACTAGACGATGTCCTGTTGAGCAGGAGGAATTTGCATTTTGAAAAACTCAAATTGGATTGATCAGGCTCAGCTTCAGACTCTCTCCAGCATCAGATTTCGATCTCCTGACTAAGCCAACTCCTGTCCACTACAGGTTCGTTTTGCCATCCTCCCGGCTCAACTAATTATTTTTCCAGCCTGATCATGTTGCACATATGCAATCTCAGTTGCATTTTCATCACCTGTTGAATCACTCCCTATGTTCTCCTTTCCTCCTGCTTCTAATTTTCCATTTTCAGGATTCCTCCCAGCTTTTGGAGAAAACGGACAAGTATCATCACATTGGTTTTCAATCTTATTTTGGTTTGCAGTACTTTTAGCCTACTAAACATTTGATTTAGCATCAGGTTGGACACATTTCAAGGTATTAATTACAAACACCAAACCGTTAGTGCATATATTCAGATCTTATTCTGCTTTTTGGGAATTCCTGTTATGTAGTTAGTCTATGCTAGATAATGCAAAATAAAAAAAAAACAAACTTCAGTACATTGACTGTATCATTCAATCAGAAAAGGAATCACGTCAGGATGAAATAGGATGAACTAGGCAAATAGGATGAACTGCCATCAATAGGATGAAATAGGCAAAATAAGCACGATGAAAAAGGAAAATTTGATTTAAGGTCTATGTTTTGATGAAATAACTGCTATTTAGGGTTTTTTGTTTTGCTTTGGTTTGGTTTTTTTGAGTTCTTGTCTTTGTATTAGTATCTTGCAACAGGAGAAAGTTAATCTACGGTTCTGAACTTCTTTTGATACAGAAATAAATTAATTTTCTATTTCCAGGCTGAGTTGTAGATGTTTTACAATGAAGTCTCATATTCTTTTATTCCACAAATGTGGAATTCTACTATTCCATATGAAAACAAACTTGAAGCACAGGTCAAGTGCACAGACAAATCTTTTAACAGTAGGCTGTATTCCTGGTTGCTTTGATTTATGTATCACTACTGCAGTAAATAGAGTTTCAGTTAATGAAGAGATATATTACAGATTCTAGGGGTTGCTTTGTGGTGGGTTTTGTTTGTTTGTTTGTTTTGTTTTTTTTTTTTATAAAAAGACTCCCTTTAATAGACCACAGGAAAGGCATGGATCTGTTGAAGCAAGTCCAGAGGAGGGCCACAAAAATGATCAATGGGCCAGAACACCTCTCCTGGAAAGAAAGGCTGAAAGAGTTGGGGGTTTTGAGGCTCGAGAAGAGAAGGCTCTGAGGAGACATTATAGTGGCCTTCCTGTACCTAAAGGGGGCCTACAGGAAAGATGGGAACAAACTTTCTAGCAAGACCTGTTGTGATAGGACAAGGGATAATGGCTTTAAACTAAAAGAGCGAAAATTTAGACTAGATATAATTTTCTTACAATGACACTGGCCCAGGTTGCCCAGAGAGGTGGTAGGTGCCCCATCCCTGGAAACATTCAAGGTCAGGCTGAATGGGGCTCTGAACAATCTGATCTAGTTGAAGATGTCCCTGCCCATTGCAGGGGATGTTGGATTAGATGACCTTTAAAGGTCCCTTCCAACCCAAACCATTCTATGATTCTATGAATGCAAAATGCAGATGTCTCTTTTGGTTTAACCTTAGCTGATTAGGATATCCCTAATGCAATAATCTTCTGGAGGTCCCTTGTACATCTGTGAATGAAAGATCCATCTTTATTGATCTAGCCAGGTACGCGCTGGCAACAGATGCATTCTTGAGGAAACACGGTAATGTAAGAAAAGTTTTGGCTACAAAGACTCCATAGTTCACTTGCGTTTAGCAATGCATCAATAGAGTGCGTACCAGGCAAAACACCATATGGATGTAAGTCAACAAAGAGCACTATAAATAAAATGAGATTAATAGATTAATTTTTGCTCAAAGATACAAGGCGTTGTGATTTGGTCCTCAATATCCATAACCTCTAACTTTTGAGGGCTAGTTGGAACTGTTTATTTCATATTGTGTCAGAAGCTATTTTGCCTCTGGAATATTGCTTTAATATATTTTATGCCAGAACTCATTAGTGTCACATACACTTTTTACATATTTCTATTTTCTGAGGAAAAAGTGTTTTTGCTTCCTCAGAAAATAAAAATAACTAAAAGCCTTGTATTATTCCTAAATCCCATGACAGTTGTCAATCTCCTTTTCCAGGTTCAGAAAAATCAGTATCAAAATATCGTTGGTCCAAAGTCGCACAAACTGCCAGTGTTTGCACGAACCTACTAATTAGGCCAGCCAATGTATATGTAACTACTCACGACTTGTAAGGCCACACCTGGAATTTAATGTTCACTTTTAGCCCCTCAGCTCTAGACATTGAAAAACTGGAGAGGGTCCATTGGAGGGTCCCAAAATTATTAGAGGCTTGGAGAATCTGACATATGAAGAAAGGGTAAACGAAGTGGATTTGTTCAGCTTAGAGAAAAAAAGGCTTAGGATGGACCTAGTCCTTGTCTCGAACGCCCTAAGAAGGTAGTTGTAAAGAAGATGAAGATACTATCTTCAAAAGGATTCCTGGTGGCAGGACAAGAGGCTGTGGGCACAAGTTGCTCTAGGGGAAACTCCTTCTAGATATAGGAAAAAATTAACTCTTCAGCCAGAGAACACCTGAGCATTGCAATAGGCTTCCCAGAGAAGTGGTGGGTACTGTCTTGGTGGAAATATTCAAGACTTTGCTTGGCAATGCCCTGGATAACCTAATCTAAGGTGCTGCTTGCAACAGCAGTTTGGACCAGATGATCTCCAGAGGTACCATCTAACCCAGACTTTCCTGTGTATCAACTATGGGGCTTGCAGCGTCATGTCCAGAGAACTGTAGGTGCACAGGGGGGCAGAGGGAGAAGGGGGGAGTTCAGGCTGAAGTGTGTAGTGCTAGGGTAGACTTAGGGCACAAATCAACAAGAAACTGCATTTCATTAAATGCTTACAGAACACCTCCTCAAATGTTGCTAACATGAGCAGAGCTTGTCTGTTGCTAAAGCATCAGACATTTCCTCGAAGTTGCCAAGCTCACTTAAAGCCAAAATATAATCTATTGCACTAGTGCTGTCGTACTTTTTACACTATTGCACTAGTGCTGCCAAACGTAGTTCCTCCTAAAAGTTTAGTGATGCCTGGCTATTTAAAGCACAGGAAAATGTTGTTGAGTCTCTTAAATTAGCAAATAACAGCTGATACACTAAGAATGTAAAGCAATGGGACATCAATACATTTAGTTAACAAAGTTTTTATGTAGCACGTGGGCAGACAGTCGCTGGATAGTATTCGTTGAGTGGCTTCTTAAGTGAAATTGAAGTCTAAATCATCCAGTGTCCCCAGGAAGAGGCCTGATGCAAGAGTGAGAGATTGTGTCAGCAGACTGATATGTATCAGTTTGCTTTTAATTAAATTTTTTGCTTGGGTCTGGAGTCTGCTATTTATTGTAGCTATGGAATTGTGGTGTACTGCAGTCGCTGGTTGAGACTAAGGACACTATAGAGCCATAAGAATATTTACAGGCCTTCATTTTTGATTCATGAGTATTTTCTGCTTGTAGCTATGGAGTAGAAAATTCAAGATATATTTAGTTTTTCTTCTTTTCACATAAAGAAGCTGAATCTAGATTTGCCACCAAGAGAAGAACGAACGTTTTCAAAGTTTAGAACCGATCACTGATTTCTGTTATTACTTTATGAGCAGTACGGTCTATATTTGAGTCTTTGGTTGTGTAGGAAACGAGAGGCTGTGTTCACCTGAAACTATTAAGTGTAACGCAACAGCAAGTGTAAAAGGTTCAGGCCCCTCAGCTACTGTTTGAGAGTTAACCGGTATGGGACAGTTGTTACAACATGTCCTAGCCATGATAAATAAAACCTTCAGGTTTTGTGCCCTTAAACTTACAGTAAGTCTTGGTATATAAGCATATAGCGTTATCCCTGTTCTACAGATAAAGACATCATTTGCTCCTTTCTATGGTGGTACAGTATTTTGACCTTTCTTTATTTAAATATGCATAACAGCCCAGCAAGCAGCGTAATACAGTTTAAGCTATGACTTTATACTTTAATTCTATCATAAAATCCCAGTTATGTGTCCCACTGGAATGGTTATAGTTGAGCACACAAATCAAGTGCGAGGGCAAGAGGCTCCTGACAGAAAGAACAGAATCTGAGGAACATCTTCATGACTCTTGCATAGGCCAAGTGCCTTATATTATAAAGGCAGTGACACATAATGCAAAAATTATTAACTTTCACGCCTAGAAAAGTCTGCTATCAACTTGAGACTGCTTTCAGCTGGAAGTCTACCCTTGGCCAAAGTCGGGGACCCACACAAATGCAGCTTTGAGATTTATCTTCACCATGTTTATCCCCACAACGTTCTTTTCAAGCCAAGTCACCACTCCAAAGCAAACCTATCGAAGAGAAGACCCAACTAAATGAGATCAAGTTTAGTACCGTGGCAGCTTCTTGCCAAAACTTTTAGAGCCAGTGCTCCTACCATAAGAAAACCCTTTTATAGCTTTTAAACTTAAGTGAAAAAGTCCATTCATAAAATTAGACTCCATCCTTCCAAGGATCCATCCTTAGCTGAGACAGGAATGCTACAGCCGTTAAGGTCATCCACGTATGCCTCTCACTCTTACCGCTCTCTGAGATCTCCACTGTTTAACCATAACAGCTTGGGAAAAAAAGCACCTCTTTTTGATCATTTGGAATCTGCCATTCCTCACATGTCTTACCGCGTTAGGCAGGACGCAGTTGTTCCCTGCTCACCTTCCCCTCATCATCAATAATCAAAGACTAAACTGAGGGCAACCACTTAGCAAATACCTAGGACCTTCTGATGAGGTCAGTCATCAAAACAACATTAAAAAAGAAAAAGGAGGTAGCGTGTTCATATTGTAAGAGGTCTTGTCATACATCATCAGTTGCATATTCAAAATACACAAGGACTGAATTAGATATTACACTTAAACATGTGCTGTAGTGTTAATGTTTCAAAAAGAGATTGCTGATTGATGTCATCATAAACAGCACATACTGTCAGGAAATAAGCATAAGAAATTCAATAATCGGTAGGAAAATAGACAGCTAGGGAACACGAGGACGCCAAGTTTAGTGGGGGGGCGTCCCTAGCCCTTTCCAGCAAAGTTACATCACTCACCCTTCTTTGCATTTCATTTTGGAGGGGGATCATGTATCTCAGGAGGAAATCCACAGCTGTGACCTTCTAGTGAAAAGCCCCAGGATTTGAGGGACTACACCTGGGGAAGAAACGGCAGCAGTGGTAGGTAACAAACCTCATGCAGATTATTTTCAATAACAGGCTTACTTATCTTTAAAGATAGTCTGTGTTGAAAACTAACTTTATAAACTTGAGTCACCTCTGGACTCAGATAAATCTATTTGCAGAAGACCCCAAGGAGGCAGTTTTGTGTTGGCCACAGCCCTAGGCTGCAACCAGAAGGGAGACAAATTTCTTTCCTCAGATAGAAAAATAATGATAACAAATCTAAGTGAAAAGGAGCACATCAGAGCTCGTCTCATTACTGAAAGGAACAATACTGTAGCTGGAGGGAATTATGGCACTCACCTAGGAGTGAAAAAGTTCCTGTTTCTGTTTCAAGACCAGGGGCTGAGCAGCAGGTGTTGGCTCAGGAGTCATTTATTGGCTGTAATTAGAGTTTTCCTCCCTCTCGCCAGCTGTTTTGCTTTGCATCTTGATGTAGAGTGTTTAATGCAGGTGACTCTGTGCAGCTCTGCCCCGTGCTCGTGTCACCCTGAGTTTGCTGCAAGGTCTCCCATTATCCGTCTGCAGAATAAGGGCAGAGCTGGTATTTTTCCTATGCTACAGTTTCAGAATAATTGATGAATTCATGTAAATAACGCTGTAAAGAAGAATTACTCACAACATTACTTTCATCATCACACCATCATGTTGCTGAAATCAGGCATAGCTTTTGCTCCACTTCTCTATGAAAGGCTATCACAAATTATTTTCCTTCATGCGTTTTTCTGGCACTCTCTGTCTAAAATTCATTTAATTCACCGCTGGTATTTTGGGATTTCCTACGCCTGCTAAATCATAATAAAAGACATCCGCTGATGGGAAAGCATCCCGGCTCAGTGGATTACAGACTCCTCCCCAGCCACTGGGTAGGGCCGCCTGAGACAGCCGAAATCCACTTGAGATTGAAAAGGTGTGAGCAGTAAATAAAAGGAAATCCTGGATCACCGAGTAGTGTTCAGCTCCCACACTCTGACCTCCTTTGGTCCCTTCTATATTTTGTTAAGATCATATTTCTTTACGTGCTGCCTGGCTTAAAAGCCGTCATAAATCTGTGGCGCGCAGTAAGAATAACAGAGAAGGCACCGTGTAATACAAGGGGCTATAACTCCATCCCAGGCACTCGGAGGGAGTCGTAAATCAGCCCGGCAAAGCTTCGGCCGGGAGAAGTTGGGGCCGAGGCTGGGAAGGCGGCAGCAGACTGGCCCCTGCCTGTCGCACGGTGGCCACCGGACCCCGGCTTCCCTCAGGCTGAGGTGAGAAGCCCACGAGCCTCGGTGCTTCCTTACCGGGACGGGGGGGGAAAAGCCTTTCCCTTCCCCTGCTGCAGGCGAGGGGCTCGCCCCTGCCTTCTTCTCCGTTAATGGAGAGCTGAGCCCAAACCCCAACTGTACGAATCTAATGAGTGACACATCCTCCGTGTTTCTGGTGATTAAAGGCATCATCTCCAATTAACACAGACCATCAAAAAAAAGAAAAAAAAGAGTTCCTAGGCTTCTCCAGGTTTGGAGAGTGACACAAACACTTTAAATCTTTTTGGGGAAAAAGTGCAGCTTACTACCTTTTGGGGAAATAACCTGCTGAAGGCGACGTGCCGCCGAAGGTTTGTGTATCGGGAGGTTGGAGCAAAGCCCGGCGACGCCAGCCACGTCGTGTGCACGGAGGCGTTTACCTCCGCCTGGCATTATCCGTGAAAAGGAATATGTTTGGGCTCACGGGTGGTGGTACCGTAGGCAGGAACGTGCCGTCATCAGCTGAGGGCAGCGTCCCTTTGTAGCTGTTTTAGCTTCATGTGAGCAACGACCGTTTCTTTTTGTGTCTTCACATGCGTACCCGCACTGATGTAGATGTAGCCCCTCCGCCAGAAATCTGGGAATAGCTTGAGCTATGGATATAATGCCATATGCCAGATATTACAATCTCCTTTTCTTTACTCCAGTGTGAAAAATCTTTTTTTCAAGCGTGGAAACTTTCTGAGGGAGATTTTCCTAATTCTCATTGTGCTTCAAGTTTTAATAAAACTGGGGGATGATCACTTTTTCTTTTTTTCTGTCAGCTAGTACAATATGACGAATGTCTGAAATGTAATGTATTTATAAGGGTTCTTTTTGCTACTGTTAAAACTCCTTAAGCTGTGCAAAAGCTGCTGAATTGCAAAGGGGAATGAAATGGAAACTAATTTCTCCAATTAAACTTCCAAAGCGACTCCGAGTTTTGATATGATGGGAAAATAAATGGTAAATCATTAAATCCTGGGCCATCAATCACTTTCATTTAGCCACGGTAAACGGCAAAAAAGGGAGAGAAAAAGAAAACACAACCAAAGTTTTGGACATGTCAAAACTTCAGAGAGAAAATAAAAGTTTTAATATTCTAACCATGAGTATCATACGCCTAACCTCAGCAGAGGTCACCGGAACGAGCCAGCAAGCCAAGCCTAAATAAAAATAGGACCTATGGGATTCCCCATCTGATTTTCAAATAGTCACTGCTGCAACACTATTTGTCAAGCTCGCAGGGTAGCTTTTTAACAGATGTGAGAGAGACGGTACCAAATTCAGGTTAAATCCAGAGAGAAGAGCGTGTAACCATCCACATGGGAATAATCTGCTCAGGAAGGGCTGTAAAAACTGAGATTAGGTTGAAACCTCCCAGACCCTCGAGGGCTACTCTAAACAGTTCCAGAAAAAGTGAGTTTTCATCACCGAAATCGAGATGTTTGAAAGACCTGCCTTGGAAGGATGGATTAAGCTGCCATTTTTCACAAAAAGTAAATGTCAATTTACCTTATCAGGAATTATTCAATTTTCAGTTTATATGTTTCCACAGAGAAACATGTAAGAAAGGTACTTTCATTTGTGTTAGTTCTAGTGCATCAAGTGTTTCTCGCTCTCTTCCAAGTGTTAATTAAAAACATATACCAATATGTAAACTGCTGCGCATTTTCAGCTGATTGAAAGTTTTTAATACACTAATGCCTTTGTTTGCATTCTAAAATCTCACTTGGGCTTCTTGAAGATGGAAATATTATTGTTTACATTTGAATATGCAAGCTGGACAGGGAAAATCTCGAGGAAGAGCCTCAGGCCCTGGCTGGAATACAAACATAAGCCACATCAGGGAATTTGGTTACAACTTGGTTGTCTCTTAACCTGGTTACTCATATGGTTTCGATTTGTGTTGGAGACTAGGCATGAACTGTATGCCACAACCAGACAAAAGCCTTTATAGCATCAAATGCTTAGCATGACTGGTAATCATTACTGTTAATTGCAAAACAATTAGAAGTGCCAAAGTGACTTAGGGACACAGATCTATTTGAAAATCTGTGGGTATTTTGGCCTAGGTTTTTTGATGTCTTTGTCTTGCTCTGTTAAGCAGTGCTGGCATTGATTTTTTTTGGCGAGATCTGGGCATCCGAGTCACTGAATCCCAGATCCTCATAGACGTTTTCAAAGCCTCCCGTCCCCCATAATTCTTAGAAGTTAATACCTGGATACCTTCATGGATGTAATAAAGGAGCTGGGGCTGTGTGTGCTACAGCCCAAACCTGAGCACAACTTTGGGTTCAAGAACTACGGAAGGCAGTTGAGGTTGTATTAAATTGCGGCTTCAGACCGTGCTTGAAGGCCCTGCGGCATATCCTGGGTGGTCCTAGGGGAAAACTCCTCTCTGCCAAGAAGAGGCATGCCCACCTGGATGGCAGTGCCATTGTACCAAGGGCCCGGCTGGGCTGGGGGGTTTAAAAGAGGGGTTATGAGCAGAAATGCTCCTTGAGCTGACTTACACCTAGTTAAACAGCCTTTTCCAGTGTGGGCTACATCTCCTCCCTCGGTTTGATTTGGGTAAAATCAACGGCATTAGCAGGAGTTCCTGGGTGCAACCAGAGAGGTGGTTGCCTTCTTAGAGCTAACATCCTTTTGAAGTCTCTGAATCTCAAGAGCACGTTGTTGGGTTTTTTTTTTCCTGGTAAAAGTTTTTAAAGTCGGTGCCATTCTTTTTGCTTTGAAACCTTCCAAACATTATCAGCAGGTGAGGCACCATTTGGCGCATCCGGTCATCGACCGGCCTAGATGGGCTTCAGCTCTTGCAGTTCCATTAAGTGTATTGATTCACGTCGTATTCCTGGTTGTTAGTTTTTTTTCCCCTAAACATATGTAGTTTAACCATGGAGTCCCGGTCACATTCCAGCATATATAACCACCACCATGCTTTTACCAGTCCCTTTTGCAGTTTTAATCCAATTCTGTACCCTCCCTCTCTTCCCACCTTCAATTTGATGTTCTGTTTCATGACAAAAATGACTTTATTTCATCCGTAATCCCAATAACCATTATTCCCATTGCTGGTATGCATTTGTACCAGCGAGGTCCGGTGTGCCAGCTATGGTCTTACTGCATTTTTGGATTCTCTCCAAGTATAAATCCCCTTTGTAATTTGCCCTTTCAGCAGAGCGCCCAGGAACTGCTTCTGTGTTCAAGGTCTTTGCCCTCTCAACAGCAGCTATGGAGGAACAGCCCCAGCAGCTGGCACTTGGTGGTACCTACGCAGCCACGACGCTGGGGTTTCCCCAGTGGGGCTGGTAGCACAGCCTGTTATTAGGGTTATCCAGATTCTCTAAAACCATATACCTTTGCTTTAGTACTTTGCCAAATGGAGTGAAGATTTTCATGCTGGGCATCTGGTTTTGGAGAATATGGAGGTTTGTCCGCATTTTAAAAAACAAAACAAAACTAAAGTAAACTAAAAACGTAACAGCCTTGAACGGGATCATGGAAGAAGAGGTATAATGCTCCACACATCCGTGCAGCAGAGATCTAAAATTCAGAAAAGGTGGCTTTAATGTCAGGGATCTGCTTGATGTCTTCGTTGTACCTATGATCATGCTGGAGTCAAAATACCATGTACTTTCTTCAGGGCACAGGAGGGGAACTAAAGACTGAAATCCTGACCTCACAAAAAATCCTGTACCCACCAATTTGCACCTGCTCTGTTATAAGCAAATGTACAGGCTTTGTTCCAGCCAGACGTATTAAGCTTCTGCTCATCGACTAATAGTGCTGTTAAAACACCCCACAACATGTTGAAGCAGACACAGCTTATTAAAGTGTACGTTATGATACACACCATGTTATTTGAGCTCATGATTATGCTTTTTCCTCACACCTAACACGGGCAACACAACAACACACGGCCTCAAGAACAAGTAACGCTGACTTGAGTTTAAAAAAAACAGCTTGTTTTTCATCATGATTCCAGCAGCCCAGGCTACTACTTATGTTTTGATACAAACATTTTCAGTATAGAGTTCTGGAAAATATTTGGTACCACAGAGTTTTTGCTTTAAAGTTTCTCTTGGAGTTCCCATTAGCTGTAATGACACCTACTGCTAAGGACAGGCCTGATTAACTGCAGGCTTGCACACTGCTAAATATAGGCACATGTTTTTGCATTTACTGTAGATCCTAGCAAAGAGAACACTATGGAATTTGTTTGCCCTTTGTTTAAATGGGATTGCCAGAATGACTAGAATCTGAAAACTCACAGCTCATTACCAAGAACAAACTGCTGACCCAGGCAGAGCCAAAAGATTTTAAAACAACTTCAGAGACAGCCCATTGTAGAATGCATTTTCCTTCTTTTCACCTCTTTCTCCCACGCACATTTGCTATGTTGTTACTGAATGTAAGATTAAACCAGAAATTTCCAGCCAATTTTGTATCCTGGAGAGAAGCAGTATGTTTTAAGCTACACACAGCGCAATCGCTACTCACACTCATCTGAGATGTTTACGCTGCAGCTGTGAGTCTGCGTTTTCAGCAGAAGAAAGAGAGTTCAGAATCTGCAATGCATGTCCCGCAGCCCCTGAACACGGCCAGCATGGTAAGCATCCTTACAGCAGTTTTAAATTAAGAGATCCTCTTTAAATAGCAAGAAGAAAAGAGAAGATTAAAACCAGCCACAGTATTGCCTATTCTCCTCTCTTTTTAAGACACCCAGCAATTTTCCCTCTTCTACCAACTGCCTTTATCCCTCTCTATGAACACGAGTGAAAGAACATGCCTAACTTTTCATTAAAGGTGTTAACAAAAGGTCCTGTTTTGAGGTGTTGAATGACCTCAAATGCCACCGGAGTACAGATACGTGTGATATTTTTGGACCAGAGAGGCAGTAAAATACCAGGTTCTG
Organism: Xenus cinereus; assembly: GCA_025774025.1. Taxonomy (NCBI): domain Eukaryota; kingdom Metazoa; phylum Chordata; class Aves; order Charadriiformes; family Scolopacidae; genus Xenus; species Xenus cinereus. The sequence continues at coordinate 79,685,256 of JAOXJK010000001.1, forward strand.
CTGTCAAATGTAACATCAGTTTTCTCATTTGCTTTCACCCTGGACATCTCAGCTTGCCGGGCTACACATACGAGGGTAATGCTTTTTATGTGAGCAAGGCTTTCTTTTGTGTAGCATGTGAGACAGGAATAGAGGATTATGACTAACTTTTCACTGCAATCTACAGTAATGAGATGATGGAAAATCAAAATATATACAAATGGTTTGATACCTCTGCTCTTAAGGTAACCTTAAGTTTTACATGATTCCTATTTCCTGGTATATTTCGCATGTGGGAGAATGATTTCTGTGTACACAACCAAAACCGGTACCTTGCTGTTATATTCCCTTTTGCCACAGGTTATTTTTTGGTGTAAGACTCTGTACTTTGTATCCTCAAAATCTCTTTAATGGACCTAACATTTTCTGTCCATGGTCTTCCAGGTGCAATTTGTGCCTTTTAGATAGCAGAGAATTCTCTTTTGGGGGCATTTACATGTCATGAAACGAGTCTGCTTAAGGGAAACTGAGGGTACAAATCAATGTCTGGCTTGCTTTCTTTTTTTTTTTTTTTTAAATCTGTTGATTTTCACTGTTAGAGCTTTTTATTTGTAATATAAAGCTGACCTGCTGGAGAATGTTGTGTGACTTAATCTGGTATTATTTGTAGAACACTGGAAGATTCCTGAAGGGGAGATAAGGTTGACCAAAACAAGTGTGTTGCTAGTAAAATTTGTTGCACGCAAACTAAGACGTCAAGGAAATACAAACACCTTGAAGGAAAGTTCACAGCATTTTTTGAATCATTTCCCACAATAACTTCATTCCACTCAAATGAACCAGAAATGAAATAGATCAAGAGCAGACAAACTTTGAAATAAGCAAAAGTTCTTTAATTCAATTTCTCATGGTAGAGACTTTTAAGAAGATTATTATTTTGCAAGCTGCTATTAAAAATAATGCAAGACACTAAATTTAGAGCTATTATGGACAGGATAACAACAACTGTATCTGGACTTACTTTGCTGGTCTCAGAAGTGTATTTTAGCTCTTGTTTTTCTGTGAATTGAGACACTGATGTTGTTATGCTGCTTATCAGGGAAGGCAGTAGGTTGTATAGTTATCTCCTGATTGGGGCAAAATCACTACCCTGAAACCACACAACCTACTACCTCATCCTGTTAGAGCATCAAGCACATCTTCTGAAGGAAACTAACCTTTCACCATTTGCAAGTAAGATTCCCCTAGCACCCTCTAGCTCACATATTTCTAGCCTTCAAAAGACCACAATTACCTCCTGTCAGCCCTTCCTCACAATTCTACCTGGAAGTCAGTCAGAATTGGTGGGGTGACTCCAGAGACATAAGAAGCAGAGTGGCAAGCACTGTCCCTCCAAATTAGCATTATGTAATAAAAAAGCGAGTTAAATCAGCATACAAAAACTGATTAAAGAAACCTCTTTACTTAGGGATCAAGCATTTACCACTTCCAGGGCAGACTATGAGCAATTGGAAGACATCCTCTTTGGTTTTTGTCCAAGTATTCACTTCATAATTTCTCAAACAGCCTATGCAAAGTACATTTAAATAGCTGCTGAATCAAAAGCGGCGTTTTCCATTGAATATAAACACAAATGCCACAAAGTCATGGAGAAATGGGTCAGCTGTTTCCAAATGGCCACTCTCATGGCAGTCTGAGAAAGCTGAGCGTGAGCAAGCCCATTGCAGATTGGGTCGTACCTCTGTGCCCTGTCACTTACACCCCTCCTTCTCTGAGAAAATGACAAAAAGGAAATTGCTTCTGAACCTGAATGAGAAATAAAGGAATCTAAATGCTGTAAGGACATTTGTGTTCTTTCATAACCCTGCTACAAGAACCAAATCCAACATGTAGACAGAGTCAGAGACTGTTACGGTTGAAATATATTTGCTTTGTCTCTTGAAGACATATCCCACGATGATATCACAGCCACTTCAGGAAAGACAGTAGATTGTATAGTTATCTGACAGGCAGGGCATAACCCTAAAACTATACAACCTACTACCTCACCCCAAAGGACAGTCAGACTCTGATCAGATGAAACATAAGCTGTATTCCCAGACAGCTGGATTGCTTGGTGACAACCTGGAAGACAAAAAACTCTGGAGACAAATATTAACAGTCTTGAGTCTAAAACAGTTTGCTATATTCCAGTCAACATTTTGCTTAATGAGCTCGTTTGATGTTTGAAATGTTTAATAGATTTGCAACTTGTGAAGTCATGTCGGTGACAAGATACACAAGGGGAAAGAGGATACAGCATTCATTTTTAATAAATGCACTTTTGTACTTCCAGCTCTGACATGACTGCATCTTATCAAACCAGTTTTGTCACTTCAAGCAAGGCATTGCTATGACTTAGAGAGTGGATGCTGATTTAGAGGGATTGTTTAACATGCTTCTAGATATTCCTCTGTTATCCTAATGAGGAAGAGCTGAGTGTCTCTAACTGACTTCCCCAAACTCCACATGGGTAAATCTATGTCTGAATCAAGAATTTGTCAAGACTACGAGGAAATCTTATGGCCTACTTAAACACTATGCTACTCAATGGACACAACCCAGCTCTGAATCAAAGGCCAAAACTAAACATACCCTACTCTATTACACAGACTCTGGTTTAATATGACTAGCAAAAATGCCACTATAGTGTAATCTACTCTAACCTCACACTTATGCTAGAATTTGAGGGGGTTGTTATTCCCCACCGCCTCGTTGGGGACAGCAACAATTCTCATTTAGGGCAGATCTAAAGAAGCGGAAGTAACTGCAATACCAGTCTGTACTATAACATAAATAATGCTTTAATAACTAAGGAAACATTCAAAGCAAATGCCCTAACTTAATCAGTTAACTTACTTTCTGTTAACAGTAAACTAAAGAAAAGAATAAATGACACATGCATCATCCATACCCAGAGGAACTAAAGTGATGTCTCACTATCAAGGAGATCTCACCCCAAAGGTGGTGGTTCCCATTTCAGGGTAACTGAAGGGATCTTCCACTGCTTTGTAATCGATACAGGGACCTAAAAAGAGAGGAGCAAGAGAAAACACATACGTATCAATGTCATTTCACTGCATATTGAACCAATTATAAAGTGAGAGAGAGCACGTGCAAAAGCAGAGGGACAGCATCTCTGTAGATTTTCTCAAGGAGAACCACGCACAGCACCAGCTTTTTCACTCGGTTGTTACTACCACGAGTATTCCATGGCCCACAGCGATCCCCCATTTCAAAGAGAGCGGCAAGAGACAAAGTAGAGTGAAAAAAGAAAAGGTATTTTTTGAGATTGACTTAAGAGCACTGGAGAGACAGGCAGAGGGAGGTATCAGCTACTTCACCTTTAAGGAACAAACACACTTTCAAAGGAAGCAGAGAAGGAAGGAGAATACAGATGTCTGATCAAATTAGGTATCAATGTGTTAAACTACAAAAGGCAATGTTACACCGTTAACTTCAAAGATCATTTCACTGTAGTGGACTGAGACCACGCGTAGAAAGAGGCTAGTGGTTACTGTGAGCTGAACATGGTGCATATTTGTTGCACAAAATAGGAATGCTGTAATTCTGTCCGTGCTGAGACCACTTTATTGGAAGAAATACTGTACAGCTCCAGATTTCACATCTTGTAACGTTAACGCCCCTGTAGGCCAAAGAGGATATACATTAAAATGTTCTCTGTGTAATATACATAAAGAGTAGCATGAGAGATTTCAACATCTCATTAATGTAAATGGTAAAAATTGGTAGCAGAAGCTGCTCTCTGACCACTATCAAAGAAAGCCATTTGGAAAGCTCTGCAGTAGAAAACATGAGAGTTTTCTCTATGTACTTAAGTGTTTTAAATGTCTGCGTTTTCTGAGTGCCAGCTTTTTGGCAAGGTCAATTACTTTCTGAATAATCCTCTAAAAAAAAAAAAAACCTTCCCTGTACCTCTGGTTTTTAGATAAAATATTAAAAAAAAAAAATCGTCTTTATGCATGCAGTCAGAGATCTCAGTATTTTTCCCAAGAGCCTAGAACTTGTACTGAAGCATTGGCTAAAATTCTGTGCAGAACCAACAGACCCAAACACCTCCACTCCCTGGAAATTTTGGCTGAAGATCCTACTCTTATGGCTGATTCCAGTGCCTCTAGGAGACAGAAATGAAAATATAGATCCAAACAATGGCAACATTTTGGAAAGCCAAAGTATGTTTGCAGTATGTTCCAGGGATTTACATTGCCTGCCCATCCTTAACATATCTTGACTTCACTTTCACTTTTATGTGCAATGCTAGGTGGGAGTTTGGAAAATGTTCACCCATGTTGAAAAAATAGTGAGTTTTTATTAACCAATTCAAAAGGATGCTCTTATTTTCCATGATGACGATGTTAAAGATTCTTTTCTCTATGTGCAGTTCTTATATAATGTTGCCTTAATGTATATGTTCCCACAAAACCAGTTTTTTTAATTCACAAAGATATCGAGATACTTATTTGTGAAGTATCATAAACTTTGTGTAATACTATTTTCTGTAAGATCTATTATTATGGGTATTAGTAGTACCCATTACCAGACAAAAGTGGGAAAGAACGTGCTTTATGCAACACATAAAATTAATTAGTCTTCTGCTCTTACAAGCTGCTCATAAACTTATTTTAATTGACTAGATCACCAAACAAGGATGAACTTCAAAATACTTAATGAAAGGAAAATGCATGTTCATTTTCTTTCTATGAAGACGACATGCATACAAAATAACTATCTGGCAAGAGTTATGTTTCTAGTTTAACAACTGTTTAATACTAGGAAAAATATGACATTTCCATGTTCCAACTCTCACTGCTCACTGAAAAATGTCTTGGAACTGATGTTAATACATACATCAGCAGTCACTTTTAAAAAGGCACAGGGCCAAGTCCGCTGTTTCTATGACGTAGTAGGAAAGAGGATGGTTTTAAAGTTGCTTTGCTATATAATTAAAAGCCTTATTAATTAACAGATGCCTGCACAAAATAGACCAAGCACTTTGCAATTTCAAAGCACCTTCCACCCAAAAAACTCAGAATGACTTACTAATGCAAAACCTCACTGGGGTCCCGGGAGGAAGGTAAATGCCCCGGGTGCAGGCTTGAGGTGGCGCACCGTGACTACTCACGCGAAGAGATGGCTCAGAGGCTAGCGACAAGGTAAGGCTGAGGGTCTGGATGCAGGCCAGATCAGTGGTTTCCAACATGTCTCCATATAATGATTACCTTCTCACTTCCAAAGTGCTGTACAGTCACTGCTCCGCTCCTACAGACTATTTATTAACTATGAAAAACGTCACGAACGTTTTCTGGCAAGAGCAGTCGTGTGGGAAATGGCTGAGGTTCTGCTACCCTGGGTGCTGAGGCCAAGGGAAGATTTTTGACTGAATTCAACAGTCCCTGGATCAGGCCTTGGGCAGGAATTTGAGTTGCTATATCACCCTTCCAGGACAGGGCTGTGACAGAGCAGTGCTATGGCAGGGAACTTTTCTGGAGATTTCAGGCAGAAATTATTTGGTGGAGGGAAGGATTCAATTTCCTGTGACCTACATAAGACAAACTGGACACATAATACTTTAAAGTATATTTTTAAATGAATATAACAAAAATGCCTTCATACACTTGCATCCTTCAAGAAATAAAAGGTATTCTACAAACACATTCTGTGACTCCTGTGAAGTAAGACGTATACTGTGATCTTACCCATTACTGAAATACAGCTGCTTCCGAAATGGCAATCGACAGCTCCTTCCCCAGTTGTGAAACTTTACTGTAACTTAATAATACAGGACAGATTCCGACAGAACTTCAGGCAGGCACAAGGGGAAATACCCACAGGACTAAGCCTCTACAGCCTTATCCTACATTCAGTGGGCAGGCACAGGTTTTTCTAAAATTTTATTCAGTTAGGTTCCTGCTCTAGAAAGTTCCACGTACAAGTGTTTGTCTTTCTCAGCTGGCTAAAGAAGAACATTAGCCTGCGTACACGAACAATGTAATACCTTTAACCAGGCATTCTTACAGCCAGACTGTAACTAGGAAATCAAATTTATCATCTTCTACCTTAGTGATAATGTTCAAATGGGTGATCAACTTTGGCTGTGACTTTTGTTCATCGATGAGGTTACTCGGTGCTATAACAGTCAGGTGTGCCGTTCTGGTTTCTACAAACTCTGTTCACAGTTTTGCCTGGAAACATTCTCCTCAAAATCATCAGGAGACTTCTTTTAAGAAGGGGAACAATTCATACACCTTCACTTGGCCTTAATGGCTTTGAAGAAATAGCCATTACATAGCCAATACACCACAAATTGTGGGGTGCAAAAGTTAAAGTCAACACTTCAGGATCCTTAGACATCTTATAAATCAGAAAAGAATTTAGGAGCCAATGACTACTTGCATTGAGCAATAATTCTACTAAATCAGTTATATAATTTTTGTTCACCTTTGTCTACTTTTTTATTACATCATAGGTACTGTCACAATTATTTATTCAATAAATAATTTTAAATATACACTGAAACAATTGTCTTTATCTAACTGTTTGCAAATATTTGGGTAAAAGGAGCAGCTGTGAAATGAGTCAGAAGTCTGTGGCTAAACGTCTCTGAGATCTGCAATAGCTTATGTATGTTCCTAAGATCTGGAACATTTTATGTATGAGGGGAAAAAAAGGCAACAGAACTTAAAAACATGCAAATATATTAGCTTAAATAATTCCACCTCACATACTGTAGCCTGACTACCAGGCCAGACCCGCAAACGAGCTTCCTAACTCTCATGTGGATCCATGCAAAAGTCAAGGAAATTCCTCCACAGAAATAAGTCAAGGAAATTCCTCCACAGAAATGACCGCTCATGTAGCATGTTTCAGAAAAGGTTCACAATGGTATCCAAAAAATGGGATGTGCTGAATGGTAGCTGCTTTAACCTACTGAATGGATGCAAAGAGAGATCAGACTAGCAGTAAAGACAAGGAGTCGGTGCTGAGTATACATGAAAGGTGTTCTGCAACTTCACAGACATGTTCTATACATATACGTTAGGCATTCATAGCCTTACTGCTATAAAATGCCTTGAATGTTCAACAGATGCTTCAAAAGGGAATGCATTAGGAAAAAGACAGTTTTCCATCAAAAACACCACCTCATTTTTCTTGGATGTGGGATTATGTCTTCTGCTTATGCGAACTGCAGTACCTACACTGGCAACATTTTTATTTTTTCTCTTGCATTTACTTCTGAGCTCTGCTTATGTAATACTCTGAATGCTAAAAAGCCATAAACACTAGTATTCAAGAGAATGATGAACACTCAGAATCTCTCAAAGCTTCCACAAAAAGAGGAATTAAACCAGGGCTAATCACTGCCTGCTTTGTATATTGCACTTGTATTCTTAAGCAAATAAATACTTAAGGAGATACATTCATTTTTTTTTTTAAAATAAACTCCCAAAGGAACGCAGAACCGTTGGGTGCATTAGGAGCTATTTGTTTTGTAGGACTTAAAACATTTCTTTTCCGTGTTTTCCTACAGTAATCTTTCCGTCTACTTACTTCCCAGCCGGGTCTGCTGCGTTCGCCCCGATGGGCTCTCTGCCCAGGTCTAAGATGGCTGCCAGGCGCGACACGCAGGGCTGCGAGAGCAGCAGCAGCAGCAGCCGGGACACACGCTGGGCTGCCTCTCCGAGCTCTCCACAGCAGAAATGACGATTACCAGACACCAATGGCCAGAAATCGGGGTGAGGCCGGCGTCCAGGGGAGATGAAACCTGTGTGGAAATGGCAAATCCACCAGGGGCGAGTGAGGCACTTCTCATGAAAAACAAACGTTAGGGGTAGGCTTGGTGTCTCACCACGCATAAAGGCAAAAAGGCAAAGGCTGGATTATCTGGGAGATGAGTGTCTGCAGTAAAAAGAGATGAAGGTGTGACAAATTAGGGATTGTTTCTTGTTAAGAAAAGAGCTAAGAAAACACGTCAGTTTTATTTTCTCTTGTCAGAGACAGCAAGAAGGGGCATATAACACCTTACTTTAGTAAGCATTTCTCTAACACTCATAATTTTTCTCCATGTTCTAAAGCAGATTGTATTCATGCAGACGACACGAAAGTTAAATATTAATGACAACCCCCCCAAATATTCATCAATTTTAGGATGTCGATATTCACTTATTTCGGAAGAGTTGAACTCGCGTAACTCAGCTGGCATCAACTGGATTTGCTTAACATCTCTGACCACAAAATCGGACACTTAAATTGAGCACCCTTATCTTTGATATGTGATGTCCAACTCTTAAAAACTGTGCCTTTTCCACTTCTCCTTGAGCCCCATGAAAATAAAAAATGCAACTGGGCACAATCACTGATGCAGAGAACAGTCAGGATCAGAGTCTTCCAGTCTCTCTAGCTAAATACTCAGCCATCCCACAAGCAATTACTTGAGTAATGATTTTAAGTGGATTTTTATGGAAAAAAAACGTACCACACGAAGCATCTTAAATAAGCCATCTGACTTCTAAGTCAACCAGATTTGGCTTTTTTAATATGTGCAATTCATACAGTATCACACCTAACCTATGTGGTAGTACTGATAGGAAACGTTATTTATTCCAGCTCCTTATGTAAACTAGGAAAACAACCTCAACCAGAGTCACAAGACTGTGAAAACAATGTTAATCTGACATCTTCTTAAAACCTACCGTCCCCAATCTCAACCCACAAATTTCCTCTTGGGAAAACTGTATTTTCACTCTGAAAGGGATTTAAATCCTTGGAAACAGTTTTCCTTTTTAAAAGAAACGCTATAAACCAGTATGTGCAAGTCCTAACTTAATTAAGCACCAGGAGGGAATGTCTGTCAGGATACGTTCTAAGCCTCAGGAAGAAACAAAAATTCATTCTGCAGAAATGCAGCTGCATCAATAATTCTAGTTGGTAGGAAAATGTCTTCTGCCCTTTGACCTATACGGCTTTCATTTTAAATTTTAGCCTTCAGTGAGACCAAGCAGCTGACAGGCAGGAGTGAAGAAATTAGTAGTCTGGGACCCAAGATTAGAGCAAGGGTCTAAATAACCCAGCGTTACATGGATTTAGACTAAAATTCTGTATTTACATCAATGCTCGCTTACATTTGCCATCACCACAAACAGGATAAAGTTCCTCAAGTGCTAATGAAGAATAAGCTTTGCATTACAACAGACAAGCAAAATCCATCCTTTACAACCCGTTCATTTGTCGTGATCACTTTAGACCCATAGCATTTGAAATCGTGGATAGCATTACACAAAAAGCTGGCATAAAATCACCAATCTATGTAGGATGTTTTAAAATGTTGTTAAAAGCTTAAAATCCATTTCCATTTCAGAATGATGTTTTGAGGTCTGGACTGCATTTTGGCTCAAGACACCGGGCTTGTTCAGTCTGACAGTTAAAAAGCAGAAGCCTGGAAGTTCACATACAGTAACACAGGAAAAATACTTGTACAGGCCTTGCAAACCAAAACTGCAGTGGGCTGTTTATTTCTGGTTATTTTTTTGGGGGGGAGAGAGGAGATGAGGCTACAGGTGAGGCTACACCTCAAGTACTGTGTTCGGTTTTGGGCCTCTCAATGCAGAAGGGACAATAAGGTTCTGGAGCACGTCCACAGAAGGGCAACAAGTTGCACCAGGAATGGTCTAGGATGGATATTGGGAAAATCTTCTTTACAGAAAGGGTTATCAAGCATTGGAACTGACTGCCTGGGGAAGTAGTTGAGTCACCATCCCTGGAGGTACTTAAAAGACGTGTAGATGTAGTGCTGAGGTACATGGTTTAGTGGGGAATTGGCAGTGCTAGGTTAACGGGCGGACTCAATGATCTTAAAGGTCTCTTCCAACCAAAATGATTCTATGATTCTACAGACCTGATCCAAAAAGCCCATTTGCAAGAGCGAGCATTTCCATTGACCCTGTCAGACGTTTTCGTGTCCCTGTTAGGCACACCAGTGGACAGTGCAAGGCCTCCACCAGCCAAGGGGCAGCCTGCAGCCATGGCGGCGTGCCTGCCCCTGGAGGTGCAGTGCCTCCACGGACCATGTCCTGCCTGCGTCCCCTTCCTCTGCCACCCTCCCGGAGCCCCAGCTGGGCCCTGCCTCTTGCACACCTCTCGCTCCTGGGGACCTCCATGGATTTGATGCTAACAACACTGCTAATTATTGAGATTATTTTCTCTTTTTAGCTATTGCTTCTCTTCGGTTACCAGCCGATGGATCTCACAGTAACGGCCTTGTTACCGCCCTTTGATACTGTCCCAAGCTGTGTTATGATTAAAAAAAATAACATTTTTTGTTATTTTTTGTCGCAATTACTTTGCCTCTGCTCTGATCAGTTGTTTTCCATTTGGAGCACTCCACGCTGCGGGGACAACAAAGACACCGAAAAGAAGGCTTAAACATACGCTCACTGCATGAGCTAATTAGATTACCAGCCTCATTAGCCATCCAACGCCAAGCCTGGTCTGAGACCCACACCAGGTTTACATCCCACAGGTCTTAAAAAAGTGAGGGGGTAGAGGGAAACCACTGAAAATTGCTGTTTTCATTGCAAGAGAGTGGAAGTTTCATTGGAAGAGAGTGAGCAAACCTATGCCAAAGCTCGACAGTGTGTTAAACTTTTTGTGTCCATTATTCTGGACACCATTTCACGATGCTGTTGCCACAGGCCCTAATTTTACATAAATGAAAGTCAAAAGAGAACTGTTAGGATGAGCAACTAGGAAAAGCACAGGAAAAGGGCGCCTCGTCAGTTGGTATTAAAGACACAGTTTGGTATTACATTTTCTGATTTTGAAGCCCCTTGGGAGTGGAAATACGCAACACATTTTCTCTGAAGAGTGACAATCTCAAACCTAAAATTTTGAAGACAGTCTTTAAAATCAATTTCTTCGAGTCCTCTGAACAACTCCATTCCAGTTCCTTACAAATGAAAAATACATAATCCATTATCTCCAAATTCATATGCCTTATAGTTCCCTTTAGCCCCTACTTAAAAACTACTAAAATCTTATCTTAGCTATCATGTAAGCTATTGTTCTGGACCTGGTTTGGGATGCCGGAAGACTTCAGAAATTAAAATATGTCGGGCAAGGAGCCTCTGAAGCTAGAAACATGCCCACCAATAGTATCAACCCAGCAATACAGCAAGCGGACTTGGCGCAACTGAAATAATTAATTCCCCTCCCCTTACCAACATAAAAAGTAAAGTAATATAAAAATACCTACTTTTTTATCTCACAGCATTTATAGTGAACATATTGGACAGTATTTACACATTTTCCTGTAGGATAAATGTCTTTGAAATAAGCTTCAGGCCCAGAATCCATGACATGTAAATTAAGATATACTTCACAAGATATATCTTAGTTGTGAAAGTAGGTCATATATTTTAGGCATTTCTAGACTGTGTTTCTTGATGTAAATATTCTGAAAACATTCTTGTGTGTATAGAATAATATTTTAATTATTTATCAGATTTCATTCTCTAAGAACAGCAAAGGAACGGGTATTTCTAAGAGTCCTCATAGGGCAGTAAGCATAAGCAGTTCTTTGTAACTTTATGTAGTGTATTCCCTAAGGGACTTGCATGTTTGAAGCACGCCACAGAAAAGTTGATGCAGTAGAAAATGTTGATGTGTGAAGATCACACGCTCCAAATGTTGGGATCCCGACTAAACAATGTCATGAAATTTTCAGACTTTTACTAACTTGCATTATTTTGGGACTCTTGGAATTTCCTCAAGTCTGCTGTTGGGTATTTGTTCACCTGGCTATGAGCAAGTTATTCCATGAGCAAAGTTATACAGAAAAAAAAAAAAGTAGAGAGAGAGAAAGTAAGAAAGCAGGAGAGCTTATGTGTTTGTAATGTGAATTGAGTTTCCAGGCCAGAATGTCTATCAAGAGAATCTAAAAAAACCCCAGGAAATTCAAATTGGCACTACTATCAATTTATCCACTAGGTGTCACAAAATAATCATACAACCAGATGAAAAGCAATTATACGTAAAATGCGTCAGTGTACTACATCAATGAAGTGCTGCTTTGAAACGAAATCTGTTATAAGAGCAGATGCAGGAAAATGTCATGAATCTCATGAATATACATACTGTCAGGAGTGTATGGGAACCTGAGCCATGACACACAAAAGCTGTTGCTAACCACGGTGTATGTCATGTAATGGATTCACATACAAGCATATAAATGTTCCATTAAAAAAAATCTTCCTAAATCATAAAAGCGGTATTATCATTGCTCAGAACCGCAAGTCTTACGCTTCTTGCTTTTTAATGCTTTAGCTACTGAGTAATGTATTATGTCAGATTCTCTGCAAATATGTAAAAACCTTTCCTGACTACAGGGAAAATGCTACAAAGAAAACAAGTTCTGAGGGCTAAAATTCATGATGGGAAGCCATAAAAATATATTGTTAATATTACTATAAAATCACAACAAATGCCAAACACTGGAATTTGCAACAACATGTTGATAGGCACTCTTTAGATCCAGACTATTCTTATGGAAGGGTGTATTGTGAACGTTAGGGTAGAAAATTACCAAATCATTTTGTAACCATTATTCACAAGATATTAACCTCTACTTTGGAGGTATTTTTGTTCTTAAAAAATTTCTGGACCATTCTAAATTCCTAATTACATGCACACCGTCACTCATCCGAAATACTGACTGCCTTAAAGGATCAAGGCTGGGCTGCTGAAACAGGCACTTTCATTTCCAAAATGATTCACTAATAGCTGTAGCATTTCCTCAGAATTGCATAACATTTTTATGGGCCAAGTAGACTTTTGTGTGAATATATCATTATCTGTACTCACACATAATCCACACGACTAAAAATATTGTAATCAATAGTATATGCAACATCATAAAGTAGAACAGGCCATTTAGATAAGAGGAGGAAACATACCCTGGGCATTTTATATCCTATAAACATAACAGTAACAGGGCCATATACACTCTGCCGACAAGTGCCATTTCATAAAGCCAGCCTAAGCAATGTTAAAAATCCTTCCCCCTTTTCAGAAATGCAGTGAAGGAACATATGCCCTAATAACTGCACTATATATTTATACTGCATTTTATATGTTTTATCGCAGTTGTAAAAAGCAAGCATTTTCAGGGTGTAGCACATGATAAGGTTTCGACTTTTTACATAGTTTTTCTTTATAAGATGTGCTTTCTAAATGTCAGAGCTGGCCATCAATTTTTAAAGCTTTGAAATACTTTCTAACGTGGGGATCCTAGGAAGGAAGCTTTCCTTCTCTCCAGCTTTCCCTCCTTTTATAAGCAGCTCAATTAAATACTTGTGCTTACAGGAACACAGGTACAAAGCTGAGAGAGGAATACTGGCTTTTTGCTTCCAATACTAACATAAATTAATCCTTATATGCTAAAGGAATCTGATGGTTGTGAAATACACGTTCAGAAAACCTGAAAACTATTATCTTTTTTTCTATTTTCTATTTTTTCTGTTTTCAACAAGTTGTTCCTTTTTGATCTTCCAGTGGTCCAAGTCTGCAATATTGTTCCTGTTTTAGTCTTTATTATGATGGAATGAAAGAACCACAGATTAATTCAGGTCAGAAGGGACCTTTGGAAGCATCCATTCCAACCTGCTGCTCAAAGCAGGTCTAATTAGATCAGGTTGCTCAGGCACGTATCCAGTTGAATCCTGGACACCTCCAAGGTGCCCACAACCTCTCTGGGCACCTGTTCCAGTGCTTGACCTCTCTTTGGTAAAAACATTTTCCTTCTATCTGACTGGAATTTTTCATGTTCCAACTTGTGGCTGTTGGCCCTCATTCTATTCCTCTGCACCCTGAGAAGAGGCAGGCTCCGTTTTCTCCTTCCCCTGTGATCAGGTAGTTGCAGACAGCAAGAAGTTCTCCCCTTTGTCTTTCTTTATCCAGCCTGGGCAGATCCAGCTCTCTCAACTTCTCCTCGCTTACCATGAGCTCCAGCCTTGGCTAGATTGGTGGCCCTCCACAGGACTTGTGCCAGCGTGGCAGTATCTTTCTCGTTATAGGGTGGCCCAAATTGGAGACAATACCCTAAATGCAGTCTCACGAGTGCTATAAAGAGGGGAGGATCAGTTTGCTAGAGCTGCTGGCTATAGCTTTGCTAATGCAGGCCAGGATGCAGCTGGCACTTTGCCGAAGGGCACATGGCTGGCTGACGTCAACTTCTGCGCCAGGACACCCCAGATCCTGTTCTACAGAGCTGCTCCCTAGACAGTTAGCCCCCAGCCTGCTTCATTATCATCTCACTGATGGCAGTATATATACCATTTCTCAAATTATCAATATTAAAACCTTTCTTTTTCTTTTTTTTTTTTTTTTAAATTTGAAAGCTTATCTATCCTAGGCCTCACTTGGTCTCAAAGTACCATTAGTAAAACAGCTTAGGAATGTGAATGTCCAGCAAATGTGCTTCCCATTAGCTCTTAATGCCATAAATCTAAAATCCTTCATACTACTGCTAGAGAAGCACTTCCACTCAAAGAAGCTTTAGACAAGATAGCAAGTCTCAACAGCAGCATACAAGACACTTACTTTTGCGTAGGGCAGGCTTGTAAATGTGTGTGGTTCAGAGGTCCTGCCCTTATACATCAGTATTTCACTTACAAAGGAATAACTTTAAATTACATTAAGAACTATAATCATATTCTACTACCATTTGCTTTTTCATATCCTCTGCCACTAGAAATAAGCTTGAAGAAAGACATCCAGCCCCAAGCGCACTATTCCGGGAAAGTTCAGATTTAGATGAAAACATTTATGCTCATAACTACACGATTTTTAAAAAAATCTTAATTCAATATGAATAACTAGTTCAAGTTGGTTTCTGCTCATTAATGAGCTGTTGAAAGGAACTGGTTAATCATTGTTTGTCATCTGCTTTGGAGAACCAACACTGTACAGAACCCTTCCTGCAGCCAATGTAAAACCACAATACACGGAGAGCACTAAAGGAAAATCCTGTTTTCAGTTATGTTTTTTTTCAGTGCACACTAAAATGGTAAATATTTTGTGGTTAACCCCCTCTCAGTCTTTGACAGCACTTTCCTCTGGACAGTGGTCCCTGTGGTACATACCACATCATTTAGCAGTCCCTATAAAGGTACAGCAATAGTGCTGCGGAGAAGCATTAGTGGTCTGCTCAATAACGACTCAGTCATGGAGAGCCAACCCATCAAACCACAGGTCACCTTTCAGAAGGAGGTCAGAAGGCTGCAGACTACATATAAGATGCCACCTGCGGACTCCGCTGTAATTTACATTGTTAGGACACAAACCTAGAGAAATATTAGCAACATTATTCATTTCCCGCTCCCCTCCTCATCTTTCTTCACGTATGAACAGCAAACTGCTCCTGTGGACTCTCCATCGGATTTCCTGGCCTAAAATGAAGGCAGCCCCCTGGCAGATATTTGCAGTTCTCTCACAAAGGCTCTGAATTCTCTCATTAAAATCAATTCTAAGTTCTCCTAAACATACAGCCCAGGACTGTGTTGAGTCAAAAGAAGCATTTGCCTCCTCACAGAAGAAGTGAGAATGAAAGAATAAAACTGGTTGACTGTCCGTGCTACTTTCTGCCTCATCTTCCCCATCTGGTGGGACTGACAAGAGCTTTGTCATAATTAGAGATGAAAGAAAGCTTCCATTTTTAGATTAGTTTTGGAATCCAGAATCTTCCTCAAGACATGCATTTGCTTGAAAATGAGGAAAAATATATGTGAACGATGTAAAAACATTCCACTTAAACACATAAAGATTGCTGGGAAAGGGCTCTTCATAAACTGAGGTTTTATTAAAATATACATTGCTAACAAGTGGCAAAAATACCAAAAAAACTGCTGAGCATGAGAAAATCAATACTGCTAGGCTCACTCTCTTGTCCAAGATCTAACACTGGGGGCCATAATTCAGGTTATTAAAGTCTTTTTTCAAGATTGATTAAAGTTCATTTCAGTAACATCAGCAGGGAACCCTGGCTCCAACGATCTTAATATTGAGAGCGCTAAAGACTGCAGTCTTCCAGCAGAAAATAAAAGCGCGTTTCTCTAGGCCCTCTTGCGAACACAGAACTCACAGTGTATTCAATCATTAAAAAGGCCTGTCAGTGAAAAATATTTTTGCTTTAAAAAACCTCATAAAAGAACACCGGGATATGTTCCCTCTGACTTCTTCTTGCTCAAGCCATAAACTTTAATCGTCCTCCTTTTCTTTGCGGATCTCCTGAGATATATATCAACTAGGGAGACGCACTCTTGCAAATTTCTGAGACCTGCTGGTGGTTAGTAATTTGAGATAACTGGTACCAACAGAGGTCTTAAAAGGAGATCATCCAGTATGATGATCTCCAGCCTTTGGAGACTTTAGGGTTCGGGACCCAGTATTCTCTAATGTGCACTACAGGACTTTCTGAGAGCACTGTTGAGAGTCCCCCTCTGTTAAGCTTGCAGCAAGAGAAAGAAAGATTTAATGAGAACAGTTCACAGAAGAGCTGCATTGTCTTCCAAAAACTCAGCAAAAGAAATCTTTGGAACAGAGAAGAGAGTAAGGTGAGAGGGAGGAAGGTCCTTTGGGTGTGCAGAAATTTGAGTGAGCTGGATAAATTTCACAACTGTACCACATATTTCCTTCATAATCTCGGGCAAATTTTTTGGTCAGGTTTTCAGAGAAGTGAGTTCAGTTCTTCTGGCTGGTTTAGATGCTAAAATAACTAGTCAGAGTTTCAAAGGCAAACTGCAACCATGCAAACATTACAAGATGAGCTGACCCATGCTGAATGCTTTTTAAATATCCGGCCTCAACTGTTGAGGCTCTACATCTTAAAGTATTCACGTCTGTGCTTCACTTCCACACCTGTAAAATATTATGTTCCTGTTTCTATGAGCTGAGGAGAACAAATCTGTAATGTCCCGAAACAGCTTTCATAAACAGCGAGAAGATCATATAAGTATGTAGACTGATAAAGGGAATCTGTTTCCAGGGGACCCATCTCCTACTTCTGGCTTTGATAACAAGGGAACTGTGTTTCTACAAACCCCAAACTCACGATCATGAGATGCCACAGACGCCAGGGTATGTTGCTCTAAACTCTGTGGGGAGTTTGGGTTTCAGGGCAGTCACAGCAACGAGGAGGGCACTTTTCACTCTTTTTTTAAACCGAGACAAGTGCCCCTTTAACGTGTGTCTGCGTTGAGTTCAACTGTTTGCGGTGCACGTTATTATTATGCAGTATCTCATTATAAAGCAGAGATACTTAGATCAAGATGTGGCTTCCCTTCCTAAACTCAGCAATGTTCTTTGATAGCAACAGGACACTTAACCAAACAATTCAGATCCTGGTTCTGACAGATTAAGACAATGACAATATATACATCTTAATCTATCTTCAAATTCTTAAAAGTGTCTTAAAGTACGCTGCATCTACCATAAAGGTAGCTTGGTTAAAATTTAACTAAATTATTTGGACTTGGATGAATTAGGATTAATGGATTCACTCTCAAGACCAGCTCCTGGCATTCCAGATCACCCTTGTGGCATACCCTTAGAAGGAACACAGTGTTTCTTGAACTTATTTTTCCAAAGCAATTTGGAAATACTTTAATTCACTGCTCATTGGGGTGAGATTGGCACAGACAGACCTGAAATACCTGCAAAAGTTCTCTCTTTCATGCCACAGCTGGGTCCATCAGAAGCCGCAAGTCAAAAGCCTTGCCAGCAGGAATTTCTCACCAATTGGCTCCACATTCTGCAGCCATTTTTTCTCAGAAATTGTTACATTACATAAGTTTGATTTAAAAGACCCACCAGGAAGACACATCAGCAGTTTTCTGCAGACATGTAAGAGCAGAGGAAAAGCAGATTATTAATGCTAGAGTATCACCCTTAAACTGGGCAGGAATTGGGCACAATAAAACATGAGGTGTGGTCGAGTACTTTCAATCTTTATCTACGGCAAGACACTGGTATATAGGGCTGCACTCTTGGAGACACAACCCAAGACAGATATAAGAAGTCTATCTTGTGGGTATATCCACATGAATGTCTTCGGTTGAGGATTATGTATTTTTTATATACATTTTCCATAAAAATCAACAGCCTTCGTCTAGCATTCATTATCCACACTCCCCACATCACCACATCAACATTTTATTTGAAGTATCAGTGATAGCAGCCCATCAAAATTTAATCGCCACTTTCTATAATTGAAGCGTATTAACTCTTGATTTCACCTATGCTAAGGTTATCCTTCTCCTTCTTTTAAAATTCTAATGATATTAAAAATAAAATACTTTTCTACAGCATGACTCAGAAATGCATAATATTCCTCTCCAGCTCATGGTAAAGGAAACACATATAAGCAAAGGGAAAAGAATTCTCTATTCTAGTTTGTAGCTTTATACTGAATCTTGGGTGTCATACGAACAGGACTTTTAAAGAAAATGTCAACAACTGTAACAGTTACATAAGATAGAGTTAGAAAAATATTTTGCAAGGAAAAATGACAGTTTCTGTCACTTGAGAAGATGATTTATACTTCTGTTTTAGAATTCAAGCAGCCAACATGTGACCTGACATTTACTAAAGGAAATCAAAGAGACGTTCAGCAAGATTACAAAGGGAAGAGCATTAATCGTCCTATACCAGCAGTTCCTCTCTGTATTACAGAAAGATCTGCAGAGTCTTCCTCTCAACATTATGCAAAAAAATAGAAAGAGAGGTCACAATAACAGATCTCCCTTTTGGCATTTTGTGGTAACTTGCTCAATTTACAGAGGCCATCTGGTGCTGTTTGTGCTGGCCTTCTTGCATTGTGTCTCATGTTGTTCTTTATGGACGAGCATGATTCACGGTTCACATTAACTGTGTGTTTTAATTTACTTTGCAAGCAAATTTGACGGATAAAACTGCATAAAGAATGTATAGCTGCTGATGTACACATTCCACACGTGACAGAACGTAGCAAAAAATGATACCAAAAGGATGTCCAAAAAGGAAAGACGGCAGGTCAGGTGAGGTGGCTTTTATTGCTGACTCTATTATACACTTCCTGGATGACCTGAAATGATTACACAAGCCCTTTGGGGCTCAGTTTTATCACTTGTTAAATGGAGATCATAACTCCCTATCTCACAGTGATACTATGAGGTTTATTCATTAATGGGTTCAATTCAATGCTGGGCAGATGGTCAATACAGATTTTATGCATCACCGAAGTAACATTTAACCTCAGAACTAAAGTCGCATATAGCCTTGTGCCAGTCAACGTATAAATATTATTCAGTCATATTACTGAAAATATTTCATGAGGTGTTAGTAACGCTGGCTTTGCATTCCTCAAGTTACAAATCTACAGGATGGCAAATGTAAAAGAACATATTCTTTAAATGCAGTGGAAAACAGGTACCAGCGCATCTCCTTGTAATTGTTATAAATGACAAAGAAAAGAGAAAATGGTACATCTCCTGCATTGAGTGTACGGTGATTGAAATGAATCCATGAAATTATTATTTTAAAGTCTCAAGAATAACCATTGATAGTGTCTGGAGAGATTTCAGTTTGGTGTTGGGAAAAGGGTTGTTTTTACTGGCCTCTGCCAAAAAAAAAAAAGCTCATGAATGTGACTGCCATTTACCTGTAGAAATACAGCTACAGTTCAGCATAGTAATGAACTTAAAGGTGTATTTTAAATATATTTATAAAGATTTAAATACTTTACTTACTCTGGCAATCAAACAGAAGAAGAAAGTTTTTTTCAAAACATCTTTTTCAAGGTTTCTGAGGTCTATTTTAAAACTTTACTGCCAGAAGTAATCTACCATGAAGACCTAAGCACCAGCAAGAAATGAATCTCCAGTGTTATTGCTATGTGTACCTTGTCATTTCCTCTGCATAGATGACCAATCTTCACTTCTTTCATCTTCTAACTTGGTTCCCCAGTAAGTTATTCTTTCTGTTTCAAAAAAGAAAGAAGAAAAAAAAAATATTTATATGTTATCCTCACAAGGGAAAAAAGTGAGAAAAAGACATACAGATATTAAATGCAGGCCTTCCAAAATCTATTCTACAGGTGAGGAATGTGCTTCAGTAGAGGACCAGTGTCCCACTTGAAACTTGTTTTGAAAGCCTTAATTGAAGGTAAGTGGGGCACGAATGGCACTTTGTAGAGGGACGACTCTACCCTCAGGGAAGCACTCTGACTTAAGATTTCTGACACTACTCAGTTTAGCTGCCAGAAACCTTGAAAGCTTCAAGTAAAAAAGTCTCTTCTACTTTCATAGCCAAGCAATTTTAAAGAAAAGTTACCAGATAAAAATATTTCAACCTTTACTTCTGAATATCGCCTTGTTGTCAGTCCTTTAAAATGACTATACTGATTGGTAGTAGAAAGATTAACTGTGCTCAGACTAATCAACCAAGCATGTACATCACTATATCACATATAAATTATTCATAAAATGTAGTATTCAGCAGTTTAGTAGCCAGTGATATTAAGATTTTTTGATAGTGCATCTGTGTCAGTAATACCTTTGCATATGCTTTGTAATCAAAAACATAGAAACCACTAATTACATATAAAAATATATACAGTATGGCGAAATAACAATTCTTGTTTTCTTCTGCTGTGAGAGTGATAGAAC
Source organism: Xenus cinereus (assembly GCA_025774025.1). Lineage (NCBI taxonomy): Eukaryota > Metazoa > Chordata > Aves > Charadriiformes > Scolopacidae > Xenus > Xenus cinereus. Next base: position 79,705,988 of record JAOXJK010000001.1, read on the forward strand.
TATGAGGAACACAAAATGACGCTGTAGACAATTATTCTGGGCCATCCCAAAGAAGTGATGCTATGACTGTTCTCTGCCTATTCATCAGACTGCATGCTAAATCTATTCACTTCTTAGCGCTTCTAGCTTTATTCAGTTTATTCTGCTGCTGTTTTTTGAGGAAAGGTTATTTTTCTCCAAGTCATTAAAATGTATATATATGCAACAGCAAATCAAATCTCCTTGGAATGCTGTTTTCCTCCAACAAAAGACACCTCTCATTTTGGCACCTCTCAATCTGTGACCACTATAATATGCAAGTTCTTCACAACTCCTGTTGAACGCTACCCTCGCAACCTCACAGTAGCAAATGTATTGCCTTTGTTTATAGAATAGGAAGATAAAGAGACAGAGAGAGGACACAGCTTACTCTAACTGTCTAAATTAAGATGATAGAATCATATACAGTGTCAGTAGATACAGGGTCCTTCAGAGAGAAATCTGTGCATATCTAACACAGGTACCCTGAACCAACCGCTTAGGAGCCCTTCTCTTTTCTTTCTCCGTAGCAGCAGCTTAGGAATTACCTATACATGCACCTAAAATCATAGAACGGTTTGGGTTGGAAGGGTCCTCAAAGATCATCTTGTTCCAAATAAGCCTAAACGCAAGTGAGTATTCTCTTCGCTGCAAGCAAAACCCTGTAAAGACTTAAGCATCCTAAAAATTATGTTTGGGTTACCCACTGTGAGATACCTGGCCTTGGAATGAAACACAGTAAGCATCAGAGTTTCCCACACGGTCTACGAGGAGAGGTGAAGACTTCAGACTGGTATTCCTATGCTTGGATATCAGACAGGTCTTCATATCAATGCCTGTTCACTCCTCATTCCAATCCTCTCTTTCTGTGAAGTATCCATCACGTTAATGTTATGGCTTTTATAAGGCTTTACACTGCCCCCCCGCCCCTCCCCTTTTTTGCTTTATGTACCAAACTGATTTTCTATTTTTTCCCCCAGCTGTTTCAGTATTGTCCTTTCACCCCACAGTATACCTTTATACTTCTCCCACAATTTTCCTTTGGTAAGATTTTTCTCTCTTTTGTTGCTGCTTCCATAGTTCACCTAAGTACTAAAATCATCTGGCTTATTTTTCTTAAAGGCACCATCTTAGCACTGCTTTAATTTGCTTTAGTGGTCAGAGACCAGCTCCTCTTCTTCTGCTCCTTTGGTGACACAACACTTTGCTCTCTATTTAACTTACTCTGAAATATGCCGGTACATCTGTGTACCATTCTGAACAGCTGAAAGAATTTATTTTAAATTGTCACACAATTTATTAATAAAGAAGAAAAATGCACATGTGTATTTTTCCTTAAAACAGAATACAGGTACTGTACAAAAATGTACACAAAAATAATGTTTAGCTTCAGTCACACATGTGGCCAATGGAAACCCACAGGCAGAAAAAAAGTCCAGACACAAGATGGGGTAGAAATGCGACAGATAAAGAAACTCTTCAAACCTGACTGCCTTAAAGCTGTGTAAAGAATATGTGTTGATACAGTGCCATATTGACATTTTATAGACACGGTTTTCAGACTATTCCATTATTATAGAAGGCTACAATCCTACAGATGTTTAGACATGAAGAACTTTACTCAGTCACGTCAGTGTTTTCATGACTGGGTCTTAAATTCCTTCTCCAGAGAGTTAATAAGAAAACCCTCACTCTTGGATTTATCATAGAAGAGCAGCAGCCGCCAGATATATTTCTGTCGAAACATGAGAATGTACAAGAAACACCATGTTAAGCTTGTGTCCATTTTCTGAAATGCATTATGCCGGTGATTCAAGGGCTTCGAGAACTTAAGTTAAATATGGGATTCAAATTAAAGATTGTTTCTGTATTGGGACATAATTGAACATCAGAGCTCCCCAAGCAACAAATATGACCTTATTTAGCAAGAACTGTATTTTAACATTGTGAGTAAAAGTAAAAAGAGAAGACAAAACAGCAGGAGCGTGTTAACTACAGTATTTGGAGACAGTGAAGTGATACAGCCTGAGAGCCAGAGAACTAATGATAATGCATATCTACAACAGGGAGTAAAATTTTCATTTGTATTTAATATCTGCATACTGGGATAGTTAAGCAAATCTACATCTACTTTCAGCCAAAGTCACAGAGCTGTTGGGTCCTCACTAATCCAACACACCAAAAAAGTGCTAAAAGTAACCTCAAGGATTAATGGCTGACAGTGGAAATCAATATACCTGTTTTAACTTAACCCGAGTACATTTGTAGGCAAATGGCATAAGCCACCCTTTTACCATGGCAGGTTTCAATACAGCAGGATTGCTGGTTTAACTCATGATTTTTAAAATATAATTCTTACACATAATGACAGAAGTGCAATACAGAATGCCAAACGTTGTATAACTGACACATAATGTCCACTAAAATGAAAAAGTCACAGTTCACTTCACAGCAATGCAGGATGTTCACTTTACGGAAAGAAATGAAAAATTATCCTTCTAATTGATTAAACCCTCCCAAAACAACAAGATTGACTGGAACCCCATTGCTGGGTTTTTTTTCACCACTTGACCAATAGCCTGCCAGTATTTTGTGAGAACTTGCCACCAAGAGCAGTAGATTTAAGTCTACGTTACCTTTTACCTGACTTCCAGAAAGTGGAACTCCATTGGCTCACTTCTATATGAATTATTTCCTCCATGCAGCAAAACATTAGTAAGCTGTAATTTCCAGTGACCCTTAACTAGACTATTGGGATAATTTTCACAACTTTTACAGGTTCTCCTTCCCTCCTCCCTCTCCCTGTACCAGTCAGACTGCTGACTACTCTTTCTTGAGGAGTTTTAACATTTTTCCCTGTGCATGCCACTTGATTCATGGACTGAAAATCTTTGCTTTTCTTAGTTGGAAAATCCTAGATCTGAAACTAGCAGCAAATTCCTGCGAAGAATTAAAAGCACTTGCTCTGAGAGGTACTCTGTAGGGAAACATTTCTTTCCAGAAACATGCTCACAATACTAACACAGATTATACCAACTTGGTTTCAATAATCTAATGTATCGCATGAAACTTCCAAAGAGTCACTTCCTTGTTCATTGTCTTCCCATAGAAAAAAAGTCTTGCTCCAACTAACTACTTCTAAGAATACTAAAAAAAAATAATTGTGAACTTACCCAACTAATGGCACTCATGTTAAAGAATCAAATGCTCATTTCTGTTTCATGGGGACTAAAGCATTTGCTCACTGAGACATACTGTTAAAAAACAACCTAATCAAAACCGGAAATACAGGCCTATTCTGCCCGTTACCTCTACCATCATGACCAAACCAGGGTTTTATTCCTTTAAAATAGTTCACTAATACTTGCTATCTTGAAATAGGAATCTGATTTAACAAAAATGGATTTGAGCTCTATTCCTTGAACAATATAGCGTCCGCAGTGTTAGCTTGCTGGATGCGATACTCGCATTTTTTAAGTTTATGGAACTTCATTCAACTTTCAAGAAAAAATTATCTCCTAAATATATCTTGGAAAACTGTGACTCGTTTCTGCTTCACCTGTTCAAGATAATCTTGGTTAAAGTAAGAGAACATATGAAAGTATAAAATAGCATTTGCGGTCAAATGCAGTTACATGACTGACACCCGGGAGATGAAGCCTACTAAAACAATCGATAAGGCTGAAGTAGGATCTCCATGAAATGGCACCACTAATCCCATTTTAGGAAAGTGTTGGCTATGAATCTTCTTTGGAATAACTTAATATTTGCCAAAAGACATCCTAGGTGTGGTAACTACAGCTATTTCCTATGCCCATAAGCTCCACAGCCTGACTGTGCAACTGTACTAATACACTTCTATGCAAAATGCATATATTTTTGACATGATGACACTTCAACCAACAGGAGAAAATTGCTTCTTACAATCTAAGTCCTCAAAACACCTGCAAAGACTGAAAAAATGGGGTTTATGCTGAAGTAATATGGAAACAATCAAGGCAAATCAAAACCATTAGGTAAACAAGCAGGTTACTAAAAATAAGTAAGAGTAAGTTACTTATTGATCGCATTTGAACAATCTTGTGTTTGCTGTCATTGAATGCTCATACAATTAGATCATTTGCAAATGGCTGGAATACATGGACTTACCCCAGACTTGTCTGGTGTTTCACAAGATGCACTGTTCAGGCCCGTACGCTAAAATATTGTATTGTGAACCCAATTGTACAAATAGCAGGTTTTAGCCTAAGAAGCTGAAGCGTAAGCAACTGTAGTCCAGGGTGATTATCCCCAAGCAGTGTGACTAACTTGAATAACCACGGCACTTCTGCCTATTTATTCCATATACATACCACTTGTGTTTTTTCCATAACTCCACTCTACTAATCACTGCTGGAAACAAGAGAGTAAGGGGAGTAGTGCTGCCGGCTCCTGGGCCAGAGCCTCACAACACCACCCCTTTGCAGCATCTTTGGACCCACCTGGGGGAACAACGTACTTTCCCAGGGAGCTACGTGAAGCAAACTTACTGCTCTTTCGTGTAAAATACATCAAGGGCCGAGAAAAAATACTAACACACGTGATTCTCAACGCATTGGTCAGGAAAACCAAGGTAGGCAGCCAGAAAGTACATTGCCCAGCGGGTATGCTAAGGTTTTGTTCCTGTGCTGAATCAGCAGTTGTATCTGGTACTGCTTTTGATCCTTGTTTTGTCTTTAACAAAGAAGATATATAACTTCTGAGGTAAACCCATATTCTGGAATGCGCTGAACAAATATTTCATAAAAGGGGAAAAGTTTGTCTTACAGTCATTTTGATGTCAAATGATTTATTAGAACTCAGAGCCAAAACAGGTAACAGCCCTAAGGAAGCGCTCAATCTTTCAAAGAATTCAACTCTAAGAGGAGTTAAACGCTAGTGCATGAACAGGAGGGTTGGGATTTGGGAGGGAGGCGAGGAGCAGAGTTTTGCCAATCAAACAAAGATTTCCCACACGTATGTCCGCGCAATTCTCTGCATCAATACCCGAAAAAGATGCAGGCAATAAAGAATGAGCTTACTTCTGTAAGAAAGTCTGGATTAGTCAATGAATCTTTCAAACTATCTAACCTGAAAAATAGCATTTGGCAAAGTCCCCTGACATCTGCCACAACTTTATTTAGCCTTCTGCATTCCCTGGAGGTACTGCATAGGAGCTGCCCTGCAGTACCACGCTAGAGCAACTGCAGACAGAAGGGAATGTAGACAGACACGCAAAGTGTTTAAAATAGGAAACACGGGCTCTGTGCTGGGGGCTAGTGTAACAGGTGTATATATATCGGGAGCTTATATTAATGAGGCTTCTGTTACACATGCACAAGGCTGCCAGCAGCCTTTTCAGAAGTAGATGAGTATTTTGGTTAAAGTCAGACAGAGTAACCTCGTAGTAACCTCTAGTCTGGCTCACAGCCACGAGGGAGGACGCTGAAGGACTGTCCCTTGGTGCTGCATTGATTAGATTTCTTCCCATAATACATCCAGTGTTTTTGCTCAGTAAACCTTACTGACAATTGAATCAAGAATAAAGAGTGAGAGGGGAAATAAAAGCTGATCTCCATGTGAAAATGGGCCATAAAATTAACAAAGTTCTCAACATCAAGTAATTCTGTCTGCTCTATTGTGGCCAGAAAATCAGAGCCTGTAAAATACATAAGCAAGCATGGAGGAAAAACAACAAGCAAAAAACCATCCAAACATTCATACAACATCAAAGTCGAATATTTAAACACATAATACTTAAGAAATCCTGCTAACATTTAAATATTTCCTTGTCCATACATTGTACATGCATTGTTTTTCGATACTACTTATGTTGGCAAATCCACATTTGCCAGAATCTTTTATGGTGCCGTGGACATGTTAATATACACGTTTCCTAATTTCCGTGTCTTCCAGCATCAACAGTGCTCAGAAAGCATCTTCACAAAAACAAACAAAAAAGCCACAGACTCTTAAAAAAATGCGGATGATAAACTGGGACGTAACAACTCTACAGTGGAGAGTTCTACTCTCTCTCTACTTTCACAGAAAATTTTCACACGAACGAGAATTTGCAAACGCAAAGATTCAGTACAAAAGTCTGTCAGACTTGCTGAATTCTTTAATGACATTTCAGTCTTTGGCCTTTTGCAGAATGCTAAACTGCCTCCAAAGATAGCTGGATACCGTCTATACGAAAGGTTGGGCTGGTAGAAAACCAGAGGCCTGCAAAGTTTGGTGGTGGATTACCAGTATTTTTTGCTAGAATGATCCTCAGTTGCTAAAAAAGAAACCAAACCCCAAATCATCGTCATTGGAAAGACAACTGTAACACTGAGCGTTCCAAACAAACAGCCCATTCATTTAAGAATGGAACACCACTTTCTATCAATAATGAATCATCTGAGCTCTGAATAACAATTATAACACTCACCTACTTGGTAATTCATGTAAGAACAACTATGATCTTTCTACCGTAAACATAACCTACTACCAAGTATTAAAGTAGAAAGGATGAATAGGATTGTCACGACTTCAACTATCCGCACTGCATGATAAATAATAAAGTAAACTTAAGTACTTCCCAACATCTAGAGTAAGATGGGAACATAATATATAGGATTGCTTTAATAAGGCACATGAGAACACACAAATGATTCATTTGTATTTTTGCTAATAACACAAGTGCTCTCAGAATGGTCTGTTATCCAAAAGTGATTAATATAGGTATGAAGACTGGTGTAGCATGCAATGTAATTTTTAAAGGTTTATACCTGTATCTGGATACCAGACTAGATCTTAAATACATCTACTCAAGCTACACGTTATCATAACCGGGACTTGATAAAGGAAAGCAAAAAAAGCTTCTTGCTACATGAAAACAGGTGTCTAATATCAAAGGGAAACAATGGTAATGCCCTTTAAATACTGGCATTTCTTTGAGGTCTTCTCCCTGACATCTTTTAAATGAATGACTCTGGTAAAGTAATGTCAAGAAGCAATAATCAGGAAAAAAATACCCAAGTAAAAAGTCATCCCCACAAGCAGCCTAACAGAGCTGATGCTGAACGTTAGCAAGCTTTTTCACTTCTGGAAGTAACAGGCACTGCAATTTTTACAATTTTGTTTAAAATACTGATCTGATCATTTCTGACCCTTTGACATTAACTAAGGGAAAGGAATGAAAGCCGGCGATTCACCTGGCACTAGCTTACATTCCTAGCCACTGCTGATCTGGAAAGTCCTTTTGAGTGTCCAAACACTGTGCAAACTAACTGCTTGCAAACTGCTTGCAAAACTTGCCACCTAGACTCAGAGGAGAAAGGTCTTACTTAAAAATAATTTTAAAAATCAATTACAAAATAAGCCCAAGCACCTTCAGGAAAGAAAATGAGATTTTTTCATGGAGGTTCTTCACATGTTTTGGAGCTTAAAATAATTGTGTGGCAAATATATGATGCATTTTGCACAAATGGCACTTTAATTATTCAAATAGAACTTAAGATTTTGAGTGCCTTGCCCTTCCTATATCTAACATCTCCTTTTCAGAAAAGGCTCAGGAAAGAATCGGACGCCTGACATACTCCATGGTGACAGTCTGTCCTCTACCATTCAACCAAGCAATGCATGGAACTGTAGGATGAATTTCAAAACACACACTAATAACATACCCTACTAAGAGACCTTTTAACTCTTTCATTTATGCCAGAGGTATTTCAGTAGGATAAGCTAAAACCATACATACTTATAAATTTATCTAACATATAAATGTGCAATAAGTTACAAAAGCACAAGTACCAACATCACTAAAAACAAGCTGCTTCTGCAAACCTCAGAACGGCAGTTCTGTACAGAGATGGAGACTGCAAAATTTTGCAGGGAACCTACACAGTTTTTAATCCTCTCCACTGCCGCAGCATTTAGGGAAACTCCAGGCTTTCCCTGGCTTTTGGCAGAACAAGAGTCAACAGCCCTTCTTAGAATTATTGGAAAGCTGCAGACCTCAGCTGAGCGATGCCAAAAGCGAGTTATTAATCTATTCATTTGTAGGATGCATTGTTCATATGTGTACTCTGCTGGTGGAGCACATCATGTCTGCTATTTTAGAACTGGAGTTCTCCGGCCAGCATTGTCCTCCAAAGTTCATTAGAGGCTCCCATGTGCCACGAGGATAACACAAAGGACAGAGCAAGTCCCAGTTTCAGTTTCTTTGTCAACTCTGAATACAGTTTGTGACATTACACTAATGGGATGGAGGCAGGCCATGGAAGGTATGTGCAGATAAGCCACCCCCAAGCACTTCAACTACCACGCAGAGAAGTCTTCCTTTCTTCTTGGAGCGTGTCTCTACAAGCCGTGCTCTTGTGGCTCACGCACAGTGAACCGACGTATAAGAGTTCAACTAAAAATAGATGGCACTAAAGTTCTGCCAGAAGAGGTGTCTGCTCTGGATCGTTCCACCAGCAAATGGTGTTTCCAAAAAGTATGCGCGGAACCCCATATGGCTGCCTTCCAGATGTCAGCAACGCGGACACATCTCAAGGAAGCAGCAGAACATACTTGCTGTCTGTTAAAATGAAACACGTAATGGAGGGGACCTAGAAGACTGGACAAACACAGAATACAAGCCCTTGTTATTGCTACTATAAAAAAAATAAATCCTTTGAGTTATTGCCTAAGATATGGCTTATCAAAGTGGTAAACATTTTAAAGAAGTCTTGGCATGAATGTTTGTGTTGTGCTTGCTGAGGCAGCTGTCCCTGGGAAAGATGTATTTATACGTAAAAATCACAAAAATATGGTAATACAGTTATGAATGCATAAGGTTAGGCAGTACTATCATAAGCTGCCTTGTAGTTCCAAGGTTGTTATTTTGAATTAATAGAAAAATAGTTATTAATCCCCCAAGGAAGCCAGATTTCAGACACAGTAAAAAATGCTCTTCTGTAGGAGGAAAGCAAACCTTATTAACTCCTAGTTACACCTTCAGAGAATTGATTGGAAATCCAGATGCCTTATCTCTGTAACCTATGATCTGAGTCCAGATCACTTGCGCCTTCGTCTACAATTTTACCTCAACTAAATTTGCTTTGCATTGAGTAATTTTTTTTCCATAAATACCTACTTGTGGAGGCTGCTGTTCAACTGGAATCAAAAATCTTTCAGAACTTCCCCCTTTATTTATTGTTGAGGCAATAAAAATGTTTGAAATTAATTCATGATTCACATGAGTTGATTTTGGGCATTTTTGGTCCTTCAAATTTGATGACTGAAAACATCACCGTTTCTTGCTGATCCTTTAAAAAACCAACGGGTGAGGGTCAGTCTCAGAAAATGAATGACCCTAGAAAAAGCTCACTCATGAGAAAAAACACAGAGGTAATACACTTACAGACATATGCACTCCCTGTAGTTGGTTATTTGCTGGAATACGGTGCTGATACTTTTATATTCAAGTTATATTAAAAATCTCCCAGTTAATATACTGTTAACATGACTGAGTCATGTAATTCACATTTTTCTCACTACCACTAGTGATAGGTATATTTGCTGCATATTGGAGGAACTTCAAAGTAATTTATAAGCACTAACGATAAGGAAGCATTAATCCTTATTTTGCAGGTGAAGAGCATATGTACAAGAGACTTCTGAGCTTTTGTGTGAATCACTGTGGCAAAGGCAGAAACTTTAGCTGAATTACCTACAACCTCAATCCCATCTATATGAACACCTTTCCGAAAGAGCATGGTACACATAAGAATCTGTCCTGAGAAGAAAACAGAAAGAAACAATTTTCAGTGTAATCCTCTTAAAAGAAAGTGTAGCGTCTGTATGCAATTCCCACCTCAAAAGCCAAAAGCCAAAACCCAAGAACAAAACAGCACGTGCTATATTTCTAGAGAGCACTTTAGTCAGGTGTGGCAATTTCTCTGTCCCTCTTTGCTCAGTCCATGACAGCAATCCCTACCTGGCAGCCGGTCTTGTTTGGAGGATTTATTCCCCGTTAAGAAATTTCTCATTTTTCTTGCAGCTTTGAGATTTCACTGTAGATGTTATGGGTGAGAAAGAAAGGAAGAACGGCTCTACAGAAGGAGTTTTAGATGCTTTATTTTTACTGCCATACACACCGTTTTCTGAGGTGTTTGGCACTAAGGGTGCAATGTATTAAAATGATTGATTGATTGCATTTTAAAAATAGAAGTACTGTTCTGATACTGGGATTAACTATTATCATTAAGATATGGCAGAATTTTAAACAGCTTTGAAGCTGCACCCTACTGTGAATGTAAAGCGCCGTTCCCCACCCCCCCTTGCCCACGTTATACACACAAAATAGAGTTTTTCATAAAGGAACGAAGTAAATGCCACTAACTTCACCCCTCACACAGTCTGTGCCGTGTCCATAGGACCACGGTATGAGCTCCACGGTGTCCTCTCGATTCTTGCCGTGCCTTTTTCATTTGCTTTCAGCAAACTTGTAGCATCCCCCCCCCCCCGG
>JAOXJK010000001.1:79734297-79745490 GCA_025774025.1 Xenus cinereus
GACACATTATGGGAATGACCCGAGAAGGTTGGGCATATGACTAAACTTATGCACCTGAGTGGTTCTCTGTAACCCAGAGAAACCTACGCTGACCAGTCACCAAAAAACCACTGAACTCTAGTTAAGAGAAAAACAAGCATCCTTGCAATAAGTGCATCCGTCGCCCAAACCCAGTTTCCACTTCCATCACCGAGGAAAGCTCACCGTGGTGGCCTACACGCTGGTCTGTATGTCCGGGCCTAGAAAACCACCTCCTCTTTGCCTCTCTCTCAAAGGCTGTGGATCATCAGAACTCTGCGTGAAGAGCTGGGTGGCAGGAGATCTGCAGCTCCCAGCCTGTGATGGGTGGCCCGAGGGGGACACGGAAACGAGCTCTACGGCAGGTGGCTCGGACAGCAAGTTCAAACATGCTGGACAGAAACCCAATCTTTCTAAAGACTTAAGAGGATCTGCATATCCACTCTTCTTTTTGAATTTCTTTGGCAGTCACAAGCTTTAGAAGTCTGAAAACCCCTCCTTTACACAAAAGCTAATCCACTGGCACGTGCGACAGGACGCTCAGGTTTGCTCACGTCGTACTCCCAGGCTGAAGGGCTTGCTGAGCCCTGACACCCACCAAAAAGACTTGAGAAAGCCTCCCTATCCTTGGATGCGTATCTGCTTCCAATATTAATACGTTCAATCCAATTTCAAATACATCTGAAAACAGTAAGGCTATGTGAAAACGGCATGCCTGCACTTTACAGTTTTATTTTAGTTTTTTCATTTGAATTATCAAAGCAGAAAGAAGTTTAAGTAATGAAGGTTGTTAAGTTTAAATTCATTAAACTTTTTAGTTTATTTACCTAAGCAGAGAAAAATCAGCAAACTGAAAAATAACTGAAAAATATTTTCAGTAATCGAAATGAAGTATCTGACATTAAGGAGGGAAGGGAAATGCACGCTTTGTTTTAATATGCAACTTTAACATAACACCTACTTAGGATGGTATTTGAGAATTCACATAAATATTTTAACATTCTAAATTGCATCTTTACTGTACTCTACATAATCGCATTTATTATTTTTATCATTTTCACCGAAACAGAAACCCAGTAAACATAAATTTAATTTCAGTACCTTAAAGCATAACAGAGCTGTACCTTTGCGTGCACGCAATGTCCATCTTTGCTGTGCCCAGGACTATTTTCAACTGCAAATTATTCCTTAAGCTATAAATGCACAGTAAGAGACATAACTGGCTGCATGATTGAAATGGCCTCCGGAAGGAGGATGCAAAATCTGAACTGTCACCTCCAACTCTGTTTCTCAGTGACACGGAGGCAGAGTTCCACAAATAGCTGGGAAGTTATATTAAGAGGTTGTGTGATGTCCTGCCAGGGTCTTTACTGGGCTTGTAGAGTATAAAGGTCATATATTATTTATTTATAGAGAAGGAGGATATTGTACAAACCATATGAGGTTTTAGGAAGCTTGTATTTCTAACCTAAATGATTTTGTGATTCTGTGAAATAACTCAATGTACGTCACGTTTTGAGGAATGGCATTAAAGTATACCTTTAACTGAAAGGTGTCCTCTTTAACTAATATATGGTCTTGATTCAAGAGGAAAATCAAGATACTTGCTTAAATCTTTCTCAGCTGCGACAGAGATTACCTTGGTCTATGGTTTATAAGGAATTTACAGGAGACTTCCACCTCCTTTAGATAGTTAAACTGAGCAGTGCCAAGATTTGATTCTCACCCCAGTTCTGCCATCTAGTAACTGCGGGCGCTTGGTCAAATCACTCCTGCCTTGCTTCTGCTCTCCTGGGACCAGGTAGTAGAGCGCTAATGTTTGCCAGACAGCTGTTCTGCGGCTTAATTATCTCCACAAAGGAAAACAGAATTACTGCAAATTGTTGTTCAAGGACTTGAAATGCATATCATGTCTGTAAATAATATCAGCAAATCAATCAGGATTTTGAGGACATACGTATACATGCTGTTCTCTAAAAAATAAACACCTTTTCCCCCTTTTCAGTTAAAGAAGAGACTAAGGTAGCCTTCAGTCCCGCAGTGAGCCCTGCCTTCCCTCCCACTCTTCACTTATTAAAATCCTGGAAAACTAAAACATACTGTGCCTCTCTCTCTAGACACTGTTTGTATTTTAACATTCCTGATTCTCAAACTTGACAGAGCCTTTAATAAGACATAATAGGAAAGCTGAATGTCAGTCCCAAGAGTGAGGAAAACACTCCATTTTAACCTGTCTGAAATGCAGCAAACAGCTTCAAGAAAGAAAATGAAGAGACAGAATTACTGAAGTATTCTGTGTTAGGATACTTTGATTGCGTTAGGATACAACGAAGCTGGTCATTGCCAGCCCCCACCAATCTCATCAAATGGGCTTTATGGTGTCCTTTTATGATGTACTGATGGGCAGTACCGTTTTCCCAACGTACTGATCCTCACCATTTCCTTCCGATTTCTGCTCAGCAGGAACACGTGGTGGAAATAATCCCCTTTTTTAGTTCTTCTGGCATCAAGCTATTCTTGACATTTCTTTTGATGGGTTCCATCTTTCACTGCCAGCAACATATTGTTCGTGGCATTTTCTTACACCTTCTCTCCTGTTGTCTTTAAGCCTCTCCATTGTTAGGATGGCCTTTTATTCTTTCTGTTTCCTTCCCCTTTACTGTCCGCCTCTTAAAAAAACTTACCAAAACCCAGAAACTTGTTTTGTTCAAAACACTGGATTAAGGTAAGCATCCAAGTTTATTTCCTGCACCGAAAGAGATTTCAAAAATGGCTTCTCTATTTTCCGGTGCTAAAAGCCCAGCACCGATGTCAGATTTTCAAGCAAGCTCAGCATCAACTAGTTCCTGCTTCAACTCTTCTGATCAGATATTTGGAATAGCCCAGGGCCAATAGAGGTCAGCATTTTTGGAAGTTCAGCCTTTTGTTCTGCTGTCTAAATATGACTTTGCAATTTTTGACATTCTGGCCCTAATCTTTCAGTGCCCCAGTATGTCATATGAAAACAAAACAAAACAAAAGGTATTTTTCTTCTCCCAAGCTTTATCTTTGCCTAAAAGGAATTCAGGATATACATGATCAAATACTGTTCTATACACAACTTGTCTTGAATTTTAACCTGTAACTCTACTATAAGACTCATTTAAGAATACCACTCTTATGTAATATAATGTCATATATTACATTTACTATAATGATTTGCCAAAAAGAAGATTTTATATTTAAGACAGCCCAATTTCAGTGGACTAAAACGTGCAAAGTCTGTTTGCATTAAGAAACCTTCTCAAAGTGAAATGTAGTAAGGAAAAACTCCCACAGGCAGCAAGACTTTATGGTAATTCAGTTAAAATCAGTCTGTCAATATCATGATTTCGTATGTTTGTTTGGCTGGTCGTTTGATTTTGCAGGAAAAATCTTAGCAGTCTGCAAAACTTGGTAAGTAAATAGTAATTTTAATACTTTGCTCTTTCTGTTGCTTTCCATCTGAAGCTCTTAATATGTTTTACAAACACAGCAAAAAGCTCTTCTTTTTACTTAACAGAAGATGCTACAAAAGAGCGACCACGTCTGAGGACAAAGAGCAGCTCAGGCAGTTACAACTTCCTCATTTCCAACTCTGTGCTATGCCCATTCTTGAAGGATAGATAAATCTGCTCACTCTTTTCATCCCACAACGCGAGGGTTCGGTGACGGGCAGGGGCTACATGGGACCTGTAGAACCTTATACATGTTCTCTGTTATGAACAAAAGAGTTTAAGAACAGTTTAACCTTAAGCACACCATGTGACTTCTGGCAATTCATTAACCACAGGTGTGTTTATAAAACACTTGTTCCACCAGGAAAGAAAAAGTACCATCAAACTCTTAGAAGGTGGAAAATTTGACAATTTAACTCTTACTGATGTCCTTGGTCTATTTAAGTAGTATTTAAGCATTTAATAGCCCATTCTAAGGGGATCTGGTGCCTCAATATGTAACAGACTGATGATTTGTTTCTTCCTGTCTTCTTTAAATGGCAGGGTTCCTCATGCACCTTTCCTCTACTCTTCCCACTTCTCTACCATTAGCACTGGAAGGCCGAAAATCACTGAACACGTCGATCTCAATGAGATCCCGATTAGGATCAGTGCTCTACACAAAATGAAGGATATCCATCACACGTCAAACGACAGCAAAGTCAAAAGCATATGGTGTTTATCAAACAAATATTTTTCAAAAATCCCAAACAAAACATGTTCCAGAAGCGTTAAATTTTAGAAATATAGAGGTACCTCAAGAATAAGACCCAGACCCAGCAAAGTACCCTAGCATATACTTAGTCTGAAACATGGCACTGGAGTTAAACATAGGCCTAAACACTTCCTTTAACTGGAACCTATCCTAAATTTTTCTGCTGTTACCAAGTATGGCCATACTTATCATTGATATGGCTGCTAAAACATAATTTCTCTTGATCTACAGACCTTTTAGGTTAGTAGTTATCTCACTAACAGGCTACGCTGTCTGGGATTAACTGTTTTCTATCTAGCACACCATTCTAACTTCTAAAAATGAATCACGTTTCAAAAATATAATCTCAATAATCCTTTTCTAGTTTTGCTGTCAGATTCCATAAAGCATCCTTCCGTCTTGAAATGGTGGGAGGTAGTTTTGAAACAAACAATAAGGCAGTGGCTCTTCCTGACACGTGTTAACCTGTGGGACTCCTTGTTGCAGAGTAACACGGATGCTTGGAGTTTGCAGGGCTCAGAGGGAGATGGCACAAGTTTACAGATTAGAAATCCACCGCGGATTATTAAATTAGATAGAAAGACACTATGCTTGGCTGCGTACATCTCTGGGATGGCTGAACACCAAGGGGTTACTTGGTTGAAATAGGATATAAAATTTCCTTGTTCTTACAGACTTCCTTAGGCATTCTGTTTTTGGCCAGCGCTGAGGACAGGTGACAGTCCCAGCGGCTGAATAATCCACCCTCTCTCTGCTGGATGAGTCCTGGCACTAAACTCACATGCTCATTCTTAGGCTCAGATGTTCCAGCCCTTCCTAAAGGGAACTCCTACTCCTTGCACACTGCTGCTAAGTGAACGATCAGCAATAGTTAATCAAAATGTAAAATATTACAGACTGAGGCTTAACCAAATCCTGCTTCAGCCTACTAGCTCAAATTGAGCAAAAAAGTTTCAGTATTTTTTAATTTTCCTGTTTTAAGGAAAAAAACCTTCAGTTCCACCCAAACCTAAATAGCTCCAGATACAGTTTAGAATAATAGAGGTTTCATGAATATTTAATGTAGTTCACATTTATATTCAAAATTAACTTTCAAACAAAAAGTTAATGACATTCAACAGAATCAAAACTGCTTTATTGCTTACCTCAAGTTCTATCCATCAGTTACCAAGTTTAATGAAATTTAACTCAATCTGACCAGCAGCACACACGTCCCCTTGTACTGTTAGCTACGACACGGAGCAAAAATGATTGAATCTGTGAGAAACACTCTTTTGCCTCTTCCCAATTCCTATCTAGTCCTATCAGAATCAGATGTAAGATGTAATTCCACCAGAAAAGATTTTCTCATGAGACTGCCAACTGATTCTGCAGATTCAGCTAAATAACAGACTTCTGTGCACTGCTCTGAACAGATCCTCCTAATCACTCTTTACAGGATATGAGAACAAAATTAGGAAAGGGGAGGGGGACGCGACTAAAGTAACATAGAAACTTCACAGATCTGATTGTGCCATTTAATACTTTGTGAGCAGCCAAGTATTTACGTTCGTCTCTTAGGTAGAAATTTTAAGATGCGGAATCTTGAAATGGATTATAATTGTGCCAACTGAAATTTCATTCAAATAGACTTGGCAATCAATTCCTCCACTTATAATCCATAAGAAATGCTTTGGCTGCAGTGTAGCACAAAGGACGTAGTTACTTGGAAGTACGCTTTCAGTTTCAGGAATGAAAGGCAAATTTTAACGTTTTAAGAAAACGACTGCATTGTTTAGATTGCAGACAAGAATTCTGCCTCCTGTCTTTATTCATTATAAGCAATGCAGCAGTTTCCTTAAAATGCTGAAAATTGCCTTGCATTACTAAAATTGAAAGTGTGTTTATGGGATTTTAGCTAGGTGGGATTACCATCAAGGTGCACGGTCTCCACACGTACTGTTGGAGGCGCAGGGCCATCCTATTTATTGCTTGTTTTTTGAAGTGTAGTGAGAGAAAAGTCAAACCCCTCTGAGGTTTGGAATCTAACCCATCTTTGCATCATTTTTAATACTGATTTTCCTGCGGCCTAAATCAATCCTCCCACTACCCGCAAGAGGCTACTGGGATCTGTCCTGTGAACCCCCTCCTTTTCCCCTCGCATACTTCTCTGTGATGATCTCATTCTCCACTCATATATCTTCGCGTTCCATCTGTAGGCCGATAACTCATAAATCTGCCCCTTCTTTCATGGCTTGTCTCATTTCATCTCATCCTGTCTCATGTCTCTTCTTGGGTGTTTTGTTGTCAGTTATGAGTCATTGTAACTTAGGCTTAATTCACATCTGAAAACCTCTTCCCTCCCCACATTAGTGTTCAATATATACTACTTAGGTCCAATGAATGCCCTGCCTCCAGAAAAAAAGAAAAACGAGAAAAGGGAAAAAAAGAAATAAATTCTTTTTTTTTTTTTAACATTATGAATGAGAGCACACTTTTAGATCACAAGTTCAGGAACTTCCAACATGAAGGCTGTCAACTCAATCATCGTTATGTCTTAACTTTTTATTTTCTTCCTCCCCAATGTCTTCATTGCATTTAGATTTTGCAGCTGACAGCCAAGTAACCACTGCTAGTCATTTTGCAGTAGGAGCCGCTCACGCCTGGGCTGCAGAATAGGTGCAAAGCTGTCATTCTGAAACACAGGCATCCAAAACGTCACCATGGACTCAACAGCACCCAGACATCACTGTCACCACTCTCAATGCAGAATCAACGTTCAAAAAAAGTAACCGATACTCCTGCACTTTCTGAAACCATCGCCTTGGTTACAAGATGCACCAAACAGGAATGAAAGAAGTGGTTAACACAATTAAGTGGAATAATCCTGTATTATATCCTCTATTAGTACTTTGATACTAATTCTTCCTATACTCAATGCAAAGTGGACTGGACTGAGAAGGACTAGGGTTCCGAGACTTTTGCAGAGTTTTCCAATTAGGAAAAGTTCCTTTTAAATGCCATCATCTTCTAGAAATACTGTGATAAATAAACTGATTTCAAGTTTTTCAGGTCCCAAAATTACAGAAAATTTGTGAAATAGAAGTACTCCTTCTGTGAAAACCAAAATGAATTAAAATCTGCATACCTCAAATATAGCAACACTTGTAAGTAGCTTTGTTATATTAGAATTGTAATTTATTTAGAAAATAGCGTATTGGGCTAGTGTCAGAAATATGAAAGGTTTGCAATGAGTATTAAGTGTGATTTTTTCCCCAGAGAAGGAAAAAAAATCTTCCTTTCTAAAGTAGCTTGTTACTCATAGTTATTCAAATTATATATAGTTTGAAATTTCTAAGAGGAAAATCTGACTTTTAGATTTTTCTTATTTTGAGGGAATTAGAAGTACTGGAATGATCACAACCTGAAATTCAAAGTTAAGCCTATTTTCCCCATAACTGTGAGTTTTTAGAACATTAAGTAAGGTCAGTAATTCATATCTAAAATACTGGATGTTTGATTTGACCACCACCTTTCGGCATACAATTAGTGCTTAATTTCAGGTTATAGAATGTTCTCAGGCACTATTCTTCCTATCTATTGTCAATAAAATTTGTATAAGGCTCACTTTTCCCATCTTAAGAGTGTTAACTCTTCTGAAGGAACTGCATAACTGAGTAGTTAAACACTTTTTAATCTTGAGCGTACCTATTTTCAAAAGGCTTAAAATTAACATGATTTAGATGCGATTAATCTTCTTATAGGAAAATAGTATCACTCTGCAAAGTTGAAGAGAAACTTTTCCTAAATCTACATTAGGAGATTCTGACAGCAGTTTCCTGTTCCTACAGTGAGAACTGTAGCTCCAAAGAGAGACTGAGGATGTTTCTGAAGGCCAGCGGTGTGACTCAAGGTTCAAAATCACTTGGAAGTAAACCAAGAGTTTCCACCACTGACTTTGTGATGCTGCTGCTAGCAACTACTTGCATTGAAGGACCAATGTTACAAAAAAAAACCCACCAGTGAAGACAAAATAGTGAACTGAAAAGCGCTACCAATACTACACCATCATTCACTGGTCCCCATGTGTTACATCTGTATTACGTGTAGAAAAACCCTTTGCTCTGGGATTTAATTCCAATTTTGTGTATGAGTTATGTGAGGCTCACTCAGATGAAGCAAACTGAACAAAGTCAAAGAAGAAGTTTGGTAGCAAAATCCGAAAAAGTACATCAGTACTGTCTACGAACACACTGCCAAAACCACAGGAATGCACACGTAATAAAATACAAACGTGAATAAATATCTGGAAGCTGATACAGTGTGTAGTTCAGGAATTAAAAAAATATTGAGTGACTTTGCTGTTTACTTATATTTGCTTTTCAGACAGTCACATACGGTATACCATTTAACAAGAGTGATTTTTCACATATTAGTGACATAACTGTTAAATATATGCCCTTGGGAGGTACCTCTGCTTTTGTGGTTTTGTTTAAAATATTTAATTATGAACAATAGTTTGCAATGTTAATTGTAACAATTTAATGATTGTAATGAGATAATGTAAGATTGTAATGACTATACAGGTAAAATGTTTTTTCTGAATCCACTTTGTATTGATGCACTCTGCAAACACAACTCTTACCTTTACGCCTGTTAGCAATCCCATTTGCTTCACTGAATTAATCAGCTATAAAGGGACCTTGCTGTGTACAGTCGATATCTCTATACTGTTATCATAATACAAAAATGTACGCAATTACTTGTTGCTATTAAGTTATCAGTTTGCTCACCTATAGCACGTGTGTCATCACCTGCTCACAAGGAGCTTTGAAAAGTAATCACACAATTGTTCTCCTTGCTTCAGAGACACATACCACAGTCTAAACAGACCTACACTATTTTTCCCTGTATGTGCTCGTAAAACAAAAATCTATTTTTTTATAATCTAGAAATTTACAACCTTTCTCTAGATTACCCTTGCAACTGCAAAGTCCTATTTCTGCACTGGGAAGAACTGTAAGTGTCTTGTTTCCATTCAAACGTACACACAACATATACACTACTCAAGTCTCACTAAAATGCTTGAGGCCTAGCAAGAGGTACACAGGACCTTCTGGCACCTTTGGGAACCAAAATGAATTTCACCCTCACAGCAGGCCTAACCCAGGGCTCACGCAGTTCCCAGGATCTGATTCCTGAGGTCACTGGGAGTTTTATTGTGCCTTAGTCCATCGGTAGAGGAGAGCCCGTTCATTTTGCTCCAGTGAACATCAGAAAAGAATCTGCTTCCTCCACCGTTCCTCAGATGCCCATCAACTCTTTGGGTAGTAACAGATGGTAAATCTGACTCAGCCAACAGATGGGATGGAACATCCAGAAGCATTAATATATGTTGAACTTTGAGCAGCAACTCAGACACACTACTTTTTCAACACTAGCTTCATCTTTAAGTTGCCTGGTGGCATTCTGACCAAACAGCTTTAATCCTTCTTGTGACTTTTTCATTTATTTTATGTTGTTTTATCACCACCTCGCGTGAGTTAACAAGAACTCCTTCAAGTGCACAAACTGCAGAGTACCCCACATCCTGCACCAATTACTGGTATACGTAACAACAGCACAAATACCTGAACTCCTTGCAGATTAGTCTCGAATGTCTCCTCTTTGTGCGTCTTGAGTTCATGTTGCCAGATTACTACTTCATCTTTTTAGGGGCAGCCTGAGACAGATAAGCTGTAACAGCAGAAGAAAAAGCTATCTGAGTCCGATTTTCATCAGAAAATGCAGAATAAACACAGCAAAAGCCAAAACATCATAAAATAAACATTTAAGTACTGTTACCCCCTACAGTCTGTTTTACTGATAAATGTGACATACCATGCAGAGCAGATAAACAAGAAACAGTAAACAACCAATGTCATTTCATAGGAAAGGATGGAAAATATTTGCACTTTTCCTTTAAGTGGTTTTGAACTTTTTGAACTGAGTTGCGCTCACGATTATTGGCAGTGATCGACCCTTTGGTGGATTTAGTGTCTTCTTCACCAACCTCTCTTGTTCTTCCCTTCTTCAGTTGACCCAGAAAAGATACTAACTCAAGTATAGTATCTCCCTAAAGATATACACCTAAGTCCCACTTCACTGGCTTGGGACTACTCACACAATATATACACTTTACAGCAAAACTACACTCTATTGGTTACTCAGGAACTGGAAGAATGAGAAACAAACCACTTGTTGTACAGCGAGGCCAAATCATCTGCCACATAACCTGGCATAAGCTTGCATTGAGTAGAGTGATGCTGTGCCAGTTCATACAAGCAAAAAATTTGGTTGCTGCACGGGTAAAAATGTCTGTGAAATATCTTTGAATTCATCAGAATAAACACCAGAAAAGTCTCTTTTCCCAGGGCAGTAAGAAAATGCTTGTTCTATTTTTGTGAAAAAGCCAGTTCACTGACATTAACACAAAGATAAATCGACACACACACACACAAATATTGTAACTTCACATAGATCTAGATGAGCGAAAACGTTACAAAATATCCAAAGTACACCTTAGTTCTTGTTCTGTACTTTTCTTGACTCCCCTCATCTTTCAAAAACCTAAACTCAAAATTTTGACCATCAAATAAGAGGCTTTCTCCTCCTCACTGCTTCTTCCAAATCCTGTTAGCTGGTGGTACGGAGTACACAGAAGACATACTTGGTGCAGGACTGAACCAGTCTCTCACTGGAGGTGGCCTGGACTGAGAGTGTGGTCATTGCACGTGTATCACAGAATCACAGAATCTCCGTGGTTGGAAGGGACCTCTGAGATCATTGAGTCCAACCACATAAAAAAACCACCAAAAACCAAAAAACAAAAACAAACAACCAAACAAAAACCCCACGCAAAAAAGCACCCACCAGCCAAACCCCATACCAACACCACCACACACAACACCCCACCACAAACCAATA
>JAOXJK010000001.1:79752977-79764954 GCA_025774025.1 Xenus cinereus
ATTTAAAGCAACACTCAAGTACTGGGAACATATTTGGCAGCAGTATGACAGCAAATGTATCAGCATTAATTCACGATTAAAAATCCAGGAAAAAAAGGGAAAAGAAGGCAAAAAATGACTTTGGGAAATCCATAAGTCACCAAGCTTGCCCTACTCTAATTACAGAATGGTCCTGGCTGGCATTTCCAGCTTCTGCAATGGCACTGGCATGTCTGCCTTTGCTGTAAAACTCTGTATTTTTGTTTCATGAAATTTACTGTCCTTGGTTAAAAGGTTGGTTGGTTGTTTTTTTCTCATAGGGGATTCACCTTCTATTTATATGCAGAAGAAAATGATCTCATTTGAGATGGATCAGTCTTACGAATAGGGCCCAGAGACAGTAAAAAAAAAGGGGGGCCTGTTTTATGCAGAAAAACTAGTACGGTCCATTTGCGGCTTAACAAAACACTAGGATCTTGTTGCAAGGTGTATAAAGCTAGATGTTCTTCTTTTAGTCCTCGGACTGCTTTCAGATTATAAACATTATGAACTGTTTTTTCTTAAAATTAATTGCTATGGATCTGGGCCAGCGTGGTCAGGTGAAAAGCAGCACAGGGCAAGACTGAGTAATGAGAATTTCAGTTAAGCCTCGAAACAACATTAATAAAGGCAACATCTTAAAAAATATGTACATACATACATAATGTATATATGTATGTTTTAGATAGTTCTATGTTTCTGGTAATAACTGTGGTTATTGCACAGAGAACAGTAATTTGTCCAAACCAAACCATAAATAATTAAGGCCAGGATTTTGAAATCGGATCTGTGTGGGTGGATTTTTGCACCCCCGCGGATTCAATGGCAAGATCAAAGCCTAGGAAAGCCAGAAATACACTCAGAATGTGAATGTTGCTGAAGTACAGCACCTGGTATTTCCAGGGTGGGGAAGGGTCTGTTTTCACTGTCACCCTCCCACCCGAATGCCTGACAAACAAACACTTTCAAAGCAGCAAATAATCACATTCTTGTGATTATTGAATCCCACCCTCCCCACAAAAGCCAATTCTCACCACAACCATTTCTTTGAGTTATGACTTAGAGCTAAAGAAACATCAGAGCTGGCATTTTGAGCTTCACTTCTCCTTACTCCTCCAATTAAAATGTTTAGCTTAAGCCCCTCTTCCCACATTTTTTTATCAAAACCTTTTAAATTTTTTTTTTTACTTTCTAAAAGATAAAGTCTTTATTTTTATTTCAGCTGTTCTGAAAGTCATCGGTGAAAAACTACACCCATTACTAGCGGTGACAGTACGGGGCAGGGGCAGATCTGCCGGCTGAGGAAATTGTTGACAGCTGTCGCGCAAGAAGTCACTCGATGCTGACAACTGGACAATACCAGCCCACAAACTGAATTTCCACTTTTGGATAAAATTACTGAGAATTCTGTCAAGTTCAAGTACCTGAACAGAGTAGCTCTGATCAAAGGAGAGATGAGAGCGCTCTGCTATTATTACCCAAGTATCCTCCTGAGGACTTGTGATGGTCAGGTATTACGTGACGGCAGCACATCTATGAGCTTTACACCCTGGCCATCAGGAGACACCGCAGACAACTGTCCTCTCCTCTACAAATCTCAAAGAGTTGCTGGCTTGCTTCCTCTCTTCCAGAAATCTGGAAAAAAAACCCACCTGCTATTCTCTTTGACAAATCTCGGTTGCATTTTTCTTCTCCTCCTGCTCAGTATGGCCGGAACGTAACGAGGGAGGCTGATGTTCAACGGGCATTTATGTGGATGATGCTCAGTCCCTTTCCACAGAGACACGTCTGTCCAATACCCTAGCAGTACCTGGAAGAGAGACGGGCTATGAATGAAGGCTACGACAGCCTCACAAAACATGAGGTGGGTTGGTTGTAGAAACTTAAAAGTTAATCGTGACCGTGACTTGCAGGTGTCCCCGGGGAGAGTTTGAGGGTGTGTATGTTGCCAGGGCGTCAAGCGTTCATGTCGTACTTTTTTATTTTTTCTTGCATTTTTGGTAAATTTGTGTTTCTCTCGATACAAGAGAATTTGTTACAGCTATATTTGGGAATCTTGACTTAAATCACCACCAGAACACAGCTCCCATTCATAAGGGACAAAAGGATAAATACTACGGACAACATTATGGATGGAATCAGCCTAGATGATGTCCCCCAGTCACATTAATTTGTGGGAGAAATTGAAAGCTGATCAACAATTCAGCTGATTTCCATGGAAACAGGATTTCAACTCATGAATCAAAATCGCATGAGGGCCAAAAATGCCAAACACAGATTATAAAAATATTTTCCCACTTGGGATTCTCAAAATAAAAGGCAAATAGCTACGCAGAATAGGAATAATAAATTCACAAGGGATTCATTTGTCATCATCCACACTATCTTTGTTTTGTACAGTGCAAATATCTACCTGGTATCCAAACACATTCTTTGAAGATTTCATTAAATGCCCAAAATATCAACACATTTTCACGGTTTTAATATCTTTCAAACCTTAAAAGCAGAAAGTGTCTATATGTGGAGAAGACACATTAGCGTTACGTTTCATTCAGCACCTCACCACAGGCCACCTCAAGATCTGGACTTTGCGGGTTTAGGGGAATGGCTAAATACATTTTTACTGCATTTTCCAGTGGAAACATTATCTCTGCTTCAGAATTAACACTCCTCTTGAATACCCACAAAAATTATTTGATATTCCTCTGGAACACGTTTGGAGTACGTGATTTCTCTAAGCAAACAGGGATCACTGTTAGACTTTGTCTTAGTAGTAACTGAGGCTCTTGCAATAAATACAGGCAGTAACACTTAATGTTGACAGTGACAAAGCTGTGTAAAAATTAGGTTATTTCATCATTTTAAGTACTGCACTGAAGGAGGTTAATAGTCCTGTTTCAGTTTACATAATTTCTCATAATCTACAGAATAAAACCGAATCCGTAAATATCCAGTTCAGCTCCAAGGATGCAGAACAGCACGTGGTATTCTGCATTATACCCAAACTGCTTAATTTGTTAACATCTTACTGTCTAGGAAGAACTTTTTCAGGTAACTTGGAGAAATTTTACAACCGCTATAAAGCTTGTGTGGTGTTATGGCCAAGACGTAGCTCAGATTTTATATATATAAGACAAAAAGTTTAGCAACTTCGTTTTTCAGCTCTTAAAATAATCAACAGATTCCCTTCCAACCTGAAGAGTAGGAAAAAAAAAATAATTCAATAGCTTTAACTGAAATGACTGGGAGTCTGTTCATGCCATTCAATGAAAATTTTATCTGGCACATAGCTGGTGGTTTGTTCGTTTGCTTTTTTGCTTGCAAATATCTTCATTATTTAGTCAGATCTTTAAGATGGTTAAATATTTTTCCATTAACTTCTCAGTTTTATGCCCAATTTTCTTTTTGAATAAACCACAAATACTGCAGAATACCTACCAGAATACTTCAGAATTGTGTATTTATTCTGCTATAGTTTATTTATTTTTTCGACATATTCCTGGGTTCAAAAAATGTTCAAAGCACTACCCAAAACAGCAATGTTACATGAAAATTTTACCTCAAGGAATCAGCGTTTCCTAAAGATAGCTTCTAATGAAAGGCAGGGTTGGTTTTTTTCACACCACCTTTACTGATGCAATTATATTTAATCACTGTTAACAGTCAAGATTTTTAGCAGCTAGATGAAGTATACTGTATTAGCTTAACAACCATATCTTTCTCAGCCTTTTTAAAACCTGCTTCGCTTTTCTATTGGAGCAGAGAGCTAGAGGATTTGAAACTTCCAGTGATTCTTTTGTAGACTGAAGTGGTTTAACTGTGTCTGCTCATATAAGAAGAGAACACCAATTCTCACGGGTCAAGAAAGAGGACAAACAAAAATCACGCTACCTTTCTACGTTAGCCAGAAGCACATGTTCTCAGCAAGGAAATTGGACAGAAAACATTAGCTGCGGTACCAAAAATATACAGGCATAAACTAAACTAAACTAATTCAGGAAATTTGAGAGCCAAATCTCTTCAAAGTTTTATGAAAAAGAAAGCCCATGCATTTAGAGCTAAATTGGATGAATCCATCACTAGACTCAATACCCCAAAGAAACTGTGGCGCGTAGTGTATTAAGTTAATAAAAAACAAACAAATGTACAGCTAATAAGTCTGAAAATTCAAACCTTAAGTTCCTCATTACAAAAGCCACAAGTGACTTTCTAAGCAGAACTACCCAAACCGCTACGCTGTATCCCTTGGGACAATCAGTTTTCCTTCTCATCTTCTTTGCTGCTTTTGTACTGATGCATAAAAGTTTAGTTGTCTGGGGCCCAACCATTTTCAGGCAGCTTTGAGCAGTCACCAGCCTAGTGATGAGATGATCATACGCAATGAAAGGACAAGGTTAACTCACAACTTCTGAGTTAGTGTTAGTGTTTCATGATGAATAACAACATGAGAGGCCCCTATTCTTCTAAAATATAATTGGCTTTTCTTTAGAGAACAGTGTACAGCAACACAAAAAACGAGGGTAACATTCAGGTCATGCTCGGATAGATTTAACTTCTTGGTGCCATTTTCAAACATTGTCTTTCTAATTCTCCTCTCTCTCAACCACGGACCGGTCACCACAAATTTCCTTTTGACAGCTGCTGTGCTTTTCATGCAAACATTTGGTGACTAACTAGGGGTTGCTAACCCAAAGCCACCTAAAAGCTGGCTTTCACTAGGGACCAGTTTGATTTCATATTCCTTCATACAAATTGAGCTCCAGAACAGCCTTGTTTCTTGTTCTGCTGAAGCAGACCTTGCTTTCACCTTGCCAAAACCCCATCGTAGAATGGTTAGAGTTGGAAGGGACCTTAAAGATCATTGAGTTCCAACCCCCCTGCCCTGGGCAGGGGGACCTCCCACCAGACCAGGTTGCTCAAAGCCCCATCCAGCCTGGCCTTGAACCCCTCCAGGGATGGGGCAGCCACAGCTTCCCTGGGCAACCTCTTCCAGCGTCTCACCACCCTCACAGCAAAGAATTTCTTCCTGGTCTCTAATCTAAATCTCCCCTCTTTCAGTCATACTGCCCCTTGGTTTCCTTCCTTTCCTGCTGATTCCTGAGCCTGGCACAAACACAGTTGGTGCAATCGGTAGCTGAAAACATCTGTGGCGACCACTTTCTGCAGCGGCCACGTGCTACGAGCTGTTGAATTCGCTTAAGCCTTGCTGTAAATTTCCTCCCGTACCCCGGAAATTTTTTTTGCAACTGTTAAGTACAGCTGCTTTTTCACAAAAGAGGCTGCCTGCAGCACGGAGACCTCAGTAACGATGATTTCCATGTCCCTTCCAGCACGTGTTCAGAGGTGAGCACCAGCAGAGCGCCACAGCAGCATCCTTCATCGGCCCATCCCTGCCCCGTTTCCTGCGTTCATTTGAAGCGGAGCCTCTGGATCGCAAGGACGGCCGTCGTTTATGCTCCTTTCCCCGGACAGTTCGGCTGCTCTTGTTCTTTGATTCATTCCTTTAGGTTTAGATGTCTTTTTCTCAGCAATTCCTCCCCTAAACTGGAATCACATGTCCCACAAATGATCCTGTCTCTAATTAGGAGATCTTTTATGTCTCTAAAGTACATGTGCATGCCAGAATTCTCAGCAACATGATGCAAGCATCTATCCGGTTCTCTGCTTCTTGCTTTTGGGATTTAGAGAAAAGTATCCCTCTGCTACCTCATGTATATTTTCCTCAAATATCTCCCTCAGCTGTTCCAGGTTTCATGTATTCGCTCTTGGCAATTTTATTTCACTCTTTCATTTTGTCCTGTGAAAATGTAAAAAAGCCGTACCTCATTTTGTCATTTTTACTCCCTTTGTCAGGTTCATACACAGACACAATTCTTCCACAAACACACAAAATCTTCTTGGACTGGAAGTTTTGCATTCCTAATGGTCTGGTTCCTTACAGGGGATTAATCTGCCCATTTCTAGGTGCTGTTACTCAGATTTTTTTTCTCTCTGTGGGTCTCTCTCAGCCTGCCCGATGGCTAACCATGTTTCCATGCACAGTATGCTCGGTAAATAATATGAGGGCTCCATATTTTTGCAGCCAACTTTTATACGGGTATTCGGAGAGCTTTACTACCTAAAATACATGGATATTTCAGTCAGGTACAATGAGAATAAAATATCCAGTTCTTCAAAATGGCAAACTATGCTCCTCTTCCCAAGTTCCAGTTGGGCTGCCAAAGCCACAGTGACAGGAGGTCGATCTGACAAGCTCAGCAGACACCTCCAAATCTTCTGAAGTGTTCTCCCTCACCTCCCTTCTGCCTAAATAAAATATTACATTTCTTTTCCTACACTTCTAATGTCCATATTTAAGAAAATGACAACGTTCCCTAATGGGGAGTTTCCTAAGAAGCGATAGTGCCGGTCAATCTCAATTGCAGATAAATATTCTTGCTTGAAAATTTCTGGAAGCATTGCTTGAACCTAACAAATCACCCAGCAGAATGATTTTTCTCTTCTGCAGCACAGCTCCTTGACCCTGTAGCAGACACAACCTGTCTCCCCATTAATTCATGCCTCTAAGAGCTTCTCAGCTCCATAAGCTGAAGGGAAATTATGTTTTAATCAAGTACATAAGCTCTGAAAAATAATCAGAGGCTCTGCTCTGGGAAGATGCTAAAGCCCTGTAGGAACAGAGCTCCCCTTCAGTCCCTCCTGCTGGGCTGAGTCGCTTTGCAGCTTGGGTTGGGTAGCTCTACTGAGTCACCACCAAGGGTCCACCTGCCCGAGGCAGGGCATCAGAGCGGTCTCCAACCACTCATCCTTGTTTCATAAGTGGAGGTGGCCACCAGTATCCACGTGACAGCCAGCACGTCAAAACGGGTCACGCATAACCACCCCCGGGGACAGAGTGACACAGTAAAACAGACACGGCATCCTTAGGTCAAGTACACGAGCCAAACAGGAGAGTAAGTGAAAATACCGCAAAGATGTGAGAATTGAAATAGTTTTGTGAGGTTACCATATGCTGAATTTGACCTGGCCGTAGAGAAACATCATGAAACCACACCACCAAACAACGCCTCGCATCCAACCGGTCTCCTCTCAGGAGAAAGGAGGTGCTGGAATTCAATCTTTCAGCACCCCTCTTGGAAACAAAAGTGACAACACATTTTAAGCACTAAGAGCTGGGATCGGTGCATGCAGGCCTTTCTTTTTGCAAATGTGATTTTAAGGCTCAATGTAATTGTTGCTAAAAATAAGGTAATAGAAGGGTTCCGGTATTGCACTGTAATGAACTGCAGGCTCAATTGTTTGAAGAAGTAAAATTGCATTGATGAGATCAGATCAAAGACAAACGAAAAATCAGATATTTCCTCTTGAGGGTAAAAATTTTAGGAGGGTCACGCTTTTTCAAGCAGCCCTTACTGCGGTTTAAAGGCAGAGAGATCTTGTAGTCAGATTTAATTCATTATCAAAACAACAACAACAAAAAAGAAGTGGGCGCATGAAAACTTCAGTGTCAGAAAATTCTCAAAGAAAATCAAACATACCGGTTCCTATTACCGAGCAGAATGTGGGGCCAATCTTGCTTTGTTTTAGAAATTAGCTGCAACACAGACAACAGAATGGCATTAGTAACAGCTACAACTGTCTACCATCCCCAGGCAGTAGACCTCCTGCAAAACTTCAGAGGCACCACCATTTTTAATTCCTTGCCAACAAATACACTTGTCATGATTGTTGGGATGCCAACCACTTCATGACAGAACCCAAACAGCAAGAATTTTTAATCCAGGGAATACTCAGAGCAATTTATGTCAATCCCAGTGCCCCACTGCAGAGCCTGAGAATAATATATCGCACAGCTGTTGCTATTATATCTAGTATACACTTCAAATTATCTCTTCTTTTAGCCTTTTTTTTTAAATAAATAATTGGGTTTTGTGGCCAGTTTACTAAATCTGAATTTTGTGCACACACAATTTCATTGTCCAAAAATACTCAAGGAAACTGAAATAAATAAGTACTAAAATAAAAACAACAAACAGAGCAGAGAGGCCAGACAATTGCTTCAACCCAGGTTGTACAAAATCAGTTTTATAGATGTACCTTCTGATTATGTCAACCATCTTAGTAGCCAAAGACTCACTTGTGATTTGTGGAGCTCTTCCACAGAGAGCTGAGTGGCCAAATGCCACTGATTAATTTCACGTCTACCTGCTAAACCATATCTAAAAATGGGAAAAGGGAAATGCACTTTCTTTATACCATTATCCTATAATCAGTATTTGCAGTCAGAGCAGTGGTACTGCATGAACCTATGAATTTAGAGCAGTCTCTGTGCCCGTGACCACAGCGGTTCCACATTTACATTAGAAATAACATGCCCTTAAATTTACTTTTCAACAACAGTGTGCGCTCCTGAGTCTTCATATAGCAGTAGTTCTCTCCCATAAAAAATAATTCATTTTAAAAAAACCTCAACAAAATATAAAAAATCATATCCTGAATATCAGATGCTTAGATTTAATCAAAGAATACCAGATATTCCTGTAAAAGGGCTCCGATATCTTCAACAATACCACCTTCTCCTAGTTTCAAGAGTTGCTACAATCTCCTGAAAGGTACATCAGGCTGGAACTGTTTACAGTCTTCAAAAACAGAAGGTAAGAGAGATAACGACCTCAAAACCGGTAGGGTTTTACCCTGCACCTAAACCCAGTTTCTCAAAAGCAAGAGAGATCTTCTTCGTTCAAGGTCCAATGCAAAAGAAAAATTAAAGACTGGCCTCTGAACGGTGCTTATGGGCCAGAAGATCTGTCTGAAGATTTGCTTCAGATTGTCTGAAGCAAGTCAGTACTAGGCACCAATGTGAATGAATGAGAGCAAAGATAAAGTTCCTAATTAAACATCTCCATGGCTGAGTTACAGGCTGGCTGGATGCTACAGCCTGTGGGCCGCTCGGAGCGCTGAGGGACCATCTGAGGACACTACCTGAGACCTCCAGGAAGCAGTGGAATTCAATGGGGAGCTTTAAATCAGCTTGAATAGTTCAGCTGATCTGTGCTCTGCAGCAGCGATGCCGATGTTGGGATCTGGTTTCATATCTGTTACTTGTCCACCCTACCACCCAGTGGTATCACTAAGCGTGCCTTTAAACTACTGGGGCATGGATGGAGAGAACACTGGGAGCCACGAGGATCGTCAGATGAGAGATTAGATGGAAGTTGTGCAGTCCATTCCACTGGAGGCTAGTTGAGTACTGATGCAAAACTGTGTCTCCAGTAGACCGAGGCGGAGTAGAAATCACCACAAGGCAGCATATCCCACAGCCTGTCAAACACCTAACAGAGGAATTCCTCACCCAGAGCTAAATCCACATTATTGTATTTAAAATTGTGGCTACTTCTTAGGGGAGAAGACAGCAGGTGTCTTTAAGATCCATTTATTGATTCTCCGAGGTGCATTTAATTTACTAAAAAAGGCGTGCTTCTCAAATCCATTTCCCTGAAAGCATCAAAACCACACAGAAGCCCAAAGACTGAGTAACACAATGTCTGATACAATAAAAAGATGGAATTGTATTAACAGATTTGTCTGTTGCTGATGAATGGCAATGTCATACTAACGTCTCAAATCGCAATACTGGCATCTTTTTCACATCCCCTTTCTATCCTGATTTTGACCACTCTCTGTAAAGAAAAATACACACAAATACATATGCATGAAAAACAAAAACGATGATGTTAACAAATTATGATAATTCCTAAAAAGAGCCACATGTTGCTAACGCTTCTCTGAACTGCAGTGATTAGGCTGCTAGCGTAAATAAAAACACAAAGTTTCAACACCAAGCCTCTTCAAAATTCAGCACTGAATAATGTATCTGGAATATATGATTTTTTTATTTCCTCCAACATCGACATTTTTAGTAAAACCCGCTGATGAGGTTTAATTTTTATTTTCTGCTTGTATATATTTAATAGTTTTTAATAACTAGGCCACTCTTATTTCTGACAGTGAAATGAAGAAACTGATTTTTATTAGAAAGAATAAATCCTGATGCATTTTGCAAAGCAAGAACACAGAAGACTGTTATGCATGTGACAGAGGTGTCCTGAATTCTCCTAATAAAACCAGCCCACCTCTTCCTACTCAATTTAACAGGCACTGGTTCCAGTCGCAAGCAATATGGGTGTGCGGGTCATTTAATCATAGAATCATAGAATGGTTTAGGTTGGAAGGGACACTAAAGATCATCTAGTTCCAACTCCCCTGCCCTGGGCAGGGACACCATCCCTCGAACACTTCCAGGCTTCTCTGGGAGTTCTGTGGAAGTTCCACAGCTTCTGTGGGAAACCAGTTACAGCGTCTCATTGCTCTCACAGTAAAGAATTTCTTCCTGATATCTAATCTAAATCCCTCTTTTTCAGTTTCAACCCATTACCTCTCGTCCTGTCACCACACTCCCTGATAAAGAGTCCCTCCCCATCTCTCCTGTAGGCTCCCTTTATGTACTGGAAGGCCACTATAAGGTCTCCCTGGAGCCTTCTCCAGGCTGAACAACCCCAACTCTCATAGCCTGTCTTCACAGGAGAGGTGCTCCAGCTCCCTCATCATCTTCATGGCCCTCTGCTGGATTTCCTCCAACAGGTCCATGTTCTTCTCACGTTGGGGGCTCCAGAGCTGGGTGCAGTACTCCAGCCAGGGTCTCACCAGAGCAGAGGGGCAGAAATCACCTCCCTCGACCTCATCATCTCAGGTGACTTCGACCTGCTAGACACTGGGTGCCCAGGAGCAGGAACTCACCACACGTGATGAAACAGATAAAGGTACTTAAAGAAACAACCCTTCCATCCAGAACAGGTTTTTAAAGTAGGTAGGAAAAATCACCCATCTCATCTCACTACGTACAGAGAAATTATGCTCCTAGTACTTTTAAACATAGGAACTATCAACCCGTTTGATGTCTACCTGTCTCAGATTTTGCTTTAGCTGGGCATGTAGCTTCCAGTGATGAGAATTCATATATGCTAATCATTGTTTGTTTAAAAATTCAGTTTCATTGATTACTAATATAAGCAAGTTATTGGGAGCACTCAAGTAATATTATGAGACGATGAAAATATTTGATAACCTCTTTGGTAATTTAAAAAAAAAATATTTATGGAAATTAAAGAATATGTCTTATACAAAAAACCCAGAAAGACTATGATTTACCCAAAATACTTTAACATAACATTACTGCCTTTCTACCTTTCTCCTGGTTACCCAGGGAATTTAATTACCTTCTTATGCTATTCCTTGCAAGCTCTTTTGTTCCTTAAATCTTCAAAATAAAATTTCTCTTTTCAATGTTAGCTAGAGCTGAGCCACTTTTTCTGACAGGACCTCCACAGGAATTACGTGGAGAGAAAGAGCTACATACTGATGAACACTCCCATATTTATTTAAGCCCGTAGACATTTTATAGAACCTATAAGAAAAAGGTGTGAATTATAAGAAAGATATATTCACCTCACGATCACTTTTCAGCTGCAGATTCAACCAAGTGTACGAATAAAGGTTTATATTTAGAGGACTGAATAGAAAAAGGTTACAGTTAGAGCACAAAGTCCTCAAAATTTAGAAAATGCCAAAGGTAAGACTCCTCTCTTCTCAGAAAAAGCTGTTTTGAGGGAAATTGGCCTACTACAGTAACTCTGAACAATATGCTCAGCACTGACAGTTCATCCCAAATATTTTCTGTTTGGCAATATCCTAAGGAACTGATAACAATGCAAATATGAGGTAACCAGCTTCTCCTACAATTAACTTTCCTGCTTTACTACTATCATTTTAGTTGGATAGAGAAAGTAAATACTTTTCCAATGAATTAACTAACTTGAGGATATATCTTAATCTTTATGTTACATACTGTATTTCTATTCCAGCACATTCCTTCTCTGAAAAAAAAAAAAAAAAAAAAAAA
>JAOXJK010000001.1:79765054-79785535 GCA_025774025.1 Xenus cinereus
TTCTCTGAAAAAAAAAAAAAAAAAAGGATTATAAGTCATTTCCTGTGGACTGACAAGAAATCCAGTCTTGCAAGAGCAATTTAATATTGGAGCAACTGCACTGTCCATTTTCTGTATTAATTTCTCACCAGTCAAGTTAAGATCTCCTGTGTACAAGGGAATATGCTTTTCATAGGTGGGTGAAAACACAGCTTTTGGTAGGAAAAGTCTAAATGATTCAATTTCTTGTGGAAATGCAAAGGAAACCGCAGCTGAGAAAAAAACAACACACAACAACTACACAATCAAACTTCTTTCTTAATCTGAACACATGTAAATGAAATTTCAAGAAATGTTACAAGCACCAGGTCTGCCTCCCCCCTCTGCTGGTTTGAGGATTTGAGAACACCACGCTCCCTGGGCCAGAAAGTAAGAAATTAGAAATAAGCAAACCTAATTTGAATGGGTGTTTGCACCTGTTTTCAAAATGCCCCACTTCTCACTTTGCAACAGGTTAAGATAAGGCCAAATCTACTGATTTCTCCTTCATTTATATCTGGAGCAATGCAGCATCAGCTGAGAGAGTCAACTGCCCATCTCCAGGACATGGGAAACACTGAAGAACAGTTTTTCCTCCCTCTGAGAGTATCCAGAGCAAGTGTATTTGAAGGAAGGTTTATTGCGCGTTAAAAGGTGCGTTCCAAAAAATCCTTCTCTGAATACGTGAGAACCAAGAGAATGAGAAAAGAGTAAGAAGAGTATTGAATGTTTGTTAGACCAAGACACAAAGGTTATTTTTTCCAAAGTAATCTGTATCATTACTGAGAAAACTGTGAAACAACATAGCAATAAAAAGAGAGGCTGATGTTGATTTTATACATATAAGATCTTCTGACTAGAAAATTATTTTAATTGTGACAATATCATTGGGCATTACCCGATTTTATTGTTATCTGTGTTTCTTCCTCAAAAAATGAACTTCAACCTGCAGAGACTTTAATCTTAACAAGATTTCATACGTCAGAGTACTTGGAACAGACCATTTCCTTAAAAATACATGAGGATCGAGTTTTAGGAGATTTTAATTTAATCTCTGGTCTTGCCATTTATTCTGAGGTCTAGTCTTAAAGAGATATATGTATTACTTACGTGTATCAGATTCAGTAATAATAAGTCACTATTTTCTTAATAAGAACAATGACCTCTTAACCAGACTAGTTTTTCCCCTCTCTCCATTTCTTCTAAAAAGATTCTTATGGTGAGCTATTTATGTTTTAAATTCAGTGTAAAATATATGGACACCCGAATGTCAGCTTTTTAACATCACTAGCACGTAACTAAAGATATAACGAAGAAAAAAACCCAACAAACCGGTAACATTTCGTCAATGGAAATCATTACTCCACGTAATTATTTTAAGGCCTTGAAACTCACACTCCCCCAGTACCTTTCCAGTAGATATGCTCAGCCCCAAACAAATGTCCCTGGTTGTTGCAGAGATAAATGGGCTTCAGAGCCAACAAATACAAGCTATTTTGGACCAAGCTGTGAGAGCAGTCAAATCATAGACTCGAAGGCCCTTAGAGAAACTGTGTTGCTGGCAACTCTCTGTCTTACACACCAGTGACCCTCCAGGACTGATACTTCAGCTGATCTCAGCTGTCTCAGAACTGACACAAAAGATGCGCGACCCCTTAAGTTAAAACGTCTGTCGCATATGGGCCTTTGTCCTCAGACACAGTAAATTCAAAAAAATTTATATATTTATACACACGTACGCACGAACACACGTGTATTCACCCACACGTATGTTTCCTATGCAAAACAATGTAGTATCATTCTATGCCAGGATTCCTGTTCAGCTTTATCGTGTTCTTGATTTTATTCATATTTGGACCGTGCAGGCTACAGATCAGTGCAACGGATTCATCAGCAAAAGGGTAATTTACACCAGCCATTTCTAGAAATAGGACACTGCTGTAATGGTTATATAAGTCTCTGCATGTTTTCATTAATATCTCTGGTGGTCTGGGGTGTGCACAGAATTTGGTACCAGCGTACGGCTATCGTTTTTATCTGCAGCATTTGGAACGATAACAAAAACTAAGTATGCATGCTTTTCCTTTATTGCAGATACACAGACGATACGAGGATAGGGGATAACCAGATTTAAAAAAATAATAAAAAAAAAAATCTGCATGCTATTGATTCTCCCACACTTATTACCGACTGCTATGTCTTCCACCACAAATATTCTCTTTGATGTTAACAAGAAAGCTGAGCTGCAAAGGCTGCAAGAACGCTTATGCCCGTTACTGTCTTAATTATAAACTTGCCTGACTATAAACAAATGAAAAATAAATTGTTTGTATGCCCTGGCCAAATTCCTACGGCTACGAAATGAGCATTCCATTATTTGCCATGAGAAGAATTTAATATTGCCATGGATGTAAACACCTGCAATATTGAGAACTGCACCCCATACACATTTAGACAACAAGGTCTTTCGGGTGAATTGTAGCTATATATACATGTATGACCTGAAACAGAAGCTGGAGAAAAAGATTCATGTATATGAAAAAGTACCGGTATCCCTTGGAAAATGCTCTTTATGTGAAATACTATGACTACAGTCACAAAGAAGGTATCGTCATGACACCCCAACTATCTGTACTAAACTGATACAGCAACAAGGAAATAAACTAGAAGAATTTAATTCCCTAAACGTAAGATAACGGATACCACTACTGAATACAAATCAAAACCACTAAGAACAAGGCAACAACATTAACTACAGACAGTGCAAATAATTCAGCTATTTCTCAGGAGCTAAGAAACCCCAAATATATTTTACTACTCAGCAATTCATACTTTCCATACTTACACTAAAACTTATTTTTCATAAACATTTCTGTACTTTGACATCTATTATCAAAAGAATAAAGAAAACATACGCTTCCATTTTTTAATAGCAAACGATTTCTTCAATTAGATATATATTTAATCCTGGTAATAAACTTCAACTTATTGTTGTTTCTGTTTTCATTATTTGAACGAATATTGCATTGAAATTTTCTTACCCGGAAGTGCTCCTATAGACATTTCAGCACAGAGGTCAATGCACAAACAGTGTCTTCTCTGCCCTAGAATTACACCTTCACGGTTCATACCAGCTTCTACCTTATAACTAAGCTGTTTGTTCTTTTTTAATCTTACCCCAAGTTTCAGAAGAATCTTCTAAGAGGCCTGCAGACAATATGATAGAAAACCTTTTCGGCTACTTTCATCCTGCCCTTTGAATGACGGTTCGGATGAGGAAGAGCTTTTTCAGTGTTAAAGTGTAATTCTTTGCTGTAAATTTCAGACTCCTTACAGGACGACTGCATCCAGGCTGATACACTTGAAAAAAATAATTTTAAAAAAAGAGAAGACCTTTCACCATGCAGAAACACGTAAATATGCATCAACTGAAGCAGCAAATGTGTGTCAGGGTTTTCTTTTTTTCTGCTTTTGTAACTGTTGGGCAGGATCATCAATATTAGCTGTAGGAGAAAGGATGCAGAACACTGCTTTTAGATCTCAAACATACAAAGAGGTATGTATGGAATCGTGAGTCTAAAAATCAAAGTTTTACAGAAGCCTTCATTTTTAAAAATTGGGTCCTATGCCAGAGCGTACACAGGGAAGAACAAGGCATTTTTAGTGCTCGCATTTCGTCTTCACAAGGGCAGCGATTCTCAAATAATTCCCCACGCGAGGATTTTACTCTTTTTGTGTCCTTTTTCTCAACAGGCTGCTAAATACTTTTCTATCTTAATCCATTAGCTTCGTGATCGCACTGCACAGAACGACGCTCTTTGTCAGGAGACCGCACTGTACAACCAGGAAAAAGCAACAGTGTGCACATATATTTCCAACTGCTCTCTATACAGTGAGACAAACTGTAAAAGAAAAGAAGTTATCTGCATTGTAAAGCAGGACAGCAGTTATTGTTTTGAACAGTACGCCGCATGCATTTCAGCGATGTGAAAAGGACAGGCACCTGCTTTTTGACTTACAAGTCACGTAGACTGTAAAATAACGGAGTAAACCTGATCTGATGAATTGTCCAGTACAGGAGTAACATTAACAGTTTCTCAAACATCTTGCGGATTATTTATTACAAAGCTTTTCTAGTATGAAGAGGAAGCGTATTACGGGCAGCGGCAATACCTCACTTTGTAAGTGTACAGAGTGGAAATTCACGCTGGAGATTTCCTAAGGATGCTGTGCAGCGTTCAGGAAGCCAGAGATAAAGATTTAAGCTTGCATTGTCGATTCCAAGATAAAACTAATCAAAGGCTGAAGAATTCTCACACTTTTTAACCGAAGGGCCTCCTCCACAAAGCTCAGCTCTCGCTAAAAATCCGTTCTGCAGTTTAGGAGAGAGGGACCAAGCCTGGTGTGCAGCGTGGATCTGGAAACCGGTGGTCTCGCGCGATTCAGACCTTGCAGGGACAGGAATTCCCGTCGCCCTGCTCACACAGACGCTTTTGGGCAGCTCAAAGGCTCCTGCAGCAGTAGTCCAGTAGCTTGACAATTTCAATTTTAGTGGTTATTACAGCACAAGATTTACATATTTAAAAATGCTTGCCCCGGACAGGTTAAATATATAAATAAACCCCCACATGTATTTCATAAAATTAAATGTATTTTTATATTTAAATTGTATGTAAGAAAATTAAATATGTGACATATTAAATTTAACTGTACCCACGTAGAATACACAAACACACAACTTTCTATAGAAGCATATATGCTGTTGTACTTCGCAAGCAATTTATATAGCGGTAGGGTGCTTAATTTCAATCCATACTTCTAAATGCATGTCTTAGAGCATTAACATATACTTTAATTACTCTGCCAAGCAGATCAACACATAATAGCAGCTATCGTTCTAGAACTTTACAGACATGGTTCACTATTTGAAAAAAACCCTTCTTAGGTGAACATTTGCTTTACAAAAGCAACAGACTCTTGATCTTATCAATGTTGCTTAATTTCAAAATCAAATCACAAATTCCATGATACTCAGTATTGTTCTTAAAGCCTTGGCTCCTGCAGTTATGCGATTACAAGACACTTAACAATTTTTAAGACTAAGTATATCTCTAACCCTCGTGTTTTATGCTTAAAATCTGTATCTCGGCAGCTCAAAACATGCAGCAAAGAACCTCTACAATGTTTTAACATCTAGAGCATTTAACCTATGTCATGATTTTGGAATCCAAGCTAATATTTTTCTCTATTAATACCTGAAATTAGTAATGCCACACTATGAACCCAGGAATCTGCTGGGAAGGCCACGGCCAGGCCAGCCACAGCATCAGCTCCTGGCAGTGCTTCTAACCAATGATCAGCAAAAATACCATATACTTTAGACCAGCTTGGAGAGAGCAGTATGGCCCACGTGCAGCCACCAAGCCCGTCCTGGCTACAACCATCACGTGGACCTGCGTGTGACAACCCCAGCAACATCTGGATAGGCCTCCTGTGTCGCTCGTCAGCTTGCCGAGGGTTACCACGAGGTAGATGGGTTAAGGAGGAGGAACCCCAAGATGGTCAGGGGGCTGGAGCATCAGCCCCGTAAGAAGAGGCTAAAGGAACTGAGCTTGCTCAGCCTGGAGAAGCGAAGGCTTCGGTGATAGCCCTTCCATACCTGAGGGGAGGTTATTGAGAAGTGAGAGCCAGTGAGGTGTGGTGGGAACGCAAGAGACAACAGACAAAAGTTAAAATGTGAGAGGTTCAGGCTGGAAATAAGGGAAAACTTTTCTGCCATGAGGTCAGTTAGGCAGTGGAAGAGGCTGCACAGAGAGGTCGTGCAGTCTCCATGCCTGGAGGCTTTCATGACCCAACTGGATGAAACCCTGAGCAACCTGATGTGATCTCACACCTTGGTTGGACTAGACACCTCCTGAGGTCCCTTCCAACCTGAAGGATAATCCTATGATCATTCTGTGTTGCTGACCATTGCTGCCTAACTGACATGTTTTCTAGAGCCAGTCTCTTCTCACAAGATTTTATTTGCTCTGTTCACTCCTTAGAGCCCTCACTATGACACCCTTGAGGCCCCAAAAGAGTGTCTTTTCCAGCACCAGTGTTTATTTTTCTCAAAGAGCCAGCTACTCTTTCAGGCACATGAATCCCAAAGTATTTTAGCAAATATTCTGAAATGCATGAATTTATTCTGGATGGTAATTGCTATTATCTAATGAGTAACCCTCCTACAGTATCAACATGCAAAACACAGAATTAAATATCTGTAAATTTTTTTCCCTCATCATGAACAAAATCCAACTTAGTCATGACATCTGTCCCTTTTTAAAAAAATACAACCCCACATCTGACTTTGACATATCCTTTCTCATGGGGGTCAAATCAGCTGCTAAAACTGCTGGCATAAATGTATTTCCATTATTTTTTTCCTGCATATGTTCTACATTTTCAGCTCCCAAAGCACACTCATGAAACCAATAACAGCCCTGTGCAGGCAGGCAGCTTCCACACGTAACAGAAAATCAAAGCACAGCAAGGTTCATGAAACAGGCCTCCACACATGTACCTGCTTTTATTACTACTATAATAAAGAGAATTATAAATGCGACGATATACAAAGGAACCGGGGAGCAAGAGTGTTGAGCTACCTAGAACTTCAACCATATGACGTTTGAAAACGCTCGTTTGGCTCACGCGTGAGGCCCTGGGTAGATTTTGGTACACAAAGTTTATTATTCCCAAACCAGTATACGGCGAACTCACTGAAAAAAAATAGTCACTAGAACTAGTTAGAAATACACAGTTATAACAGGCCACCCCAAAGCTCTTCTAAGACACAGTTAGTACAAACCTGCTCTACTTTTATTAGAAGACCACCTTCCTAAAGCAACCGATTTTCATCGGTTCCTGGAGTGCTTTTGCTTAATTTCTTTTTCTTGTCCAGCTGTGCCCTAACTTCATTTTGCTAATGTATATAATTTTCCCTAAGAAAAGATCAAGCGGACAAATCAGGTTCCCACTTCTGGCACCAAGATATTACTGAGCTCCGTAAGCTATTAAGGGGTTCCAAACTATGGCAAACAAGTCCCCCAAGGCTTACTTAGGAAAAAATATAAAAACACAGGTCTAAGCTTGCCAAAGTGTCTGCCTCTTACAGTCATAGAAACCTGCCTCGGAAGGGGAAAAAAAAAAAATAATAAAATCTTTATTATGTATGAGGTACAGACCATCTGTGGTGGGCTCCGAGAGCCAACTTAAAAGAAGTAGGGGGGGAGGGCAGCGTTCCCAGCTGCATTCACGGGCAGCGAAGAGCTTGAGACTCAGAAGCTGTTTGTGAGTAGGAAAGAGGTGGTGGATTAGGATGAAGGATGGACAAGACCCGTGGTTGTGAAGGACGAAAAAACCACGTCGTTACGTGCATACTGTGTGTGGGGGCATATGGAGATAAACAAGAAGAACAAAGAAAACCCGGTGAAGAGAAAAAGATCAGCTCAGAAAATACAGTTTTCTAGGAGGGCTCTCTCCCTGTCACTGTGGTGGAAGGAGGACACAGAAGGTAAGATAGTAGTCTCATCATAAAATGGACCACTGAACTCCTCGTGACACGGGAAGCAAGAATGGTAACAATGAAGAATCTGGGGAGGCTTTCTTATTTACTCTTTCTTTCAAAGAATTAAACGCATCTTTCCGTATTAGTCTTATAAATTTTCTTAATTGTCTTGACACCTCTTTTCACTACTGCCACTACACATATCCGTATTAGCTGGTTACTATTATGCATGCCACACAGCTCGATAACGTTTCACTTCTGAAAAGGAAAAAATAACCTTGTTTTTTAACGGTAACCACCGAAACTTGAGTTACATTTAACCCTCCCACCAAAAAAAAAAATCCCTTGAGAACATTTTCTAACTTCTAGCAGCTTGCTATACATTGACGCGTTTGCAGTTCACTACACAGTTACACTAGTTACTGTGACTAGGTAAGTATGAGTAAACCTTTCGAAGTGACTGTTGCCGATTCTGTCAGGAAGCAACTCTATTTATATCTCTATTCAAGCAAAAAACCACCCCAAGTATTTGTCCTGCTACGTGAAAATTTGCTGGCTTTTTAAACGCTACAAATTAAACCCCGGTTTCACCGATATCCCTGGATCAAACCCCTCTCATCTGCCTGGGGCCAGGATTTCACCTGGAATTTGAGGCTGTACGTGGGCTAATCCTGTACGTACTTACCCACGGATGGAAGGGGCCGCTGACGTTTTGAGCTCTGGTGAATCCTGACACAGGCTGAAGTCACTTTCCCCAGTGGTCTGCTCCACCTAGCTGCTGGAGATCCTGGCTCTCCGTGCTGAGTCAGCAGACGCAGACCTAAGGCGTGCTCCAGCAGCTGAGCAGAAAAGTGATGCGTTCTGAAGGGTTTAAGCTGAACCTGCAGGTTTTGCGATGAAGCGGCTAAGGTGTGGGCACACGTTCCCTCCTGGAAATTTTGCTGAGGAAGCACTAATCCCCGGTAAAAAGGGTGGAGCGGGGAGTTTGGGGCAGCAGGAACTTAAAGCACTTCAAGGAGGTTTGCCAGAGCTTGTCTGTCAGCGCTGGAGCTTTACTCCTGTAAAGAGTCCGATCAACTTCAAAGGGGCTGCGTGCACCAGGGCAATTACTGACATCCACTTTTGCAGAGAAGACTGAAGCCTAATTATGTATTTTTTTTTTTTAAATATGCACGATGACATCGCTTTCACTTTGTTAAAGCACCGCAAATACTGGGAGAAACAGTGCTTAAATTTGCTTGTTTCTTTAAAATAAGGTCAATTTTGCATACATGTGCCAATATCCACAGAAAACTTACTATCTGCACCCCTGCAAATCTATGCTAATCTCTATATGCTGGCATAAATTAAGATGAGCCCTTGCTATAGAAATGCCTTTCTATCCACGTATCTCGGAATACGTTTATGCCTAAGCAGGGAATTTTTAAGTTGTTTCCCAGACTGTTCCTGGATTCAACTGCAACCTGTTTATTTTGACCTCAGTTCTTAGAAACTGTTGATGCCACGGTAGAAATATGCTGTGTGTTCCAACAGGCAACAAACAGTCCTAATGACAGAATACTCCATCTGTGCTGCCAGAGCGCACAGCCTCAGTCTATAGCTCGTATATGCTCTAGCTGAGCACGAACGCTCCAAACTTGCTTTTTAGGCTTTTTCTAACCTTTCGAAACTACGAAGGGAAGAAAACAGACTACGAAAATTGTCCAGTGCTATCAAAAGGTAAGGGTTAAAGCACGCAGAACATATGGCGCTATTTACAGCAGGCTAACACGCTGAATTCAAGGGAATTTTCCATTAACCTCGTACTCTGGAAAAGGTATATTACAGAAAAATGCACGTGGGGATCCTTTAATTTTTCTTGCATCTTCTCTTCTTATACGATGCAGCTGTGGAGCAACACCCACTGGTATTGGTAGCATGAAACGGCGATCCTTTTCTTTTACCAAGGTCTGGTACCAATTACCATGGATTTAGAGGCACTATATAAAAGACAGTGCTGATTTGTTTCTAAATTTGTATCTTGATTAAACTGTCAGACTATAGCACAAAAGCAGAGCTTACCTGACTTTAAAACGCTACCACAATAAATTATCCATGGAAGCGCAATACAATTTGAAAATGCTTATAAATGGATCAATACTCTGCTTTATGCTTAGATTTTAAATCTTGCTCATGCCAAATCAAATGGAATAGAAGCAGCATTTTATATTCAAACTGAAAACTCAGTATGTTTCAAATAAAAAAATGTATGTGAGGAGAGACTGCGAAAGAGGATTTTAAAAATCAGCAAGTTGGCCAAGAGAATGACAATAGCATTATTATTTTCAAAATTACTTTTAAGTGTATTTAAACACACAGAACTCCCAACAAGTAGTTTAAGAATTAAAGTACTGTCATTAAAGCTACTGTTATTAAACGACGATTATGAAAGCTTTAACAGTATATTGAACAATTCTATATATTGCAAATATTATATAAAAAATAGAGATTCATTTTCAATCACAATTACAGGCCATCGCTTTTGCTAAAGCTTCTGCTTTTTTTGCCAGTGTTCTTGTATGTCCTAACACAATTTTTCTACTTACTTTTACACGGTACACATGTAAGAAAATAGTTATTCTAAATTAATTTATTAGCATGCACCCTTCCAGAGAGGGAGTATATGATAAAAGTATTACAGAGTGAGTTCAGGCATATTTTTATACCCTCAAAAGCGGGTAATTGATCCTCCCCTCTCCCCAGTTTCAAATGTGGAACTTGGCTGCTATGGGTTCTTTCCCACACAAATCAAGCCTTAGCTCTTTTGAATTGAAACAATATGGGATGATTATTGTGGGAAATTTTTTACTGTTACTGTAATTCAAAACTTTCTGTACCCAATTTTGCATTTTCTATAAATCAAAAACCCATTTCACTTAGGGCTACAATTAAACAGAGGAAATCAAAGACTAACTTCTAAGCAAGTCTTGCTATTAATCATAGGATGAACTAGTAGTACAACTACTTTTACTGCAGTTCCTTTCTGCCTGAGAACTACGTTTTAATCTAAAGCTTGAGCTCTTTAGGAGAGACTGTGTCACAGATGAGACGAATTAAATAAAGGTATACTAAATGCTATAGCATTGCATGCTATTTAACATGGAAGAGAAAAACCCCAAAGCATACAGAGTTCTGTAGTAACTCCAAAACAATCACTAGCTACGATACAATCAATCGCAGTTATTCACAGAAGCCTCTCTCACCTTTTGACACAACAGAAGCCTGTGAAAAAGTACAGCGCCGGCGACGTTTGCACTAACGTAACACTACCACAGAGACAACTACTCAGGGTCTGACGCTGCAGTTACAGAAGGGATCACGCTTTTTCCTTCAGCAGAAGCAGACACAGAGTCATGTCGTTTATTTTATGCATCTGAACGGAAATATATCTTTTTCTCCTTTTGGGAGAATAATTTACAAGAGCAACTGATTTCAACGCTGAAATTTAAATTTAAAACATGACATACAAACGCAAAATTAAAAGTACTAGCGAAAAATGAAATCTTGTGGAATATGTAAACTCAAGGCTTCTGTTTTTTCAAACTGGAAGTCAAAACGATGCGTTTTTATTTCCTAAAAAGAAAAAAACGCA
Organism: Xenus cinereus; assembly: GCA_025774025.1. Classification (NCBI taxonomy): domain Eukaryota; kingdom Metazoa; phylum Chordata; class Aves; order Charadriiformes; family Scolopacidae; genus Xenus; species Xenus cinereus. The sequence goes on from JAOXJK010000001.1 coordinate 79,776,250, forward strand.
TCTTGATTGCTAGACAAAATAAAACATGAACTCTTAAATCAACAGAAAGACGTGCTTCACCCAGCTGTCTTGATATTTTTTTTCCTCCGTTTCTCAAAATTTTTTTTAATGTCATTACTGTTTTTCGGAGTCCAGATATTTTTAGGGAGATGCTTAACGCCTCATGGCATTACATTCTGCAAAACTCCTACAGAGGTACAAGTCACTGAATTATTTGCAGCAGTACATCCACAGTAAGAATAAGCAATAATAGTAATTTATTCATAAAACATATACTCGAAATAAAAATTGGCTTCCAGTTCAACACAGTCTGCAATGTGTATATCCCATGCTAAAAAGAAACTTTTTACTGATTGCAAGATAAAATTAAAATGTATCTTGTAAAAATTCCCATTTTCTACAAATCAGAGACAAAGAAAACAGCTGTGAAGTGTTTGGGGAGTTATTGGAAGGGCTTCTTACAAAAACAAACCAAAAATCTTCCCAACGCTGACTTACGATTCACGTTTCAACACTGACAGAAAAGTTTTCACCTCCAACAAGAATTAAAGAAGTAAGCGACTTATTGGAACTACAGACTGAAACAATGTTTTACTATTGATTTCCTTCCTGACGTACTTGCAGATGGCATTATTTCTGACAATGAACTTCTGGAGCAATCAACACCTCTGTTTCTCAAGAAGCGCATTCAAAACACGTCAGTTCATCCGTGACACGGTGAGTTCCCAGGTCTTTGCCTCAGTGTGCTCAAACTTGCTCATCGTTTGCCATACCATTTACCAAACCGAAGGAAAAGGGAACCTCTCATTTTGTCTTCCTCCCCGACGTGAGCACCAGGCAAAGGCAGGTATCGACTACACGGGAGACGTACGGGGGAAAACAACGCTTGGAACCATAGCCTTGCCTACCAGTAATTTTGAAAAGACCGGATGTGAATTGACATAAAGAGTCAAGAAAGAAGAGGGGGTGAAACCCCAAAATTCAAACACAGAAGTTTTGAAATTTTGTACAAACAGCATGAAAAAAAATAGAGCACTTACTCCACTTAGTTACAAACCCTACCCAACTTAACAGTCCAAACTAGAACATCCGTCCCTTCTCTTTTTCTCCTCGGGTTTATCACACCGATTTCTCCCATACGATCCCAAAATGATACTGTAAACAGAAGAGGGGAGACTGCCTGCCCCGGCTGGGTTACACTCCTTTACGCTCAGGACACCGATGCATATCTTGGATGGGAAGGGTTCTCTCACCACAGGTAATGAATGAGAATGGAAGAAGTCAGGTTACCAGAACCACTCAGGAGCCAGCTGGAGACACCTAAATGCAAGCGCTAGAACATAATTCGGGGCCCGGCAGCACTCACCTGAAGACTTGCAGCACCGTTAATAATCAGGCTATAAAGGTCTCAAATAGGGCAGAGGACTACCAGGAAACACTTCAGAAAACTCTGGCTATAGGTCTGCTGTATTTTCATTTTGGGTTCAAAGCACCGTTCTTCACAGAGCGCTTCCCAGCTGCAGATGGGAGGAGAGGGGAAGCAGGGGCAGGAGGACATGGAAGCAACAGTCTGGGACCACCAGTGGGTGCAAGAGTAAGTCTATGCATGAGCCTCTGCAGGATTTGAATGTCACAGGCACGCTTAGAAAGGGAAAAAAAAAACCAAACTAAAACCCCAAACAGTTTTTACAGTATTCGTTAAAACCCAGTTGGCCTCCTGCAGTAACCGAAGCCGTGCAGCTTCAGCTGGCTTGAAGCTGTCCACATGGTGGAACCAGCGTGGCTCTCTCTGCGCTCAGCCAAAGCCTCGCCTGCTTCCCAGCTCCGTGCATCACGCGTGTGTGTGTGTGTGTCTGGGGCACTCTCCAGCGTGCCTTGTGCCCTTGATGAGAACGAAAACCGGAGGCAGGGTGCCTGAGAAAGCCTGCTGGCTTGAGCCGACTGTAATTTGCTACACAAGGCCAGTGCCGCGCGAACCAGGCACGGTTGCCTGTCTTCTAAAAACTAAACTCTTAGTACAGACGGAGGCTAGGTTGCTGCAAAAAGAAATACATCCTAAATTCAGCTACACTCATGCAAGCAGTAGGCTAAAAAGAATTGAAAGATTAAAAAAAAAAAAAAGAGCAAACAAAAGGTTTAAAATACGCCAGCGCCTTTATTTTTAAAAGCTCCCTCCCTCCCAGTTTTCTATTCTGCAGGGAGCACATAAAATGTTAGGATTTGTAAGTTTTCGTTTCCGTGGTCATTGCTTAGTATTCTGTGAAAGTTTGAGGGTTATTTTAGTCAATGATCTAATTAACTTCCCCATGCAATCTTAAGATGCTATCGACACACTGGACTTGAATTATTTGTACAGCAGAATCTTAAACTGGAAGGGCCACAGACCAGGCAATTCCACAGTACCTTTCTGCTGAGCTGCTCGGAGTCAGATTTGGATTTGGGGTATATCCATGCAGATGCTCTCTGCGTTGCAATCTTTCCTATCACTTACGAATGCATAAAACAGAGCAACTAATTTACAAGATGGGTGGTGATAAAAGAAACCTCATGGCAAGTAAGCAAGAGTGCACGTAACCTTCCTCTTCGGTAGAGAATAGCACCGAATTTTGGGAGGCAAAGGAGTCGCCTCCTAAAGCTGTGAGTGAAAGTCTCCATTCAAAGTTAGTGGAGGACTAGAAGGGCAGCTGCAACCCAGATCCAGAGGATGAGATGCCGCCTTGTGCAAAGCAGTGTTTAACCCCTCGAATTCTGCAGGCACCGCGTTTCAAAACAGTCCCCAACTTCTCCCTTCGCAGCTCAGTGTTCTCCACGCGTATGTTGTACGTGGTCTATTGACACATCAACTGTTTCTCATGGAAGAAATCTGGTGGGCCAGGTCAGTTATCTCCCAACTTACACGCGGAGGTGCTGAGGCAGAGGAGGAGGAGGAATCTTGAAGAGGCTCTTGCTGTTACACCCAAGGCTGAGTGTAAAACAATCACCCAACTTCTTCCTCATTTTTCCAGACAAGGGCACCACGACTCCCACATACAAATACCTCATCAAGGCCTAATTTCTGGACAATAGGGTGTCTAAGGTACGTAATTTACAAACTAAAGGATATTATAATAAAGGATAGAAGAGCAACTAGACAAACTCTTGGGACTGCAGATTATGCTGATGAGTTAACACCATTGATTTCAATGGCACAATAAAAATTTTCTTTGTACCCAGTTTTTCTCCCAGTGGTTTCTACAGCAGTAGCTCCCAGTACATAAAGGACATAAAAAAGCTGAGCACTATCTGAAGTGGTTTGAGTGGGACTTAAGCCATATGCAGAACTACTCATCTGCAAAGAAGTGAAATTCACTCTGGGAAGAATGGCTTTACTTTTTTTAGTTGCCACGAGAAGCAATACCCACCAGACAGCGATGTGAAACGCAGCCATCCATCACCTGGATAAACCTTTTCATTACAAATGTGTCTCAAAAACACTGATTTGGAGCTCTAACGAAGCCTGCAAGCGCACCGGCAGAGTAGTTTTTCACCTTGATCTCTTGATGTCAATTGAATTGCAAGACTTTTCCATTTGTTCTTCCACTATTTGCAACTTTAAGACGCGCGGTCAAGGCATAGGCCTGGTATTTCACAGATTGAAAAGCTTGTTACCTCCTCCTGCTGAATAATAAATCTGCATTTTAGGTTAGATCGTATCTCAGGAGGAACACACTGATGACATGAAAAGTTAAAAAATTCAGGGATTTGATACTGGCTCACTCACCCCCCCTTTTTCCACCTGAAGTTCAATCCCCCACCAGGAGGGTGTGTAATCTTTCACCTATTCAGCTCAGCAGGCATCCAAAGTTAAAAGGCTTGCAGCAATTATTTTGACAATGATGGAATTTTAGTGCTTCTGTGTCCAACCCAGAACCTTATATGGGTGCAAAACCGCCATAGCCAACCGACAGCGTAAAGAAATCTACCTCGGGAAGAGAATTACGCTCATACTTTAAGTTCCTTCAACTTGCTAAAACTGATTGCACGACGTGGACTGCAGTGTCACAGGCTGCAAAAATATTCACCAGTGAGTACCTACGTGTGCGTACAGGACCTTCCCTAAGCATGGAAGGATCTTCATAAAGTTACAGCCATTTCGTTGTCACTCCAGGCTTCCACGCTGGCCCGTTCTTTACAACAGGCACAAGCACCTCTCACTTTGTTTTCTCTCCCAAATCACTCGTCTTCTTCAAGAAAGTCAAGACCACCCTGTTCCCTGCAGCCAAGCGCTGTTCCTCACCCATTTGCCTTAAGCAACATCCTAAGTTTTGACTCCTGAAAGCATTTTGGGGCCAAAAATATAAGCACCCAAGGGATGCCATTTTTATCCTCTAAATACGACCCCCCCGTGAGCATTTTAGGTTACAGAGAAGAAAGTAATTGCCACTCTAAACAAAGTGCTAAACAGCACCTTAAATATCTACACGTGAATATTACATGTTCGACTTAATTTTTATTTACACCAAATAGGAGTGCATCCATACAAAAAATACTCTGATTTCCCACATGAAACTTATATACTGTAGAGTCGGTTATACTTTAAATGAAATAATTTAATATAGGCATTCAGAAGGCACCAAGGAGACAGTAGAAATAATTGTTTTAGTATAATTTAAAATGTAAATGTCATGTAATATGTAATTTAAATGTAAATCTGCACCTTAAACCTTCAATCCATCAATGTAAATCTCCATTTAAGAAACAAAATTTCCATGTGATCATGTTAATTCCTCCTTCTATAATAATTATAGAATGAGAAACGCATAACCTCCCATTAAAAAACTGCTAAGTAACTATCTTTTTAACAGAGTTGGGAAAGTATTTAAAAAAATGGTTACTAATAGAAGTAGATTTAAAGATGTAAACGGTTTTTTCACATAATAACTAAGCAACAAAAACCCCCCTATATTTCACACTGCATTAAAAACAAAACCAAACCCCATGACGAACCCCCGCAGCAGAATTTATACGTGCGTGCCCTTTGGGCCTGTAACAGTTTCTATCCATCTTGGGCTAATATGATCAATTCCTTCCCACGCACCCTGCAATTCATAAATGCGTGCTAGAGTAGGAAGAATACCAATGCTGTGTCCCTTAAAACAAGAAAGCCAGACTTTTGACACTCCTTGGTTTAAGCTAGATGAACTAAGAAGGTAAAAAAGCTAACTGCGTAAGTCCATGAGGTCACGCAGAATGTAGCATTCTTTAAATGCACTTTAAGAGTCATTCGAGGTCAGGCTTCCTGTATCAGGTTTTTCAATGATTGTTACTTTGGTATGAGAGTATAATCCAAAACTCTCTGATATCTGTGAGAGACTTTCCACTGACTCAGGGCTGGATATACTATTTTGTTTCCTATAGACAACTAAGACAATGCATCTCATCTGCCAAAGGTAACAAAAATATCATGAGAACTCTCCTTCCTTTAAAAAAAAAAAGAGAATCTGCAATCAGAGAGAAAAATAAATATCAAAAAGAGGGGAAAAAAAGAATGATTTATCAAAGAGTAAAATCTTTTGAAAATAATACTTGCTGTATATACAAATGTAGAAGTAAATATACCAGAGCTCTTTGTGTACGGATAGCAAAACAAATACAATGATCAAAATCTCTCGGATGCAATCAAATAGCTTTCCTACCCTCCTGCACACTGAATTCCAACAAAAAGCAAGACTAATTTTGAAAAGATTGCCAATGCATTTGGAAGTCCATGACAAAGCTCTGTGTTCACCAACTCAGTACTTCCTGAACTGAAACAAGTAACAAGTCCATCTAAAACACTGTAAATATTTGGAACTTCTTTATGGTTATGACATCTTGCAGATGCAAATGCAAATGAATTCTTGTACAGTTTTATCTTCTAGCCAGAACAAAACCTTTTCTAACACCTATCCTATTGCGATTCTGTAAGACCAGTTACTGTGAGCAATGTATTAGAAAGAATAATATAACTTGTGTCGAAAAAAATCAGTATTTAGTGTATAATCCTCACAGAACCCCCGAGCTTACATCTCCCTCTGATGAATTAACTTCAGGGTGAAGTATCTTGGCCTACCATGGTTGTAAAACACAAAAATGCTATCACGTATTTCTCTGTGTTACTCAGTGCCACTGCCTGCCCCCCCCAGCATTAAAAAACCCCAGACTTTATGGTGCTGCTTCTTGTTTCCTAGCTCCTGTGATCAACTGTTTCCACTGTACTTTTCTATTTTTGCAATCACCTAAAACAAGAAAAAAATAGAGAAAAAGAAAGAAAACAAGACCAGTTACAAATAATGCTATTTTTTCTAATTCGGTATACTAAGAATATTTGTGTCTGTAGTTATAAAAGCACGTGAACTCTTTTATTACTAAAATTGAAGCTGACCTCTCTTTCTGGAAATGTCCGCTTAGATTGACAAAAGAATTTAAGGAGCTGAATGAATGCCACAGTAAACATATCTGTATGCAGGTATCTGAATAAATGGGCAACGTGCTAAGTGTATCTCAGATCTAAAGTGTTGCAAAATATCAGTCAGCAATTCAAACACAATCAATCAAAGGCTACAGAAAATGATGACTTAATTAATATTTAATAAAGGCATTTTGGTTATTATAATAATAAATTCATTTTTCCCCTTAGCTCCTCTTCCTTCCCCCTTTGCAAAAATCTTCAATCGGTATCCAGAGCAATTTACTCTTCTATTTGTGTTTTAACAAGTTTGAAAAGAGCAAATCACTTTGAAACTCCAGAGAGATTGCACAGGAGCTAAATGTTTTCCTTGGCAGATAACAGGATACGACGGTTGAGGTTAATTTAAACTCACGCGTATAAAAATAAGTAAGTAGTACACTGCCATCTTAAATCTACAGACTCCTTCCAAAAACACTGCCTAATTTAAATAAAGAATGCATAAGGTAAGGCATCAGCTACATACCAAATATGGAACCAACATTCACTCTTTCTTTTTATTCATAAAACTTTCATTTGGAGCATCGGTGAGACGAAGCTCTTTGGAGGCCCCCTGCTTTTTTTCCAAAACAAAACAACAAAACCTGATCAACGCTTAGGAGTATTCGGTGCTTATTTTGGAGTATCATGCCTGGACAATTTTTATGAGAGTTTTGAAAAGTTTTGTGGAAGACCCTGAAACCCACTATAGCAGTCAGATCATTATTGCAGACTATTATGTATATAGGCTTAATCCAAATCCCATTCGAAGTCGACAGAAAAACCCCCATCGCCTTCAGAGGCCTTTGGATGAGCTCCTTTGTTTCCAGAGGTACGGCCCAGCAAATTTCAAACCTATGCAAAAGGGAAGAGTAGACAACTACTAAACAACCAGTAACGCTAATCTTTTTTTTAAAAAAACACTTATTTTGCAGAGGACAACTCAAAAAGATGCTATCTTATATTTGACGGTATATGTTTTTAAAAGACAGGCTGCAAAGGCCCTCATTCCATTCCTGCAGATCTACCTAAGAATTCAGGCATCTGAAACAGAACTATGTTCTATTTTAGAGATCGTAAGCCAAATTTTAATGAAATCCTACTAGTACTGGGGTCACGAGGAGATTTAAAATATTCTACCTGACTGCAGGAATAGCTGTGGAAAAAGTTCTGCATCGTTCCTTGGAAAACCACAAATTAGTCTGCTTGTTAGTGAGAACTTACAGGCCAGGTTTATTAGTGATTCCACAAATGTGGATGATACATCCGTTAGCGAATACCTGGGTAGAGGGGGATTGCTCCGAAGCCCATCAAACTCAACAGAATTCATCCTGTTGTGGATCAGGCACGGAGTCAAATGCATAAACAAGTACAGATTTGCACAGCCAGTACAGTTTACACTAGTATAAACTCGGGCCTTGCAAAAGCGCGTGTGCACTTGAAAACATCTACCCCGCCATTTTACATCTACCGGGATCACTCCAGTCACGAATGTCTATTGTGCTGGCTACAGGGATTTCGACTTTTTGTCTTCTGGCTGCAATCGCACCCAATAAATGAATACCTATCTTTGCAAAAATCCAATACACTGCTATATGATCACATATGTAACTGTAAACATGTTCTACAGTATGTCTTATTTGAGCAACAAAGAGAAATCATTATTTCTGAATTATTTTTTTTTTTTTTCTTCTCAGACAGGTACAGGCCCCACAAATCAAAATTAAAACTGTACGGCAGTATATTGCTTTCTTAAACACATCAGACCTCCACAACGACCACCATTGCAGGGGGGGAAGAGGGGAGGGCTGATTACCTGCACCTGTTCCAAGCTGCGAGCGACTGATGGCAGTGAGTAGGAAAAAACCATGCCTAATTAGAATGCATTTCCATTTTCTCGAGGGAAGGTGCCACCATCACAGGCCTGCCCCTGCCCTGAGCACCCACGTGCCCAGGAGACTTGGAAGGTTGCCCTGGGAGGCAGCGAGACCCTGCCGAGGTTTCTCAGGCCACAGGAATATGTGACACATGGCACATCCCAAACGCCGCGCCGATGGGAGTTACACCCCTCCTCCCCCCCACCAAAAAATATTTTTTTTTTTTTTTTCCTTCCGAAGAAATCTGGATTGAAACAAGGCATTCCTTCCACCCCTCCTTTTATTTCTCCTTAGCTGCTACAAAATGTTTACGAATACTTGGCACGTACTAGGAGAGGAGCAGTGCCGTACCAGCACAGCCACACAAAATGCAATCCGGCCTTAAGAGTCCTGTGTTATCTTCTACAGTCAAACCAAGAGGAGAACTCTGGACTGCGCCCACGTCTGAAACCGGCAACTCCTGCTCCGTTCCCTTTCTTCTCTCCGCCTCCTCCCCGCTCCCTCTCCTTTACCCACGATAAAATCTCATCCAAACCCGGCAAGCGTTTGTCCAGACAAAACTCCGGTTAATCTCAAAAAAAACCAAAAAAAAAAAAGTTCAGCTTGAATAAGGACGCCACGCGGCCCACTATTGTGACGTGGGAAGGTAACCCCTCACGCCGTAACCCACCTATTTTGTGTAAAAGGCTGTGGAGGACGTTCCCCTTGTTCCCTGCCTGGCTCCAACAGTGCTCTCTGCCGAGAGCTCCCCGTTCCTCACGGGCCCAGAGCAGATGCACCTCTCCCTCCTCTTCCCTGCTTTCCCTGCCTTGGCATCGCTGGGTAAAAGCCGTATTTTTAGTCGAGATAGGTGGGAGTTTAAGAATAGACTGTTCATTTATCAGCAACACCTTAAATATCCTTTCGGAGGATAAAAAGCCATTTGGAGGATGGGGGCGGGGGG